>OX387327.1:877329-1502329 GCA_947562085.1 Eudonia lacustrata | reverse complement strand
ATGGGTCGAAGTGTTACTGCGAGAGGGAAACCTCAGCAGGCCCCACTAAGATAAGATAAGATAAGACCAGCTGGAAATCGAACCCCTGGCTTTCTGTCTGACACGGTTTAACGATTAGACCACGACGAGGAAGACATATTCAATTGCCAAGCTGGATGCACTAAAAGCTACTTTTATAAAACTTGGACTACATTTACTATTATTTCTACATAGGGTACCTACCATAGCCCAATTGATTAACCGCTGGATATAATTGCGATCAATATTAATTATGATTGATGATATGAAATAGAACAGATGACATAATTTAAAACATACTGTATCCCGTTCGCCCGGACCTAACCTTACCCGCAATCTAATTACTAAAGTGCTTTTCTCTCTCCAGTCGTACTATAAACATTAGGAATGCACCTTTGGTTATAAGAGGAGCGGATCCCTTTTTGATTTATAGTTTTTCGTTTTTGCACATTACAAGCTTGTTAACCGTTACTTACAAATTTATTTCTTGACGTGATAAGTTATCTCTTTTTAAGTATAAGTTACTGTGTAACTGAAAAAAATTGTGACATACAAAAACGTTTTTCAATATTTACTGTTAATTACTTCATTTATGTGCAAGTTCAACCAAGTTCGAATGCATTTATTATCATAATAAAAACGATAAATTACTGTAAGGTACCTCTCAGCCAGTTTTCGGTGTAAAAATAAATCATAAAACTATAAGTAATCGTTTTAATCAATATATCTGGTTTCCAATTTCTTTTTTGGTATTGGTATTGGTAAGCTTTCCTCTTTATATTAGTATGATATGATTATTGGGAAAAACGCTACGCTTATCACTGACACCGTTCACAACTCGCGTTAGTCACTGATGCATCCGAGGTCATATAATTTGCACCCGTTACAATGGCCAAGGGTCAGCAACTTGAGCGATTAGCGATCGCTTTCATTTTCCTGTTAATGGAGAGGTGATTAATTAACAATCCTCTCCTATTCCCTCACTTACGCATCACATTTTAATTGTTTTATGTTCGTGGATAGATTATATACTGAATTGTGGATAATTCGTGTAAATACAATTTACCTAGATTATTTATTTGTGAGGTTGTCAGAGGGTTAGTGTTTAGACTACCGTCCTGGAAATGCCGGGTTCGAATCCCAGCGGTGGGTTTTGTTGTCAAAATATTTTTAGTCTTACTATTGTGACAGTAACGTATATGACAGCCGGTTCCTCATTAATGAAGATTTTAGCTGACTAAAGAGAGCTTCCACCTTCGGCTTTATCGCCACCTATTATCAAATGAGATGTAGGCTAAGTACCTTTAGTAGAATAAAAAATAAATTGAACAAATCAACAAATGAATTCAGACTGCCTTCTTCCTATCTGTCTTCAAGTACCTAAATAAAAAAAATAAAAGAAGACTTTTTGCTTTGTTCATATAATTTTAACGCAAATTTTGTTGCGAACATATTACAAAAAAACAAATGTAATTTTTTTTTATAGATAGCTTGCCTACTTTTTAACTGATCTTTAGTGTTTGTAAAAATATTATTATCGGATGTTAATGACGGTAGTTGTTGCCATTGAATGGGCGCCTTTGGCTTTCAAAGTAAAAAAGTAAATAGTGTTAGTTAGAATAATTTCGGCGGGCTGGTTAACCACGATAGCTCAATTGGGAGAGCACCTAACCCGGTATGTCAGAAGGGTGCAGGTTCAAATACCGCTCGTGGAAATTCTTTCAACATTTAAAAAAAAAAACTCTTAAAAAAAAAACAAATGTAAAGTACCTAAGTAAAATAAAGTTATTTCAAGTTAAATTTCAATGCTATTTTTTCGCTATAAAAACTGGGGTCGATCTCTGGGTTACTGTGTCGAGCACCGATCACTACCTAACTAACAAATTACTAATAATAACTCTTCAAAAACAAGCACGCGACAATTGGCATACCTACCAATTTGCAAAGACAAAATGCAATGTGCTCGCGAAAAGGAATAAAAAGAATCAAAAGCCCTCCAGGCGACATGTGGCCTTTAAAGTGGCGGTGACAATACTACAAATAAAGTTACTCTTTTCAATTAAATTCGTTTATTAATGTTCCATATCGACTGTGCAACTTCTACCCTTAAACTTTCAACTACGCCAACCGAAAATCAACCGACACTTCTGTAGAATAAAGTTCAGATTAGTATACAGCTTTAACTGACACTTCAGTTAAGGCAAAATCATTCGAGCCATATTCAAATATAGGGTAGCTATCGGTTAAAACGTATGTAATTATTGAATAGGGTGATTTTTGGAGTAGGCGATGCGTGGTGGATTTAATGAACGATTAGAATGGGCGAGGACAATCGAGAGAGATGGAGCGAGATGTTTTGTGGAAGACGCAGTCGGTTGTGAAAAGAAAATTAAGGGGATCGCGTGTTAGGTATCTACATATAAATGTTAAGAGACAGATTTCTGTTTTAAAGCCGAGTAAGAAAATGCTGTTGTTTCTATAGTCTCCGTTATGGTTGAATAAATTATATTTTACAAGGATTAATGGGGGAGAGGGAGGAGGGAGGAGAAGGAAGGGATTTACAAGGATTAATAACTACATTGTCAACGGTGCTTAGTCAAAATAGTCTGAGTCAATTATTTTTCTAAGAAAATATAGATTGATACAATTTAATGAATAGTGAATTTTGTTTTTTGTTTTGATTCCGCAACTGACTTCTTCGTTATTTACCTGATGGTATTGTGATGCTTACGTTCAAGGTTAAAAGAATTCACAAATATTGAGGAACCGGCTATCTTATCTCTAATTATATGAGGCCCTACGTGTAACCAGACTGAACCACATACACCATAATACTCCATCTTTACAAACTTCATTATCATTTTATTAAATTCAACAACAAATTGAAAATAAACATTCGTTTGTTGCCTAACTTAGCTTAACTGCTAAGCCCATTACAACTCTATAGAAATGTGACACCAGAAAAACATTCTCACGGTTGCATCCCGTCGCCGTCGCATCATTATAATGTAAATTTGACAGACGTCAAAACTGAGACACGCTCCTCGCGTCCAATAGAAAACAGATAACAATATCATAACAAAACTTGCGCTGTCAAAAAAGTATAAATAATAATAAAAAATGTGTCAACTGGGAATCAAAGCTATACACACCATGACCAAATGAGTGCGCAAGGATTGCACGCAGCAAATTGTATAAAAACAATCGCGACACGAATAGTGTTTTACGATGGGCATTGACGAAATCAGAATCGAATCAAACGTACGTAAATGGAAGATGTCAGTGCGGGGACAGGGGAGGTATTGAGTCGACGTTATTTCTTTAAGTTGATTTTGTCTCTTCTTGTATGTAAAATTGTATGTAAAAATATAGCTTTTTATTGGTTGGTATGTTGGTATTTGTATTATTCAATTTTATTAATTTCTAATCATGATACAATGTTAAATTCATTGGTATTTTAATCGGTTAAGATGTAGGCATACAAAATTGATGTTTTCACAAATATCGGAAAGGTACTTTAAGACAACAGTAAAATGAAAATAAAAAAATGGTGAAAATGATTATAATTAATAATTAGGTACTTTAAACTTTTAGTGCCATGACAGTTTAAGAAATCATATTTTTTTTGTTTTTTTTTATGAACAAAATATTTTTTATATATTACCTTTAATCTTTTTGTGCCTCTGTATTTAAAAACATATTCACCAACAAAACAACACGCAAGCGACTCCACCCCACCTAACCCCACAGTCCGACAGTGCATCAATTTTCCGGTGCCCATCGCTGCGACCACGTGCCGGCCGCGTGCCGGCCCCGTCGCGGCCGCGTCGCGTCCCCTCGCGCGTGCGTCTTTGTTCTCGGTCGAGGGCTGTTTGCTATTCGGCATGTTTGTTGAGAATGTAGGCGTTGTACGGTTTATCTCGGGTTCATCATCACATTAAGCTGGTGGTTAAAATAATAATTACTGTGTCAATTTGAATATTGGGTGTTTGTTATGGTCGATTCAGCACTTACCTACAATGCTATTTACTAGCTCTGTAGTAGTCTATCAGTAGTTCCACCGCTTTTAAACCCAGAGGTCTCGGGTTCGAGGGCGAAAAATTGTGGAAGGTACACAGTTTATCTCTGTTTGATTAGTGGTAAGGTTTCTCTGAAGTCCTCTTAGCTAGCTTCGGTGAAATAAAATGAAAATAGCTAGTTCCTTAGTAGATGAGGGTTCCAGGTGAAGTGCGCTTCCACCTTTGGTCTTACCATTACTTAACATCAGGTGAGATCAAGACTAACTAATACAGGAATAAAAAACCAAGTTAGTAAAATATTAAAATACTAGCAGCCCGCTCGTGGCTTCGTCCGCTTGAGTGAACACCCGTGTCATAAAGAACCCTATAGCAGCACCACCTACCTGGTCCATTTATATGCATGTTGTATCTATATATTAATAGGTGAAGCAAAAACTTTGTACTCTTTTTTTTACGAAAATTGCGCGGACGGAGGAGTATGAAATTTCGCACACTTATAGTTTATACAGAGAAGGTTATCCGAATGTTAATATTTTTTTTTTAAATTATGCATAAAAATACATTAAATCAATAAAACAAACATTACACACACTACCATGTATTTGACACACACGCATTTATTCTCACGCATTTCAAAAGGAAGAGGAGAGGCCGAAATCTGTCAATGCCAACCCAAACTCACATTCTATCTTTTTTAATTTTTCATTGCTTAGGATACAATCCATGCAGCCTTAATAAAATTACGGTCGAATCTCGACCACTGGGCGACCACTAGTACATAATAAACTTTCCTCTTGAATCACTCTACTCATTGCTGAAAACTGCATTAAAATCCGATGCGTAGTTTAAAAGATCTAAGCGTACAAACAACGATAGCGACTATATGTTTTATACTATATAAAAATTTCGTAACATAATTTGATACACGCTCGCATCAATAAAACCCGTTGTGAGTACATTATTTCCGCAAATCTTGTCGCGACCAGCCTCAGGTGGTATCCCACATATTGCACGCGGGGCAGTCTCCCATAACTAATGGAATAACCATTTGCAACAAACAAAATATTTTGAGCGGCGACGAACGGTATACTTTGAAGGGTTCCGTGGAATTTCTGACGTGAAATTACGTGCAAATTTAATACTACCCTTTTCTCGGCCGCAACGACACGGGCCTTAGTAACTTTAACTTAATCTGTGCCCAAGTGACCGTACTGATAGTAACCCTTCGACTCATATTTTTCTTATTCTTGTGTCACCTTGAGAGATGACACAAGATTAAGATTATTAAGATTGCTGGGAGCCATTCTTACTGAGTTAAAGTCGGAAAACATACCGGTTCTCCTCAAGCCGTTGTGTGTCGAAACCAAATGTCAGTGGTTTCTAGACTTCAACATCAGGCTAGATTGTGCCGGTCTTCATAACTTGCTAGACTTCGTGGCACTCCAAGAAGCGTTTTATATAACAAATTTAAAAATAGCTTTAAAAAATATTTTAGATCGACGTTAGTTGTCATTGTTAGTAAAAAATATACTAAGTAACGATGTTTCAATGACTTTTTATTAAAAATTTTACATTCAACCCTAAAACATCGCAAACATTCGATCCTTACCATCACAGCAATGTTTTATTCATTCCAGTTTGATTTTGTTATTGTTAACATTTTTTTGTACGGAGTCGCCCGCGGCGGTCGTGTGCGTACGTGTTTGACTAAATAGTCCAAATAATTGACTAAAATAGTCAACCAAATTGTCGAATTGGTGTTTAGAAATTATCGGAGCAATTGAGGGTTACATATATTTTTTTGTCGTGGGAATTAATTGTACGTTTTGACTTGTGATGGGATAACATTTATTGTGTTCGAAGTATTTTGTTATGGTAATAAATGAGATTGTAATTGTTATGTCAATCATTTAATTTATTTTTTGTTTGTGCACCAATTAAGTTGTATTGACGAGTAGGTACTTATCGAATCTAAATAAATTTATTCTATCAATGATTTTTTTTATAGATAAATGCAGAAGCAGTTCTTAGACACTTGAAAGAGTAAGCTTTTCTTTATGATATTAATGATACTCGTTTTAAAGCATTTGATAGTTGTTATATTCGGCATACGTAGCAGCAAGGTGTGATAAATATATTACATGCGTTACATGTATAAAAACTATCGATTTACTAAATCAAATATCAGTAACAAAAGAAGTTTAAAGAAAATAAAATGTAAGCACATTAGATTTTAAAAAGTGTTTGCTATAAAATTACGGAACTTCATGTTTCCATGAAATATATTATTGTTTGAAATTGAATAGAAACGTATTTTTATTATATACGTATTTATATACGTATTTTTGAAATTTTATATTTATCAAAAATTCAAAATCATTTATTTAGTTTAGGCTACAAATAGCTCTTATGGACGTCATATTATGCCATCAATCAATGGTTAATTCTCAAATTCAATATCTTTCGTTGATTGTCAAAACAATGCTCAGGTTCAAAGATATGCCAACCCTTTGATGGTATTTGTTGGTTTAAGAGACCTCCGGACATCGAGACAATTGGACAAACATCTTATAGAATTACTAATGCAAACCCGAGACGCTACCGCTGCTTAGATAAATTATTCACATCTTCAATACGTAAATACTGTATTCAGTATAACTGGTTTAATTATTTATATCCAGTGTGTATTAGTATGTATTAAGTATTAGATATCGAACAAGTCTTAATTGCTATCAGATAATACTATTTAGATTTAAAAAAAAACAAAAACCAAGAAAGTTATCTAAATTAAGAAAATAACGAAATCCTTTTAAAGCAGTAAGTGTTAAGTTAAAATGTTTCAACTTCATATCTATCAAGATGGTGGCGATGAAATTATGCTTTAATAAAAACAAAAACATTATTATACTATTATTACAACTAAACCATTTCACCCCACAGAAACTATTATCAAAGGGACAATGCGTCCAGAAACATCTTACTGACCAAACAACGGATCAATCGACCAATATTCGATAACAAAAAGAACCCTCTAATGAGAGCGGTCGGTCTCTTCGGCCCGAGCACATCAAAACAAATATCACAGGTCACGTGGCCAGCGAACAAATTGACGGAGTACGAAATATGTCAATTATAATTAATAGGGAGCGCAGATTATTGGTATCGTATTGTCCAGATCGTGTAGTGGACGTTAACAAGGAATTGTGATTCCGATCCCAATTGTTAGACGATTTTTGAAGTTATTAGCGAGTTATTAGAGAATTTGGGAGTGCCTGTGGTATTAATATTAACATTAGTCATGTGGAACTTTGACGATTTGAGAGAAGTAAGTCTAGGTTTAAATATTACTTGTAGAATTGCTGTGTAATATTGTGAATGTGATCGCCTCGGTGGCCGAGTGGCAAAACGCTCCCACCGATACCCGAATGTCCCGGGTTCAATTCCCAGGATGCCTACCCCTAGCAGTAAACAGTTATAGGCTATTTACTATTATGTATGTGACAACGTTAAAAAAATGCGTTACATTTAGTACGGTAAATGATTCATTCAACAACTTACTTTTTTGTCCCAGATTAAATAACAGTTTCTAAACTTATTTCTTCTTCTTTTAATTTTGCGAATTAATAAATTTTCTATTGTTTTTCATAAAGTTCTTGTGAGATACTGGTTAGTAGTTATTCTGAAGAGCTTGAGAGTTTACGACATCTAAAGGGTAAAACATCAATTAATTCAAAACTATTACACGTAGCTTTGAACTTCTATTAAATGAAATTATTGAGCATTCGTTGTCAACCCTTAAACAGTCAAGGGTGTCCTCAAAGACAATATTTGTTGAGGACACCGCCCTTCCCTCTTGAGGGCCATTGGTGCACACACGTGAGCAACTCGTGGGAAATCCCGTTTGAAACGCGATAATTTAGAAACACTTCAATTTTGACGTGTGAATAGTAAATTTGATAGAATGTTGAGGAGGTAGGGACGTTTGAAGAACTATTGATAGATGTCCTTATTCAAATTTATCAAATTGGTACTTCCTCTACTTTTGGCACAAGCAATCTTTTATATTTTATTATATACTTTGAGGTAACTAATACTTTTTCTTTTGGCTCTAGTCTGTAAAAATCAAACATACTATAATTACTGACTGTCAATGTAGTTTCGAAGTATATTACTATGTTATTTATGGTGATTTGAAATGTAAGGTACTCAAAACTTATGAGACACTAGCACTTCTTGATAATGTCTCTGACAAAACAGATGCAGACTGAACCCACATACATTATTCAAACGTCAAACGTCAAACGTCTACGTGTACGTGCTTTATTAACCGTGGAACATAATAGATCTTATCAGAAGGTGTGGTATATTTGGTAATTTGCTTATGGACTGCAAATATAAATATTTTCACCTTTACTTTTAAAAAGGCAACGTCGATGTGGTTTCTGATTAACTGCAAAAACAAGAATCTTTATTAAAACGTATTGTTTTCTTTAAAACAAATTTTGAAGCTATAAACATAATTTTTAACGCAAATTTTGTTGCGAACAAATTACCTTGCTTGCCTACTTCTTAACTGATCTATAGTATTTGTAAAAATATGAAATGAAATTAAATGAAATGAAATACATTTATTGGCACACACAACAAAATTACACGATATTTACAATAACAATACAAAACAAAGACAAAAGACAAAGTGTGGCCAACTAGGCCCCAGCCTCAGCATATATGCTACAGCGACATAGAGCCGCTGCAACGCTGGTATTCTGGAATATTATGATCGGTTGATAATGACGGTAGTTGATGACATTGAATGGGCGCCTTTGGCTTTCAAAGTAAAAAAGTAAAGAGTGTTGAATAATTTCAGTGGACTGGTTAGAACCACGATAGCTCAATTGAGAGAGCACCTGACCCGGTATGTCAGAAGGGTGCAGGTTCAAATCCTGCTTGTAGAATTTTTTTTTACATTTGTGTTTTGGTAATGTTTCTGTTTTTTATTAACTTATTACAATTTGCCACTACGTCACTAAAAACGCTTAACATGTTGATAATCATCCTTCTGCTTAAGTTTACTTTATGATCGTGGTTTGAAAGCCTCCGGGCCTTACTGATCTGCAAGATACTAATCCTGGGTTGACGCGTTTATGTAAATATGGTAGTTGATTCAGAGAGTATGGAAGAGTTCCAAATGTTGTTTCTATAACACAAATACATCTAGAAGGATGCTTGTCAACATTGCAATAAACAGTATTATGCAAACCAAGACTTTCTATAAATTGTATTGTATATTTAATATAATTTACCTAACCTAATAGAATTAAAATAACTTTACAGTATAGCATTTCCGAAAGAGCAATAAAAATCTAACTTACATAACTCTATCCTAAGTACCGCGTAAACTTTATAAAACAATATTTAACATGAAACAGTACGTGTTAGGGTAATAACAACTGTAAAACATAATAGACACACGCTCAATTCAAATAACACCTAGTAAAGTAAATATGAAACTAACGAGAATTTCATTTCATGCCCCATCCAGCCGGAGTTCATCTTTACAATGCCAAACAGAAGCTCGGTCAATTTCTGAGCAAAGTTATCTCTAATATCGTCGGCTTATCCCATGTTATTTGTGGTACTGTATTTGGATAAGGTAGTTTCTAACTATTCTAGTTCTGAATGACAGGGTATTATGTGATGTAAAATTTGACTCTCGTACTAATATTACAGGGGTAAATCAAGCTGACATATAGACGCATAGTTTGGTGATTTTCGACATAGGTATAATGGTTAAGCTAGTACTATTATTACGTTCATTATTTGTGTTTAATTCCTAATCGCACAAACTTTGAGTAAGTTTATGTGTTTAGGAAATGAATTATTAACATCTATATCATCATTAAAAAAACTTCATATGAAACTTCTAAAATCACTTAATCTTTTTAGTGATTATAAAGTTAGAAATGTCAATAAAATCTACTAACAAAACCGCTAAAAAAATAACACAGTGTTTTTCAAAATATCAAAACATATATTAAACTTTCAATAATTTTCTAAATAATCACGCACTCCACAAGGAGCCGATGGTCCATTCAACCCCACCCCGCAGTAATTGCGACCGACGACGGGTTATAAAAATTTACAACATCGCTTCCGTTGCGTCGCGTTGTCGTGTTGCCAGCGTATTGTGATGCTGATGCAGTCGCTCTTAAACCGCGACAGATGATTCTCAAACTTAACGGGTTGCAGTTGTTATGTTAAATTGAGCTAAGGATTGTTGGCGTTAATAATAACTGCTATGCTCATTAAAAGACGGGAAAATTAATGTTGCGTTATATTACAAAAATAAATAAGGCAATTTGTTTTAGAATTACTAATTTAAAAAATCTAGTTCTTAATAGTCTTTACTTATTTTTGTCGTATAGTTAAGATGGCCTTTGATTTTTATTCTAATGATAATAGGAACTGAAATAACTTGTGGTTGAAAATAAAAAGCGTAAAAAGGCGTATTTTTAATATTGTCATTTTATTACTGACATAAAACACTAAATACTTAAAGATGTACTATATTGTTTACTACTACTACATAATATTAGTAGTAGTAGTAGTAGTAAACAGCCTATAACTGTCCCACTCAAAGGGCAAAGGCCTCTAAGGTGTACGTACTCAGCTTAAATAGCTAGTGGTTGAAGATTCAAGGTGGTCTTTCATCTTTGGTCTTATCATATCACCTAAAAGGAAATCTTAGTGGAAAATGTGGTAAAAAAAGCTTTAATCACAGCAAGAAACTTTAAAATCAACACTACAACATTGGGAACCGCAGCCACCGAAGCTAAAACAGTTTAAGCCTTGCTAACGACACCGATAAATGCGACTAATGCCGTTTTTAACGAACCCAGAACCAACGCAGGAATTTTATGTCAGTTTCGGTTTTATAGACCCGTACGTACGTAGACTAAGGGTGAAATCTTTGTGCTATGAAATTCCGTTAATGCTTTTTAAGAATATATTTAATATAGCTGTAAAAGAAAAATGTGTATGTTTTGCTTACCTACTACACTAATATTTTACAGTCCTCATCATATTGCAGAAATGTCTGGATCTAGTATTTACTCAAGAATTAATGTTCTGTTTTATTCTATAAAGTTTTAAGTTTAAACGATCAAGTAAAACTACAGGAGATACAATCATATTTTGCTGTATTATTAAGAAATCTTTCTTTATTTATATTTTCATTTGCTCTTACGTTTTTAAATTCGATTTTTTTATTTATTTTTCTTAAGTGGAAAATGTTGACTACCCCTTACCCACTCAAACGTCAGGAGACATCGAGTATGTACATTCTCCATATCTTCTATAGGATAGAAGATAGAATAGAAGTCTGCACATTAAACGAATACATCAACGACTTATTCGAATATATTCACTGTCGAAAACAGATTTCGGCTAGGAAGGAACCCTTTCGGAAGTCGATCGACGATCTCGTAAAACTTTACGACTGACTTCCTGCGAATTAACGTCAGAAGACGTACGACTTATTGCGACGTATTGCGATGAGTTGCGACGCTTTTATGCTTACGTAAAGCGTGGAGTTTGTTGACAGAAATCGTGATAAAAATTATAAAGTCTATGTTATTTTATTATATATTAATATGTCAATACGTTTTATTAATACGTATGTTTTCATTTATATTATATAAAAAATATAAATAAGTATTTTTTTTTTAATTAAAGCTTTTTCAGTTTAGTAAAAAATATTTAAAAATGTTGAGTGTAAGTATAGCTTTTTTTAAATTCATTTTAAGCAAGAATTCGATGGTAAGTGATGATGCGGCCTATGTTGTAGCAAACATTTCCGGGTTGTATTTATGAGGTTATTATCTATTTAGCTTAACTATAAAATAATTAGTATCTTTTTACTGTTTTCAAAACTTTACACGAACCTTGAACGGTAACAACCAACTTATATAATTATAAGTTAACAAGTTAAATACTTATATAATATTAATAATAAGATCACCAACACATCAGTCTTCCTGTAATAAAGTAATGTGGAATATGATTATGATTTAAAGTTTTTAATTTTAATCACAAATTGCTTGTACAGGTATAAACTGGCCAACGCTCAAATTTAGGAAGCCTTTTGCAATAAATTACACTCCAAACTTTTGTGAATGAGGTCTTGCATACGCATTTGCTAGAAGAAAGTATAAGAACGCCCCGACTTCACAAAAAACACCAGAAAGGTCTAAAACGACATTATTACGAATATTTCGGCGCAAGTGGGCGGCCGTGCAATAAATTTTAAATCCATTAGCAGTTTGCGAGTACACATGTTGGGGGTCGATTCTCACTCCATTTAACTTTACGAGGTTTAAACTCTGTGAATTGTTACCGCTCTGATTTGAAATGCTGTGACTTCATATTTTTCTTTTAATTCTTTTGTTTAGTAAAAAAAAAGTAGAATATATTACTTTCTACCTAACATACGTGTATAGGTTATGTAATAAAAAAATAATATAAAAAAAAACTAAAACATAGCGACGAAAAGTATTATAATTGGTAGGCCTGATCCTGACTGTCAAAAGGTGTAGAAATCAAATCCCCTCGTAAATATTTTGTCTTATGTATAAAAAGCGATACAATTAATACGAAAACACTCATTTTTAAAACGCTCCTTTATTAGACAAATAATATTAAACAAATGCAACACAAAACACCAAAAAACACTAGAACATTGCACATTGCTCACACATCCATTCGAGCAGACTGATCCATTAAACACTTTAACGGTTCACTCGATAATTTTGTTTTTCCCTTGGTCGCTCCAATTTTGGTAATATCCGCGCGTCAAAATTAGATTTACCCAAAAAATAATGTTTTTTTACGATTCTTCCCCTTTCGTGTCCATTCGAGCGAAGAAAGCATTAGTGTCATTGCCAAAGCTCCAACCCCTTACTGTATATTGTATCGGCATTACATTATTTTTTACTTTTATTTATCAATTGTCACATTACGATATTTTTTGTGTGATGATTAATGATATTGTTTAGTATACGAAAGATCGATTGTTTGTGGTAAGAAAATTACGGTTGAATTGATTTCTATTATATTCTTTTTTTATTTGACATATACCATTAATTGTAAATTTAAAAACCACACCCTTTCGATTCTTGAGATAATTATTTATACTCAAATTGCTTTAAAAAAATCTGTATAGATTATTAATATTCTGTTAACATAATAATAACATTATTTATAACGTGCGACGTGAGTCTATGGTTGGACTTCTTGGCGGGAAAGTGAAGCGTCATGTCTGCGGTTTTGTCTTATTTTCCAAAATTTGTGTTAGGTCAAAATTAATGTGAAATAATGGTGGATTATTAACCGTTAAGTGTTCGTGAGTGTGCATAAGTGTTGGCAAATGAAACAAAACAGTGCAACGTCACTTTTCAAATTCTCTCAAAAAGCCCGCGTGAGGACTTAGTAAAGCCCGACATCTTTACTGAGATACTCGAGGGGTTGGGGGGTATATCATTTCTCACTTCCCATTTCTAATATCATTCATCATCATTTATGGAAATATTGTTTATTTATGTATTACTTGTACGAAAAATTACTTTGACACTGGCTAAATGTGCTAATCGCACGAAGCCATCAACTAAAAGAAAAAAAAACGTGCAACGTTGTTAAACCTTTTTTTTTTTATATATCTTGAAACAATTTGATAGCGTTACAATTTACATTTAATTAAGTATAGCGTTATATTTCATACAATCCTAGAAACTACGAAAAAGATAGTTTTCTGTAGTAGGTATTTCTTTTTAGGCTTCCAATATTTCAGTTTTAATATTACTGTAATGATATGGACCTCACCTTCGTATAAAAACAGAACTTTCATAGATTATTTTCTACGATACGCGAGACAAATCATTGCAACAGTTCACTCATCTGTAACTAAAATATTGACAGTTACAAAATAATTTACGGCCTCAAAAACTATACACCCACATCTGAACGGTTGTTAGAGGAAACGCATAAATATGTCAAATTCGAGTAGCCAAAACAAAATGGAGGATATTATCAAAATTGACCCCTTGTCAGAGGTGGCGCAACTAATTTTATCACATTAACACTTGAATTCGAGAAAATGTCTTTAAAAATACATTGTCCGTGAATGGTAAGGGTCGTTTTGACCCGGTCACAGTGATTCCTGGGTTAACAATGGCAATATATTAAATTTTACGAAAGGAATCGTCATTTGATTTTGTTTCAAGTATTAAAAGCGATATTATAAATACATTGGAAAAAATAAATTTGGATCATTATGTTCAAAATCGAATAGGCTCTCGTGCTCCAGCAGTGGGGACAACGTCACTTAAGGCCTAACTTTTCACATATACAACAGCACATGAGTAAATCGGGCCAGAACCCACTTTTGTTGGTGTTAGGTACTATCGTTTTACAATAAGAAACCCATTATGCATAACCTATCTTCCAAAGATCGAGATACTTCAAATATGGTTATCAACTATGAGACTGGCACTCTTATGGCCGTTTATTTCGAATATATGTGAATATGTAAATATTGTATTAATATGCAAAAGAACTACCTGCATATTGTGAATACCCATATTTCAATTTAAAAAAATTGGGTTCACAAAATAATGCCAAACATTCTCATATTGTTTTATAGGCTCCCGTTTGAAAATCGACAAAAAATATTTATTGCGTAAATACGTGACTGTGTCCATAGCCCCAAGATTAACTTTGACCATTCATTCGCTAATAGACTTGGCTTTGGTCAAGTAAAATTGTTTCACAATGCAAATATGCGGACCACGTGTGGGACATTTAGACCCGTTACGGGCAATATTGCGTATTATGTTGCAGTCCACAGGAGGGGGTTGAAAGCGGAATTGAAACATCTGCATTATAGGCATTGTTATTTTTGTGGTAAAATTGAAGTCCTATTTTTATTTGGATTACAATAATGGTAGACATAGTTAGTGTTAATTAAATTTATAGTCTACCCTGTTTTAGGTTTAAGTTTAAATAAGGCTGTTATTCTCATAAAAAAAATCTAATTTGATTTGTTTATGTGTTCAAAAAAGGTACTCCTTGCCTCAATCTGTTTCCTATCAAATATAATATTGGGGTCTTCAAATCACAAGTGAATCGGTAGGTACCTTCTAGGCAAGCATGTTACATCGTAGGCTACATCATCAGTCATCACTTACCATCAGGTGAGATAGTAGTCAAATGCAAGCCTAACGAATTATAAAATTTAAAAAAAGGTTTTTCTTTCTTTTTTTTGTTTTTTTTTGTTTGTTGTTAATAAAGTGTAAACTATAATATTTATGTAAACAAGAATTTAAGCTATTAATATAATTGTCTATCATATCTATACCTAAAAACAAATTATACTAGTTCATTAATGTGCATTAGCTAATTAATTTAGTATATTCTAAATCAAGCCTGAAACGAACTTGAAAACGAAACCAAACAATTTAAAATTTCAAAAACCGACAGGCGTTATGCCAATCTTTTAAAACATTGATATAATTAAATTAACTAATGATATCAACATCACTTATTCCAATCAAAACTGTTTTAACACTATAACAGCAGCTCGCGTGTGGTCTATTTTTAATTTTCAACAGAAGGGTTAAAGTAATTAAAACTAATTAATTAATTTGCAGTGTAATCTTCGCGTTATCTTCCCCACTTAAGTGACAGTTACATGACGTTTTGACATCATGTGGGCAGCAATTGGTTTTATCTATCTAGCATCATTGAAAATGTTCTAGTAAATGGTTGTTTTAATGATGATATAAAATTATTATAGCTGCATTAATTATACTGTGACTGTTGCAGAGGTTAGTTAAATAATATTTGTCTTCTGGATATATTTTTATTTTAACCCACTGCTGGGCAAATGAGAAGAAGTGATGGCGCTTTCCGGCTAGTGAGGCCTGCGAATTTGCAATAGAACTATTACTAAAAAAATACAAAGAAAATTTTAAAGGTGAATAAACTATTAATTGGCACAACTCCAAACTAGGTTAAGCTAAACCCATAACAATAACTTTCACATAAAACAGATTTACACTGAAGTTTTAATCTTACTGTTTGCAAAGATAAATGCCTTAAACATCGACGGTTTCACATTTGCAATGAATTATGATACCATCCGATCATTAAAATCCGACAAACACCATCAAACGTCACTTTTGGCATTATAAGAACGACGTCAAGTGTAAAATGCGACTGTCAATAGCAGTCAATCGCGTCGGGAGCTGTCAAATGTATTGTAACTGTGAGTTAATGGACTGTCAAAACATATAATCGGTTAATGATGTCGAATAGAACGTCGCACTGATAAATGGTGTGATGAAATGCTTGCGGCGATTCTCATAACTTATTTTAAAATTTTGAGTGTTTGGTTGTTGATTTTCATGTTTTTTTTGTTACAACGTCGATATAATGTGTTTGTCCTGTGATAGAAACGTGATGGAGGAATAAAATTGAACAATTCCATTGCACACTCTCCGAAGTGAATTCGATAAAAAATCGAAAGACTTGCGACCTGGCGCCGATGTTCTAAGCTCTGCAGCTTGGCGTGAAACAGATCGTCATCGTCAATGAGCCTTCTGGCTCTCCTGTCAATCGATTCCAGTGCTTCAAGTTGGTATTTGGCGGAACCATCCCAAAGGTGAGAACAATACTCCCTACACGACCGGACTTGTGCTTGATATAAAGTAAGCAGCTGTCCCGGTGTGGAGTACCTTCTCACCTTTGAGAGGATACTCAGCTTTTTAGCGGTAAGTTGTGACTTTGTAACTCGAAGAAACTATGGGTCTTACAAATAACCAAAGGCTTTGGTTTTGTTTTGACGGTGTGCCATTTTCATTACTTTCATGTAAAAATGGCACTTCCAACTATATAGATGAAACTGCAATTGATTAACTTCCTCCTATAGAAAACAAACCCCTAAATAGCTCTTCAATCCAATTAAACAGGAAAAGTATATAATTTTATCGCCACCAATAAAAATACGAACGTTACCGAAGTGGAAAACTGGGAAATAAAAATTTAAGTAGTTTGGACTCACTCAAAAATATGAGCGACATGCCTCGTAAAAGTCGGTAAATAATACAAAACACAATAAGTGGCAATATTGAGGAAACTCCGGGGATGTGCTAAGGCTTGGGGTACAGCGGGTGGCGGCATTTGGGTGTTACGATTTTTTTTACATGCTACGGGAGGCACGTAAAGCCGTTGGTCCCGGCTGCATATTTAGCAGTCGATAAAAAACCACCGAATTTGACTTGATTTGAAATTGGTTTTTTTTTGGTGAGAGATTGCTGATTGCCTCAAACGGCATTTTCAGCTTCACCGGGCTTTTTTGGTTGCGGCGAGGTGCTTAAAGGGTACCTCAAACCGTGTGAAACGAATCACCTTCGGAGGTTTTCTAGAGGGAACGGCATCACACACTTAAAAGTGCGTGTCACCGTGCCCTACTAGATTCTCCGAAGGGTTCGGATCGGATCGGTATTATGGTCCGTCTTCCTTGTGGTATGGTGGTTGGCTTGGCTCGTACTTGGCTTAACGAGTATAGATAACTACAACAAGACTACTTGATGTCTGAGTGCTAATTAAGCGAATTCTATTCAACATTCGATCACCTCGTTTGTCACCAAGAGAACCTGGTTTAACACCACTCAAATACTAGATATTCATCACTCTCGATTTTCTATTGTCTAGTGTATAGACAGCGAACAATTTTTTTAATCTGATTTGATTTTATTTGCTGGGACACCCAACAAAACTGACACTAGTTAGATACAAAAATAAACATGAATAAGTCTTGATGTTAGTGTTGTCTTACAGGTTGCCGTGTCATGGATAAAGCTCATATTTGCACCAAATTTTATTGAACAAATCATTTCACAAAAATAAGTGTAGTTAATCAAACAAATATATTTTCAAAGATAAAATGAACGCTCGTTGTGACACAAGCCTTAGGGCTCGTTGACACTGTCTTAGGCGTCATAAGGGCGCGTTCACACCGCACCGAGTCGCGCTCGTAAACGTTTACGAGCGGCATCACCGGGTAGATACGTTTTATTAAAAAACGTATATATACGTTTTGGTTTGTATGTAATGATTGGATAGTATCGGACGAGTTTTCCTTTGTTAAGAGCGTTTACGCCGCACAGTAGCGCCGCCAATGAAAAAAGAATATCTAGTAATTAGAGATAGAAAATCAAATTATGCTCAACAAACTATCCGAATGAAGTATAAATTACTGCATTTTTATTGTTATAGTTAAAAGTGGCCGTAACGTCTTATTTAACTAAACCATAACATGTGAGGTGTCCATTAGGTGTCGTAAATATGCTAAATTACTTCATTCAAATAGTTTGTTGAGCATAATTTGATATTCTCTCTCTAATTACCAGATATATTTTTTTTCATTAGTGGCGCTAGTGTGCCGCGTAAACGCTCTTAAGTCAGACGTAGTTTTGAAAAGGTAGGTTTTATTTTATTCTATTTTACAACGCCAGTGTAGTTGTTGGCCTATATCTCACTCGAAGGTAAGAAAGTGAAGGTTTGCTTGACCGCCTTTTTACCGCTTCTGTGGTTTAGTGGTTAAAACCACCGGTTTAGACCCAGAGGTCCAGGGTTCGATTCCCAGCGGGGGGTACATGTTTGTGTACTCGGTTTGGTTGGTGGTCGGACTTGTTCTTCCACCTGGCTAGCTAACACCATCTTATCTAAATATGTCGCCATAACATCAATGTTTGTAGCATTGTTGTGTTACGGCAGTTAGAGATAAGATAGCCAGTGCCTCACTAGTTGAGGATCCGGGTGAAGTGCGCTTCCATCAATTGGCCTTATCATCACTTAACATCAGGTGAGATCAAGGCACTGTGCTTACCCGTAAATATAAAAAAGCCTGTAATTCTAAACGAGTGAGGAGCTGATTATCTTATCTCTTGGTAGGTGGTGACAGACGTAGAAACTACAACTATTTTTTATATATTTTTTACTAAGCTTTATACTGGAGCTACTGGCATTTTACAACTTCATGTAAGATCAAACAAAATAAGTATCCAGAACGATTTCATTCATCAGTTTTTAGGTAACTTCGCAATTTAGTCACACATTACTCATTATTTTATAGTTTTCTTTTTCATTAAAATTTTTACTTTATTGATGAAACTGAACACAAGTTAAAGGTCTTTTCACAAGCTAGACCCAAACGCGCTAAAGGGCGCGGTTTCTCTATCCTATTAATATTATAAACGCGAAAGTTTGTAAGTATGGATGTTTGTTACTCTTTCACGTAAAAACTACTAAATGGATTTGGATGAAATTCAGCACACAGATAGTTTATAACCGGGAATAACACATAGGATACTTTTTATCCAGATATTCTCACGGAAATGGGAACCACGCGGGTGAAAACGCGAGCGGCCACTAGTACTCCATTTACTGGAAGACTTTATTATTAAGTTACTTTGACATGATCTTTTGGGGTTGTTGTTGTAGTTGCCCATCTGTATTAGGTCGTATACATTATCAACTTGCCCATGCTTATAGATATCCTGGAATTACCCATATTTGTCAAAACAAATCAAAATTTATTTGTCACTTTAAAGCGAGCCTGCTCATGTTTATAGAATTACCCTTGAGCGATAACGATTTTAGAAAACGAATAAAAATTATGAGATCCCTATTTCAGAACTTGCTGCACACTGGAGTATATAAGACTACTTTGTTAAAGAAAAATGAAATACGTATGGCACCAGTATTTTTTAATAAAATACCCGATAACATTATAGAAGAACAACCAATGAGGATATTTAAAAATAGTAGTTTATGCAACTGTCATATAATGAAGGGTATTAAAACACGAGTGTGAGTTTATGAAACGAGCGCAGCGAGTTTCATAATAGTAACGAGTGTTTTAATACCCGTGTTATATGCAGTTGCATACACTACTTTATCTTCACTAATGCAATTAGTCAAACAACAAGAGTAAAAGCTGACAATAGTTTATTTATAATAATTGTTCATATTTCCGCCATTAAAATCTAACCAATGAGAGCGCAGCTGCGCGCGCAGGGCCAATCAGGAACGAGCGCGCGCTGTTCTTTTTTTATTTAATTGGCACAAGATCTTACCAAAGAGTTTTGTGTATGTAAGTTTAGTAGTTTCGACGAAGTTTTCACGTATAACCCGACTGTTTTCAAAAGCCAGCCTTATATCAAAATTTTATACAACTTGTATGAGGATTTTGACATAAGGCTCGCCAGGTTAATTGGTCGCGTTTTATTGATGTTATAATGAGATTTTACGATATCGATGTGGATATTATACCATCATGTGAAATTGCTTAAATTGAGTGTTTTGTTGTCTGCGCTATAACAGTAGTAATTATAAGTCAAGTATTGGAAACATAAGTAGAATGTTACAACATTAGTGTAGATAAAACATCTTACAGCATTACTGTTGCAAAAATGTTATTATTCAGTAAAAGATGTCTTAGCCATATTGGCTATGTTGAGTTTAATTTATTTAGTTTGCAAGTAAAAATTTGCATGCTATTTAAGACAGAGTGTACAAGGTTTCGCTAATAAAATGTAACAACTGAATATTTGTACCTACATTCATTGCAAATTAATATATCTATTCTATATTGATAAAATTTATAAAATACAGTAAAAAAAATTCAACGCCCACCCGACCCAGCCAGGAATCGAACCTGTGTTTTCCGCAATCCGGGCGGCTGCACTGACTGCTATGCTACTGGCAAGGCTGACGTAAGCGCTGAGTTTTGTCACTGCTTTTTAATTAAACTCATTGCAATTAGCACTTAAAAATAATAGGTAAAAATATCTATTCTATTCTTCTCTACAGCATTGCGAAAATAAACTAACATGAGAACGCATCAAAATCCTTGTTCTCACCGTAACACTATTAACCTAAACAGATAGAGCACGCTGACCAATCCGATTATTGACCACTGTCCAGTATCCATACATTTCGACCGAAAAGGGTTGTGTAGCAAATCCACCAAATATGGGCATTTACTTGCCATGGGAAGTAGAGGTATGAAATCTAATTAGTGGCTGGCCAGTCGACGGTCAGTTTGGGTGGTTTGGGGTAAACGTTTGTATGATAATCCAATTACGTGAACTAAGCTGTTTGACGGCGCTATCAGAACGTGGGAATGACACAAGAACAATTCAATTCAATTCAAAATCATTTATTCAGTTTAGGCTACAAGTTGCTAATCGCAAAACTCAAGAACGGCTGAACTGATTTGTCTGATTTCTTTTGTTGTTGTGTTTGATGAAGTCTGAGGAAGGTTCTTATGGAGAGAAAAAACGTAAAAAATACGAGGAAAATAGTAAAAACAACAACTACAAACCTCTCTCTACTAGACCGATTTAAAAAAAATCTTTCACCATTAGAATGCTACATTAGCGCTGAGTAACATAGGCTATAGGCATAAAAAATGTCCACCCGTGCAAAGCAGGGACGGGCCGCTAGTTTAAAATAAAAACAAATCTTGGTAAAAATAAATTATTGTGGCGGTTAAAATGACGGTGATCTTAGTGAACTCGATACGTCTGAGTCTGAGACCAGTGGGCACCACTAGACCACACAATCAGATAGAAAAGCTTTCTACGAATATATCATTTACAATTTTTTGCATCATCATCATCTCAGCCACTAGACGTCCACTGCTGGACAAAGGCCTCCCCCAAGGATCTCCATAACGTCCGACCGCTTTGATGTTGCTAGCATTCAGCTACCCGTGATGTTCAACAGATCGTCGGTCAACTTTGCTGGAGGCCTACCAAAACTGCGTTTTCTCCGTACGCGGTCGCCACTCTAGAACTTATCCGCCGCTGCGGCCATCTTCAATCCTACGAGGGATGTGCCCTGCCCACTACCACTTGAGCTTAGCAACTCTGCGAGCTATGTCGGTAACCCTTGTTCTTTCACGGATCTCCTTATTTCGGATTCGATCACGCAGAAAAACCCCTAGATAGCACCCTTTCCATTGCTATGTAGATGAACCTGCTCATGAGGCCCATAGTCTGGCAACACACACTGGTCAAAAACTTTCGTCTTGAGCCACTGCACATCGGACGAGAAGATGTTTCGTAGTCTACCAAACGCTGCCCAGCCTAATTGGATTCGACGGTTGACCGCATCGAATTTTAGCACAGCGATTCCCAAAGTCTCCCGAAATATTTACGAGACATTTTCACTGCATCCACGCGTGCGACACCACCCATCCGCTCCCATACAATTATCAGCAGCGATACGAACAAAGGCGTAAAAGTCGCATGTTTATTGCGGACACGCTCTCGTATTAATTCTGGCTAGATATTTATTAGTCATAAACTGGGAGTGTTAGAGCGGTGGCGAGTGATCGACTGTCGATGGGAGATTGAAGGGTGTTGGATGGTGTTAGGGTGCTTACGGCTTCTATAGAATGTAGTTATAAAAGATTAGTGCTTGTGTAGTGGTTACTTCTGACCGTTAAGTATTGTTGAAATTTTTCTACTGAAAATTTTTGTTAGGATTAGAAGTCAGTGGTTTATTATAGTACTAAATTGTGTTACCTTGGCGACAAAACAGGATGATGAATGAAATAGAAAAAATTACTCTTTTTCTTCTCTTATTCTTTGTAACTAAAAAATAAAAAAATAATGTAAATAAATGACTCTCTTTTTTAACCACCGTAGCCGTTGCCATCGTGCACCATCGCGCTTTTGAAACAGAGCGAATTTCACGAATGCTAAATCAAGTTGTCATGCACAGTTAAAATCAATTAAGTGATCTTTAATTTATTTTAATTAAATTACAAATATCTATATGATGGGTGTAAGTCGGCATAAAGGAAGCAAACTCAAAGAAACTTGTGAATTCGGCATAAGGGTAATCGTTGTAGATATTTCAGAAAACTCGGCACAAGGGTCAAAACTCAGTTTAACAAACACAATATTCTAAACTTTTAATAAATTAAATTGAATACGTTTCTAGTCGTACAGCCATTAACTTCTCGGCTATCATGCAACAGCGAAATCTATAAAAACCATATTCATATCCGCCAAGACTAAGAGATAGATACATGCCATTCACAATAAATAATAAGAAAAATAAAAGTCCCCCAACAGAGTCCGAATAAACAGTCGGACATCATAAACATGAGCCGTCGACGTCACCGTTTGATCCGTGACGTCACACGTGCACGGCGTTATCGTAAAATTTTACGACGACGACCCAGGATAGCTGCGCGGACCGCCATTCACCATCTCTTTGTGGGAAGGAATATTGTCATTGTCGAAACTTGCGATTATTGTTGTGGTGATACCAAATCATTATTATTGCGAAATCATAGTGATTCTCCAAATATCGGACGGATATTGGGTATTGCAATTAGAGGTCATTTGGAGCTGTGGAAAAAGCTTAGATGCAAATACGTAATTAAGGCGATTGTTGCTATTAAAAAATACTCATTTTATTTCGTTTGTCGTCAGTTGTCGTATCAAAAAAAAACGTTTTTTATTTTAAATCACGTTATTAGATATTAATAAGAATAATAATTATTAACGGGATTATTAGCATGTTATTTGTTGTGTTTTGACTATGAGGGCACATTTGCATACGGATCACGGATTTAAGTGACCATGGTAATTTAAGAAGTTATAATAACAATGAATGCCCTGTTAACACATTAATAAAGGTCCATACGCTTGTTTGTTTATTAGGTATGGATTCATTAGGGCAAGCACGAACAATTTGCGAAAAAGTATTCTAGTGTTGATTAATTTCGGCGAGTTGGATTGAGACACGATATCATAGTTGGCAGTGCACCTGGCATGTCATGGGGTGCGGGTTCGAATCCCGCTCGTCGAATTTTTTCAACACTTTGTCTTTTTTCAAATTGAAAAATGTTCGCAACAATATTTGAGTAAAATTATATGTAAATAATCAACAAATAATAAACTAAGTGGCTTATGTAAAACACAATGATAGTTTAGGCTTTTTTCCATGTGAGAATGTAGATATATGTATAGATAAGATAGCCAGTGCCTAACTAGCTGAGAATCCCGGGTGAAGTGCGCTTCCACCAGTTGGCCTTATCATCACTTACCATCAGGTGAGATCAAGGCACACTGCTTACCCGTTAATATAAAAAAAAATACCGAAAAAGGGACTTTGCTCCAAAATCACAACATACAGTTTTTTCTTTACAAGCACAGTACACATAGCTACTTACCTATAACGCGAAAAATATTTCTGTCAATAAGTATTTTAAGGAAAGAAACCGGCAACGATAAATTAAGCCCTAGCCGATGTTATCATCTACCTCTCATATTTGTACAATAACTTGAAAGGACCCTTAAAACCCCCCAAAAAGTGTGTTAACAAACAAAAAGATTTATTCGCGAGTGCCAGATAAGTTCGTGCACGGTAACCGGCGAACGTTAAATAAATATAGTGGAAACCCAATAAAAGTGGATGGCCTAATCTCTAACCAATATTTTCTTAGCGTTCCGATGAAGATTTTCCTTTTGGGAGTTTGTGTGTGGAGCGTTGTGTGGATACGACCGATATTGTTGTTATATATGTCGGAGTTTTTTCATAGACTAGTAACGCCATCTATCGATACTAGGCTGAATAGCTTGGCAGAATAACTAAGCAGAATAGCTTGGCATTATGAAATTATCCCTGAGTCAGTAGTTCGAGCGAGTAGTGAGAGCATAGTGAGTCTATGGCGTCTGTCATCTGTCACTGTCACTAGTCAGTAAGGTAACATCAGTTTGTGAAACGCACTCACTTTACTTCTGGAGCTCGACTGCGCCGGACACGTGCGCACTGATTCTATTCCACACACAAAATGGCGGACGGAGACGACGTTTTCCAACGAAATCCGTTTCCATCCGCGACATATATACCCTTGAAACTAAAAAACAGACATTGTAAGACCTGTCGTTTCGTAGCTAATAATGAAATGAAATCAAGACTCTTCATGTGTCGAGATTCTAATCTCTGCAATTGTGAGAATCTAAATATTCCAGCTTCTGTGTATATTTATTTGTTTGTGTAAAAGTCCATTTATTTTTTTAAATGATACTCAATTACATTTGTTTGTAAAGGTTGCTCTTGCAGGGTTTTATGATAAATTTGAAAAAATATTGTAAAAATACGTTTTAGTTTGAGTTTTCAAGTATATCCACAGTATTCTTTACACCCTCACCCATCGCCGTCGCTTTTATCGCTCGCAAGCGTTATTGTAAGCGATCGAGGCGCTCGCGCTATCGCTCCATTATTTAGTAGACTTTCTGTCGGCAATCATATAAACACACGCTATCTTTGGCAGATTATTGTTTATTTTATTTGCTGATACCTCGAGGATTTCAGCTTAAATCTAGATTGTTTAAAAGTTACACTGCATTACGTTAGCGTGTTTAACTCTTTGTTGCCTTACTAACACATGCATTCTGGTTCTTATTATTATGGTTTTATAAACAAATTGATCATCATTTCTTGTTATTTATTTTACGCCCATTTCACTTGTGGTCGGCCAGTGGTCGAAATTCGACCGTATTTTTAAGAATAACACTGTCTAATATTCCACTTGAACATGAAACTAAAAGAAAAGCAGATTAATACGTGTTTGACATTGACAGATTTAAATCCTCTCCATCTTGAATTTTTAATCTGTTGATTTTTTTGTAATACTTTCGCAACTCACCTCTATTATAAACTTTGAGTAAGTATGCCAAATCACACAATTCTCTGTGCGGGCAATATGCTTAAAAAGGGGTACAAAGTTATTTCATTTCTCAACTTCAACCATCATTCGTATTGATAGTTATTACAGCATAATCGTCATCAATAATCATTTGGACGTAAGCATTCCAATTCGTTTTCCACATTGAGAACCAATTCAATAACCCCAACATCTGAGATCCTATATGTCCTATAATCTAATTTAGGGTGCCGTGTCGCTTCGGTCCTCTCACTAATGGGTTAAGCCTAACAGCCGTCGATAGAGATGATTCGATTATTCGACAGTTGGGTCATAGTGTTATTTAAGGTTGAGAAAAGAGTTTGTAGTAATCCTCCTGAAGGTCTCCTTTTAGTTTAAGTTGGAGTGTATTGAACTAGAGGTAAAAGTATAGTAGTAGTTGTTAATACATTTGTCGAAAGTCTTCCAATTTTACTAACAACCCCTTATTTTAGTTTGTCTAAGAACTATTGTGTGTTCTTATTAAGAGAAACTCCTGACAATGGTCATAATAAACCAGGGTAGTAACGGTTTTTACTCTGTCAACTGACATCTAAAATAGTTTCAGAGTTTCATAATTTTCAGTGGTAGATGGTAAAATTACCATTTAACTAGAAGGTAGCGTCCTCAGCGCATTACCTAGGAAATCAGTTACATTACTTAACTTGGATCAAAGATCGCAAAATTAAGCTCGCTTGGTACTGATGGTGTGTAGAGCTGTTTTGTGAGCATTGCTATGACTGGAGTGATAAATAATATGGTAGGTATGACCCTAGCACAATGTTTAAGATATAGCCAGGTGAATTAAATACAAGGCTTAAGAATAAAAGAATAAAACATATACTGGGAACGGTAGGAACATACTGTGAACCCAAGACTTTTGTAAAATTTAACCCTTAATTTGTATACAGACCGAACAGATTTCTAAAACAAATTAGGTGTGTCAGGTGAGCGTGAAGATATTAATGTTCATTCAGCTTTACACAAACGCCATATGGCCCTAATGTCATTGGCCACGAATATTAACTGCTAAAAAGGTGGCACGTATGATTTGTCACGAAATTAGCCTGTAGTTATCAGTTAGATAATTGTGAGGGTTAACGCAATAGATATTCAAAACAGTCACGCCACTCAAAAGAACAAATTGCGTATTCATGAAAATAATAGAGAATGTACTTACCTAAAATATTATTATTATTATTAGTATAGGATCGTGAAAGTCTACGACCTAGCAAACATATCTTAGACCTAGCCACCACCCTTACCTAAGCCTGACGGCATCACGTCGCCGTAATTGCAATTTAAGAGATAAGAGAGGCTGCTCCTAAGAATTTGAGGATTCCGTATGAAATGCGGTTTGGCTTTATAATCACTCACCATCAGATGTTCAGTAAACAGAACGCCTACCCATGTTTAAAAAGAAAATTAAAACACTGCTCATCTACAACCAAAACAGACTTGATTTTATTCAAAGCAATATTTAGGCGTCCAAATGTAAATTAAAAGCTACAGCCTCAACAGTTATTCAAAACATTTTTCTTACATCGGATGAAGAAGAAAAACTAAAAAATACAAAATCCACATAAAAAGCCAAAATGGACAGAAGGGTGACAAATTGCTATAATTACCATTTCCCTTACGTTTGATTTCCACCAAGATAATGGTTCGGCGTAATTTCGAGACCCCCAAATAGCCAATCAGAGGCAGTGTCAGTGTGTCACAACATGACAAATACCTAATTAATTGTGTTACTCTTATCTTGTGCCGTATCTTTGATGATATAATAAGCGAGGGAGAGCCTTTTGGTCCGCAGGTGGATTGTTGCGATGAATGGTGATGATTGTCGCCTATTCATTAAGAGCCTATAAAAGGGTGTGTAAATTATATTTGAACAACAAATTCATTCACCAAAAAATAAAACGCGTTAAAACATTCAATTGAATTTATTGGAAATATCGTGTTCTAGTCTAGTCTAAGGTAGATATTTAGAAATAGCTTCCAGCCGGAGCTTCGCGCGCATTTTATTTTTGTTAGAAGTTATTTGATAGACATTAGCCGCCCTTTGTACGTGTATTTCAATGTTTTTTTTGTCAAATCTTATGCCACTAGTTTTACATTTTGATATATTTCATAGTCCAAAGTCTTTCGGGATCCTCAACCACTAGGGATTTGACTATCTTGTCTCTAAATATTGTCGCTGTTGCTATCGCGGCAGATAAGGCAAAGCAGTAAGCTAAGCGGATTTCAAACAATATCCATTATCAAACTAACTAAGTACATCAATGCGGGGTGCATTGTGTATTAAACTAGGAGATCTCTGGATTTAACACCGACGATTTAACCATTATGCCACAGAGACGCTGATTCTAAAAGAAATATTTTTGCTATGCTAACTTAATTTTCGTTATATTTTATTTTTAACACCGGCTACTTAAATCAGGACAGTCTCATAACACCGAAACTAAAAAAAACAATAAACCCCTAACAGTTAGAGCAGTCCCAAAACACCTGAACACTTTGTCCGCCCTAAAACAAAATAAAAAGGAGTTACGACCCACAGTGCACAACATCTGGCTTCCTAATTCGTATTTACGTAATGTTTCGCGGGATAATGAAATTGTCAGAGGTTTACAACCGGGACAGCTTTGGGACAGTGATTAATCGCAAGTAACTAAAGAAAGGAATAAGAAATTAAGTGATCTTACAATATTGGATGAGATAGTAGGGACAGCGAACAAATGAAGGAGACGCGGAATGCTTAACAAGGAAGTCTTTGTGTTATACATAATCTGATGGTAGATAGAGCTGTATAAACATACATAAATCTATAAAACTGTGCAAAGTAAACACTTTACACAGTTTTATAGATAAACAGTTTAAATAGTTTTTTATATAACTTCATAATAACTTCATCGGAATACGAATAAATACGATATAAATTAATTTAATATTCCATTACAACAAAGATAGTTTTGGGATAGACAAAGTTTTGTTTAATAAAAAACAGCCAAACAGTAATAGTTAATGTAAGGTAGGTACAAAATATTATTATAAGTCGCAAAAAAAGAGAAAAGGTTTACAAAACAGAAAAAACAGCAAAACTAATTTTAACCACGGAGACATCAAAATATATATGTCTAAAAAGAAAATAAAATATTCTTTTCACTTCTCATGCTCGTAAAGTTGTTCTTTATGTCGAGAGAAGGCTGCATAAAATGAGTTTTTATGCTCTTGTGCATAAAGTAATTTCTTCTTCTAAGACTAAGGCAATTAGGCCTATAATACACAATACACCTTCATTTAATTGATAAATTTTTATGAGATTTTGGTTATATCTTAATTTAATTACGACATTTGTGTTACTATCTAAATACAAATTTACGATTAATACGGGCTTGCATTTACGTAAAAAAAATAAAACGCAAATATTTATAATAACTTGGCATTGCGGCTCAGACCATAGTTGAACGTCACGTAGTAGTTGAAAATTTTAAAAAAATAAGAAAAATTTTGTGGCGGGAAGCTAATTATTCGTCATTTAATTACATTTAAAAAAAAATTCTTGTATAAGCTTTAAGTCTTGTTTATTTCCTTGCAATCGAAGTGAAAAGCAGAGTGTAAAACTCGAGTATAAAACTCATTTTACCCTCAACGTGACTATCCACCCTCGTCGTACCGGCTCGGGTGGCCATATGCACGACTCGGGTAAAATGGCTCGTTTTATGCTCTTGTTGTACAATCTACTATAGAATTATTTGGATACAAGGGAGTTCGTCACAATCACTATATTTTCTTAATTTTACGATCTTCTATTACTATAACAGTAGCAATGCCACTTATCTTCTTATTACGTGTTCCAACATACCATATTTCGACTTGTGATGGTCCTATAAAAAGTTTATTATAACTTTTGTTCTAAAATAACGCACTTCCTGTTTTACGAGCGAGAGTTTATTGTTGTATAATTAGATAATTACTGAGACAATTACATCTGAAAGGATTAAGAAATTTACTAGGTACTCTGAGTACGCTTTGCTTAATTACGAAAACGCGGCGTAAAGAAATCTTTAAAAACATTTTAATTTATAATAAACCTCAATTTAAAAAATCTTTATTTGGGGTATATTGTCACAAGTGATCGCCCGGTAGTCGCAATTCGACCGTGATTCTAAAAATATTCAATGTTTACACAGTGAAATGTAACACATATTAAGCTTAAGTTTTTATTCCTTCTCCATATGAACTTAAACTATGCCAAATCTCACACATCTCTGGCGCGCAATATACTAAAAAGGGAGTATATTTTTTTTCTTTACGTACTAATCTATAGATTCAGTTTCAGTCACAATTAATTTACGCTCCTCTATCAATTAATTTGTGCAATGTAACAGTAACCACGCCATTTTCAATTGTCCCATCTTTGTCAATTAAAGCGCTCTCGCACGAGTTTAAATTTTTCACACACATCAAACGTCCGTCAAATTTGACGCAAGACTACCGTTGTCCTTTCTATAATACCAACCGTTGCTAATTTTGACGCGAATTTAAAAATGTCACTTGAACTAACCCTTTGAGAATTGTTTCCGATGGTTTTAGCCGTGGGAACACGCAAACTCTTTTAAAAACCTTTTTAATTTTTAGAATTAACCTTTTTGTTAGTAAGGATTTAAATTATATCGTTTATATCACATACCGCAGATGTTCACAAATTCGTCCGTTAAATAGAGACGTTTAAATTTTATGTTCTAGCATTTAGTTTTTACGATCGATACATCAAAAAACTAGTAAACGTCATCGCGTTCGTCATTAACCCTGTCAGCTGGCGCCGCATCTTTTCAAAAAGCTGTGTGATTATGCTAATCACTATCGTATATTAACAAATCAGCCGTTACAAATTAATGTTTATCATCATTAGCATAAAGTTCAATGGAAACGCGTGTCATTTCTGCACCACCGTTGACGTGTCATGCAAAATTATCGCAAAACATTACTGCGCCATTAAACTTCGCAAACATTCAAAGAAAATTCTTCGACCGATTTATTTTTACGACATCGATCAATCAATACGCTTCTTCTTAAATGCAAATTGTCGGTTTTAATTAATTCATCAGGGTTGTGAATTTTTAACACGTGGATAGGAAATTGTTATGGCGTCAGTATTTTTTTTGTAGATGGAGGGTCGAAGCCATTTGCAGTAATATCTTCCGCGCGAACTCTCCCATCGACGATTTTTAAAACTAATGTTTTTAATGGTATGTCAAATTAATACCGATTCTTTTGTGCGCACTATTGACAATATGTCGATAGGGTTATCTAAAAGGAGCTTCTGGTGTTGTACCGAAGAACCCCTTTAAATTTCATGCCGACGACGCTTTATATTACAAATCGAATGAAGCACAATAGAATACCCTTTTCTATTTGTTCGTAGTCGTACATTCCTAAATCTATGTTCTGTGTGTTAATTTTAAAATTTATTTGACAACAGATATTGAATTTTTCTTTATTGTTATCTGTAGAAAATTTGTTTTGATTTTGATGTACCTAGTAGTGTTTCGTCACAGTTATTATTTTGGTGTTATATCCAAGGGCCCTTAATGCAGCGTTATGATTACCAAATCTTTTTATTTTTAGTAAACTAACTATCAGCAGAATTATTTAATTTTCAAGATTCTACCAACTACCGGTTTGTAATGTAGTTTTCTATCTACGATTAAAATATATAAAACGCAATATTTGCCCTAAAACACTATAAATTTTGCTTTAATCTAAATGTAAGTGTGCTTAATAAACGTTTTATCTAATTATTTCCATGAATATTTTACACAATTACTAACTTTCCTGTTTACCTTCATACTCGCACCGAATTAGATTGATCGTGTCACACGTTACACACAATTCACTACAAAAATAGGAAAACACTTAGTTACTACGTTGTACAATATAAGAAAACAAACAGGGAAAATGAAACGAAAATATCCTCCACGTGGAATAACTCGATCGCTGAAACAATAAACAGAATGGTAAAGTTTGTTTTGTATATTGCAATAAAGATAAAGAAAGCTTATATTGTACCAGCGACTGCCCGCGACTTCGTCTTAAGCACTATTATCACATTACAAGCTCATTTTATGTCCCTACTTCTGCAATGAGGCACGAGCCTCCGACCGATGGCTTTACATGCTCTCCGAAGCACGGAGGAGCTCGCGATGATAAATTTTTGGTCGACCATCTGATGACCGGCCTTTAAAAGTTGCTTTACCTCAGCAAGACTTCCTCGAGCACTCTTAAAGCGCAAAGTAACTTTGTAAACCCTTCCTCATCTTTTGCCTATGTCATGAACAGGAAATGACTGCAGAATTTCAGTAAACTATGAAGTCTGGCGTGGTCTAGCGCTTAGGGCTTAGCCATGTTGATTATTTTTCAGACAGTCAGTCAGGACTTCATCAGTTAGAATATTTGATTTAAACTTAACTTGTCTAACGAATAGCTCATAATAAAAATAATAAAAGTTCTGAGTTATAAAAATTGGTATAAACGCAATCGCGCTTTTGAAATTATTGCTTTTAATAAAATTGGTACATTTTTGGTATGTGTTTTAACATTTCTGGTAGCAAGCATTCAAATGCAAGCCTTTTGCTAAACAACATTTCGTACCGTAAGTGTAATCTTTCTAAGCCTAAAACAGTCAATTGTCAAATAACAAAAAGTCAATTCCCATGTTACTCAGCTACAATAGGATCGTTCAAACACAAGAGATCTCCAATAAAATCTACATAGTCTAAGACGCATTACATTAAACTCTTTAAGTCTTGAAGAGGTTTCAAGTGCTCCTGAGTTGAGTATGCGGGCGATCGGTCGGTCCCCACCTTCTTTTATTTATAAAAATTTGCATAGTGACTTTCGAGCACGCCTTGGAGAGTGTTACGTTGTCCGATAGATTTTTATACTTATATTAAAAAAATAAGTATCGTACTTTGTGAACAGGTGATAAATTCATAAAATTTGCTGTGAAATTTCGGAGCAGATACTTTAGTGTATCTTTTTAAGCTAGAAAACTAGCATTCTGCCTGAAGGAACGGTCCTTGTATCCCATGTACGCTAGGGTAAATATATATCAAGATAATAATATGCGCATTGCTGAACTTGAAGCTTTAGTTTTTATGCCTCTTTGCCCTGTAACTTTACTGAATCTAGTACCCTATACATCGGATCAGTAATAATATCAAAAAATATACCCAGCATTATTGTGGCGTAAGCATATTCAAGAAAAAGTTGGCAAATAATGAACGCTTGATACGGTAAAATAATAAAACAAAAACCAACATTGAAATCACATCCATTTAAAAAACGAACTTACACAAAACAAAACATGATCAAACTAAAGCCAAAAGTATTATATTCGTACAAATAAAAAATAAATTCAAATCGATTCTATTTGAAAAAAGAATCTTTTTGTAACAAAACACGACCAAAACAATTTAGTAACTCCGAACTACTGTTAACCACTAACACAGTTGTACAGCTATAAATAACAGTGCCTCATATTTCATAGCCCTAAATCAAATGGGGCTTCAAGAGGTATGGGTATGACGTCACATTTGCATACGTTGAATAGCGAAATGACTGTGAAGAAGACGTATAGGGGATGCTTCAAGCACCGCCCGAGGATATGAAGGTATATTGAAACTTTACTCTTGATTTACACTCGTGTCAATATGGGTTAAGTGGGCAGTGGCAGTTTCCACGCATTATTATCGACTTGGAGTTACTCTGTTACTGTACAAGGTGTCTGATGTAAGATATAGTTTAGGTAGGTTTGTTCATGCCTACTGGTAATTTATATGCAATAACGTTAATACCGGTCATGACATACGGAGCCAAAACGTGGACACTCACGGTTCGGTTTCACGGGCTGGTTCACAAATTTAAAGTCGCTCAGCGAACTATGGAAAGGGCTATGCTCGGAGTTTCTCTGAAGGATTGACTTCGGAATGAGGTTTTCCGACAGTTAACGAAAGTGATCGACATAGCCCATCAAATTAACAAGCAAAAATGGCGTTCATATTAGCCGCAGAACCAACAACCGTTGTGGTAAACGAGTTCTCGAGTGGAGACCGCGTATCGTATCGGAGAACGCCCTCAGACTAGGTGGAGTGACGATCTTCGCAAGGTGGCTGGCAAGAGCTGGATGAGAGTAGCCGCGGATCGCGCTCGGTGGCGTGCACTTGGAGAGGCCTATGTCCAGCAGTGGACTAGTATAGGCTGATGATGATGATGATGATGAAGAACGTTTTTGTGATAATAGTTTACCGTTTCAATGATAAGAAAGGATTTTAAATAGCAGAGTCAAGGCCTAAGGGTGCGATTTTAGAATTTTGACAATAATTTTAATAATAATTATTTTAAAATTTAAAATGACAGAAATGCACTATGATTAATAATCGTCACTTGTCATATCAAAGATATCAAAAGTAAAAAAAAAAACAATTCTAATAACGTATTTATAACGAGAATCAATAACGACGCTATAATATCACCTATTAATACATGTGTAGTAAGAATACAATGACTAATTAAAGTATCGTTTGAGATTAGGCAAAATTTAAGAATATAACGCATTAGTATCGTAGCAATATATATTTTAAAAGTGAGTTATGTTTCCACTTTCTAATTAAAGCTCCCAATATTTCTAAAGTTATTTGAACACACATTACTAATTGTTCGGCTTTTGTCAGCCACCACAACCACCTTTGTCCACAGCCGATACTTGATACACAAAAGGCAAACCTCCCTGTACTCGTACGCGTACACACCGCAGATTGGTTCTGACGGTCTAACGCTTTTGAAGCGCTTTTGTGAAATCATGTTATGTGACATGACATGAGGGTACACGTTGTACGGAAACTAACAGGTACAATGAAGGCAATATTGGCTTTTTCAGACTACGAAATCAAAGAAGGTAAAAACTAAAAAATATATTAACTGCCGAAAAACTGTTATACAGTTTGGCAGAAAATGGTCTACGGAAATATGATCATGTTTCCGATTTTAGATCGAAGTTAAAATGGCTCCCTATCCGACTTCGCCGAGATATGCACATCCTCTACCTCCTTTACAAAATCCTTAACTACCCTCAGCTCCCTCACTATCTACGTTCCCGGTTTACTTACTTTCCTGCCACTTCACGTCCCAAGCGTTCATGTGACACAAGAACCCTTAACTGTCCTCAATCCAATTCCAAATTTTTCCACAATTCTTTCACTGTCCATGCAGCCAAATTGTGGAATAAATTGCCTTCCGACATTCGTGAGAGTCCATCGGTAGAATCATTTAAACATAAGTTGAAAGATCACTACCTTACCAACACTGATAATCAGTAACGTCATATCAAATTATACATTTAAATTATTATATGTATAATGTGTATGTGTATGTATGTTTATTACATTATGGTTATATAGTTTAAGTATGTATATTTATCAGTAATTAGTTCGTAGAATAGTCCCGCAAACTCTCGTTCCATACCACAGCTAGGGTTGGCTGGAAGAGATCTCTTCTAGAGATAAGCTCACCTTTGTATATGTCTTGCATAACGTCTGTTTTAATGTGTGTTTTATATGTGCAATAAAGGATTAATTATTAAATGCAATGTAGTGTTAGTTAAGGACACAAAAAACTTGGAGCTATTTGGTAAAAAAGGAAAAGTGCTATTTTTTTTTCTTTCTGAAATACCTTTACCTAGGAGCTTATTATATAATACACTCATATGTATTTAGGAACTATTAGAAGCGGCTATTCGGCGTAAGAGTTGTGATCTACAAATATTCAAATATTTTTTGTTATATCACATTTTTTATCGACGTTGACAAGCGCACTTTATATGTTTCATCATCAGCCTATAAACATCCCACTGTGGGGCACAGGCCTCCCACGTGAACAATAACGCGTGGGGATATTGGGCCATAACCTTCCACGCTGGTCCAATGCGGGTTGGTGAGTTTTTATGTCTAAATGTAATAAAAAACAATGAAATATAATAAATTTATCACTGGAGGCTTCAATCATTGGAATCAAGTCGTCGCTACAGTTCAGGAGCACGCAATCACAAAATCTGGACTATCTGGAAACTCACTAGAGTTGAACCGGGGCTTTAATTTTCAGTAAAAATTTAATTGTAACTCGGCAATCTCACTCTCAGTAGCAATTTTATTAACCAAATTTATCTATATTAAATTACTCAATTCATACTCTTAATTCCGCCCCATGATTAACAAAACTTTGTTTTAATTACCACAGCATAATTACCGAGGAATTAGGACTTAAAATGTTAAGAGGATTTTAGTTAATATCTGTATCCAATTGCAACTAATTGGCCTATCAATTATCCGGGCACAGATCTACGTTACATAACCTAGACGTAGTCGGGGTATTGGGTTCCAAGTGAGATCATTATTATTAGTATAAAACTAATATAGGTATAGCTAAGTGATAGTAAAACCAGTCTAAAAACTTTCTAAACTTGACGATCAAGCTGTCTACTCATTATATAATTTGTGTAGATAGGTAGAGCGGGCCATGAACCACTACTACGCAGGCCCAGTGCGGATTGGTGGTAGCTAACGACTGCTTATACAGTCGTCGGGATGGCTTTAAATACCTTCCAAAGCACGGAAGAGCTCGAGATGATGAATGTTTGTTCACCCACCCGATGACCGGCCTTTGCGGCAAATGCTTAACATAAGCAATCACAGACCGGGCGTGTTGACCACTGCGCTGTCGAGCTCCTCTACCGACCTTTTATCACATGATCAAATAGGTACCATTATATAAGTCGTTTCCGTAACTATAGTCTATTCACTAAACAATAAGCCTTAATACACACTGAAAACATCAGGAGGTCGCCGGCATAGCCCCCATACTCCACTTTAATTGGCCAGCGTGTATCCGCTAATCAACTCGGCTTAATAAGTTGCGTCAAATTAATTGGGAGCGAAGAAGGGGTTGAAATAATCTCTTGGTTCCATTAGGCATTGGTTCCTTGTGAAGCTATTCTTTTGCTATATTGGAGATATGTGAGTATTGTTGTAAGAAGAAACGAATTGAAATGAAACAACTTTTACGGATCTACTCGCGTTTATTTTACGCATTACTTTTAATCAATGTTTATCCTGACGTTTCGAACTCTTTGCAGGGTCCGTGGGTACAGGGAGACTGAGGTGTTAGTCGTCTCATAATTAAAACTAATGGTAAGATTTAAGTATGTGTAACCAATTTGTTGGTATTTCTAAAATATTGGCAAAAATCTTTAAGAAGTGTCAAAGTTATTATGAGTTAACGTCGTTGGCGTTATTATGTGTTCATAGTTTTTATGAAATTCGTTATAGAGGATGATGCTGTTGGTAGGTTTTTACGTTTTTTGTCAATGTCATCTCATATCAATCTATCCAATGGGTGATCCCAAACGTTTCTTCACAGTTTATTATAAAGCCGTATATCCAGTCGTTGATCCCGTTTGCTTACAGAAGATTGCAGTCCTAATAACAAACCACCCATATTCATACAGCATGGTGGGTTATGGCACAGATTCTACAGGTCCTGAGAGAAGGTATGAGCACAAAAATTATGTTTAAAGATAACCACCACATTTATAGAATTTAATATCCCCACCTCTGTGTCACAATCATAATACCTTTAAATATCAGAGTCATAATTAAACATTTATTCAACATAGCATAGAGTTCAGATTTGTCCATTCTAAAACTTGACTTGTAATTATTTTGATAGGGATCCTCCTCCCTTAGGACGCTGCAGCGATCTGGACGTGAACACGCGTGTTTTAATTAGTTTCGGATTGAGGTGTGATTAATTGAGCGACAAGTTTAAAGCATGGGACTATGGTTTTGACACTATTGTTTTATTGTGATATGGGTTGGCCGATACATTGCCTTTGTTGCGTAAGTTGCGTAAGTTGCGGGTAAATTTAATAGATTTTTTTTATATCTTTCGGGTAAGCACTTGGCCTTAATCTCACCTGGCTATCTTATCTCTAGCTGCCGGAACACAACAATGCTACAAACATTGATGTGTTATGGCGACATATTTAAATAAGATGGTGGTAGCTAGCCAGGCGGGCAAACAACCCCTACCACCAACAAAACCGACAAAAATGTACCCCCGCTGTGAATTGAACCCGGGATCTCTGGGTCCAAACCAGTGGTCTTAATTACTAGACCACAGAGGCGATTCAAATTTAAAAAAAATCCAAATAAGTATAAAAAAAATGAGTTGTGAGAAACAAGGGTCAGCAAAGTAAGGCCGACTGGTGAGGCACAATCCTGCTCCACAGCTCTCCTTGCATCTAGACTCTGCTTCTAGGATATTTCAAATTTACTTTTGTCTTATAATAGTAGGTACAGTATTTTTTAGACAAACTCTGTCAATATTTTATATACCCAAAAATTATGTGGTATTTTACATTTACCTGAGTAAACGAAGATATTTGAAAAATACTTTCAGTAATTTTATCACTGTTTGTAGGTATGTGTATTAAACGAAGAAGCGTAACCACTAAAATGTATAATAAATAAAGCATACCTATTAGAGTTATTAGCTTTAGGTTTTAGAGTTTCACATATTCAATTTTGCCGAAAACAACACAGAAATGCTAAAATCCTCACACCAATTTAATATTTTCACAGTAATATTTTCCCAGCAGACTATTTAAGTGAGTCATATTTACCCAAGCCCCAGTCTCGCTGTTCAGACTGAAACCGGTCTTGTGTAACGTAAAATAGCTGCAGATACATAAAGTTTCTTCTCTAAATATTCTCGAGAGTCTTGCGAATTGTTGAGGCGCTACCACTACTACAGTTCCAGAAGCTATCTCATCAAGCGAGGTGTGAATAAGCAACTTTTAAAGCTATTTGGCAAGCGAGTTGGCAAGGTGAGTCCTAGTGAGACACCGTCCTGCTTCATTGTTGTCTTTGCATATTATACAATTGGGGAACATATTTTTTTACAGATATTAAAGTTACTTTATTTTAGTTTAGTTTTTTTTATGAGATGTTACTGGTAACTGTTTTTTGTAAGTTTTTATTCCATTTAGTGGGTTATAAATCTTTTACGATTATTTCCGTTGACCGCAACAAAACCCAATAAGAGGTTATAAAACTATTATTATAATCTTATTAGATTATTTCCCCGATCCGATCCGAACCCTTCGGAGAATCTAGTAGGACACGGGGACGCGCACTTTTAAGTGTGCGATGCCGTTCCCTCCTCCGAAGGTGATTCGTTACACACGGCTTGAGATACCCTATAGTACCTCGCCGCCCCCTAAAAAGCCCAGTGACGCTGAAAATGCCGTTTGAGGCAATCAGCAATCTCTCTCAAAAAAAAAAGATTATTTCCGTTGACCGCTACAAAACCCAGACACAATAGAAATTCAATTGTTATTTGGTCACATGGCGCTTAAAGTGTCACCAACAATGAAATTAAACTAAGTAGAAATACTTATTTTGATATGTATATTATTTAGAAAGAAAGAATGGAAGAAAGTAGAAATATCATCATTGGCCTTGTCATCACTTTACATCAGGTGAGATCAAGGCACTGTGCCTACCTGTAAAATATAAAAAATATATAAAATAATATTTACTAATCAAGCATTTTTAAAGCTAAAATTAAAATTAACCTATCTTATTGACCTGATTTAAATCTGTCTCTATGTGAAAAAGATGATGAAAAAGCACTAAAAGACAACACAAAAATTGGAAAACTGTATCACAGAACCGGTCTCATAGTAGGGGGGCGGTACACCATTATCATATGTCCGTGGAGTAGGAACCAAGGCGTTTGTCTTTTTAGCGCATTTGTCCCGGGGATAGCTGTGTTTTTCGTCGCATACATTTCCGTGAAAGCAGAAAAAGGCTAAAGAATTGGGATGCTTCCATCATCGCGGGAGTGTTGGAGCGCTGCAGGGTTGTCAACTAGTGTATCATTTATTTAAACACAATAGCGGTGTATGACAAATAAAATAAATCACATCGAATTAACTCGAATATTATATAAAAGATTTATTCAATGAAGTTAATAATATTTAAACTCTTATGAATGTCAGTGCCATCGGTTTGTAAGTTTACAGGCCGGGAGACCTTAATTATACTGAGAATCGGCAAGAAACTAAGCAATGGCGTTAATTTCTCCCATTCTTCATAGCGTTAAATATTGGAAAATGCTCTCCATATCATAGGAAGACACTTTCCATCTCAAACAAACAATATAAAAGTCAAGGAAAATGTTTTAAAAGATTTTTCCATAAGCATAATTTGAACTTGCACCTTCTGGTCAATTTACAATGGCACATCCATAAAAGCCTATAACTTAGTTCAACATTTAAAAGTGTGCAGTTTCGAATCACGTTTGCCAACAAACAATCAATACGTTATCAGTTTTCTGAACAAGCATTGAATTCTCGAGGTGTAGTGTAGGTATACTGACAGTTCCTTCCTTATACATTTTGATTTTATTAAGTCATTTGGTAAAAAACTTGCACAAATTCGAATCAAATGTAGGAAGAAAACAGAGAGAACTCACGCGAAAAGATTTGAAAATTACTTTTATACCTAAATTTAACGTTGTAAGTCACTGTGTATTTCAAGCCATCAAACTATTTAATGCTTTGCCTTAAGAGTTGAAAACCATTTATATTCAATACAAATTTCAAGATAAACTGAAATCATTCTTATTGGAAAAATGTTTTTACTCAGTTGATGAATATTTAAATGACCGAAATGATATGAATAATGATACTTAGTGTAATAGTTGTTGTTGTATGGCTTGTATAATTTATTTTTATCCTAATGATTTATGCCCGATGCAGTTTGATTGGTTTTGAAGACTGCTAACTTATGATATAGCATAGCTCAAGCTCGAGAAAAGTTATACCCACCCGATAACGCTGCATTACTAAACAAGATCGCCGCTGTACCATTAAGCTACTCAATGTATTCATCACAACATGGTATAGATATCGATACTTAAAATCTCAAAACGCTTATAGAACATTTTGGCCAAAATGTTTAAGCCCTTTGACATTTTAAGTATCGATATATGACTCAGTTCAGTGCTTATCCTAGTGTACTGGTTCTATCTGTTTACTTAATAAAACTACATGCTTCGTTGAAAGATAGTTTATTACTGCTCTAGTCAGAGTAAATACAATATATTATATTTAGGATATACATGTATTATATGGTGTATGCATAACATAAGGCCTGTACCACACGGCATGCCCCTCTAAAAATATTAAAAAAAAAAAATGATATGATTACATTTTTTTTTTGTAAGTACTACATTAATTAACATTAAATCGACTATATAATTTGGTCCTATTTTTATGAATACATTTTTCTTTTCCTTTATATGAAATTATTACATTTGGTTCCTTATCTTCTATGACCTGATATGGACCTAAATACATACGATCCAATTTAGTACAATTTTCATTTTTAAACATTATAAGATCTCCGGGTCTATAAACAATAGGGTTAATATATTTGTCATAATATTTCTTTCTTACATGTTTACTATTAACTAAGTTAGTACGCGCGTCATGCTGCGATTTCTGTATTCTATACTTAAGCTCTAAAGGATAACTAGAATAGCTGTATAAGGGATCAAGTGAGTCTGTTAGGTTAGAAGGTAGATTGCAGGGTTTTCCAAACACAAGTTCAAATGGAGTATATCTTGTCTCCGTATGGACAGTCGTATTGTATGAGAAACACCAGTATGGCAGCCAAGAGCTCCAATACTGTGGTTCATTATTTGTTTGAATTCGTAGAAAAGTATTTAAATGTTTATGATTATTTTCCAATGAGCCAATAGTTTGATGATGATAAGCAGTACGTTTTAATTGAGTTATTTTCAAAATCTTACAAATCTCTTTCATTATTGCAGATGTGAACTCGGTGCCCTGATCTGTTACGATAAATCTAGGGATCCCGTATCTTAATATGAAATTGTTTACAAAAGCTTCCCCTACTGACACCGTATCTTTCGATGCGAGCGGATAAGCTTCGATATACTTACTTAAATCGCATTGTAATGTAAGTATGTATGTATAGTTATAGCTATCCTTAGGCAATGGACCTACTAAGTCTAAGAAAACTCTGTCGAACGCACTGTGGGCCGTATCGGTAATGCACAGTGGTTGCTTAATGTACTTAAAGTATTTTTCTTTTTTACATTTGTCACAGTTATTCACGTAACTAGTAACATCCTTCTCCAGGCCTGGCCAGAAGAATGTTTTACGGATATTATTAATCATACGCCTTATACCGGCGTGACCACTACTCGGCAGTAAGTGGTAATCATTTATTATAATTATTTTTAAATCTTGGTCATATATTCTTTTAACACTTTTCACAATACATATTCGTGGACCGGTCCACTTCGTCATAATATTTATTGTTTGAGTTAACTCTTTAATAAAATTTTTATTTAATTCATTTTTAATGACATAAACGCACTTTATATTCATTTTATTACATAATAACGCTAAGTCTCTCACACAGGCAGCTCGTGCACAGTATGATAAAGAGTTAGGTTTCATAATTATAAGTTGTTTGTTTTCGCAATAAGCAAAATAGCGTGTCTCATAATGTGTATTTAATTTTATCTTACTCCATTCATTTTCACTAGAAAAACATAATTCGGTGTAGTCCTGTGGTAGTTTAAGCATTTCGATAACTCTTGGGTGGTCAGTCCAATCGCTAGAGGGAATGTTATCTTCCACAGAGCTGCTTCCAACTCTCTTCCTTTCGTCTTCTAACTGTTTTTTTCTTTGCGCTCTCGTTAAAACTGACATAACATGGTTGTTTAATATTTTTAAATCGTCACTCGAGATGCGAATCCGTGATAACGCGTCCGCAACAGCGTTATCGCATCCTTTTACATATTCAACAACAAAATCGTATTCTTCTAACTGTAGGCGGAACTTAGTTAATCTACTTGACGGATTCGACATGTTAAATAAATATACTAACGGTCTATGGTCCGTTTTTATGATAAATTTTCTTCCAAATAAATACGGACGGAAGTATTTTATTGACCAAACAATTGATAAAAGCTCTTTTTCTATTATTGGATAATTGAGCTCCGCCTTATTTAAGCTACGACTGGCATAAGCTACCGGTTTATTATCTCCGTTACTTAAGACTGAGCCTATGGCAAAATTTGAAGCATCTGTAAAATAAATGTATTATCGTAGTCGAAATTGGGGTACTGTAGTATTGGAGGAGAAATTAAGGAATTTTTTAGTGATAAAAACGAGTTTTGACAGTCTTGGGACCACTCAAAAAGTACATTTTTACGACATAAGTTATTTAGACATAATGTTTTCTCTGCAAATTTCGGGATAAACTTTCGATAATAGTTGGAGAATGCGACTAATCTTTTTACTTCATCGACATTACTTGGAACTGGATAATTTTGTAATACTTTGACCTTTTCTGGATCGGGTTTAATTCCATTTGATGAGACCACATGACCTAGGTATAATATTTCCTTCTTTAAAAAATCACATTTTGAAGGGTTTAATTTGAGGTTAACTTTTCGCAATCTTGAGAATATATCTATTAAGTTTTTATTATGCAGACTAAGGCTTCTCCCAAAACAGACGATATCGTCCATGTACACGAAGCATGTTCATAGTTGAGACCGGACATAGCTACTGTCATTAGTCTAGAAAATGCGCTAGGGCTAATTTTGAGGCCCATAGGAAGTCGCTTCATCTGGTATTGACCAGACGGTGGCGGAGTGGTGAAAGCTGTATATGGTCTACTCTCGGGCTCGAGGTCACACTGATAATAGCTTTGATAAAGGTCAAGTGTACTGAAATATATTGATCCCGATAGTGAATCCAAAATGTCGCTAATGTTAGGTAACGGGAATTTATCATTTATTAACTGATTATTTAATTTCCTGTAATCGATAACAAGTCTCCATTTCCTATTTCCATCAATATTTGGCTTCTTGGGCACTAATAAGACTGGGCTAGACCACTCACTAGTGGAGGGTTCTATTATGCCATCATCTAACATTTTTTTTATTTGTGTTTCTACCACGGCTTTTTGACTAAAAGGTATGGTTTTACATACACAGGTTCAGAGTCAGGTTTTAAAATAATTTTTTGTTGGTAAAGATTTGTTGTCGTTAGCTTGTCGTTTGGTAAACAAAATACATCCGAGTATTTGGCGCATAAATTTAGTATGGAAGTTTTTTCTTCACTATTTAAATGTTTTAAATTTAAAAGTGGCAACAAAGTTTTTACTCGGTCACTTAAATTATCACATCGCTCGAAAGTACTTATGGTATAATTGTTGATTAAATCTACTTCGGGCCTAAAATAACTAAGACATATATCCTCTTCACGAGTGTTTAAAATTTGTATAGGTATTTTTCCGTTTCTAGGTTCGCAGATAGTACCAGCCAAGTACACTCCGCTGCATAGCTCATTCGGAAATATTACACACGTATTATTCATAGTAGTGCCCACTTGAAATATCTTTTCACAACGTGCGGGAATAGTTAAATAATTATTCAATCCTATACATAAAGGCAATGTCAATTTCGTTTGAAAATAATTAATTGTAATGTTGTTCAATTCAAAATCAAGAATACATTTATACTTCGTTAAAAAATCTTGTCCGATTATCCCGTTGGTAACACACGGTAAATTTTCCATGACATAAAATTTATGCTGGAACTCGAAGTCGTATTTGGTAAGTGTAATATAAACAAAACCTAGTGTTTCTATCTGACCACCGATCCCTTTTACGGGTATGTGATGGTCGTGTACAGGAATGTTCCAGTCACGTACCGTTTCGTATTTCACAGCCGACAGTGAGGCACCAGTATCTACAAGCCAATTATAATTATTGTCACCTACTTTTAACTCTAATGAATTACAACTATTACATGTCATTAAAAAGTTATTCTCGACCTGGCTAGATAAACTTATAAGCTCTTCATCCTTCGCAGCTCTGATTACATCCTTAAGCAAACTGTAATTTCTCGCAGCTAAAATCGTACACAAATTTCGATTTCGCAACCCGGAGACGAAACGTTGTATGGATAATTTTTCATTAATTGGTTTTAAAATACTATAGGCTTTTTGATCGCCGTCAGCTTGCGCAATCGTCAAATCTACAAATAAAGATTCTATACGCACTCCATATTGTTCAATTGATAAAGAATTCTGACTCAAGGACATTAGTTCAATATGCAGGGCATTACTAGACTTTTTAGTAAGTAGATGCAATTTCATATCACTGATAAGAGATGCGCAGGATACGTATTCCTGTGCCAACCGCAGTTTAGCGCTCTCGGTTAATCGAGTTTTTAAAATAAACTTAATTAATGTAGGCTCATCGTTGCTGTTGATCATCGAACTATATAGCTCAATGGCATCAATAAGTTTCTTAGTAGTTTCCTCATCCCCGGACATGATTGGTAGAAGGGAAACAGCCGTTTTGAGGTCAAATTTTTCCATGTTTAAAGTTTTATATGTACTACTACTGGTCGAAGAACCCGAGTCTATTGGCTCACAAATATCTACTATACTTGAAAATAAAAAATTTATTTGGTCACTTAAATATTTAATTAAATCTATTTCCCTAGCATCAAAATGTTTCAACTGTATCTCCCTTAAATATACCTCATAGCTACTGTATATAATTTTAGCCTCGGCTAATTTCTTATGGCAAATATTAGTAGTAGCTCGTCTCTGGGAACCCACTTTAATTAAATATTTTCTAATGCTTTTTAACTCATTAAGTGTTAATTTTAGCTTATCCGCCATCAAACTTTAGACATAGTATAAAAAATAATTGCCAAATAAGTATAGGTTACGTAGAATATATCTAAAAAAAATAAGTAAGTAAGTATAATATTACTGTAACTAATATAATAATAAACTATGGACAATGTATATTATTTATTATGTATTGTCTGAAATATTGTCTGAGTTATTATTATTATTATAGTTACAAACTATATTAAGTGATCTATTGATACCCGATATATACCCGATGATTGTTACTGGTGCGGCACCTCACTTTTAAATCACTTATCACTTTTAAAACTTAATAACTCACTTCACAAGGGGGAGAAGGGGGGGTCTTACTGCTGACTCCTGGACCTCATGGATCACGAATGGCCTTGGTCTAGACCTTGTTGACTTCTGCCTGTTGACGCCGCATCAGGGAACGTCGTATAGCATGCTGTGAGCATATTCGAAGCATCAACTTCTTTTGATAGCGTTTATACGCTTTGAAAGCTCCAAATATCAAGGCCAACAGCATTAGCGATATGACAACCGCCAACAAGATGTGTATGGAGCTGAGATGCTGGTGCAGCTGTTGTGTGGTAGCGGTGTTGGAACCACCTGAAGCAGTTTGTGCTATAACCACTTCTTCTTTCTGAATTTTGCTTCTGGAACTTCCCATTTTCAAGTTGAAGATTTGAAAACTTTGGAATATTTATAACACGACTACGAAGATCGACGAGCGAATAAAAAGTCCAAAGATACATTTTATTAGAATAACTAATTCTAAGAACACTTGATTGTTTAGAATTCGTCGCCCTTACTTGGTGTACACCGCGTGCGCGTGTACAATGGCAGGGTCGCCATGTACTGGTTCTATCTGTTTACTTAATAAAACTACATGCTTCGTTGAAAGATAGTTTATTACTGCTCTAGTCAGAGTAAATACAATATATTATATTTAGGATATACATGTATTATATGGTGTATGCATAACATAAGGCCTGTACCACACGGCACTAGTGCAAGTGCCTTTTGTATTATTTCTGTGCCTAACATTCGCCGCGTACCCTGCAAAGTAATTCCATCGCCAGTAAAAACCTTAATTGCAATCAACAAACGCAATTTGAAATCGCATTGTCACTTAAACAATAAAACTTATTTTAAACCATACTATTATTGTTACAAGAATCATTTTTGATTGATACATTTTCGCAGCTAGGGATGCCTGCGAATGGAATGACAAATTGTAATCGAAAAGTCGACTCTATTTCGTGGTTTTAAGGTTTGCTAAATGTAGGTTTTAAGCGCAGTAGGGTGAGCACCATTCAATCACTATTGGGACATAATCATAAAGTGTCCGGATCGTAAATTCCGGACGGCCGCTGTCCGGCCATTGCTGAGAGGTTATGACGCAAATCGACGGGGGATTGTTATTGATACAGCATTGTATAATTTTGTGTGGATATCGAATACGTATGTGTAAAAAACGTTGAGTAGTATAAAATTAAAAAAATAATAATTATATAGATTAAAGTTTTGAGCAGGATTTTAATCATACATACATATTGAGCGTATGATATTCACGAGGACTACAGTTATACATATTAGGTATAATGTTGCTTATATATCGTGTAATACACATTTTATTAAGTAGTTTAATTACGGTCAAATTGATTAATTGGACGTTTTCTGTTTTACACGAAGGGATATTTTAACTGATTTTATTCAGATTTCTTTCTATATTACAAATTGTATGTCTAAGAGTTTTTAGAACTATATAAAAGCATAAGCGAAATATTGTGCTTCTGCAGCACACATAATTATATCATAATTTCTATTTAATTTTTTTATAGATTTTTTATTATTTTATTTTTGTTATTTAAGTGATGTTTTAGGTACAAATAAAGTGTTTCTATTTTATATCTATATTTAAAATGTAAATAAAATGATCTATACAGTATTACACCACACACTTACCACCCATTTGTACATAACAATCTATGATTGAATCCCGGAACTGCTGCTGTCCGGTCGTAAACGTCAAACCAGATAATGACGTCACGTTCCGAGCCGTATCCGATAATATCCGAATATCCGAATATTTTTACGAATGCACCGGCAGTAAAAGGTTTACGATCTGTGCTTGTTCATTAATGGTGGGCACACGTGTGGAGGGAGGCTATTAGTTATGGTAAAGTTTTATTGTGTTTCGGTAAAATGTATACGTTGGTTTTTGATGAACCAGTTTATCTAAATGTGCAGATATGTAAGACGTCTGCACATCAACCAACTAATCCAAAACTGACAAATTCCTCCAATAAATTTACAACCATATGCCATATACATTGAGTTCAAAGTCTAATGAGGAAATATATGTGACGGTTTGTGGCCTTCACATGTGCAGGCGTGTACGTACATATATAAAAAAACCTTATTTTGTTACTGTAACCGATGGGGTCGCTGATGTGAGGATATAGTGAGAAATGAAGACGACTACCTACTATGTTCACAAACCGTATTTCGACAGCAAGCGTGCGGTCGGCGCCGGAGTGATATGAGCACTACTGACGTGACGTGGTGACGGACGGACCGAAAGTCCTTTGTATGTAGCAAATTACCGTCAACAAAAAATATTAATAATTAGGTTCCTACCGCACAATTGCCGCCGATACAATGGCAAATTTATTTAAATAACAAAGGTTCACATTTAGGTCTTTGACAATATTATAGTATATTTAATACTTATATTTATATTTAATATATATTTAAATATTTATTTATACCTATAATTTTACTTCTATTTCGCAGCAGTGTGGCTATCGTCAACAGTTACAAAACCTGAAATTGTATAGACATATTATTTGAATTGTTTTCGTAACGAATTCCCACCGTATAATCGATTACACTTCTACGCCCGTATTAATAAACAAAGTGTAAGCTTGGAGTAGTTACTCCGTATTTTGTTCCCGTCATGTAAACTTCATTTCATATTAGAGTAAAAGAGACAAAACACGGAGTAACTACTACAAGCTTCCACTTTGTTTATTAATAAGCCCCCTTGATTTGAAATCGGTGGTCTAACTAACCACAATCACATAACAGTAGATGCGTCTTACAAATCAATTACGAGTTATAGGAGTTACCATAGGGAGTTAGTAAATACCAATAACATTTTTTATTTCTTTTTTAAAATATACTCGCATAAACAACAAATATCAAGGAGGGGAGGACTAGCGTGTGGACCTGCGTTTGTGCGTAATTTGTGCACCTAAATATCTCCTGCGCATTTGACCTGCTTCCGAATTATGACTAGGAGACGAAGTGCTCGCCATGACCGAAATCGGTCGGACCAATCATCATCATCATAATGCTAAAGCTATTTAAGAAATGCCGTTAACAATATTTACCCTTTGTGGTATGCTACTAAATTATATTAACTCGGTAGAAGACAACATCGCTTAAGTTTAAAATATATTGGTCATAAAATTTATAAAGATCATTCGGGCTCCATACATTTTAGGGCCTTTTCTTAAAGTGCCGGCCAACAAAAAAAAAATAGTACGGATTGTTAGATCTAGCCATTTGAAGTAATAGTTACTATGGCACAAAAGTTGTAGGATTGCTCTGAGCCAAGTTATACAAGTTCGATGATTCATCATTTTGATACATTTTTTTTTCGTATCAACTTCAAAGCGGTCGCTTGACGCTTCACAATGATAATTGTTTCGGATCATTAGTTCTAACAATATCTGTCATTATTTTATGTTTGCCAGCACTTTCAGGAATCAATAAGTATATGAAAATGATGAATCTTCGAACTTGTATAACTAGGCTCAGAGCAATCCTACAACTTTTGTGCTGTATTAACTATTACTCCAAATGGATAGTTCTAATAATACGTACCATTTTTTTTTTATGGCCGGCACTTTCATAAAATGCCCAAAAAAAATGATGTCCTTTCATTTTTATCTTTATAATTTCCTCTATTAATACTCGTATATAGGAAAAGCTTGTGACTTTGTTTGTTTGTTTGAGAGGATAATCTCAGAACTACTGGTCCAATTCCAAAAATTATTTCACTGATAGAACATTCCGTGCGTGTACATATACGAGTATATATGGTTAAATTTTATTATTAGAGCAAACCATCCACGCGAACGAAGTCGCGGGTAATGTCTAATATGTTGGCTTCCGTATATTCCTACAAATTAATTAAATTTCGCGTTGAATATAATGCCTATCACTTTGAGCATGTATACAAACAACGTCCACTCATTCTGTTAATTGGCAATAATTTGGATCGTATTCAAATTCTGTAAATCAAAGTGCCCGTATCTTCTATGGGAAAATGGAGCGGACAGTGAATAGATGATTATGAGTTGGGGTCATTTGCGACGGACAAAAGCGGGGTGGACAGGCAAACCCTTTTATTAATGATGGTGGCATGGAGTAGTGGTTTCTATAATTTTTTAACATTAAATTTTACTTTTTATTTTAAGTGCTAATTGCTGCACTGAAGCTGAAGCTGAAAAAGCACTCAAAAAATTAGAAAAAGCAGTGAAAAAATTCAGTACTTACGTCAGCCTTCCCGGTAGCATAATGGTCAGTGCAGCGGAAAACCCAGGTTCGATTCCTGGCTGGGTCGAGGGTAGGCATTTCATTTTTTCACTGTATTTTTATAAATACTTTCTAGCAATTTAAAATTATTTCTAGTACTTTTTCGGCTGCTAAACAACAGTATCCTGCGTTGTTTTGTAGAAGATCCAGTAAAATTACAGGACATTCAATTATACTGTGCGGTGCAACAAGTTACAACCACAAAAAAATAATGAGACTGCAGAAAGTAAGGTATGTACACACGCGTGCACATCAACCTACCACAAACTGTCAAATTTCTTCAATAGGAAAAAATAAACACAAATGGTGAAAAAATTTCCACGAGCATGATTTGAACCTGCACAATTAAGTAAAAATATTATTATTACAATCGTATCATTCAAATAAACAAAAAAAGTTATATAATTGTCGTAATACTATACAAAAACCGACCAAGTGGAAGTCGGACTCGCGCACGAAGGGTTCCGTACTATTATCTATAAACACGAGCAAAAACGAACAAAAACGAGCAAAAAAATCACGTTGGTTGTATGGGAGCCCCCTTAAATATTTATTTTATTCTGTTTTTTAGTGTTTGTTTTTATAGTGGCAACAGAAATACATCATATGTGAAAAATTCAACTGTCTAACTATCACGGTGCATGAGATACAGCCTGGTGACAGATGGACAGACGGACAGCGACGTCTTACTTAGTAATAGGATCCCGTTTTATCCTTTGGGTACGGAACCCTAAAAATGAGCTGATGATGATGATGATGATGATGATAATTGTCCTGATTATTAACCGTTTGCAATGTACCTAAATTATTTTACGTAGTAATGGTGAAAACTACAATTATTTACTTAGAATATACTCTTCTTCTTCTTTTTTCAGAATATAATGTTAAAATTGCTTATTACTAAGGTGAGATGTCAAATGTTGCACATCATATGCGACTACTTTAAGGCTCGCTCGTTTTGTTTTACTTTATCTATCTCTTGTCATTTGCCCGCTCGTAAGTAAGCAATTAACACAATCCTGTCCATCGACACTTTAATACCATGTTTGAAACACAAAATAAGGACACTGCAGAAGGTAAGCTATGTACAGACGCCTGCAATTACCCCATCCAAAACTATCAAATTTCTTCAATACATTTTCAACCATATACTTAAAGTATAAAGTTCATATCCTATTTAGGATTGTTTTTGTTTTGTGTATATTATTTTTAACGCAAATTTTGTTGCGAACAAGTTGCAAAAACACAAATGTTGAAAAAATTTCCACGAGCAGGATTTGATCCTGCCTGACCCGGTGGTCAGATGCTCTCCCAATTGAGCTTCTATCGTGGTTCTAACAAACACTAAAAAACAGAATAACATAAATATTTAAGGGGGCTCCCATACAACCAACGTGATTTTTTTGCTCGTTTTTGTTCGTTTTTACTCGTGTTTATAGATAATGGTACGGAACCCTTCGTGCGCGAGTCCGACTTCCACTTGGTCGGTTTTTATATAGTATTACGACAATTATATATAACTTTTTTGTTTATTTGAATGATACGATTGTAATAATAATATTTTTACTAAATATTGACATGTTCGACATTTTAATTCTGTCTGATGTTAAAAAAGACTTACATTCTGTATAAAGCTCTAACTAGATTCCGCTATTTAAAAACGCCTACAAAATCGCATGTCAATGGCCTGATAGACATTTTCCCTGTAGCACGGCATAGTTCAAATGGCTACTGAGACACGATTGTTGAAAAAAAAAATGAAAAACTTTCTTCGCCAGCTCCATAGCATCCCTGTCCGAGAATTCCTCAAACCCATGTGACCAACTTCACGCAATGAACCAAACTTTTTTGCATTGATACTAGCCAGCATCAATAAGAGACCGAAACGCGACGCGACGCACGCATAATTTAACAAAACCTTTTGTTATGCATATGAACGTATTGACTTCACGCGTCAACCCCATGCTACCAAATTTTGTAATGTGAACTCTTTGCTTCAAAAAATAAAGAACTTTTAAATGCAAAGCTGTTTTTGTTTAGTGCTAGCATTAGGTATCGAGCAAACTTCGCCAGTCCACAAAAATTCAACCCTAAATTGCGAGTGGTAGAACTTAAATCTGAAGTCACAAAAAATGTTTTGGTATTTCGTAATAGCTTCCGTTTCATTAAGAGGGTGTGAGATGGAAGATAGAATTGTTTTGCGCCATTCGGATCACGTTTATTTTTAATGGACAGGACATGAGGGTGGATTGTACACTGACCGAATGGAACAATAAAAAGTGTGAGAAATTCATATGCGTCTAATGCGCATAACTTGATGGCAAATAATTATTGACATACTAATTCATTGTACACATTAGCCAATTATATTGTATAATATCAATGGCATTGTTATGCTTAGTCAGTTAAGAAAAAAAATAGTGTTGCTTGTGTAACTAATGTTGCGAATAAAAATTTCTGTAATACTAGATTTAATTTTGATTAATTGTAAAATCGGTTAGAAATTTACAGTAGCGTTTTTATATTTTCCAATAGCGTTAACTGACTACGGGTACAGACTCATAGCCATCAGACATTTTGTTTTTAAAAATGTTCCGAATAAACCAAGCGTTGTAAATATTTCTTAGTTTTTACCTATCATTACCAATTATAGTAGGCGTTATACTTTTTGTGCAGTCACACTTCAGGAAACCACATTCTTAACGTTCATTGAGACTTGCACCATTCACACCTGTCTACGCGTAATAAAATTAAAAGACACTCTTAATTACCAACAGATAAAGTTTAAATTCCCTTGCAAATCGCAAAGTAGGAAGGCGCGATGTAGCTACGTGAAAAGTAATCTTGCGAGCTGTTAATAAAGTTGAAATTGACTGAGCATAAAACTGAGGTATACCAGGTGTATTCACGCTCGGTAAGGCACAGGGGGTGAATAGATGTGAGTCATATGCTTAAGGTCAGAGAGGCACGTGGTCACTTTTTGCACGATGACCTTTTAAGGGTTAACTTGCAGTTTTTGCAACAACCGTTGACCGGTGACTATGAGTTTCTTACTTAATATGATGCAATCGTTACCATTTTAAATCGGGTACCCTTACTTTACACAAATTGATGACTTTTGTTATGTTTTGAAAAATCTTTTTTAATGTCTTGTACATAGTTATTTTGATAATTTATCTTTAAATCTACAAACATGTATAAGCTATTCCAGACATAGATTAAAATTAATACTGCATCAGTTTAAAACCTATTTAAATTATAACAGATATATGCAAGTTTCATTAACAATCCTTATCTTTGTGTTTTATTCAACTTGCTAATGCATAATGAGCACTGGCTGTTGTAAATTATAACGCTACCAAACTTCACAGTAACTTTAACACAACAATTAGCTTAGCCCTCAATTATCATATTCCATTACGGGTGTGGTCCGTAAGGCCACACCAGCTAATAAGGAGGCCGAGAAGGTAAGCTTGATATAGTATACCGCGCTCGATTTTTTTCTTTTTTTTTTAGAGAGTTTACTGATTGCCTCAAAAGGCATTTTCAGTTTCACTGGGCTTGTTTTGGGGCGGCGAGAAACTTAAAGGGTACCTCAAGCCGTATGAAACGAATCATCTTCGGAGGTTTTCTAGAGGGAACGGCATCACGCCCCAGTGCGTGTCCCCGTGCCCTACTAGATTCTCCGAGGGGTTCGGATCGGATCAGACCACGCTCGAGGAACGCACACACACCCTCTCACGGATACGGATCTCGGAACAGCTCGGAACATAATAAACTAAACTAACTTAAAAAATAAATAAATAAAATAAATAAATAATAAACTTTCCTACACTCACACCAATTATCTAGCCCAAGAGAAGCTTCGTTATGAAACTCGTTAAATGGTTACTAGACAATGTATAAACATACTTAAAATACTTGAATACATACTTATCATACATAGAAAATACCCAGACCCGAGACAATTTAGAAAAACAATATTTCTAAATTGACCCGACCGGGGATCGAACCCGGGACCTCAGAGATGGCGACACCATGAAAACCGTTGTACAAGCCACTCGACCAAGGAGGGTCGTCAAACAAACATAAACGAGCGGATCTGTTGCTGAGTGAACGAGAGTGCGGCAACTTCAAATACAAATACAAATACAAATACAAATCTCTTTATTGTGAAATGTAGGTTAGTATACATATTGCTGTTGTTGGGTTTTAGGTGTTTCACTACATTTCCACCTTCCACCTTTTCACCTTTCATACAAGCGCTCCGAAACGCACGCACACAAGCTCGTAGTTCACCTACATTAGCACACAGAAAAAAGCACGGGAAAGGAGTACGCGGTGACGCGGGCAGCGTATGTTGGTAAGTAACTCACTGAGCGCTGCCGCTCAGTATACACGTATTTTTCTTGGTTTGGGTGTCGCGATTGCGAGTTTTGTTGCATATAGGTAGGTAGGTGCCTATTGAAAATGTCTGGAAAAAAACCTACGTCGATTCAAGGTCACGGCACTGTTGCCGCACTCTCGTTCACTCTGTCTGCTTGCGAGATTCCGTGTCCATGGGAGGTTGTCTATGTGTGCATTACTCGATCGCGTTCGTATGAAGTTTACTTCCTGCAGTCGTATTTTGTGACCACACTTGCAATGAAAGTAGTAAAAAAAGTCATTGCTACATAAATTCCTACGGCTTTACAGTTAGTCCAATATCGTATCGCTAACATCTGCTGTTTCACCTTTTAGCACGTGGCGGTTACTGCGTAGTTAACAGGTCAATAGTAGAACATCTTGTGATGTGTGGCGTCGGGACTCGGGAGACGAAATAACACAACTGATGTCGGTTCTTAACTGATTCCTTTATTGAAAGAAAACAAGGTTTTTATAGTAACCAATACGTGACGTAACGCCTCGGTGGCCGAGTGGCAACGCCTCGGTGGCCGAGTGGCACAGTGCTCGGTCCGATACCCGAAGGTCCCGGGTTCAATACCCAGGTTGGGCAAAATGTATTTCAGATTTTTCGATGTATATCCCGGGTTTGTGATCACCAACCCGCATTTGGCCAGCGCACAGTATTTCGCATAGAACAAGCTAGGTGGACAAAATACATGACACGATTTCCAGGAAATGATAATTAACTAATGATAAAGACACCTCAAAACACACGATTCCAGTTTTTGTTTTGATCTAATATTCCAGAGTACTGAGTTATAGGGTTTAGACGCCTTAATGAGGGTAAGTGCAAAAATTAATAAATAATCAGTTGCATTTTCGCGACACATTCGTTTTTACGTTTTTGTAAATACCTATGATTTTGTGGAAGTTTGTTGTGATAGATTTTATTTCCGAGGGTAAGTACCGTGTGGTGCCGGAGATAAAGAATTGCACCACCCCATCTCAACCCGTGGGTGTCGTAAAAGGCGACTAAGGGACCATTCCAGAGGATGGGCAGCAGCATCTCTCTGAGGTTACCTTCAACCTACTGCGATCGCTAACCCGCCTGCCAAGCGTGGCGATTATGGCAAATACCCCCACATGACATGCACAACAGCAAAAACCGGCCCCTATTCCCCGGCGGCCCCGCTCGCCCTAGCTACGGTAGCGGCCAAGGCAGCGACGGGGCAGGGGGTGCTAAGAATCTCTGGCAGAGACCTGGCTACCGCCAACAACGAACTCTGGCCCTGGCAACATTTAACACGCGCACATTACGGACTGACGAGAAGATTCACGAACTGGAGGAAGAATTGAGCAAGATACGGTGGGACATAGTTGGATTATCTGAAGTCCGAAGAGAGGGGGAGGACTCGATAATCCTCAAGTCCGGTAACTTGCTCTATTTCCGGGAGGGCGAACAACTGTCCCAAGGTGGTGTCGGGTTCATCGTCCACAAGTCCCTCGTGAACAACGTTGTTGAGACCGGGAGTGTTTCGCCTAGGGTAGCGTACCTTATACTCAGAATAACCAAACGGTATTCGTTGAAGGTCATACAGGTTTATGCTCCTACTACGACACACCCTGACGATGAGGTGGAAGCTACGTATGAGGACATCTCTAGAGCCATACAAGCCTCCAAAACTCATTACACCGTTGTCATGGGAGACTTTAACGCAAAACTGGGCAAACGAAGCGGCGATGAGATGAGAGTGGGACGATTTGGGGTTGGTAATCGGAACTCCCGGGGCCAACTGCTGGCGGACTTTCTTGAGAGGGAGGGCCTCTTTATGATGAACTCCTTTTTCAGGAAAGCTGAACACCGCAAGTGGACCTGGATGAGTCCCGATGGTGCAACCAAAAACGAGATTGACTTTATCATGTCGACGAGGAAGCAAATATTCAATGATGTCACTGTGATCAATGCGTTTAAAACTGGCAGCGATCACCGGTTGGTAAGAGGCACATTGAATATCAACGTTAAGCTGGAAAGACGTCGATTGGTAAGGTCTACGCTCCGTCCTGCACCCATCCAAATCCAAAACCCCGAAAGCTTTCAGCTCGAATTGCAGAATCGCTTCGAGCGCCTAAATGATTGCGAAAATGTGGACGAATACAGCAACAGGTTTGTGGAAACTGTCCAAACGGTTGGGTCCAAGTTCTTTAAAACCCACCGTGCAAAAGGAACCAAAAAGTTCTCAGACCATACTCTCAAACTAATGGAAGAGCGGCGCGCAATGGTTCTGCTTTCCTCAGGTGATGCGTCTCAGTTTCGGCGGCTAAATAGGCAGATCTCGAAGTCTATGACTCGCGACACGCGCCAATTTAATACTAACCGTATTAAAGAGGCCATTGAGCGGAACAAAGGCTCAAAAGTGTTCGCAAGAGATCTGGGTATTGGGCAGTGCCAACTGACGACGCTGAAAACCGATGATGGCAGAACTGTCACGACCAGGTCCGATGTTATGGGAGAGGTCGAGAAGTTCTATGGACAGCTTTACACATCCACACGGCCATCTGTACGCTTAGCTAGAGACCCTAGAGCTAAGTTAACCCGGCACTATACCGAAGACATCCCGGACACCAGCCTATACGAGATTAGTATGGCTCTCAAACAGCTCAAAAACGGCAGGGCACCAGGTGCTGACGGAATTACGGCCGAGCTTCTGAAAGCAGGCGGAAGACCGGTACTCGTAGCTCTTCAGAAGCTATTTAATTCCGTCGTACTAGGGGGCAGAACGCCAGAGACGTGGCACGAAGGTATGGTGGTACTGTTTTTCAAAAAGGGCGATAAAACCCTGCTGAAGAACTACAGGCCCATCTCACTTCTAAGCCACGTCTACAAGCTGTTTTCGAGAGTCATAACGAATCGTCTCGCACGCAGGTTTGATGACTTCCAGCCTATCGAACAAGCCGGTTTCCGAAAAGGCTTCAGCACCATAGACCACATACATACGCTGCGGCAGGTTATACAGAAGACCGAAGAGTATAACCAGCCTCTTTGCTTAGCGTTTGTGGACTATGAAAAAGCCTTCGATTCGATTGAGACATGGGCCGTGCTACAGTCTCTCCAGCGGTGCCAAATTGACTATCGGTACATCGAAGTGTTGAGGTGTTTGTATGAAAGCGCCACTATGTCAGTCCGTCTTCAGGACCAGAGCTCGAAACCTATACAGTTGCAGCGAGGAGTGAGACAGGGAGATGTGATTTCTCCGAAACTGTTCACTGCTGCACTGGAAGATGTTTTTAAGCTTCTGGACTGGAAAGGACTCGGCATCAACGTCAACGGCGTATACATCACTCACCTTCGGTTTGCTGACGATATAGTGGTCATGGCTGAGACCCTGGAAGACCTCGGCGCAATGCTCGGTGACCTCAACAGAGTCTCTCAACAAGTGGGTCTTAAAATGAACATGGAGAAGACGAAAGTTATGTCGAACTCACGTGTCATACCCACTCCTCTGAAGGTTGGGGACTCTGCCCTTGAAGTTGTGGACAATTATGTTTACCTGGGACAAACGGTCCAGCTAGGTAGGTCCAACTTCAGCAAAGAGGTCAATCGTCGAATCCAATTAGGCTGGGCAGCGTTCGGTAAGCTACGAAATATCTTCTCGTCCGATATACCGCTGTGTCTCAAGACGAAAGTCTTTGACCAGTGTGTGTTGCCAGTGATGACATACGGGACTGAGACGTTGTCGCTCACTATGGGCCTCATAAAAAGGCTCAAGGTCACTCAAAGAGCAATGGAGAGGGCTATGCTCGGGGTTTCTCTGCGTGATCGAATCAGAAATGAGGAGATCCGCAGAAGAACAAAGGTAACCGACATAGCCCGAAGAGTTGCTAAGCTCAAGTGGCAGTGGGCAGGTCACATTGCTCGCAGGACTGATGGCCGCTGGGGCGGTTTAGTCCTGGAGTGGCGACCGCGTACCGGAAAGCGCAGTGTGGGCAGGCCTCCAACAAGGTGGACCGACGATCTGGTGAAGGTCGCGGGAAGCCGCTGGATGCAAGCAGCACAAAACCGGTCGTTGTGGAGATCCTTGGGGGAGGCCTTTGTCCAGCAGTGGACGTCTTTTGGCTGAGATGATGATGATGACGATGATTTTCGCGACACATTTGGAAGTGGAAGTTTGTTGTGATGGATTTTATTTCCGAGGGTGAGTACTATATTCTATCATATGATTCAAGTTCTTTATCGTCTACATTAATGCTATATAATTTTTTGAAATATAATGAAAATTTAGTATTATTTTTTCTTTGTTTTCTAACTTTAAACGTTTAGGAGGAGCATGTTCCCGCTTGTTTCCGGGCTAAATTTTAGATATATTATATGAGCAACCTTCCTCTTCACAGTGTTGTATATTTTAGCTAGCACACTGGAGTACAACATTTTTTTTAATATTTTTTTTTATAGAAGGTTCACTCTTTTTCAAGAAAAGAGATCTTTGAAGAGTGACTAAAGCACACGAAAGACGAAAGAAACTTGCGTCTTTTTGAATTTCTTTCACATAGATTTGATTTTGGCGATATCACTGAAGATTGTCAGAGAGCAATTAATTTTTTCGAACAAAATTGCTGCAAAAATGGTTGGCCGCAGGAAAGTCTAAGGAGCGATTTTTAACTACAAATAAAAGTTGGCTAAATGCTGAGGACATACAATTTAGCGTACGCACTACCCAGCCAAGACCTTCTACATCATTTCAAGATGTGAGTCCAGCTGGAAGGCCTCGAAAAGACTTTGAGGATTCGTCATTTAAGACAAAGAAACTTAAAGAGAGCAGTTTATTTAGTTGAAGATTCCACTGAAGAGTTATATTTATTTTTTATTTAAATATTTATGTTTATTTTTGTACATAGTTAAATTATAAGAGTATTATAGGGTATGTTGTAATTTGTTTCTACGATTTAGATAAGGGACAAATAATTTTATATATCTTTATCTATATAAATCTTCTGTGCGTGTGTATGTTATTGAACTCCTTCTAAACGGCTAGATGAAATTTTCTGTGTGTGTTTAAGTGGATTCGAGAATGGTTTAGATTTACAATTGGACCCGGTAGGTGGCGCTGCTATAGAGGTACATTATGGGATACGGTTGTTCTTAAGCGGACGAATGATTTGTTTGTTTTGTTGTCATGGAAACTGTCAAAGTGGTACGAAGTCCGCCGGTCAGCTAGTATTATATATTTATTTTAAGATTTTCGTCTTTTTTCTTGTTTTTAATACATCATCATTCCGTAATGTTGATAAAATTATCCAAATGGTCATTAAATTAATGTATCAAGGCAGTGCTACACAAAAGTGGCAAAAAATAATTTTGTCCACCTAGGGTGTTCTACGCGAAACACTGTGCAGCGTGGTGATTAAGCCATTACCCATCAATTGTAGCGATGACTTGATTTCAATGATGGTGGCCTTTGCCCAGCAGTGGGACAGTGATAGGCTGTTTACTTACTTACTTTGCTTTACAATACGTGACATTTAGATTGTTCAATAAGGTATTAATTTATAGTTTACAAAAGTATCCGATTACATACATAGTATACGTACATAGTATAGTCGGATACTTTTAATTAATATTTATATTAAACAGTATTATCTTTGTGAGTCATTGTATGATGTCGTGGTATGACGTTGTGTACCTACTTACTCTACTACACCTTCCCCCTTTTTTTCATTCATATGTTTATCATGTTCATACATATTTTAGAAAATTACCACCAAACATAATTTAGCGTTAAAATTTACGATTATTATTTTATAGATTGTTATCTGTTACAATACATTTTAATAAGTTAATACTCTTCCTGACCACAAAATTATTTCGGGTTTAATATGCCAGGCTAAATTAATCTGTAAAATATACGTAACAGGTAAGGCATGTAAACTGTTGCTAGTTTTTTTAGTTCAAACGTTTTTCTTTTTACTAATTTGTCATTATCTCAGTTCCCATTAAATGGAATGATGTAATATACTATAGTAAAAGACATAGACCTTTACTAATGCATGGCTAAAAGTCTCGATTGTCAAATAAGTACTTACATCAGAATAAGTATAAGAAATCGAATAAGTTCTATTTTAACCTCCTGAGACCCAGGACTACTTTTTTCGAACTATGTATAAAAAAGTTATTTTTTATAAACAGTAATGTAGTAGTGATTTAAAAATAAATAGTGAAAAAAATCCCCTCCCCCCTCCTCGTTTTATATTATGTGCTCATATGAGGTCACTCGGCGTTAGTCCTCGTATGATGACATAAACTATTTCAATAGATTTTTATTGCATTGCTTATTATACCTTAAATAAAGTAAGTAATATCAGGTTTTTAACATTTATATTACAAGACTTTAACAAAACATAAATATGATACAGCTAGTGACCACAAAAATCAGACTTGGCATCTTAACACCTAACTAAATATTAATCAGACTTAGCTCTAGAAAAACAATTGAAACAGTCTAATAATAATATTTTACGAATGGAAACTTTGGTAGCAATTACGTTGCATAGTGTTACATAAATAAATGTTACATTTTGAGCACTTGGTCCTGCTTTTATGTTTGCAGCCCGGTAGGCGACATCGGTTTTGAACTAAAGTCTTTACCGGTATGTGAGAGGCTTTTTGAGTCCTTTTATGATCTGATGGAAGGGGGACGATTGCTATCTTCCTTGTTTTGTGTTTTGGTTCTAGTATTCCATCAGATTCTGCATCCGTGCTATCACTTGACACGTCTTCGATAAAATTATGCCCTGGATTCATTTGGAACTCTTGCAGTTGCATTATTTTTTTGCGAGCTACTCCTTTCGTAACACATTCTTGGCGATATACAAACCAAGAGTTGGTAAAAGCTAAATCGAACATGTGGAAAATAAAACGTACTGTCCACTTTTTTGTTTGAGCTCGACATGGACAATCCGACAACTTCTGAACATCTCGGCCGCAACTGATACCGCAACCATGTCCGCGTTGACGCACGACACGACTCCTAGTTGAGGATATCAGCTCCTTCCTCATCCTATCCCTCTTGCCAAAGTTCTTCCTCTACCTCTTGATCGACCACGTCTAGCAAAAATAGGTGGAAGCCGAGGAGTTCTTGTACTGGCAGTATCTGCATCTGACGAATATATATTTTCAGGCTGTCTTGGTAACGTATCACTGGTGCTTTCTTCTTCATCTGAGCCTCAATGTCAGATTTTTGCAGCCATTCCAAAATATCTGCTTCTGTATCTATATAAAATAACCAATTTGAGAACTGATGTTATCAAGTGATGACATTAAAAAATTGGAATTGAAAACGAGTGTCATCGAATGATGACATTAATTTTGAGGTTATGGCGTTTACAATAAACTAATGTTTTGCTTGAAAAAATAGTTAACAACAGTAGGTAAATAGTACCTCTATTGGTTTTATTAAAAAAACTATGATAATAATGTACATATGTATGGATTCAAATTGATTAAACTCAACCCGCGGCATGATGACCCCTCTTCGTTACACTGTCTTATTACCATGACAGGTAGGCGTTCAAAAACCAAGTAATGTGTTATTTTTTGCCAATATAAATTGGCACTCCTGATCTGCGTCCTAAACCGCGCCAAATTTAAATTCATGCTTAAAAGTGAGCTCCTTATTTTTAATAAGTTTATATCATCACTCACTCACTGACTCAGGGTCTCAGGAGGTTTAAAGCACTTTAGACGCTTTAGAAAAGAATTTAGTAGGTACATATATATTTAGTACACAATACGTGAGAGTAGGGACAAATAAGTTACTTTACTTATAATACCAGTACAGTAAGGCGGAGTTGTCATACTGTCTATAAGTTTCTGACTTGAATGTCAGGGTGCATACGGGTGGACAGTAATTATAAATGGCGGACAAGCACGGACGTGCAAAAAATTAATCAGAAAAGTGGACTGTCAGCGATATGAGCTCGCTAAAGTACACGTAGTATATGCAAAAATAAATGATAACAATAGGATGGTCAAACATACCAAAAAACTATTTAAGCTAACTTAAGTTAGTAAGTTTTGAAAAAAATATAACAGGGTTTATAATAAAATACTATCATACATAATAACAAATCGTATTTATACACAATTATTAGAATACGTCTTGTGAATGATTAAACCAAATATTGTACCATTTAATAGTGGAACAGCTTTTATTAAAAACGGTTTCTTTTTTAAATAAAAATATACACGAAAGTTGTCTCTGCACCTACGTAGCCAGTAACGTACAAAAAAAACATCTATACGGTGTTAACACTTCAGAATATATCTACAATGTCACTTCTTTAATTCCAGCGTTGACTGTCCGTACAGTGCAATATCCGCAGGCGCGCAGCAGATGCGCTAGATATGCTAACTGCGGGCCTGACTCGCATACTAATTATTGGAAGTTAATTAAAACAACTAATAACAGTAAAAGGTCATAACCCACTTATGATCTACATGACAATTGAGTAAAGAAAGATGATCGTTGTTTTAAAGTTTATTTTTTATCTTCAGAATAAGTAGTTTATGTCACCTTTGCTTGTTATCATCAGTTGTCGACCACATCTCAAGAGAGGGCGCTGGTGCCTGTGGGACATGCTGACGCTTTGCTCAAGCACCAGTCTCTCACAATCTTAATCAGAAGAAATATGGTTTTTATTTCTTATAGTGTAAGTTTAAGATTGTAAAGAATACTAAATGACTTACTCACTTATTAATTTGCGGTGGGAAGTTAATAAACTGAGCTCAGGACATCCCGTAAGGCTAATAGAACATGGGAAGATCAGGCTATAACCCTTGCATGCTAGCTCAATGCGAGTTGATGGGTTTTAACTGTAGTCGACGCGCATTGAGTTATCATGGTAGGATTATACGAAACTTAATTACAAAAAAACTGGAACTAGAACCGTGTTAGAAATATTTGACAACTAAATATAAAAAGGCGTCCCTGCCCACACTCACGCTAAGAATCGAACCTATGACAACCGTGTCAGAGATTAGTGTGGACTAGTTTCACTAGGTACTTGACAACAAAGGCGATTGTTGAACTGTAAAATCTGCAAATGTCAAGTGTACAAAAAAAAATTAAACCATATTTTTTACAAAAATTTAAGACAACGCAAAAAGAAAATTTAATTTATAACTTCCCGTTTCCTCTTGAGACTTGAGTTTACCATTCGTATCCCATTTTGCTTGACACAAAACAGTTTCCAATTTAAACTTTCCGCAAGAAAGTGGTTCAGAGGAAGATGCGAGATGTATATGGGCCGAGTGTTCAGTACCTATATAATATAACTAGCAGCCCGTCCCTGCTTCGCACGGGTGGACATTTTTTTTTAATATAGCCTATGTTACTCTTCGTTAATGTAGCATTCTAATGGTGAAAGTTTTTTTTAATCGGTCCACTAGTTTTGAGTTTATTCGTTACAAACATACATACAAAAAATACAAAGCTTTCCACTTTATAACATTATTTATTATAGACTACTCTTCTTACTGATAATTTCTATAAATATTTCTAGACTAATGATGATGATGATGATGATGATGATGATTTCGCTGAAAATAATGCTCAAGTTTTATTATGGGACCAATGGTCTGTGGGACCAACTAATAGAAGTGTCAATAAAACTAGTTCAGTTTCAAATGTCAATATATTAATTTGCATAAACGATACGGTAAGTATACATTTAATAAAACTAAGGTTTAATATAATAATCTTATTAAGATATTTATACAAAATAATGCAACTAGTAAACCAGTGACATGTTAAATGAACTATTTATAAAGTTTTGTTTATTGAAATGAAATTAACACTTTACACTAGCATTATTTTGTTTTACATAATAATTTCAATTCGAGTCGTTATTATTGAAATTTGCCGTTTCTACATAACACAAGGGAACTCTAAAAGTTACCCAACGCCAATTCCCCACGATCAGCACTCCACAGATCGCATCAGGGCTCAGATTAGTCAGCCCGGTGCCTCCAAATTAAATCCATCCGAGGAAATTGTGACAAACGCCATCCGTCATGGTACCCCTCATTTGCATGAGAAAAACTGTTGAAGAACAACTATTTATCAAATGGCGGCGCTTCCGGCGGCCATGACGGCAGGCGCGACGCGGTTCCGCCTGCCATCGCCATTTTTGTTTCCGGATGCGGGTGGGATTGTCGCTGGATGTGGCTTTAGCACAGATTCGTACAGTAAAGATAAACAAATTGTAAGATAAACTACATTATTCATTATCCCTTGATATCTTTCAGAATCAGAAATAACTACATCGGAATGCTTTAGTTTAGGGCATTAAGTCTGCCTTTTGTAATATTTTTACATTAAATAATATAGAAACTATAAGTAATTAGATAAAACCGCACTGAATAGATAGATGTTGTCCGTAAAGAACTAAAAGGATGATGTCGTCCACTGCTTAAACTTCGGATTAGTAAACATATTGCGATATTTTTACAGATAATAAACGCATAAATTAAAACCACAAATTTATTTTTTATAAAAAAAAAATCTTAATATCACATGAATCGTTTTACTAACACACACGATAAACAACACATTTGCTGTCGTTTTTTCATCAGGCGTTAAAAGCTATTATATTGTTTAGTATAGTTAGTAGTATTTTTTAGTATATTTTTATACAGAAACGAATAGCATGTTTGAATTACAATTTTAACGCAAACTTTTTAAATCTTCAAGCATTTTCAATTTACAACTTCACGCGTTATCCGTAAGTTGGTATAGAATAAAAGTCACAAGCATACCTCTTAGTGTTAAACATTACATTGCGATGTCACTTCCAGTTTTATTTTGTCTCCCCCACTTGTCTGAGACCCTGATTGGGGAGTGATCTCTATTTAGATAATTTAGTGGTTCGCTCGTCGTGAAATATTCGGAGCGATCGCCAAGAAGACTCGCTGATTGCTGATATTATTATCTTGATGTATGCCATTTGTATGGGACACCGTTCATTTGTAATAGAGTTTGAAGACATTTCTGTTATTGTCATTATCATCCTGTTTTGGTTAAGTATTTGTTTTTTTTTCTTTATTTGGGGATACAAACGGTATACAAAGATAAAAAAAATGAGACATAACAATGCAATAATTAAGTTTCTGCAAATTACTACACTAACACAGAGCGTAGATGTGGACAAACGTTTTAAGAAATAACTTGAAAATAACTGGTAACTTAATTTGATGTTTTTAAATAAGTTAATTATAGTTTAGTAAGTTTGTTTTATTTTAAATAATATATAAAGCTTACCGTACTACGAATAATAGAAGATATTAGGTGAATATAAAAAAATACAAATGTTTATATAATTTTTAACGCAAATTTTGTTGCGAACAAATTACAAAAACACAAATGTTGAAAATTTTTTTTTTTTTAATAAAAAAATACACTAGAACAATTTACAAACTTACATTTTAAAAAATAGAAGTCATTTTTAACAACAATATTTAATAAGTAACAAATCATGAGAACATTTTTTAAAAAATATTATTATAATCAACATTTTATCAAATTAATTATTTTGAGATTGCGACACAATAAACATGTCTGCTACTGGTCAAAAGGATTCAATTGATAATTTCGCTAAAAAAGATACGCCTTCGATAGCTCAGTTGGTAGAGCGGTGGACTGTAGCTGTTAGAAATTGTAATCCATAGGTCGCTGGTTCAAATCCGGCTCGAAGGAATCATTTTGCGGTTTATTTATTTTCAAGTTGTTTTTTTACTATTTATTATTTTTAATATTCATCATATTTTTATTAGAATTTATTTTATTTTATTGTATTGATATATTTAAGTATTTAGATTTAACATAATATTATCTTCATTCTAGATTAAACTTTGATAACACATAAAACAACATTATTAGTTTAAAATAAATAGACAGAATAGCTTTCACCTGAATTTATAGACAATATTTATTTATTTATTTAATTAATTAATTACTTACAATTAAAAATTAAAAATTTAAATCAATAAGTACAACTCATTCTTTCTACGAGTAGAATTTATGAACATTGACAAATTCATATTATTAACTGACAAAAACACGACTTCGAAATAAATAAATTAGGACCTAAGACATGCCCCACAAAACCCCAAATTCAATCTTAATTACTTCTCAACTCAATAAGAGACTCGCTCCAGAAAAAAAGTCCCACAATCAATTTAGACACGAATTCAATTCGATTCCATTACAAAGAATTTGTTGTAGTTAGGTGTACTTTTAGAAAACCGACCCTCGCTGGAGACGCAGACGCGGCCGCCACAGAGATGCGAACATCAAAAGAGTAAAATAAAGAAAATTCTTGTGAGATAGGCTGATTATCAAAAAGAGGTCATAGAATTGTCTTTTATTTTAAAATAAAAGCAAGCTATTACCAAATCCTTACCAAAAAAAATATCATCTCACTCCTTTCCGTGCTTCGGAAGGCACTTAAAGTCGTTTGTCCCGAATGAATGAATTTATAAGTCAAAGTCAAAATCAAAAATTTTATTCAAACAAACTTAAGAAAAATACTTTTAATTCGTCCATACATTTTAACCTACTACCCAATCATCAGGCCGTCTGCTTGCGAATTCGTCCTCGTAAAGAATCGAATCCGTGCTGTTAGAATTGAAGATAACTTAGCTTTTTGGGTTCAACTGTTTGGACTAGACGTTGATGAGTCCGTCAGACAGAAAGCAAAGACTTCCCATTTTATATACTGTGCAACACATAACACTTGTCCATTCAATAGCCTCTTACTGTCCCACAGTTGGGCAAAGACCTTCATCATTGAAATCAAGTCACCATATGGGTATTGGCTTAATCACCACGCTTGCCAAATGCGGGTTGGTGATCACAAACCCAGTCTATGCATCGATAAATCCGAAACACTTTGCCCGACCTGGGAATTGAACCCGGGACCTTCGGGCCGAGCGCTCTGCCACTCGGCCACCGAGGCGTTTCAATAATCCATTCAATAATTACTATCTATTTAAATTACAGATTTTTTTTTCAAATTTATTAAATCGCATCCCTGTCGAAACATTTCACATCTTAACCCTTAACCGCGACGACAATCCTGAAGCCAAGCGTGTTGAATCAATTACAAAAAGGACCCCACATTCTACCTGCAAAAGAATTAATTTGTAAACAGAAAAATGTCGAGATCTGTCGTGATCACTGGAGGGTAAACGTTTGCGGTTGCTGATCTTATTTGTAGTAATTATAAGAATTTAATCCAATAATATAAATATTTTTTGTAGAAACTACATAAACATGATTTACTCATCACTAAGTACTAACTTAAAACGTAAAAAATAAACAACACAGCATTGGAAAGCATTTGACTTTCGGCTCTGATCTTAGGTACCAAGTGACGATAAGGACCAAGGTGATAGCGTCAAAGCCCACTTCATCCAGAATCTTCAACTAATAATCAACTGGGTATTTTATCTCCTGTCGGAACAAAACAATGATAACATTGCTGCTATGACGTCAGACTTAGATAAGAAAGTGGACACCTGGCATTGGATTGGTGTTCTAGCGATTGTAAATCTATATTTAGGTCAATAAATTAAAAATCGTATTTTATACAAGTGTATAAAATACGTTTCAACGTTCACACTAGTGCAGGGATGGGCATACTTTTTCATTCTCGTGACAATATTTACTAACAAAAACTATGGCGGGCCAGGCTATTGAATTTTTTGCTGTATTTTTTCAATAAATAAATATTTTTTTGTGAAATAAAAATATTGATATAGAAAATGCATACCATTTTCTGAAACATACACACACTTGAATTTTTGTTTGATGGTCGCGAGCCGGACTTCGGTCATTCACGGGCCGGAGATGGCCCGCGGGCCGTAGTTTGCACATCCCTGCACTAGTGTCTTAGTGGCCTGACTCTGATACATAGATACTATTGAGACGTTATTGATTTTTTTAAATATATGCACATTGTCTTCATCTCGTCTGATGTTATGTGATGATAAAGGCCAACGGTGGAAGCGCACTTCACCCGGCATCCTCAACTACTGAGGCACTGGCTATCTTATCTCTAGTTGCCGGAACACAACAATGCTGCTACAAACATTGATGTTATGGCGACATATTTAGATAAGGTGTTGGTAGCTAGCCAGGTGGACCAACAAGTCCTACCACCAACCAAACCGAGTACACAAACATGGGAATCGGACCCGGGACCTCTGGGTATAAACCGGTGGAACTATCAAACTGGAGGTTTAAATCTATTTTTTTTTCAATATTTATACATTACTGCCACATTGCTTATCTTAAATAGGCCAAAAAAAAATTTTCATGTCATCATGTCTTATTACGTATTTGATAAGCAGTGAGCATCCAAGCCTTCCCACCGAAACGAAGAGGCCCAATTACAAGCAAATGAAGTTAACCCTTCAGACGCTTTGTAAAACTTTTTAATTGCTGTTAAATTGAAAAGGGATCGGCCCAAAAAATGGGATCCCATTGTTGGTGGGCGGCTTTTATTCTATGTGGGTGGGTGATTTCATGGCAACGCAACTTAGCTATGTTAGCTGTGTAAAAAAATGGGAAATTAATAAATCTTTTTGTAAAATGCTGGTCAGATTAGAGTTGACCCAAAAACTTTATCCTTTAAATAAACTTATTGATATAATAACAACATTTTGTTTAGTTATCAAATCTGTCTGAAAAAGTAGAACAGGTTTACTTTTGTCTTGGTTTTTTGTTTGACTTTAAAGCAATGAATTTGCGTGTGAGTTTTTAAATCATTTACATTATCAATTCATGCAGATATTTAATAAAACATTATTGAATTATTTTATTAAAAGATATCCTATCTTATTAAATGTCCGCATTTGTTACAAAGACTTAATATAGTTACGTCATAGTTGCAGTGCTCACTTGGGTAACTTATTAATTATGCTGGTAATTAGAAGCTGGGTGTAAATTTTTTTGTAAACACAGAACTTAATCATCAATTACAATATTAAAAATTCTATGTATTAAAATCATAAAATTTTACTAGAAAGTTAGGGCCTCGGTAGCCAAGTGGTCAGAGCATTGGACTGGTTATCCAAAGGTGTCGTGGGTTCAACCCCACTCGAGCTCGAACTATTCCTGAGGCTGGTAGATTTTTTCTAGTAAAATTTTATCCTGTAAATACTTATAGCATTGTGAATGCTTTATTCCAAATAATAAAAGTAAAATCATTATAAAAATTGAACAGTAAGCCGGCTTCCCAGCAATTAAAACTGCACCCTTCCCAGCCGTGATAAAATCCCAGTAATTAATGGTAACCTAACTCTTTGACTGTGACGTCGGATAAATCGCGCAACAACACAACTGTGGTTCTCAATCTGGATCTCGATAATTAAATTTTAAAACGTTTTCAATAGTGTCTGTTGCAACTTTGACAATGTTTTCCAACTTAACAAACTCACAAAAAGGAGGACGTTCTTAATTCGCATGTATGTATTTTTATACATTATCTTGCACATTTTTTTACATAACATTTTGTCATCATTGAATTGTAAAATAAACGAAGATTGCATTTCGTAAAAAAAATACTTTAAAACTTTAGCAAACTATTTTCTTGATAGTTTCATGTGGATAGTTAGAATTTAGTGATCTTATATAATAGCTTGGCAGTTAACCATCAACCAACTTGGCATTAAAGGTATGATTCCGAACTCCGCTGCACGCAGCAATGCTGCCGCAGCAGTGCTGCCCGCAGTACTAGTGGTCCTGCATTGCTGCCGCGACATTGCTGCGTAGCTCGGAATGTAATCTCATATAAACTTATAGAGAATATATGGGAACCAGTAGTGCTGCGGCAACACTGCTGCGGCAACACTGCTGCGTGCAGCGGAGTTTGGAATCATACCTTTACTCACCACAAGTGATTCATTATCTTTATTATCACCACAACAGTAGCATTCAGACAGTAGGTAATTTTGTGATAACCCGCGATAACACGCCAACGATAACTTGTAAAAATACTGATTTAATAGATTATTTCTTTGCTAAGTTTTTCAATGTCAATTAACAGCCTAGGAAATATTGTTTTTATAATGTCAATTATAAAAACTATATTTCCTAGGCTGTCGTAGTTACTCTCTGCTACTACTTTTACATCGCAATGTAAACATAAAAGCCGCGAAATCTTATATACAAGTAACCCTTTTGGTTTAAAAGCAATTAGCTTTTTCACACATTCGCCCATTGCATTAAGAACCCATACGAAAGCGTCACCCCAAAACCAATTCAAAAGTTTGAAAACCCATCTATTTAACCCTTTCATGACTAGCACTGATTCATCTTAACCCGTCAACGGCTGATGGATCAAGATATTAATACCGAGAGCGTGGCGAATCTGACCAAACGTTAACCCCCTCTATGCATATTTAATTTCAACTGGGGTCTTCTTGACTGATGGGCGTGATCTCACTCACAAAAAGACTGATTGTGCTCACCAGAATAATTACAGGATTCTGGATTTTGAGACGCAATAAAATTGTAGTTATAATTGTAAGATGTTTATGTGACATAAATATTTCGGGCATAAACAAAAATGTTTACGTCAGATTATTCAAAAATCACAACCTGTAGATTTACTGTAGACTATCTAAATGTCTATCCCACAAATATCTCTCCTACTTAAAAAGTAATTATGTGTTTTTATAATCATACATTTATTGTTAATCACATACATACCAGTCTTCAGTATTATAAAAATATACTAAAAAAATCATTTCAGGCCAAAATTAATTAACTAGAAGGATGTGTGAATGAACTCAAACGCACTTGACGTAGGTAACTACAGTTTATGACAAAGTTATAAAAATAAGTTTTTTTTTTATTAAATTGAAATTTAAGACTAAAACTATAAAAAGGCTGCCAGTCTTATCCAACGAAAATAATAGAAAACCAAGTTGATAAAACCTTTTTGTATCGTTTTGTATCGCCTATTAAATAATGTATGGCAATAAGTTCATGATGAATCTAAAAGTATTTGCTGACTAAATTGTATTGAATTTAACAATGTCATTATAAAAGCGAAACTATTTAAAGTATGTATGTTCCTATAGTGATTTTAAATAGCACAATTAGGTAAGAAGTTGATGGGAAAAATTTGCATGCGATTATTAGAATTATTGGGCTTAATTGCCCGCATGGCTTACGAATCGGCCAACTAGCCACCTCACAGTAAGTATAGTCGGTATCGTAAGTTAATTTTCTTTTTTATTTCGTGTGTTACTAGGAGGAATTTTATTTCTGATTTTTTTCAGAAATAGTTTAATAGTTTCGTATGGCATTTAGATTTGAATTAAGATTAATCTTAAATTATAAAATTACTCTTTTATTTTTATAATAATATCATCATCATCATCATCAGCTCATTTTATTTCCCCACTGCTGGGTCACGAGCCTTCCTTAAACTGATAATAAGGCCGAAGATGGAAGCGCATTTCAACTGAAATCCACTTTGATTACCTAATTGTTAAATGGCTATACCTGTAAAAACTAGGGTCCACTAAGTGGTAAAAACAAACACTTTATTTTTAATATAATTATGAATATAATTCATTGGTTATTTCATAAAAAGTGTACCTATCTATATCATTCACTAAATGTTTAATTACTTAATTTTTAATGCTAGCCAACATTTTATACCGTCGCACTGTACCTATGTTCGAATAGCCCCGATTAATAAGAGCGTAGGCCACGAATTAATATGCAGATGAGAGGAATTAGTATGATGTTGATCGATCGAGGCAAGACGTGTACAATGCGCCCGCATGGTGTACAGTTTTCAAAGCAACTAGCTAAATATTAAACAGTTGACCAGAATATAAATATTGGCATGTTTAAATTTAAACATGTTCCAAGAATTATTAGTAAAATAATTAGTGTTTGTGTAAGAAAACTAATTCCGTAAAATAATAAGTAGTTTATAATAATATCAATATTAGACATCACACAAGACAGAAGCTTACCACAACCAAAAGTTTATTTTTCTTCTCGACCCGACCGGGAATCGAACCCGGGACCTCGGAGATGGCAACACCAGAAACAAGCGTGCGAGCAATTTGCCACTCGACCCCGGATTTCGTCAAAAATTTTAAGTGACTATGTTTAACCTATTTCAAAAAGGAAAAGTTTCTCAAAACATCTTTATTTTATTACTGATATTTTTAATATCACAATACGAAATAGAAGACAAGACTGCAAAATCTAAGTAAGTATGCCATTTGGATCACCTTTAATCTATGTTTTGTGCGCACTTACTGACGGACATAACGTTCTATATATCCAATATTGTAACAAATCATGTAATACATAAGGAGAGCAATAAATTATTGAATTGACACACGTGGAAATAGAAGTACCTAGTTAAATAAATACCTATGTAAGTAATATAAATATTTAAAAAAAATATTTTTATTGTGCTTTATCCTTCAACTGAAACTAAGTACAACAGTGACGATAATAAATCTCCACATTGTCAGATGATAGATTACTTTCCAATAATAGAAATGCTAATCGTATACAAACGACGGAGATTCGATGCGGCTGGTTTAACATCCATCTATAAAAATCACAGTGATAAAATATCGTCACAAGATACGCGTCTACATCATCATCGGTATGTCATTAACGTCAAAAAATTCGCGAAGGGTATTATGAACCAGACAGTGTCTGCGAGAGGGTTAAATTCTTAGCGTTTTTGACATGACTTGCTAATTTTCAACTATTCAAACCATTGACTAATTTTTATTTGATAAGAAAAGAGGTGAACACAATAATATAATATTATTTAAACAAAATATGACTTAAATCAATATGTCACATTAATTAATTATTAGTAACTTCGTATTAATAAAAATAATAATAATCCATAATTTAAAAATAGCTTTATTGAACGCTAACTAACTGTCGCAAGTATCACTAAATTCGTACTTTTGTACGTCACGAAGTCAAAGTATTTTTTATTCAAATAAACTTTTAAATCCTCAAACATGGGCGCAAGAAGCTGCACAGCTTGTATAGCACATAATGTGATAGTATAGTTGTATATTAACTTGTTATCATCATCATCATCAGATCCTCTTAGGCTTAAGTTTCAATGAAAACTATCTTTATAATCATCAACGTTGTAAAGTTTACCTGCAGCTAACAGCTAGCATCATTAGAACCCCTGTCTTACATACAAAAGATATAAATAATAAATAAATAAATAAATAAATAAATAAATGTTTCCCACACTCACACCAATTATCTAGCCCCAAGAAAAGCTTCCTTATGAAACTCGAGAAATGGTTAACTATATATATAGACAACGGATAACATACTTAATATACTTAAATATTTTGTCTTGTCACTGTACCGTATATATTCAGGCTCTGTCAGAATATCAGCGCTTCTGTGTCATTCTGAACATCCATGAATGACACAGCAGCATAAGCTGACACAGGGCCCTTTAACTTGATACTTTATTTTTTTACTACAAATCTGTTTTTTTTTTTTTTCTTTCTGTCTATCTGTTTTTTCTTTTTTTCTTTATTGTTGTTTGTTATAATTAAGTGTGTATGTTAATAAAAATTACATTGTTAATACATACTTATTATACATAGGAAACACCCATACCCGAAACAATTCAGAAAAACAGGTATTTTTAAATTGATCCGACCGGGGATCGAACCCGGGACCTCAGAAATAGCGTCACCATGAAAACCGGTGTGCAAGCCACTCGACCAAGGAGGTCGGTCGTCAATGTAAAATATCGTTGTACCTAACATACCAAGGATAGGCTTAAAATCAAAACAATGTAACTAATTACTGACGATATAATTAGACGTATATTAGTGGCAATTAACAGTTAATAATGTAGATACAGATCTGGTAATTAGAGGTGGATAGCTGACATGCGGATTATATTGTAATTCAATCGGAAGTAAACAGCCGCTGTATCGTCAGTACATACGCCTGCACTTCAACTTACCACAGACTATCAAATTTCCTCAATAGATTTTAAACTTAATGCCCTAAGCATATGGTTGAAAATGTATTGAAGAAACTTGATAGTTTTGGTTAGGTTGATGCGCAGTGTGTAGGCGTTTGTACATACGTAAGACTATAGAATGAGGTTTCGTTATTTCAGTGCTAAAGTCATCGTTATAAAACATGTCTGTTGTCCAGTCCATTTTACTGTTAAGGCGACGCATCGCTAAACAATTATTCTAATACGGAGCGTTTGCGCCCCGTACCATAAGAAAAACTGTTTTTTTTTCTTTCCAATTAAAACTACAAATAAGTTTAAAAAAATGAACTAGCATATTGAAGTGTGTCTTAAGACTAATTAAGAAAATTAAGATGCTTAAATCGGTCTGGTTTGCATGTAAAATGCAAATCTATGTTTTAAAAGAGGTGACTGATATTTTTTTCTCTTTTATAAAAGTTAACCAATCGTGTTTTTGCAACTAGCAAAATGAATTCAACTAAATGAAAAATCATGTCATCAAATATCATTTTCATATGTTTTGTAATTGCTGGGAAAAATCAAGATCCCCGCCACGTAAATTTCCAATGCGTTACCTTAACAGTTAGTCTTAGAATACTAGTAGATCCATGAATCACTTTTGTTTGTTAAGAACATCAAACAGCTGATAAAACGTTACCTTTAGTTATCGTTTTAATCAGCTGCTTCAAGTTACATGTCGTCATTGGGCGTGCGAGACCGCGAAAAACCGCGTATATCTGCTTTTGCATAATAAAACAAAAAGACGAAAAAAGTGATTAGCTCGGCCATTTTAAAGTATTCTTTCTTGTCGTTGTTGTTTGCCCCAAAGAAGTAGCTACCAATTTCAGTCGGAAAAAATATATTTAAGAGCGTTTACGCCGCACACTAGCGCCACTAATGAAAAAATAAACATAACTAGTAATTAGAGATAGAAAATCAAATTATGTTCAACAAACTATTTGAATGAAGTAATTTAGCATTTTTACGTCACCTAATGAACACCTCACATGTTATGGTTTAGTTAAATAAGACGTTACGGCCACTTTTAACTATAACGCCATATTTAACTAAACCATAACATGTCAGGTGTTCATTAGGTGACGTAAAAATGCTAAATTACTTCATTCAGATAGTTTGTTGAGGATAATTTGATTTTCTATCTCTAATTACTAGATATGTTTTTTTTTCATTGGCGGCGCTAGTGTGCGGCGTAAACGCTCTTAAATGGCCACTTCTTTCCTCTTTTTGGAAAATAATGCAAAAGCAGATACGCCGGTTTCTATGAACTGCTCATAAGCCTACGGTCAATTATGTAAGTACTTACTAGATTCCCGATGAGCGCTTGATAAACGTTAGGCTACTTTGGAGCCACGGAGCCATAGCGTGATGTTATATAGCCTATAGCATTTCTCAATAAATGGACTATTCAACACAAAAATAATTTTTCAATTCGAACCAGTAGTTCTTGAGATTAGCGCGTTCAACCAGACAAACAAACAAACTCTTCAGCTTTATAATATTAGTATAGATATAGATATCCATGCTTCATAGTAAGGTGAAGTTGTTGATGCTATCCAAGGTTTTTTCAGATATTGTTATTCGAAATTCAAATGTATTGGTATGAGCAAACAGTTCAAGATGCATTTTTGTTCCGGATCCTACTAGTACATTAATATTAATCGAAGTTTCACGCGGTCTTGCACGCTCGCCGACGATGTGATGTTCCTCATTGTTGTTGAATTGTAGAACAGAGAAGCGTTCCGCCCAACTCACCTCGGCTCACCTAGTGGTAAGTGACGATATGTGGTCTAAAAATAAGTGTAGGTAGGAAGCTGCAACTTATGCTGTAATGAGTCCTATTCGTCGCAGCATTTTAATTTTATGTCTTTAATCGCCGCCGCCGCCGTGGTGGTCACCGGTGGCCGACAAACAATAAACTTTCTGTCGTGTCTGGTTTTGCGGCAGTCAACGTGTTAAGTATTTGTTTTATTTTTTAGAAACTACAGACTAAATGTGCTACATCGAATAAATGTTTTGAATTTAAGTTTGAATTTGGATAGGGCCAAAGGTGCACTTCACCCGGAATCCCTAACCACAGATCCACTGGCTATCTTATCTGTAACTGCCCGGCACACAACAATTTTGTTATGGATACGACCGTTATTCTTTTACAATTCTATCAGCTTTATAATTTTATTAATTATAGCTATTATACACATTCATGATACCTACCCAACAACTTGAACAACTGAGCTGCTGTCAGCCTTGTCGGTTTTTTTTCTGTGTTTTCTTAAATAGCTTGATATGATTTTTTAAGTTGTTTTTTGTGCAGCCGAATAAATGATTTGCTCGCTTTAGTTACTCAGGTAGTTAAAAAGTTAATACGCTTGTGTTCGCTGAGTTCACGTCAGTAGTAATAGTGCTATGGGGAATGATCCACGATAAAAACGCAAATTAGTATGGCATTGAAGCAGCGCCTCCTGGCGACATACGAGAAGAGTTAATTAATTATAATTATTCTTCTCAAAGTTTTGCCATACAAATCGATGATCGAATTGCGAATAAACTCGCACTAGGCACCCTCATCGACTAAAGACGCTTTATAAAATGTATCAAAGTCAAAGTCAAGTTAAATATTCTTTATTCAAAAACTTTAGAAAAGTGGTAGAGAAAGTGGTTGTAGAGCGGTAGAGCCACGCTGCGTTGCAGCACGAAATGGGCCGGCTCGCCCGGCGAAATACCACCCTCTCACAGAATACCGGCGTGAAACAACGGCCCTCGTTGCTGTTGTGTTTCGTCCGGTGAGTGAAAGTACCGGAGGCCCATCTCTCACCCCTCCCCCTTCCCAATTTCTACTCCCTCCACAAGATCCAACTCCTTTCTCAAGATCGGCAACGCATCCGCGATTACTTTGGTTTTGCGGGTGTCCATGGGCGGCAGTGATTGCTTTCCATCAGGTGACCCGCCTGCTCGTTTGCCTCCTTTTAACATAAAAAAGTGCTTTTGAATCGTCCAAATTTTTTTTTACCTGCTACCTACAGAAAAAAAATAGACGTCCTGAATAATTCAGGACATTATCATCATCCCTACTAACATTGTACTTTTAGCTATTAGTAATGTCACCTACATCGCGTGCGGTTTATCAGGAGACTCTAATAGAATTTTTAAATAGCACATGTCACAGTAATTAACAAAGAGATTGATGCTGTGTTTTACAGTAATTTGTGAATATTACCGCGTAATGGATGAGGTGGGTAGGAGGAATAATTGGGCTAAACATGTTATGAGTACCGAATTGAAAATTAGAATATACACACGCGACATTATTATATTTTTATTAAGTAAGTAACTGCTTCTAATATAGACTAATTAAATATTTTTATTTTTATTACAAATAAGTTCCTTTTGTTTTTCTTACTCTGTTTTAAATAAGAAGGATGAGCATACCTGTACATTAAATACATACTCATAGTGTAAGTATAGCTGTTTCTCAAAATTTGTGTTGTGAAATGAATGACCAAGTTAATCATTAACAGATGACGATCCAATGATGATGAGTCAAGTGGTGGGATTTCGTATGATAGGATTTAAATTTTTAATGAAACATTTTTGTCTGCTAGGTGATACCTATGTTTTTTTTTTAATCCCTAAAACAAAAGATAACTAGCTTACCTATGTACTCAAAATATACCTATATGTAAAAATGTTATTATTTATGATTCAATGAATTTTCATAAGCTGTAGGTACTCATAATATTTATCAACGATTTATCCACCGCTTTTATTCAATACACCCTAACAGACGACAATGTTTGCCATATAACTAATAGGAAATAATCAAACAGTAATTCCATTATGGACAAATTCGATTGTCCAAAGCTCACTTGATATTAGGTCTGACAATTTTCGAATTGGAATCTGTAATATATTCACCCTAAGCGACAGCGTGTCAAGTTCCGAGTGAGGTAGTAGGGGCAATATGGGGACCGTCCTCTTGTGAGTTGGGAACTAAAGTTTCGACCTATTTCTTTTAAATACCACATGGCTATATATTTTTCTATACTATATATTTGTTTTTCTGTAAATATTGCAATAATTATTGACTTTAACTTTAATTAAATTTACAATAACTTCTATAACAATTTTAATAAGGCCTATAACATTTTAGAGGAGTCAACAGGTTCTTATTATCCTTTAACAAGTGAACATAATTTGAACTCAGGTGTATATCAATAATATTAGCTGAGTTTTATATTGATAAACTATTTACACTAATTTAAATGTGATTTCTGGATTCTGTCTGCCCATAGTTATTCATATACGTTAACAGTTAAGTACAGTGTCATCTTCTATAATCACAGAAGAGAGCAAGATCTCAAAACAATTTTGTAAATCGCTGTGTTAATATTTTTAAAACAGAATTTGTCTTTGTAAATGGTATTGAATATATGTTTACAGAATTCAACTTATACATAAACTAACTCTCATTATATACTTAGTTTGTGAACACTACATGTCATCTCACGTCATTGTGCCCAAACATGTGTATTGTACTACATATGGCAGTGTTTGCCGACGACAGATTTTAGATAAAACCGATACCTCAAATTTCAAATGGGGATTAGAAAGTGAGGAAAAAAGATACCAATTTGGGCACGATTTAATTTGAACGCCAGCAAGTGGCAGGTTATGGTTTCAAATCAAATTATGAGAAGTACTTACCTAGTCACAGCAAATACGACATATTATACTCCGCTACTTCTGAGTTCAAAATTTAAAATTCATTTATTCAGTTTAAGCTACTAATAGCTCTTGTGAACGTCATTATGCCATCGGTTCGTAAGTCTACTCTGGGCGGGAGACCTTGTACTGAGAAGAACTGGCAAGAAACTCAGCAAGGACATTTATATTTCAAGGAAAATGCCCCTATCATAAAAGGACACTTTCCATCTATATAAAAAATGAATGTTGCTAAGCGCAAAACTCGAGAATGGCTGGACTGATTTGGCAAATTTTTTTTTCGTATTGTTCTTAGGGCACACGGAAAATTTTTATTAAGAGAAAAAAAGTGCGGTTAAAAAATAAATATTAAACACGACAATCTAATTTTCCAATACAAAATTATTTGTTTGTTTTGTTGTCATGGATACTGTCAAAGCGGTACGAAGTCCGCCGGGTCATCTAGTCACAAATAAAAACACAAAATATAAAGGACAATCACAACATGTTAAAAAAACAAAAGAGAATTTCACTTCACAGTGCCACAAGTTTTCACGGGTCGGGTTATTTGGAGTTTTCGACGCATATCCCGGGTAAGTGATCGCCAACACGAATTTGCAAAACGTAGTGAATTGGTCATCAATTGCAGTGGTGACTTAAACTCAGTGGGCTCAGCAGTGGGACACTATAAAAAAAATTTACTCAGGTATTAATTCAGTCCTTATATTTATTCTGAGTAATCTAATATCTAATATATAATAAATTTATTATTAAAAAAGATATAAACCTTTTTAACAGATTTTCCGCTGTGTTTCCCAAATTTGACGAGATTATATATAAAAAAAGAAAAACATAGGGACACAGCCAAAGCCTTTCTTTAATTTTTATTGAATCCAATTGGGTCCAGTTTTGGAGGAGAAATCAAGGGACAACAAAACGTTGATTTTGTCTACTTTTCATACATATTTTCAATTCAGTCGACCTTAGTATTTCCTCTTAATTGATGATAAGGCCAATGCTGGAAGCGCATTTCAATCGTCAACTACTACACCACTGGCTATCTTATCTCTAGCTGCCGGAACACAACAATAATGCTACAAACAAATATGAATACACATATTTGTATGTTCGAAAACATTAATCGTCGCAGATTGCCTCCTGTATCTGTACATTAATATTCAGTCAACTAGCCAAAGGAAGGGGTGAATAAATTTGATAACAAAGTGACGCGTCTCCGGCAGCGCACCGAAAGCAATTTGGTAATTAATACCCTTACATTACGGTGACTGATTATGGTATTTCGCAATTTTAAGCTCTGTTAGTAGGCTTCGTCTAAGAAACAACTATATTTAAGGTTGGAAAACCTTTCCATAAGCGGTACTTGAGATCGCGCTCTATGACTTAGCGGGTCAGGTGCCCCCGCCCGATCCTCTAAATGCCTAGAAACTTGCGCGGACGGAGGAGTATGAAATTTTGCACACTTATAGTTTATATAGAGAAGGTTATCCGAATGTATATTTTTAATTATGCATAAAAATACATTAAATCAATAAAACAAATATTACACACACTACCATGTATTTGACACACACGCACACACACACGCTTAGCTGCTCTTTTCAAAAAATTTAAAAATGGAACAGGAGCGGTTGAAATCTGTCAATGCCAATCCAAACTAACATTCTATCTTTTTTAATTTTTCATTGCTTAGGATACAATCCGTGCAGCCTTAATAAAATTACGGTCGAATTTCAACCAGTCTGGGCGACCACTACTTATTTCAATTACTTGCTCATGCATCCTCGGTTTTTAGCCAAACATTTTTTTTTATTCAATGTTGTTTTAATTTCACTGTTATCGACCAACACAAAAGATAATAACAATTTCATATCTGCGAATAAAACAGACATCACATGCCCGTTATTTATTATATCCATCGCCGTCATCGGAACACTAAAAGCGTAATCAAATAAAAACATCACAATGTCTTCAATATTCATGAACACATAACCGCGAATTGTGACAGCGGCAATATTTTTCTCAATCACCATTAGTCCGTATCTCTGTGCCTACCGACCTTTTCATTGCTTGTGATACCTACATTATTTGCCCTGGTACACCCTTAAATCTTTCACCCAGAACTTCAACTGCTTTTGAATCTTACGTCTAACACAACATAGCATACGATCCAATTTTGTTTGGTCCAAAATCGTCATTTTCATTTCGCCGATTTCTTTATCTACCACAGAATTTTGTACTGTACTGCTTCTAGTTTTAGGGTTGCAATTGAATGTTGGAGGGATATGGTTTTGGGCAGTGTTGCAACAGCGAGCCTGCACTAGAATTCGGAATATGTCGGCACTTCACTTTTATTGTACGAAATAATAGGGGCCCTCTTATAGCCATTATCACGTGTTTGATCTAAAACGATACTTGCGTTGGGGTTGTCTTTTGTGTTGGGTGCTTAACTGTCACTATCGAGTTGTGGCTGTTCATCGATACAGACCAAAAGATCATCTTTGAATTGTCTTTTTCATAAAGTTCAGTTTTTTTTGTTTAGTTTGCTTATTGCTTCAAATGGCATGTTCAGCGGCTCCGGGCTTTAAATATAGATTAGTAGAAAAAAATGTGACACCACCATAGTTCGTTGTTATTAATAAAGGATAATTAAAAATGAAAATTATCTCTCATGCTCTTGTGAAACGTTGATTTATTACTTGATCTTAATTATTAAAATATTATTTAATTAATAATTATAATAATTAAGAAACTTTTAACGTAAGACATAGTTCATTGTTAAAGTTGGTGTTAGCTCGATTGAAATTGTTAGTATTTAGAGTTCAAATTGATGTAGGTTTAATATTCTATACAATCTAGGTAAACTAGCTGTAACTAAGTGAATAGTTTGAAAGTTTTTGTAAACATTGCTGTAAATATTATTACAATAATACCTAGGCTGTAAAAGAAGAGGTTTTTATCGATTACCAAAACTTTTAAATATTACATACATGCATACCAAATTTGATTGGACATGTTTATGACTAACGCATTTTAGGCACAGTGTATGAAATTAAGAAAAAAAATCATGCTATTGAACGTTACGAGAGCATCGCGCAATATTCCCCGAATGATGTCCCGTTGTTCACGGCTGAAAGCGTTGCTGAAGACAATAAAACCAGCAAGTGGAGCAGGAACAGCTTAGCGTCGTTTGAACTTCGCAATGTCTAGACATAACCGTTTCCTACTCGCATGTCGGGGGTAGCGCCGTAGCTAATGAAAAGACAGTATCTTAGCTGTAGATGTTTTCATCAGCGAAACATATGGACACAACAGCAAGTAATGCAATTGAAAATTTAAAAATACCTAAGAACTATGTTATGTAGTTTATTATTTGTGTTTCGACAGTATGACTAAGATGGCTAGGAAGGGCCACTTATAAACAGTCAGTGCTACCCAGTTGTTGACAAAAAAAGAAAATTCATACGTTTACCCGCGCAACATAAAATTAAAAAATAAAATGAAAATAAACGTTTAGTAATTTTTTTATAACGGCGTTTTCAGCTTCACCGGGCTTTTTTGGGGGCGGCGAGGTACTTAAACGGTACCTCAAGCCGTGTGAAACGAATCACCTTCGGAGGTTTTCTAGAGGGAACGGCATCACACACTTAAAAGTGCGTGTCCCCGTGCCCCACTAAATTCTCCGAAGGGTTCGGATCGGATCGGGTTTTTTTATGCGTAAGGCAAGCCAATTAATTTGAGCCTTGATTCTGATTAATTTTCCCCATAGTCCAAATGTTAAAACTTTGCCACTGAGACGCAATTGTTGGCGTTTTATATACAGCAGTCCTTGGCACAGCTTTAATTCCATACAAACTGTTATTGACTTTGCACGATCGTATAATGAAAAAAAAGAAACAGTTATGAAGAACTCTGAATATCTGTAGAGTACGTAGAAACTGAGATGGTATCATTCACCAGCTCATTTTGTGTTATCTCATTTTATGCTGGGGCATGGGCCTTCCCCATGGATGGATATTAAACACCACGCGGGCCCAGTGCGTGTTGGTGGTTGTTATCGACTGCTAATGCAACCGGGACCAACGGCTTTACATGCCTTCCGAAGTACAGAGGAGCTCAAGATAATACATTTTTATTGTCACCCATCTAAGCGGCCTTTGCTAAAGTTGCTTAAGTTTCCATAAAATGTTGATAAAAGAATCGCAACTTTCTGATTTCAAATCTTCACTGCGCCACAGTATCATTCGTCCAAACTATCGCCGAACTGACGTTGGCAATCAAAACACAATACGTTATGGATGGCGCGCATTATATCCTAGCTACCTACCATCATACCTTTTTAAGTTAAGCCACTGGATTATCACCTTTATCCCCACACGAGAAGGCTTTAAATATTCACTTGTAAAGCACAGTTAAGTTGGTATTCGTCAAGTCGCTTCACAACTTTGGCCCATAACCATCCCGCTGTGATACGTTAAAGAGCTATGGACGTCAATATATTATATCTTTATTTATTCTCCATAGTTTGCGGGAGCCGTTTCGTATGATTACTTTGATGGGTGCGTCTGTGGGTAATGATGGCAGAGATATGTTTTGTTGATAAACAACTGACTTGTAGGAGGCCCCCAAGTTGGTGTCATATGAAATATAATAAAAAGATAAATATGGAGGCAAATGCCTTTTAACATTTCAAATAAAAAGCTTTACGTTCCAAAAGATTAGTAGAAATATTAGGAATATTATTATTAATATTATTTATATTATTCCTTACCTATGAAATTGACGTTTTGTATGAAGATTTTTATAAAATTATAGATTTCATACTAACGTTTTTTTAAAATTTTCTTAGCATTTATTTATGTTTACACTATAAAAATTGTAGATTAGTGTGATTGTTTCACTAGCTAAATATAGCAGACATCAAAAAGAAAAAAATCAGGACGCTTCAAAGCTACAATGAAACAAAAGGACAATTCCGCGAACAAAAAAAGAAGTCAATTTAAAAAAAAGATTTGGGCGATGAATTCACAAAATGAATAATCATTGTTATTACTACATAGTCCTAATTAAAGGTGTATAATAATATTAACAACCGGAATTGACTTTTAGAAAAAGTCAATTACGGTAAACATTAATAAGTGAGAAAAAAACGTCAATTTCATAGGTAAGGACCTGTTATAATTATAACTATTTACACATGCATTACAGTAATTGTTAACGGGATTCTTATCGTTCATTATAAATAAATATAAATATAATTAAATATAAATATAATTAAATGTATCGATACTAACATAGTTCTAAGTACCATTGTTACTAACAAAAATGAGTTGTAATTATTACTTGAAAATAAATATTCTATTCTATTCTATTCTATTCTATTATACCTATTCGAGTAGGTATTCGATATTTCGGCTGTTAAATGCTCCATAATCACGGAATTAATCCGAATTAAGTACTTAATTAGTACATGGTAAGAACCCCGTTATTAATTACTCAAATATACTTAATTATATAGTATTGAAATATTATTGTTTTGTTTCAGTACCATTAAATACGAGTAGGTATCTTGGTTGATCCATCTACGATTAATCATGCTGAATAATCTTTCTGACTATCGCTCTTAACTTTCAGTTATGTTACTAATATTATAAATGCGAAAGTTTGTGTGTATGTACCTATGTGTGTATATTATTTTGTTGCTTCTTCACGCTGCAACGGATGGATGGATTTGAATGAAATGCGGCATACAGATAGTTTATAAACTCGATTAAAACATAGAATTTGACAGAAGAACTTTTTATCCCGATTTTCCCACGGGAACGGGAACCACGCGGATGAAATAGTAAATTATAAAACAACTGTGCTAAAATATCGGATAATTACAAACAACAAAACACGTGGTAAAAATACCGTAAATAATTGTTATTCTTCTTGTAAGTGATAATGATACTTAAAAATTTAAAGTTAAAAATAAAATTATACGTAAAAAATAATTATGAAACTTTCTATAAATGTTGCAAAAAGAAGCTCCGCCGTAACAGTGTTATGAACACTGCCGTGACCAGGATTCGAACCTGGGTTACTACGGCCACAACGTAGGGTCCTAACCACTAGACGATCACGGCTATCGGAGCGTTGAGCTGAGTGGCGAAATCAACGTACGAATAACGGACGGTCGCCATTTTGCGTGACGTCACGGCTCGGGTGAGTGAACTTTGCTGCCGCACATTTTTTACGGTTGATTAGGTAATTTCGTATTGTTTGTTTATTTTTTTCGCGACAAGATGGAACACTTTGATCTTACAAAAAGAAGGTTAATTTAAAGTGTTATTTGATTTAGCAACTTTAATTTTTAGGCAATTAGTATTAATATATGCATAAAGCACTTTGTAAGTAATACTTTGATTATTTACTTGTTTAAAGTTCATAATATAATATTTAGTACCAATAATATATAATATGTAGGTACCAATTTATGATTTTGTCAATGTTAGATAAGTACATCACGCTTGATTAATGTAAGTATAATTAGATGTTATTACAACATAATTGCTAACGATAACCTAGGTATATTAATTATTGTTTATGTAACACCTTTTAAAGTACTCACCTATTTATATAGTAGGTAAAAAATAATAAAATATAAAAACAAGTTTAAAAGTATTTATAAAGAAACAAGAACGAAGGTATCTTTATTAATATATGATTTACTATATCTCAGAACAATCGTCATCATCATCATCATTCGCTATCATAATCAGGGTCGGCATCATGCTTGTTCTTCCTTTCTACTCGATTAGCTGTCTTTTTTACATTTTCTCCTGTCTTTGCCCATCATCTTTCACACAGGCTTTATATCTTATTTGGGAAAATAAATAATCCTGATACAATGTTGCTAAGCCTTAAAATGTGAAACATCTTACAGAACCCATACAATGATTATCGGAAGATACTACGTACCTACTATGGCATTAAGTGAAACATTTATTGTTTTAAGTTGAGTTCTTGAAGTAGATGCGAGTGGTACAAGATCGGGCAAGTGGAGGGATCATAACGAGACCTATATACCCAACAATGGGTGAATTTATGATTGAGGAAGAAAAATAAGAAGGAGAAAAGTTCTTGAAACAATGTCGATAGCATAGTTTTAACTTTTAATAAAACTTTATGTGCCTCACAAATAAACAAAGAATACGGCCGGAATAGTTATTTCGTGTTTTGTCCCTGTCATGTAAACGTCATTTCAAATTGGAGTAAAAGAGACAAAATACAGGATAACTCTTCGGAGCTTATTCTTTATTTATTTGTAAGGAGGTATTCGTTTTCCCTAAACACAACTTACGAGTACCTACGCTTTGCTAAAACTTTCTATCTACTTCATCATCATCATCATCATCAGCCTATACTAGTCCACTGGTGGACATAGGCCTCTCCTCTATCTACTTACTTAAATTAAATTTAAACATAATTTATTTAACTGAAAGTGTTTGAGAATAAGTAAATTAAAGCCGTTGTCCAATTCCCTTCGTTGTTAAACTATCTAAACGACTAAAACACGGTTACAAAAACCAAAGCAAACAAAAATTGAATTACTCAGTCGATTGGCCAGAAATAGTACCAAATTGGTGGAAATTGGGGACAATTGAGCATCGGGTGGGACAATCTTGGACACGTGGCGGCAAAGAAAATAGCGGGGATCTGGCGGGGAGACACGTGGTTTTGGGATTAGTCGTGGGATTATATTGTGGTGTTCTGTTGAATAGCTTCTGAATGTATTTTAGTAGTTCTTCATGAATTTCTATGTTTTGGGTGATTCGTTCACACATGGTTTACTGTCTAAAATATCGATAATCCATTGTATTTTGCCTTAACGTTGGCTGCGGTACAGTGAACCATTAAATTAATGCACTATTTCTAAAAACCATAAGAGTTAGTTTAAATAAATAACAATTTGTTATTTTTTAATTATTTCTGAATATCAAGTCGGAAAGTCGACAACGTACGAAATTACGTTCTTTTTGTGTCATAACCTTTTTATTATTATATCTTAATGAATGGCTTCGCGTTTAGCATTTAGCCAATTTCAAGTGTTTTTTAAATTGTACGGTAGATAGATATTAAAATGGAGTCTCACAACACGTGTTATTACGGAAAGAACTCGGGTGAAACTCCTCTCATAACCTTTTTGTTAACTTCTGATGAACTTGACACCGTAGCCCGGCTGAGTCTGACGTTTTGCTATATTTTTTTTTTTAGTTGATGGCTTCGTGCGATTTGCACATTTAGCCAGTGTCAAAATAATTTTCTTACAAGTAATACATAAATAAACAATATTTCCTTATATGATGATGATGAATGATATTAGAAATGGGAAGTGAGAAATGATATACCCCCCAACCCCTCGAGTATCTCAGTAAAGATGTGGGGCTTTACTAAGCCCTCACGCGAGCTTCTTGAGAGAATTTGAAAAGTGACGTTGCACTGTTTTGTTTCATTTGCCAACACTCATGCACAGTTTTGCTATTTAGTTTATTATGTTCAATAAATCTGTCAAATTACTTCACTACTAATATCAAATAATGCTTCATCTAAAAGCCATTCTCGAATACCAAATCAATTCCTTTTCCACTGCCTTTCATTTACAGACAATCATTTCCCTAAATACTTTATGAAGGCTTACCAGTACTTACCATTACCCGTAATCAGGGGTAAAGTTGACCGCACTCATAATTTTATTCGAACCTCCTTATTCATTAACAAAAAGCTTTTCCATGTTCGACCCGTAACTAGACACACGTTTAAGTATTCGTAACAAGGTAGTAAACTATATGTTATTCTGTGACTTGGTACAGTCACGAACATGAATAGTTTTGACTAGTTTAGACTCTTATTCCTTTGTGTTAAGAGTTATATTGTTTACACCTTAAACTATTCGTAAAGGTACGTAATTGGTGATTTGGTTGTGGTCGCGTGGTATTATAATTTTGTTAGTAAGTACATCTTATGTTGTCATACGATTATGAGGGGTTTTTTAGTTTCCTTTTTGCTTGTTAATAATATAACATAGGCGTAGGTAGGTATAGCTGATTTGAATTTGATAAACGTGAGCTTGAAATCGATAAAAGCTTCACCTTAACTAAGTATTCTACAGTTAATATGAACTATATAAACTAGAATCTATACTAAACTAAATTTGTACTTTTTAAAGTTTGTACTAAGACCTTTTTCGCATTTTAGGATAAAACTGTAAGTTGTTTTATGAGAAATAAATCTTTTTTGAACCGAATCTCAATAGGATAATTTAACTTTCTTGTTTATTTATTTAATTACACCTGCATTTGGAAAGCTTGAAAATAATAGAAAACTAAAATTAATAATGTTATTGTTGGCCGAAATATTGTTGAGATATCGCTATACAATTTATTATTTTAACTAAAATGTAACTTATTATTTATTGAATAATCTAGCTTTTTGTTAAGATTTATAATGATATGACTTGATGGTATTCTATTTTACTTTGTAGAAAAATAGAATTTACTAATAAGAAGCTGCAACTCTTGTGACATCGAATTTTACAATGTAAAAATACTTTAGTCATAATAACTATAATAATAGCAATATTAACTTTATTTTCACAATAAACTAAATAAATTCAAAGATAAATAAATTAATATTATCACAAAGTAGTTAGTAAAAAAATCTTATTAAAGTCAAGTGTGTCTGTTTTCCTTGACTAATTAGACTAGCAGCAGCTAAAACGCCAATCAATCTTAATATATAAAGTGCCTAGCATATGAATAATGATTCATCGCAAGTGCTCAGAAAAATCATGTTAATTAGTGATATTAACGATAAGGGTGATGCGCGCCGATGCGGAAACTTGATGGGGTGACGCACATCTCTAGTTTCAATGCAACGCTTTCTATAAACGAAACTAAAAATCAAAATCGAAACCGTATATAAATATGTCATATTAATAGCCCATCCGTTGGCCCCCCATTGCGAAAGTTGACTTGTAAAATTGGAATTGGGAAGCGCTAATCGCAGTGGCATCAAGCTTTTCCATAATATTGTTTTATGTAAAATACACTGGCCTGCAAAATTAAGTATCACACTTTTAAAATTGCAATAACTTTTTAAGTACACAAGATATACTTTCGAAACAAAAAGGAAAATGTTACTAATGTATAATTTACTTTAGTTTTAAAGAAAGCTGATAAAAATTGCTGCAAAACGTTTTTTATTTAAAAATCTCTAACTTCTATAGTTTAGAAAATAAATATATATTAAAAGTGTAGTACTTATTTTTGCAGGCCAGTATATTTTGAGTAAAGATATAGATGCAGCAAAGTTTAAAGATTAGAAAAATAAGGAATAAAGTACTGAAAAAGTTGCAAGTAAGTAGGAAATTGTATATTGATGGGAACCTGTAAGTTGGAGCTAAACTATATACATTAATGTATTCGTATATAGTTTCAATATAATATAATATATTGAAACTATATTATAGTCCTGCTAAGCTTCAGTAACATGGTATAAACTATAATAATATAGAATTTATGGAATATATGAATAATGGTATTATATGGAGGTAATGTACCGCTATCATAATATATGCAGAAACTTTACAGCACTATATTCCGGAACTGTGATTTGGATATTTTCTCTCATAATATAGGCTATCATTTAAAAAAGTGCTTGTTGCTTTTATTTACTCTAAAGTACAAGATACAATTTAATTTGTGTAACTACATATATTTATATAACTTCTTAATCAATTGATTTTGAAATATAAATTAAAAATAGTTTTTCAGTTCCCTTCTTGTTTTTTTTTTTAATACGGTTATGGTTAAGCATGTAAAATGTTGTGCGTACCTATAATTTAAATACATTAAGTGTAACTGTTTCTCAAACTTTGTCTTCTGAAATGAAGATAATATATTTAGTTGGTAAGCTTATGGGTTAATAAATAAATAAATGAATGTATAACATTTCATAAGACTATAGGTAGATGCCCTTCATAAATGCCTACGAAGCCACATTGTTAACGCATATCCGTCAAATTGAGCCAATTTCACAGCACCGTCGTTAGAAACGGACATCAACCAAATTGTAATCCCAGTTATTATATCATAACTGGAACGAGGCAACTGTGGAGACGGGTCAAGTTTCAATAGCTTCAAAAACCAGAAACGTGGCCCACAGGACCTGTTTGCATAAAGATATTCGCGCATAAAATCTTACGACACCTTAGGACAACAGTTAACATACAGTCAGACACAGAAATTTCAACTTTCTCGCTAAAACAACAAAGGTCACATCCGTGGACACGGCAGGGGAATGAGAATCGGTTGGGGGACTAGTAAAATCATTACCGTCCCGCTCCCGGCACCGTTTCCCGTTTAAATTAAACGCAGGACAATGGTCAGCGGCGTCTAAACCGCGTTTAACGATCTTGAGCCTAAGTTATGTGCGGATTAGCCGTATCTTAATATCGGCTAGCATTAACAAGGGTTGCGATTGCGAGTGGCTAGTTACTAGGTAGGCTTGATGGAGTGTCGCCGTCATGGCATTTGGACATTTTGGACAATGTCCATTAAGACAATTAAACGGAATCCTAGCAAATTTTTCAAAGAAATGAATTTTCTGGTTTCTTCTTTAACCTATCATTTTATTTAAAAAAAAAGTTATTAGGCAATGCTTTTTATCGCCATCTATCAGTACACTGTACCACCGTCTGTACCATTAGTCACACTTCTTCACAATAAATATAGAGATACTACGTTTAGATAGTAATTTAATAATAATAAAAAAACGCTCATCTTAATACATATAACAACTTTTACAATAATATTTTGTCACACTATTAGAAATCTACTCATGTGCTATTAGATTCTCTCTCTTACATTCTTTCGCATCAAAACACAAGAAACTCTATAAAAATCGTCAAAATAATATTTTGGATATTTATTCAACGAACCGAAAGAGACAGTAGACTACAACGCATCCATATTGGCAGGGTAATGACGAGAAAGCAGTGATTGCGAGAAGGATTACGACTGGGACTACGGGTTATTGACTAAAGAGGGTGACGGGAATGAGATTTGATGCGCACGGGTATTTATGACGACGACTGTAGTACTCATGCTCGTTTAATTTTACACTCGAGATACTGTATACTTCAAAAGATATATTAACACTGAGTTTAGTTGTATTGTTTCATGAAATAATGTTAGAAGGAAATGAGGAAAGTCTGCTGGTAGTACCAGTTTAACTAGAATTGTTTATAACTATTAAATAACAGGTCTGCTAAGACTATTGTTAAAAAGCTAACAATGCTTAAATAAATTTATAATAAAAAATAACAACATAATTATAAAGTGTAAAACTTAACATTTACGAAGGAACTTACAAACTTTTCATTTTATTCGATGCAAAGTTGTCATATGCAACTTGTTGCTACTAAAATAATGTAGGCGCTTAATTTTTTTTAACAGAAAATTAAAGCTTTGCTAAATTTACAAAAAACTTATAATTGCCCCATTTTGAACGCAAGCTAAAAAGAAAACACGTTATAAAGATAATATTATTGTAGGCGAAAGCACAATGTAACATCGCTCATAGTTGATTAGAACTTCACAAACAACACTGTTATTAATGACTGCTATTTATAAAGCATTGTGTCATGTAATCGCGCCTGTCAACATTCCGTGCGCAATATGATAATACTTAGATAGTGTCCAACATACAGGATTGTTAATAGTCTCTTTTGATCAGTTTTTAGATAAATGCACTTATTCAAATTTCATTGGTAACAACGACAAATATAACAAACTGTTTTTTTTTTATATAAAAGTTATATTTAGCAGATTTTAAAAATGTTATGGACTTTTCGAGTTTTGTGACACAGACACTTGGATTATTATAATTTAAGCACAGACAGCTCCTAACGCGTGTTAGGGTTAGTTACGATTATTTATGTATGATCAACATTTCTACTCCCAGTGGATTTACTTTATCTAAAGTTAAAGTATTTAAAGTAGGCAGTATCTGTTCTGTAAACCTACTTAGGAGCTCGAAGGCGCAGTGGATAACGCGCCTGGTCTGTGAGTGCTGAGGTTAAGCAACTTTCGCAAAGGCCGGTCATCGGTGGCCAAAAATTTATAATCGCGAGGTCCTCTGTGCTTCGAAAGGAACGTAAAGCCGCGGTCCCCGGCTGCATCAGCAGTCGTTAACAACCACCGCACCGCACTGGGCCCGCGTGGTGGTTCATGGCCCCTATCCATCCATAGGGAAGGCTCATGCCCCAGCTGTGACAACATAAAAAAATAAGCTGATGATGATGATGAAACCTACTTAGTTAAAAATTCCTTTCAAAAAATCTGACACATGTTGTGTGGATACGATTTAGATAATATAATCTGTACCATAATTTATGCGATCCTTAATAATTATTTATATTTATTCCAATTTTTCGCATTTCGTTATCAAAGATTAGTGTGAAAGAATTAATAACTTTGTTAAAACTGAACCCCTCTGGAAAGTAATATTGCAAAGTCACTAAATACTGCAGATTATTGAGGGTAAGACTTAATCTGTACGCCCTTTTGAATTTCAATATGCAAAATAGAAGCTACAATTTTGCACCAAACTTAACTTGAAAGACAAGTAAATGTCAACAGACTATTAAAACACTTTTTTTATACTAAAAAAACGTCTGCACAATAAATGTTATCTTCTTATGGAGGACAGAAATTGGTTTCGACGATTTGTATCTATAAGTCTTTGAGATAGAAGTTGATAATGAAGATACATCAATTTAATGTTTGCGTGTTAAGAAATGAGGTTGCACGTAATGAATTTTTTCTTCATCATGTTCGTTTAAAACACAAAATTAATGTTTTATTTTATTTTATTTTATTAAGGAACAGCAAACAGTCACATTACATCTTATAAGTTATATAACATAAAGATAAAACTAAATCTATATTAACAGTAATGTAACCCACAACGCTATTCTCAGAGTGATACAAATAATAGTTATAAAACGCTAGAGGGTGCTGAAGTGCAAATACAAATTATTTAAGTTAATTTAAACATTTACACCTAAGTAAGTAATAGTAGTAAGAACTTAAGATTAAATATAAAACAAGCAAAATATAGATGTATTATAGTACATAATAATAAATGTGACAATTAATTATAATACATTGAATTGAAGAGTTTTTGGAAGATGAGTGGTTTAAATTTAACTCCAACTCTAACTATATTAATGTTCAGTACATAGTCAAAATCCAGATTATTACTGAACAATAATTGGTGTTTGCTATTTAGTATTTCTGAGGTGTTGTACAGAAATATATAATCAAAAATTTTGCAAAACGATTGCTTATACTATGCAAAGCTGATATTGAAGGAAAGCAAATAACTGTTCCTCCAATATTAGCTGTACGTACCCAAATAATGTATGTATGAATATTTGTAAAAAATATATGTATTAAAAACTTAAATATAAAATAAATTGACCATTTAAAAGTTTGGCCACTTGTTGCTCAATTTATTTATTTAATTAAAACGGTAAAAAAAAACAATTACATTAATTAACAGCATAATTACATATTATCAACACAATTCATAAACACAAAATATATATATATATATACACAAAGCTAATTCAATAAAAAAATATTTTCAATTTCAATTCATTCAATTATACAATAAAATATTACAATTCAATCATTTACATTTAATTACAAGACAAAAATAACAAAGGGCTTTCAGAATTTAACTCAAGACAAAACAAAAAGGAAAGCAATGCGTTGATGTCTAATAAAATAAAATCACAAAAAAATATGCATAGTTTTTTTAATATTATAGATTAGGTACCTAAAGTTTTCGAAATGTTAAATTTTAATAATAATCAACTCCCGTATCTTAATGCGCTTGTAGACAATTATCTGCCGCAGAGATGTAGCTCTGATAATTCACTATAAGCCTGCAGTGACAAATGGCTTTAATAAGAAACCTGTCCGGATTATTCACAGTTAATTGTGGTTATTATTGTCAACACCAACTGTAGGGATGGGACATTTAACTAGGTATCGATATCGATACCGAAACAGAGTAAAAGAAAGATTAGCCATAATGCTTGACGCGATAGACAATCGAATCGAATAGTTAGTAGCTTGTATACCCTCATTTAAATTTAATCAGGTGCGTTCCGTTTTAGGCAGAAAGAGCTTACAGTATTTTTTGGTCTGGCAGTAGGTATGGTGTTGGGGCTGGGATTTAATATTTTGTATGATGGGATCCCAGGCTGGTGGTAGATTCCAACCATCTTCTCTATTAAAATTAGGGTGTTTTTTTAATTTCAATAGCCTCGCGTATTATCCTAGGGATGAATCGTTGTTCTCTAGCGAGTATTTGTGGTTTATCAAATCTGATGTAATGGTTGGGCCCCTCTAGTGAATGTTCGCATACTGCAGACTTATTTTCGTGCCTATGCTTGACGTCGGCTATATGTTCCTTAACGCGGATTCCTACACTTCTCTTTGTTTGCCCGATGTAAGAGAGCCCACAGTCGCAGTTCAGTTTGTACACGCCTGCATTTTGTAGGGGTATGTTGCACTTGACAGGTCGTAAAAATTGGTTGCTCTTCTTCGGCGGCTTGAAGTAAGTGTTGATTGAAGCTCGCTTTAAGATATGTCCAATCTTGTCAGTGACACCTTTCATATATGGAAGTACAGGATATGCTATTTACTCACTTACATAATGCTTACCGCGATAGACAATTGTGACACGAATTAAAAACATGCCCAAGAATAAATATACTTAATAATAATTTAAACAACGAATGAGAATCGGTCGGGGGACTACTAATATCATAACCGTTACGCTCCCGGCATAATTAACGACATTAGTTACCCATATCATGCCGAAATACCTACAGAAAATATTCAAAATTCAAAATTCAAAATTAAAAATCATTTATTCAGTTTAGGCTACAAATAGCTCTTATGAACGTCATTTTATGCCATCGGTTCGTAAGTCTATCTACTCTGGGCGGGAGATCTTGTACTGAGAAGAACCGGCAAGAAACTCAGCAAGTGTCCAGCTCTTTTCTACCTTACAGCGTCAAAAATATTGGAAAGTGCCCCATCATAAAAGGACACTTTCCATCACAAATAAACAGACAAAAAAATAAAACAAAGGACAATCACAACACAAAAAAAAACAACAAAATAAAAAATGTTTAAGTTTGCAAAAATTACATCAGGTAAGTACCAATTTCAATTTTCACAATGTCATACAGTACTAATCTAAGTCCGAAATTGTCTAAGAAAAATAAAGTTAAAGTATACAAGTATAAATAAAATAAGATAAGCAAGCAAGAGGTAATCTAAGAACTTAATGAACTGTTTAACGCAACGCGTTTAAGAAAACATCATACTTGTACTTTGCGCGACTTTGCAAAATGATCGCGTACCTATAGGTACCTTTAAATGAATTTAAAATATTTTACACTACGATAATCGGAAACAGACATAAAAAATATATATTGACGGCATTTACCATGCTTTTTGTTATCTTTGAGTCTCCGATATTTTGGCATGCCCTATATCGAATGTAAACACACTTTAGATATAAAAAAACATTCTCTTACTACTTATCTGTTTTTCTTACTCGATTATCTAAGTATATCAACGTTGTGGGTAAAGAAAATGAATGAATACATCTTTTACATCACTATTCGATAACTTCAACCAACACGCATTTACACCGACAGGGTAAGCGGATTACAGTTTAAAATTAAAATGGCGGTCGCTAGATGTAATTAAAATGTGTCATAATATTTGGGGGTCCGCATAATGGAAAATGTGGCTTTAGAGCAGCAAGCTAAATTAGTTTGTAGATCAATTACGTACTTAGTAAGAAAATATGTCTGGTTATTATAGGAATTTGCCTCGTTTGTGATCACCAACCCGCACTTGGCAAGCGTGGTGATTAAGCCATTACCCATCAATTGTAGCGATGACTTGATTTCAATGATGGAGGCCTTTGCCCAGCGGCTGTATAAGTACTATATAGGAATTTGACTGATATTAATAACAGTTACGTCGATTTTTTTTGGTTTTATTTAGATACTTGCAGGTCCACCAGAGATCGTCAGTATGGACAAGGGTATCCCGATACCGAGGTACCAACGGAGCTTAATTTTTTTTTAAAAGTTTACATATAAACTTATAGTTTCAAAATTTCGTCATTAATCAGTCACTAATTTGAATCAATCGAAAACAGTCTAGACGACCTCCGGGGTCGAGTGGTTAGCGCGCCGGGTCTGGCGTCGAGCCATCTCTGAGGTCTCGGGTTCAATTTCCGGTCGGGTCAATGTAGAGAAAACTGTTTTTCTGAATAGATTTCGGGTCTGGGTGTTTTTCTATGTTTATGTATATTTATCCGTTATGTTTAACCGTATTAACGAGTTTCAATAGAAGCTTATCTTGGGGTAGATAATTGGTGTGAGCGTAAAACAAAATTAATTAATTAAATTTAATTTTGAAACTTCTATAATTTTATCAAAGAAATTCGTAGCTTTTTGACCGTTACCTTTATTATATAAGCTCCTAATATAGAGCCTACTTACAATTCGACGGCCATGATTCACAATCCACGCATAACTCATGTTTGTCACTCATCCATTCTTACTGGTCACTCCCCCACATCAGACTCCTAACCCTTCTAAATTAAAACCATAATTGATACGCTCACTCTCAAAGCTAAAAACCACCCTTACCACCGTGCTAACAAAGCTTACAGCTACAGCAAAGTTAACAATGTTATAAACTTGACAAATGAGATCTATCCATAAGAATATGTGATTGAAGAGCGACCAGACAGACGAATTTCTATAATTTAACCTCTTAAGTACATCGTTTGTAATGTTAGTGATATAGTGCACTATTATTTTGATTAAGCGTCAGTTGATTTGCAAAGCATGATGCTAAAATGATATACAGTAAGGTCGAATAAGGATCCGATGATATTTAACTACTTGGCATTTGAGTAAGCACGAATTTATTAGTTTGAAAAAGTGGTATTCGTTTGGAATACAAAATAAATATGACATGGTATTAGTTTCGCGGTATTGGATTGGAATAGATCGTCTTATGGAATGAGTAACAATTTTTTTGTATACCTGTCTAGATGTCCACTCACCATACCTGTAAGGTAGCAGTGTTCTGAATTAATATGTTTCTGTTTAGCGGTTTGAAAGGCAAAAAGAAAGAAAGAAAAGAACAGATACCGGACTGAACAGATACTTAATTGGACAAAGAGGCTAAAAAATTAAATTAATAGAATAGCTAAAATGTTCGATCCGATCCGAACCCTTCGGAGAATCTAGTAGGGCACGGGGACGCGGACTTTTAAGTGTGCGATGCCGTTGCCTCTAGAAAACCTCTGAAGGTGATTCGTTTCAACACGGCTTGAGGTACCGTTTACGTACCTCACCGCCCCCAAAAAGCCCGGTGACGCAAAAAAAGCTAAAATGTCAGAGTCAGCAACCCTCATTTCTCTTTAGTTAAGGATTTTATGTGACCATACTGCTTATATTAATGTCAATTAGCACTAGATAAAATAAAGATCAAGCGCTTCTCCAGCTCAATTTATGCCCCCGCTGCTGGGGCACGAGCCTTCTCTGTGGATGGATAGGGAGAACGGGCCAGAAATCACCACGCGGCCTAGCGCGGATTGGTGGTTTTTAACGACAGCTGATGCAGCCGGGACCAACGGCTTTACGTGCCTTTCGAAGCACGGATGAGGAGGAAGCGCTTCTCCGTTGTAGAATAAAAAGTTATACTCATTGTGTCAGAGGCTTCTACATTCTACCGTCATCATTTACTATCAGGCATATGTCTGTATACCTGTATACCAGCTCCGTATATCAAACACTTAAAAATAAATAGAAACTATACTTATTTCTATTACACTAGTTTAATTCATGCAATATAATACTCATAATAGTGTACTCTCTAATAAAACACCACTTGAAATTAACGACATTTCTGAAAAACTAATATATCCAGTAACATTTGTGGACCCAAATAACATGAACTAACACAAACCATTTCCAGCAAAAACATTAACCGCACCAAGTTTCCTAATTCAAGTTAATGATGTACCAGTTTCGGCTTCTATAAAACTGATTGAGAAGGGTCCAGCGGGAAAAACAAACCTTGCACTTTCAATACACTGCGGACCCCTGTCAGCGAAACAAAACGGTTTAAGAATGAAAAATGAAATCAAGTGGACAGTGGCAAAGGGTTTAACTACTGTAACTACGAACCTGGTCCAGATATTAACGATAGTGTAGTTTAAAGAAATTTAAGAGGGATAATGTTTTCGCCAACATTTCTATAACAGCTGTAGATACTTGGACGCCCAATGTAACCACAGTGTAATAGAAAAAAAGATTTTTTATTGTGTCTGGTTTAAGAACAACTAAGTCGTTAAGAAAGCTTTAGGAAGCATAGGCTTCTTGCAACCCTCAAACACGTAAATACGCTGTAAAACCAAAAACAGCATTATGCGTTGTTTGCTAGCGTCTCGTACAAAAGTGATGTTTTAGTTTTTAACTGCAAACCGTTTTACTATTTTTAGCTAGTTCTAATTCCTTTTGCCTGGAGGTAGCATTCAGTCACCTGGGGGGTAACCACAAGCTCTTATAGCAGTATTATTGCAGTTGTGAAAACGAGACGCGTGTAGCGGCTAATATATTTGCGTCTCTTTTCCACAACTGCAATAATACTGCTATAAGAGCTCATGGTCAGGGGGCTGGCAGCATTATTAAGCACGTCTTCATTCCTATTTGAAAGGTACTAGAAAGGCACAATCATAAGAACTGAAGCTTTAGGTTGGGTAACGTGCACGTTATACTTTTGGTGTTGCAAGCGTCCATAGGCAATGCGATGGCCGCTATCCATCACGCAGGTCGTGAGGAAGTCTACTAGCTCTGGAAAAAAAGTTTAAATTCTGCATTTCACAAGTAACTTGTTTGTAAAAAATCCTCTTTTATTGCCTAAGTTCACACGCTTCGTGCAACCTCTACCAAGCTTGACCATTTATCAGGAGCACTTATCAAAATTTACATAAAACCCGAATGATTAATGTACTCCCGTGATTGTAGGCTCAATGAACGCGTGTACACGCTAGATGTATTGTGCCTCCTCGAAGTGGGACAGGGGTCAGTTTTAGTAAGCCAAACCAGCATCATCGCTCTTGTTTTGACTGTCTATTGTTTTTAAAATTCTCATCGTCTGATTTTGTATAATATAAAAATATGATAAGGAGGGGAGGTAAGCATGCTGTAAGCAGTAACATTCTTCCAGTACGTAACACATCCGATCCGATCCAAACCCTTCGAAGAATCTAGTGGGGCACGAGGACACGCACTTTTAAGTGTGTGATGCCGTTCCCTCTAGAAAACCTCCGAAGGTGATTCGTTTCACACGGCTTGAGGTACAGTACCCACAGTAGTTACCGGCCGGCGGCGTACGCAGAGATGTCAAAACTTTATGTATCTATATTTTTTATTCTAAAAGTGCTTACGATGTCATTATTACAGATTGCTTTACAATGAAAATTTAACCCATATATGCCTGAAACTATTTTTCGCATAGATTTTTTTAAAAATTGGATATTTGCTTTATTGCACCCCTAGTTTGTTAGGAAAATTAATTTAAAAAAATATTTCACGCCTAGAAAAGCTGGAAAATGACGACCCATGTATGGGTCGGTCGGCACAAGTCCGCCGTTTTACTCACATGATTCATACAGTAAACGGGAATGTAAATAAAACGATATTTATAGAAAAAAAATGTTTTAATTTAATTTTTTTATATAAACCAAAATGTATTTTTATTTATTGATTTTGTTAAATGATAAATTAAGCTGTGTGATAATTAAAAAAACATTATTTGGGATGCAAATGTATGTTGCACTTGATACAAATGAAATAACAGTTTTTTTTACATATTTTGCATTTTAAAATCTTAGTAACATAGCTAATAAGGTGGCCGACTTGGTCGTACCTTGAATCACCAAGGTAGTTTTTTGGCGCAGGACAAGGCCCTCATTTCTCACACCTTCTAAAGGTTTCTAATAAGGCTCTTGTGACAGACTTGTGAAAACCAAGATGATCAAGATCTCCACCATGAAGACGATACAATTGCCATGAATTATGTAATGCCATGTCGATGCTGTGACAAAATAATGGAAAGTACCACTTTTTGCCTCTGACACACGTTCGATACAACCCTATGTTTTGATCTGAGCGATCAACACCTCCCATATTTTCATTATACAGTTTGATATTATGTGGTTGGTCAATAGTTATGTATTTTTTTAAATGCTGAGAAAAACGCTTCGTTTTATGTAGTGGTTCAATGGACTCGGCATCTGAGGCAACAGTCACAACGCTGTTATCATTCCACTTGCAGACAAGTATCTGCTCCTCCAAACTCGCCATGAAAACAAAACTACCACGGCTAGTTTTCTTGAACTCCTGGTTGGCGGGCAAAGGACACTTTGAGATACGGTTTCACGAACTGTGCCAGTTGCCTTCAGGTTTCTATTTTTTAATTCCTTTTTTTCCAAAATTTCGTACAGCGATAAAGGTTTTGATCTGAAATAACAAAAAGAAGCTTATTTATTCAAAAAGTCATATTTATTGTGTTTGTGGCGACGGACCCACGTATGGGTCCATGGAATATACTTCTAAATAATATAAAAAAAAACGAAAATAATTTAATTTTCTTTGCAGCCTAAATACTAACATGTTTTATATTTTGAAGTGGTAGACAAGTAATTTTAGTAAAATAACTATAATCTAATATAAACTTACCTTCTTGAGGACATGTTTTATAATTTATACGTAACACTTTTTTACTCGCAAATAAAAACCACAAATGATTGAATTAACTACGTTAACTGTTAGTAAAATTAACAAGTGCCCCCAATAGTTTCTAAAATTATGTGTGACCGTGTGACAGCTTAAAATACATAAAATAATGACGGTAGATTTTTTTATTTCTCATAACCCATGTATGGGTCGGTCGGCTTAACTGGGTAGGTGCTCAGTTATCGTTATCGTAAACAGTTTTTTAGATCAATCCTTAAACCGAGATGACTATTTACCTAAGTTTGGCTCTGGTGCTTCGATAGCCGCTACTGTCCTGCCTTTACTCCAAATCGCTTTCAGCATTATTGCAGTCACTAGTCAAATCTAAACCTTGCTAAATCCTTACTACAAGTTCAGAAACAAAAGTACGTCAATAGTCTTTGTACTATCAACAATTCAGCACTAGTTTAGACTAAAATGGGTTTAAGTGGATGATGGAAGATGGAGTTTATATTAGATAACGTAGAACAATCGGCAGACAAAGGACTGCCATAAAACACAATGGTAGACCTAACAAAGGAGGATAAAGTTAAAAACAGATTCGTACATTATTATTCTAAAACATGCTAATTATTCAAACAATACATCAAAATGGTTAACGGGAAAATACAAAAAAGCGTCACACACAACCCCTCATTTGCAAACTCCTATACATTTACGTTGAGATTCGAACACAGAATGAGTAATGGCGCGTCTTCATAATTCCTGCGGGGTTTTTCAGGACTCATCTGTTATTCGGCGGAGGCTTAGCGCCAGATTTACAGTTTCCGCTGTATACGCTTCAGCATTTGTCATTATCCGTTGTTCGGTCTGGACATTTATCATAATTGTCCTTTTGTCTTTCCGCCCATCTGGTTTGTTGTGGTATCTGTTCATACGATAACACATCGAACTTTCTTTCAAATAAGGGTATTAACCCTGCCTTTTAAAAGTCTATAATATCGTTACTTTACCATTTCGTAACTCTACGTTATTCGTAAGTAAGTATTTTTATTGTTCGCTTACTCAAACGTCAAATGACGATTAAAAAAAAACAAAAATCCAGTGTGCTATTTCGTAGGAAAGAACTCCTCTCAATTATCTACCACTACCAACAATAAGCCCTTAATCATTTTAGCATAAAGCAGTCGTTCTGTTTCACAAATCAACTTTCTAGCGTACGAACACAATACAACATTCTTAATCTCAACAACAAAAACACGAGGCAACACAATACATCAACCGGTACCCCCAATGAACAGACAGACAAACTCGCCAGAACAGATGATGTTCGTTTTTCCCACATCCGGGACTGTATTCAAATTTGACAATGACAAATCCCCGGTCATTTCCGCGGGATGTTCGGTAGCGAGATCGAGATTTTGCGAACGGAAGAGTGGCGGTTTGGAGATCTCGAACGGTGTGATGTGACGATTTGAATATTTAAATGAACCAATCACTAGAAAGAAACAAGCGGATGCAACATTAGAAAACATGGAAGCATCGCTCGGTTTCGTTTTTATCAACTCGGTTACAAAAGACTTTATTAATATGTTTGACAGGAATTTGCAGTTGAATAAATAAAATTTCAAAGAATTAGGTACGTATTTTTTATAGGAAATACCGGAAGTACAGCTAATCTGGAATTATCAATCAATTTAGAACCGACTATATTGTCTCTTAGTGTTGGAACACCACAATACTACTAAAATACCAATAGTGAATAGCAAGTAAAATGTGATAGTATGCCACAAAGACAAAACACGCTACATTTTGTTTAAGCCCATCCGACCACAAACCAATTAAATAAGTTTAAAAAAAATCCTTTTGTTGCCACGTATTACTTATTTAATATTAATAACTAACGACCGAGAAAGCAAGGAGTCTATTTCACTCGTACTGTTCACCATTGGCATGCCGGCGAATGGCACCGAAGAGGTACTCGACAAAACATGCATTAAACACGGGCATGGAAAGCAGGAAAATCCATTGTACAATTAACAACAGCGTCACCCATAGCAGCCACACATGAGAATCAACCGCATCCCTCACACAATAGAGACTTGTTTACATTTCCACCTTGCTTTAGAATAGTAAGGGCACGGTGATGCCTAGCGACCCGTTCAAATATCACCCTTCGCGATCCAACCTTCCGTATGTAAATGTTATCGTGAATTTATTGTTATAACTTCTCTCTTGCTAAGTGATATTCGAGATTTGGTGAATATGCTCCAAGCATTTTCCCTATTTCACCTCGAACACTTCAATATACCTTGACCCCTCAGCTACTATACAAATCCCAAGAATGCTAAAGATATTCTAAAGAGGTTACGCGACGTGACAGCTCAACTCAAACTGGCAAAGAACACTGTCTTTCACAATAAATGTTTATACCGTACTCTTGGTGATTGCAGAAGTCTTATTGAAAATAATATTCTACTAAATTTGAACTGATGGCATTACGAGCAAGTGATTTAAACTTTCATAAACGTCCGATTTTTCGACTCAAGTTTTCACAAATGGATGCATCGGATGATCAGACTATTACACATCACATTGGCCCTATGTGGATTACTAACTTACTTACTTACTTTGCTGGCTCAGCAACACTATATGTGTTGGTGCATTTTAATATCTGCAAACTTTGTTTCGTGTCATTCTCAGCAGAGTATATAATGTATTTGATTTGGTGGCTAATAGAGCTTGTTCTAAGTCCTTAAAGCTAGCTACCACCTTCCTAACAACAACGTTAGTAACGTTAGAGATAAGATGGCCAGTTGCTCATATGCGCTTCAGCCTTATCGTTACTTACTAGGTGAGATAAATGACAATCGGTTCCTAGGTGGAATTTAATTATTTGTATTATAAAACTGAATTGAAATTTTATTGTTAAGACTTACATTGTCATTAACTTCAGAAGCTATCGCTAAAATTCATTCACTCAAAACATTTTCGTAACAGAGGGCTGTATCTCCAACAAATTGCGAGTATAAAACGTTTGTCGAGCTATCAAAAAGCTTTGCCCAATAAATTAGAGGCAATATACATGTTAATGGTTTCAAGGAATCTACATCTTCCCCTTTGGCCTTACTGAGTTTTCTTCGGCTAATACTTTAAGTATGGTTACTTTTGGATGCGGCACTACCATAAGACACGATGTCAACTAAAAAATTAAAGACGATTTTTGTAGAAGGTGTTTTATTTATAAGTTACAAGCTAGCACTCTGCACTTGCACTTCTACTGTTCTGAGAAAGTGTTGAAGAAGATTTTCATGAAAGAGACCCAATTCTGCATCTACTGAAATATCGGGTCAGGTGCACTGCCAATTAGAAGGCCATCGCATCATGACAATATGCGACCCGTGCAAATTTAACAACACTTCATTCATAGACAAAGGATATGCATTGTCAACAACTACGTCATCGACTTCCATTTTTAATATGTTGTACAAATATCAAGGAGCCGTTAGGAATACTAGAGATAAAAGATACTTATATATTGAGGCACAACATGAAACTTCTCATTATCGTATACCTCCATTAATAACACTTCAACTATGCGCAACGTATAATCCGCAGCTAACGCTGGGTGCAGACCAGTGCAGACCCTGTTTGGCGACAGTGTGCATGCAGCAACCTATGCATAACTCGACAATGTACTGTTTTATTTCGATTTTTTAAACATTCGTTTTTCGTTAATAATATTCTTATTATATCTTATAAACTTTTTCTTTTAAATGTTTATAAATGTTGTGTACAGTGTCATTCCAATTAATACCTATTCTATTCTATTGCAGGGATAGCCCTGCAATATCTACTATAACTGTTCTTTTTGCAGGCAACAAATTACACATACTTCGTTGTCTTGTTAATGTATACCTTCATTTTGATAACTCTCAAACGGTAATACCGTATCCATTTTGTTACTTTATTCACTCCTCGGTCACAATACAGATCGCCTGCAAACGTGTGAGACGACCGCTGGCGTGTGACTAAAAGCATTGTAAATTTAACACAAGTACTCGCAACGGCCGAAGATGAAGTGCCTCCACCAAAGATAGCTATCGATGCACTTTTAAATTCAGCAGCGTCGTTACAACAATGTCCTGGTAGAAATAAAAATATTGCTTTCTTGGCATTTGAATGTGGTGTGATTTTATTCGTCTATGATTTGATTAAAAGCAAACAAATTTGTCGAAAATACTATAGTAAAAAATGGGAATTCGAAACTAAATATTATGAAATACGCGGCTATACGTCAGTAATAGGAGCTCTCTTTCGATATGCGAGTATATGATCTCAAAGGGATAGAGAACCCACAAGTTTGTAAAGCTGAGATATTAAATGTTTCTGTTGAAAATTGTTATTATTCTTCACATGAAATTAAATTGAGAATTAATTATTTTAATTTCAGTTTCACATTAATTTTACATCCTATTTCAAAAATAAAATTATTTAAAAGGAAGCTCAAATAATAGTATATTTAAAAGTACTAACCAAAATCAATGTTTTGGCAATATTTCCCAAAACTCAATGTAAACAAACCGGCATTACACCCAAATCGGAGCTAATCTAATACGAACCGGAATGGACAACGAAATCCGAATTTTAGCTAAAACGGCATCAAATTTGCATGTTTATAACACCGTTCGTTATTCGATTTAAACGGTTAAAGGTAATAAACATATTCTCACTTAGCGTGATTAAAATCGATGCTTCGTTTAGCCGTATCAGTGTTTATGGTATATGTTGACGATATTTTAATTTGTGGTTACGAGTGACATGGCCAATTTGGAATTTGAGCACTTTCAATTTGTGAGTTTCGTTGGTATGAGCGCGATTGCTGAATACTATACTGTATTGGTATAGCAATTTGGATGAGTTTGCTTGGATTTCATTATCATGACTGCGTAGTCAGTAGGTGCGTACCTATGTCGATTTTAAAACATGTGTTTTGTTTTGATTCAAAAATATTAGCATAAAATAATAGAGTAATCTGGTTAGGCTTGCAATATTGCACACCTTTTAAACAAGTATTTTATTTAATTAGTAGAAATTCTGCTCAAATTCACACTAGCGTCACCCGTGAACTACAGGCTGTTTGGTATTTTTGGTAACACTTGTATACTCCCGAATATGGCAGACCGGGTAACGTTCATAGAACTCCGGAAAATAATGAATACCACTAAAAAACCGACCATGTGGTATGGTCGAGATATTGAGGTTCTTTGTTACTTAGTAAAACTTTAAAGTGACAACCCAAGGTCAAGCTGATACGTTGTTCTTAAAATCTTATTTGTATTTGTATTTGTAAGGTCAAACATAAACAAAAGTCGAAACATTGCAGGAATGAACAAAAAAATAGTTATTAAATAAATTTGAGTTTTTTTATGTTATAGTAAATATGATTTGGCATGTAATCACAGAGTTGTTTATACTTGGTTGCATGGCTATGTTTCGGGAATATATATACACCACACCTATTACCAAACATCCAGTATAGTAAGTAAGTAATTAGGTAACTTTTAACTTAAACTTTTGGAGCATGGCTGCGCAAAAAATACTCACCTGAAGCTTTGGGGACTCGCAAATTCAATAAAAGTTATTATGCAGATTATTTTGAGATAAGTTATGACTTTATATGCATCAAATACGTGATCACCATCATCATCATCATTATCTTAAGCCTATAAATGTCCCAGAGCTGCTTAAGGGCACGAGCAAAAAATGCCAAAAATGCAGTCACGGTTAAGTTAATATAATTGAAAAAAAAAATATACAGGGTGGAAACTTTCAGCGGGGCAGTAAGGGGAAGTACCTTATCCGTTGCAGCTACACAAAAATGGTCTTAGGAGACTATCCATAAAATTTTATGGAATTTTGATCCCCATTCAAAGATTTTCAAAAAATGTACAGTTAGCAAGAAAATAGCTATTTTACACAAAAACATTTTTTGATGCCAATCGATCCTGTTTCTAATACTGATCAAAAACTTCTATGGGACCCACCATTGTTGGAGTACTCAAAAAGTCACAAATTGCAAAAAACTTTTCCCGTACATTTTGTATGAAAATTTTACGCAAAAGCTTTTATAGTGACGGTTGAGATTTTTTGTTGACTGAATAAAAAGATAATTTTAAAAACAAATTAATTTTGGTCCTTGTTATTATTAAATAAAAAACAATCTTGACAGTTGGTCCGTCAGAAAAGCTCTGAGTGTGTTGTGAATTTTACAATAAGTGCATAATTGGACAGCTATTGATAAGATAAAAATGACCTCCAACAGCAAGATTTTAAATAAGAATAACATCATCAAGTTATGTTAGTTAATAAAAAAAGAAAATTAATACGCCTTCTTTTTGATATGTGTAAAAACTACGTAATCATTTGTCTTTTATTTAATTTTTTGAATTTCAGTTACACAAATTCTTTACAAAATGTAAGGGAAAAGTTTTTTGCAATTTGTGACTTTTTGAGTACTCCAACGATGGTTGGTCCCATAGAAGTTTTTGATCAGTATTAGAAACAGGATCGATTAGCATCAAAAAATGTTTTTGTGTAAAATGCCTGTTTTCTTGCTAATTGTACATTTTTTTGAAAATCTTTGAATGGGGATCAAAATTCCATAAAAATTTATGGATAGTCTCCTAAGACCATTTTCGTGTAGCTGCAGCGGATAAGGTACTTCCCCTTACTGCCCCGCTGAAAGTTTCCACCCTGTATATTTAGTATTAAAAAGAACGTGTTTACAATTAGTCCGATTGTAACGTTGCAATTTTAACGTTATAGATTTATAGAATAGCAGAAAATACATTTCAAAACAATCGTTGTAGTTTTGTTGAGTTTAGTTCCGAAGTGTCTCAATAGATGGCGCGAACAGTCTTGAAAATGTAAGGGATTCGATATGGATCGATATCTGTCGTCTTTGGTATAGATAATTTAAAAAGTAAAAAGTCGAGTGACATGACAACTGTCAGGGAGACAGCGAGCTCCGGATGGCATTTGTTACGATGGTGTGGAAAGGAGACACCGTTGATTGATAAAACGTGAAGCACTAGGGCTTAAGGGAATCCTTACACATCGGACCTCATTTCCATCAAAATGAGCCGATAAAATATTTAAAAGTTTGGTAAGTTCATTTCTGAAAATTTCATTCGTTTATTTTTTTGGTTAGATTTCGTTATCATGGCCATGTGTCTTCCAGGGTCAAGAGAGGGAAATTGCAGGATGTCTTAGGCTGAAATTTGAAATAGCCGCATAAGTTTGAAGGATCAAACGACGCCTGCATGTAAGTTAGCAATTTTCTAAATTTCCAATTTGAAATCTGAAAAGGTATAGTTGTAATTCGTATACTCATCAACATGGTTGTTGTTTCAGAATGGGATCTTTATATTCATCTTTATATTCATCTTTATATTCAACTTTATATTCATCTTTATATTCATCTTTATATTGATATTTACATTTATAGTTACATCTACAATGATGTTTGCATTTTAATGAACATCTGCGTTCACTTTTACAACACTTCATTGGATCTCTGATCGTTCAGAGGTTATAAAGTAAGGAGACACTTAGTCATAAACGCTCCCTATCCACATGGGTGAGGAAGGCTGTTCTCCTCTTGGAATGCTGAGAGTCTGAAGATAGCTACCCGTGCCTCATTCGGATCCGGGGACGCTCTGCCCGTTTAGACTGAAAAGTCAGCTCGCAGAGCCGCCACGGTTCGGGATAGTCTGGCCAGGTAACAGGATGGTCTTCGTAGGATTTCACCAGGTCAGTGTTCTTCGCAATGGGCTTATTAAGTTAGTAGATTCACTTTAGATTTTGTTCCATAATTTGGGATTGGTTTAATCACAAACGCGAACTCGGTTAGCGACCCTGAGTTTAATAGTCTTTTGCATAACATTTTTTAATAATTTAAATTGGTACTGGTTCTCCGCTAAAGATTACTGTCTTATGACATGCTCATAATGTATTAGGATAAATCTAAATTTTAAGAAACAACCAAGATACAGTGTAAGCTATGTACCATAGAATTTAAGGGAAATAATTCCTTGTTGTACTAAAATTATACAGGTGAGAATATTGTATATTTGAATAAAACTAATCTGGCATTGGGATCACTTCAATCTTTGATTTATTTCCTTATCAGTATCATGTAGCAGTTTGGAGTTTGTAACCAATATCATTTAACACCAGTAAGTATTTTATAACAAAAACACATGTCTCAATCTAAAAAAATAAATAAAAAAGACTAGTTTTCACGATCCATAAATTCATAACACACTATAGTTTCCTCTACAATATCATTTAAAGTTGGGCAGAAATCATAAAAACGAGTGGCGACGTTTAGTTGATATCTTATAGTTTATTTAAATTATTATACCTCTAATTTTGTCTAAACAATCTAAACTAAAAAAAGTCTAAACCACAAATCGTCCCTTTCACATTTGCGATTTATCGAGCGGTTTTTTAAATTATTATTTTTCAAATTAACACGTTTAATTCCCCATACAAAATTAGTATAGCCGCGCGGCATCAAATAAATATGGACGAAGACATTTCAAATAAAATATTATGACACTCTTGTCACTTACGGACTTTTCTATAGAATATTGCTAACCTAGAGCAAAGCTCTTTATAATAGCAAATGAGAAGATATTTGGCGGTTTTATTAGACTATAAACAAACCAACGTTTACCGTTTTCATCGTTATTTAAAGACCTGCTAACTCATCTAGAAAGCTATGAGCTATATACGCTCATGGTCGGTATGGGTTCACGTCAGTAGTTTAACATGCTATATCACCTCCGTACATTGGTAAAGCACGTAAAGACTACATAGATATATTCATATATTTCTACACGCCATGTATTGGTATCCGTAATAAAGCCTGCATGCGTATTGCGAATATGAAACACGTGTCACGTCTCCTAATGAGATGCCTGTAATTACGCTGATATCTGTCATTAATAAGCACGTGTGTCGGCCGGCATGTGCGTACGTGGATGATGCCTTTATGTCTACAAATCACCGATAGTTAAGACAGTGTTTATTTATTATGTTTTTCTTGATTTGAGTATTTGTATAGAAAATCTTTTAAAGAAACAAAGATATTGATGCTGAGTTTCTTGTTAATTTTTCGCAGATCTGTTTCATATCACTACATAGTATAAAACAAAGTCGCTTCCCGCTGTCCCTATGTATGTATGTATGCTAAGATCTTTAAAACTAGGCAACGGATTTTGATGCGGTTTTTTTAATAGATAGATTGATTCAAGAGGAAGGTTTATATGTATGTATAAATACATGCATAATATAGTAGAGAAACACTGATAATTTTAGAGGTTTCACATTTTTTTACATTGCAAACGTTGGCTGAACCCTACGAGATAGATCAAAATAATGTACTACAGTATTGTACACCTTAAAAAGGTCTACAAAAAAGTCCGCGATGGTATATGTCTATCTCTTAGGGATAACCCACAATAATCATTTTTTATCCTTTACTTTTTACGAGAAATAATGGCTTATTTACAAAGCGATTTTAATTAATACAGCATTAATCCTTATCTAATAAAGTACCTTAAATACATTGTGCATTTTATATAGATCAATATGGCCCTTGACAGCATGTAATTTAAATGAATATTTTCGAAGATATTACAGATTTAAATTGCAGGGACACAGCGGTTGCGTGTATCAGCATTGCACCCATGCGAAGCCGGGGCAGGTCGCTAGTGGAATAATAATAGTAATAATCATTTAAATCAGGCAACACAATATTTAAATGGATTGCACCTCCGATTTTTAGTGTGTATATGTTCTCTTCATCCGACTAGGTAAAACCGTCAAATTGTAATTATTCTATGTTAAATATTCATGTTATAGAGTTGCGATAAAAGTATTATCTATCAAACATTATCATTAAACAAACTTATAGATCCACGGCGGTGGTGTGACTCCCAAACGAGTTTAATTGATGCCCAAAAATGAAAAAAATAAATTTTGATTTTGATTTAAATTGATCATGAAGCATTCGAAAAAATGTTTTTCCTATTTCTAAGCTTTGTTTAACAACGCATGGACCATCATCATTACTCTTTGATCGGCGGTCGTTCCGTCTACTCAAGCGAGTTTAACTGCTAAACTGTTAACTGTTCCACTTTATTGTTTTGTTTACTTTGCTTTACAATTTCGCTGTTAACTTTAACTGGCAGTAACTGTTCTTATGTGCATATCTGCGTTTTAAATACGAATGTGGTGAGGGTTAGATGAGGAGATTGAGATTGAGGAGGTCGATGGCGCAGTGATAAACGCGTGATTAACGCGCGGTCATCGAATGGGTGAACAAAAAATGTATCATCTCGAGCTCCTCCGTGATTCGGAAGGCACGTAAAGCCGTTGGTCCCGGATGCATAACAGTCGTTAACAACAACCAATCCGCACTGAGACCGCCCGCGTGGTGGTTTATGGCCTGTTCTCTCTATCCATCCATAGGGAAGGCTCGTGCCCCAGCAGCGGGAACATAATATGAGCTGATGATGATGATGATGAGGGTTAGATCCTTCTGTTAAACAAGAATATTACCTTTTTTGTTATTCTTATACTTCTCCCAAAATCTGACCACTAATTGCATCAAGAACGAGTACCATAAGTAAAAATTATTTTTTATATTTCAGTAAAATAATAATTTAGGATATCCATTTCGTTTTGCTCTATTATATAAAACAACAGTGCCTCCAACAAGATGGACCGAAGATCTGGTGAAGGTTGCAAGAATCCGCTGGATGCGAGCAGCATAAAACCGGTCGTTGTGGAGATCCTTGGGGGAGGCCTTTATCCAGCAGTTAATGTCTTTTAGCTGAAATTATGATTACAAGATGAACTTTTTTAGGGGCCTCGGCAGCTCAGCGGTTAGAGCATTGGACCGGTTATCCAAAAGTCGTGGGTTCGATTCCCACTCGAGCTTCCTGAGGCTGGTTGAATTTTTCTAGTAATTTATTTTTATCTTGTGTATATAGCATTGTGAATGCAAAATTCAAAATAATAGAAATGTGAGATGATGATGTTGATGATGGTGATGAAACAAAGGAAACATTGTGATACAAAAGATAATAAAAAAGATATATCTCTGCTTCTGCTTAGTAACTGTCTGCATAACCGTGCTGGTCCGATTCCAGCTTCAGGCAATAAAATCACACACCCAACTCTCCATAGCAGATACTAATTACAGTGGGCAGCCATGCGCTAGCAGATGCCAGCTCTCATTATACCAGGGACATTCCTGACCTCACTAATGCGTTTAATTAATTCTACCAACAACATTTTACGTTAATCGTGTGGTAATTGATTTTCACGCGAACTGTGACGCTTTGTGACAAATTGGCAGTGCTGTAGCTAGTGGTTAAATCTGTATAGATTTTATGCTACGATGGTTGCCATTTTGTTGCCATGCATATGCATTGTAGCAATGTAGTAGTAGCAAAGCTGCTGCGTCATATTTAGGGTTGAATATGAGAAATACTGGTTAAGACTGGTTAAAACTATTTAGATTTTTAAGTGAAAAAAATTAAGATAACATTTAGTTATTCAATAACACGTCAGCTATCAAAAAAAGTATAAAATACTACCAAACAGATCGCTTTGCCAACAAGGGTATTATTCATGGCTGGTTGCAGATACAAACAAGTCAGCCGTTGTGCTTCGATGTGGACTGTATTAAAACTCGTTTCTTGATTATTTCTTCTTTATTCTTCATAGGTGGGGTCCGGAGAGCTTACAAAAATTTGCTCTGACCGGCCTGTATTTATACACTTTGGGTCATGCCCGTGAGCGTGGTGGGGGCAAATGCCGGCCCATGTAGGTATACAATTTTTTCCACTACCCACATGAACCGTCGTAATTTGCAGTTGTCCCTTTCGTTTTGGACCTCCCTTTCTTACATGTATTCTTATCTACCCTACGGTATCTCTCGTAATCTGGATACCTTTCAATATTAAAATATTATATTTACTTTAAGATTTAATTAACTTATTTAATTATCTCTACTTAGTGAGGCATTAGGCCTCTGGGCACGTTTACCTGGCCCTCTTTAAAACATACCACAGTTACCTTGTGTTAAATAAAAAGACAAACATAAGAAATATTTATTAAAATAACATATAAACCTGAATATATATACCGTATTACAATTATAAAGTTATATTCGCTAACTAATCCTATACAATACAATAATGAGACTTCTGTCCGTAACAGGCTCCCCCCGGCGCAGCATCCGCGTAGCCTCTTCACTCCATCGGCAGGACAGCCAGTCTCGTCGTCGGTCGTCGGAACGTGCCGCCCTTGGTGCGCACCTCTGCGTTGCGTACTTCGTTGTCAGGTCCAGGGAATATCTTCGTAACGACGCCTCTGGGCCATACATTGCGGGGTAGTGTGTTGTCCACAATTATGACCACGTCGCCCTCTTGTACGTTGCGTCGCTCGGAGTCGCGCGTGCCGCCGCGCGGTATGAGTAGTGGTAGATACTCGCGCAGCCATCGTCGCCAGTACTCGTCCGCCAGCGCCTGCGCCGCCCGCCATGTGTTTCGGTCGGCGCGCTCGCACGGCCCAGTGGTGGGCAGGCCGCTCGAGCTGCCCAAAAGGAAGTGATTGGGCGTTAGCGCTTCCGGGTCGTCGATGCTCACAGAGACGTGTGTTAGAGGCCGATCGTTGACAGTGTGCTCGACTTCAGCCAGTAGTGTTATAAGTACTTCTTCACGCGGCGACTTCTCGTTGAGTGTAGCGCGCAGCGCCGTTTTTAGGGTTCTCACCAGCTGTTCCCATGCGCCGCCTTGGCGCGGCGCGCCTGGTGAAATATAGCGCCACTCTGTACGTTTTGTTAGCGCATATTCTCTTAGCGCTGGCTCCCCTTGTTCGTATGCGGCCTTTAGCTCTCGGTCCGCGTCTTTAAAATTCGTAACGTTGTCACTGTATATAATTTGGGGCCATCCCCTCCTGGCCGCCATTCTTCTTAGAGACATAATCGCCGTAGTCTGCTGCCCGCGCGTAGTTTGTGGGACGCTTTGAGGCGGTCGTTCTTACTAAACGCTCGTAGGAGGAGAAGCGTTTAGCGTTGGTCACTACTCTACTATCACTCTGCCACATATGCGTGTGCGTTACGCAGTGTTCACTCTCCGCGCTGTGTTCGTTATTGATATCGTCACTCGCAGGCCATTCAGTTTCGTTTTCGTATAAAAATGCCGGTCCGACAAACCACCGATCATTTTTCGTTTTCGTAATCTCATTGCCGCGCGTTACGTCGTCCGCGACATTGTGAGCCGTAGGGACCCATCGCCATTGTGACGGCATCGTCGTTTCTGTGATCTCAGTTAAGCGATGCGCTACATAGGGGGTGTAGCGCACCGTGTCGTTGTTAATCCATTTTAACACTGTTTGTGAATCGGTCCAATATACGACTCTCTCAGGTTGCCATCTTTGCTCATTCAATACTGAACTTGCTAGTCGCGTAGCTATCAATGCCGCTTGCAACTCCATTCTCGGAATACTTTGTTGCCTTATCGGTGCCACTCTGGCCTTAGCAGCGGCAAGTGCGACTCTTATTTTGCCATTTTCACCCTTCATTCTCCAGTATACTGCAACGCCGTAAGCGACCTCGCTGGCGTCACAGAAAATATGTAGCTGCTTTCTCGTCACTCCCCCCGTATGTAGACCCCGGGGTAGACGCAGACTTCGTAATGCTCTCAAACCGTTTGACCATTCGTGGAACTCGCCGGCCTTGTAATCGGGTAAGGCCTCGTCCCATTCTATTTTTAACCGCCATATGCCTTGTAAGATGATCTTCGCTCGTATAGTATAATAACTCAGTATGCCAAGCGGGTCAAATATTGACATAACCGCGCTCAACGCCTCTCGTTTAGTAGGAGCGCGCCTCATTTGCTTCACGTCGTCGCACACGCGAACCATCTCAGTATTAAACACCAACTCGTCTGTAGCAGCGTCCCATAGTAAGCCGAGTGTCCTTCCCCATTGCTGATAACTAGCGCCGAGCTGTCGGGGTGCTGTGTCACGGCTTTCTGCTGGCAGCTCACGCAACACGCGCGGTCCGTTAGAGTTATAACCGGCCAGCGTGAATCCTGCCTGCGCGTGAACCTTCGCGACCTCCTTTATTGTTGCAATCGCTTCTTGTTCGGTGTCGTAGCAGTCGACGTAGTCATCCATATAATGGTTTCTCGTAATCGCTTCGTATGCTCGTGGATACTCGGCAGCGTGTGCTGCGGCGTTCGAGTCTCTTACGCTGTGCGCTAAGAAAGGTGAACTTTTTGCTCCGAATATCATCGACGTCATCTTGTAGCGCGTAGGTGGCTTCGTTCGGTCGGCGCCCCTCCATAGAAACATCTGAGCGGGTTGGTCATCTTTACATATTTTAACTTGAAGAAACATCTCCCGTATGTCGGCCGTAATCGCGATAGCTCGTTCGCGAAATCGTAGTAGCAGGCCCGCCAGGTCGCGTAGTAAGTCGGGACCCTCTAAAAGCTCGTCATTCAGACAAACTCCATTTGCTTCGGCGGCCGCGTCAAAAACAACTCGTAGCTTTCCGGGCTTATTCGGATTCGTTACGGCGAAGTGAGGTAAGTACCATAAATGCGGGCTCATCAAATCGCTCTCGCTACTTTCCTCGGCATAGCGTTTATCAAACAGATTTTCTATTTGATTCGTATAAGCTCGCTTAAATTCGTCAGACTTGTCCATCTTCCGTTCTATGGATTTTAATCGTCTCAGTGCCGATTCGTAACTCGGCGGCAGCGTGACGTCAACACGTCGCCACGGTAAGCGAACTTCGTATTTTCCGTTGACTTTCTTTGTCGTCGTGTTAGCAATAAATAGCTCTATGGCGCGAGCATCACTCGGGCTCACTCGCTCTTTTTTCGTTATTCCCAGTGAGTCGATTTCGAAGTGCTTCTTTACCATAGCATGGAGTTCGTTGTCGGGTGAAAGAGTGCGCGAGATCGTCGCGCATTGCGGTGTGTTTACGTATAACACCGCAACCGTATTACTCTCCATCAGCACGCTTGACCGTGGCGCTGATCCGTGTATTACCCACCCCAGCTTCGTGAGCGATGCGATTGGTTCGTCTCGCTTGCCCTGTAGCAATCTTCGTGTGACTATGAGATGCCAATTGTCTGCCCCAATCAATATTTGAGGCTTGACATATCCGTAGCAGACGTCGCTGTTTGATAGCTCTTTCATGTGCGCGTATTTCAAACAATCGTTGTGCACCGTCTGTCCGTTGAGTGATAAATCTTTCATCGTTCTAGCTCTTATGTCGAATCGTTGTTTATTCGTAGTAGCAATCAACTTTATATTCACCGTCTTGGTTTCGCACGTCGTTTGTGTATTTACGCTTCGTATTTGCAAATCGTTTGCCGGCCCATCCGCGCCTACGTGGTCCGCCAGGTCTTGATCGATTAGTGTGACAGTTGACCCCTCGTCGAGTAGGGCGTATGTGTCGATTGACCCCTTCGGTCCCTTGATGGTAACGGGACACACTTTCAGCAGTACCTTAGTAGCATCGGTCGAGTGATTGACCGACGCTACCATCTCGGTTACATTCGTCCTGGTGCGGTGCTCGTGTAGTAAGGCGTGGTGGGGATGGCGACAACCATCAATGCCGCACAGATCGCGTTTATCGCATTGTAGGCGACGGTGTTTCTTATTGGCACAACGGAAACACACTCCGCTTTTCTTTACCCAATCCCATCGTTGTCTAACCGTCATGGTTTTAAAGCGATCACATTGCGGCACGTCGTGACGTCCTCCACAACATAGACATTCTTTGTTTATGACGTCATCATTCGTTGCGTACACAGCTGTGCTTTTCTTTCGCTCGATTCGATGTTTCACGTTCGCTCTGATCTCGGTAACAACGTTCTTTCTCGTAGGGTTGTAGCTCACGTATGCGTACTGTAGGGCTCTGTCGGCTTCTCTCATGAGAAAGTGGGACAGTGTAACGATCTCAGGCTCGGCATAGCTTCCGTAATCAATTGCATAGTCGCACCACCTTGAGCGCAGGTGCAGTCCGAGCTTGTCCACAACTTCTCGCGTCAACATCGGGTTCCGTAAGTAGCCTCTGTTGTCGATATTATCGAGTATGCAAACAATGTTTTGCAGTTTGATTGCGAACGTGTTCAACTCGCTGGCCGTCGTGCCGGGTCGCGGCAGTCTTCTAATGTCATCCAGCGCTCGATCGATTATAACTTCCGGCCGTCCGAAGCATTGCTCGAGTGTTTTCATTACAACTTCCGGGTCCACGGCCGTATATAAAAGAGCGGACACCGCTTCCTTTGCTTCATCTTTAAGACAGCTTCTTAATCGTGCCAAGTTCTCGGCTTTACTAAAGTTGAATTGTCTAGTCGTATCGCGCATTGCCGCTTTGAAAGGCAACCATTCGACCGGCGAGCCGCTGAATATAGGCAAATCCAACGCTTGTCGTGCAATCGGTCGATTAGTCATCATTTTCTCTAGTGTGAGTGCGAGCTTAACCATTCCCGTGTCGTCCTTGTTCGTTTGGTCACGGGGCTCCGCCTCTTTCACTGCGTTTTCGTCTTCGACATATGGCGAGTCAGTGAGGTGGCGACCTCTGTCCATCTCATTTGCACGCGCATCCTTTTGTCCTTGTCGTACATTTCCGACTTTATTCGTATCGGGTCCATGCACGTTCCGACGCCGATCCAACCAGTCATCCAGTTTCAGTTGGGTTATATCGGCGGGTAAGCTCTCTGGTTCTATATCCGTTTCATCTTCGATAACGGCGATTTCGTATGCAAGTCTCTTATTAATCATTTCCGCTTCCAATTGTATCTCTCGCCGACGTACTTCGGCGAGTTGCATCTCCGCCTGAAATTGCGCGTGCTTAATTCGTGAGGCGACGCTCGCTGTTGATCGTACCGACGGTGGCCCGGCTCTGGGCGCATCGGATGGGGGTGCGTCGTCGTTGCGTCTAATTTCCGTAGTGGCGGTGATGCCGCGTTCAGCGGTCTCTGGGGGTGGTTCCAATGGCGTCACGGTTGAGGCATTGTTTGAGGGTGATTCTGGTGGTTTGTCAGGTGTTCGTAGTCCCGCTGTCGCCTCGGCTTGACCTTGTCTTCGGGTAGTCGGCATCTTCTTTCTTGCTGTCCCTACCAATCTCAAACGGGCACGCTATGTGGGGAGCCCGTCCAAGGATGGAGTTCGTGCGGGAGTGGAAAGGAAGGACCTACCCAGCAGAGAGTCGACGTGGACAACGGGGCGCTCGCGCATCGGTTGGAGTAACCGACTGCTTAGGCAGTGCCTACAGAAAGGACCCCCGCTCCACGACAAACCGTACTGGCGTAGCCGGACTTAAGCATGCCTTGAAAAAGGCAAACTGACGACCCCGTCCGATAAGTCGTCCCGCCTTGAACGGCGTTTACTCAGAACGCCCACCGTTTGGCACCGCTAGGTGGTGGGACGTTTTTGAGCCGCGGTCCGCCCGCGTTAGACTTGTGGCAGAACACAAGTGGTACAATGCGTTGGTGGTTACGTAAATGCGTTGGTGGTTACGTGAATGCGTTGGTAAATCTTCCAGCCGACGTTAATGGATGAAAGCTTCTGTTCTTCAAATCGTCCGCTGATCTTCTAAATCCGGCTCAGAAGGACCAAAGGAACTATTCATGGCTGGTTGCAGCTACAAACAAGTCAGCCGTTGTGCTTCGATGTGGACTGTATTAAAACTCGTTTCTTGATTATTTCTTCTTTATTCTTCATAGGTGGGGTCCGGAGAGCTTACAAAAATTTGCTCTGACCGGCCTGTATTTATACACTTTGGGTCATGCCCGTGAGCGTGGTGGGGGCAAATGCCGGCCCATGTAGGTATACAATTTTTTCCACTACCCACATGAACCGTCGTAATTTGCAGTTGTCCCTTTTGTTTTGGACCTCCCTTTCTTACATGTATTCTTATCTACCCTACGGTATCTCTCGTAATCTGGATACCTTACAATATTAAAATATTATATTTACTTTAAGATTTAATTAACTTATTTAATTATCTCTACTTAGTGAGGCATTAGGCCTTTGGGCACGTTTACCTACCACAGTTACCTTGTGTTAAATAAAAAGACAAACATAAGAAATATTTATTAAAATAACATATAAACCTAAATATATTAACCGTATTACAATTATAAAGTTATATTCGCTAACTAATCCTATACAATACAATAATGAGACTTCTGTCCGTAACAGGTATTATTTTGCTACGCTTCAGCATCCTTTGGCTGTGGCTATCTAGTTTACCCAGAAAAGCAGAAAAAGCACTTCTTGTGAGATTCCTCAACTTTACTTGAACTTGGAAATGAGCAAGCTGCGCCGATCTATAAAAAAGCGTTTGTAAGATTCGACATGAGTTAGGTAAGTAGATGGTGGATGGCCAAATGGACTTTAAACGAGCCACACAACCAAAACAACCGAATAAACTATCACGGCCCTTGTTTGGAATCAAACCACTGACATCTGGGTCTGAGTCTGGTAATCTAACCACTTCATCAAAGAGGTGGCTTTAAGCAATCAAGAAAGAAAGTCAACCAACAAACATTATTTTCTGAAAGATATTGGCTGTTGGCCGTTTATGGTCTTTTCAGCGTAACGTTATGACGTTACAGCTGTTTGTAGATGGCAAGAAGCTTAAAAGGTTCTTAAAGCCGTGTGATCGAAATATCCTCAAAGAGCTAGGAAATATTCTACCGGGGACGGCATCACGTAAGCATGTCTCCGCCTTTTCTAGATTCTCCGAACAATTGCACGATAACATTACACTTGTACTTTTCATCCTCTATTCTCTTCTGATTTCTCCAATCCCACATAACGCATTTAATCCTGATAATCCTTAATAAAAGTAGATTAAGAGACGGCCACTCGGACAAATTGTGTATTAATATTTTATGTGGCTGTTCACACCGTGGCGCTGCCCCCGGCCGTAAAACTGTCATCGCTGCAAGACAAACGGCCCGGACTTCTTACGGGTGATTTAGGCCCGGGATTATGGGATGGCAGCGGCTACATGTGAATCTATGAACTGGATCAACGGATGAACATTCGCACTATTTAATTTAGGTTATTTTTTTAGAATTATTTTGTTGGCGAAATTATGTGTTGCGTCAAATTCAAAAGTATATGGCCAGAGACATTGCTCTACAATTTTTTAAACAAACAACCCTTGTTAGTTTTAAATTTTAAAATTTCTTCACTATACGAACTTTACACATAGACTTAAAATTAATAAGTAGAAAGTAAATAGCCTATGACTGTCCCACTGATGGGCAAAGGCCTCCATCATTGAAATCTAGTCATCACTACAATTGATGGGTAATGGCATAATCTTACAATTTACAATAACAATTTATTATTACTTAAGAATAGTAGAAACCTATAAGTACTTTGGGATTCTACCACAAATGCATAATTATTTAACCCTTGATTGTTAAAACGTCATAATTAAAGTCTAACATAATTCATTGTCCTTTGGGCAGTTCTCAAAGTGGTCCTGCGAGCCGGATATTAAGGTTAGACCGAACTGCAGCCTGACACGTCACCAATAAACCGGACAAGCAGAGAGGCGTTTAATTAGATCGCCTCAGGCTTACTTCCTACGTGAATGTTGCACAGCAGGCTATTCGCGACATGACAGACACAGTTTGTAGATACCTATAGCAACATTGAGCTGTGTAAATGGAAAATGATTACGTATCCGTTATCTAAAGGTTTATTAATTACAAAAGTATCTTAAAGTAGTAAAGAAATTGGAAATATAGCTACGATACATATCAACGTATTCTCAATGGAAACGCATGGCGATGAAAATATTTATTTCATTATTTTAATGTCATGTTTTAAATGTCTACCTTTACCTCCGGCCGTTGTGGAGAGCCTTAGGGGAGGCCTTTGTTCAGCAGTGGTTTGAGTTTGAGATTATGATGATGATGATAATCATGAAGATACCTCTGGTTATCTAGAGGCGATTGCTGTAAAAAGATAAGACCGAAAAATTCTAATTTGTTAAGTAAAACTATCATTTGTCGTTTTTTATTTCCATGCAATGTTTACTGGTGTTGCAACCATAACCGAAATGATGCAAAAAAAGAAGTTTGACATTTGTCAAATACGTTATGTAATTATCAATATACCTAATGTTTAAATAAATAACAAGTTTGGTATGTAATGTATGCCTATAACCTATACATACATTGTTTTATAGACATTTTGTTATCATACATACATACATGGATCTGTGATTCAGATTACTATCTACGGGCTCCAATTACCATGGTCAGCAGATATCAGGACTTAATTACGTAATACGAGCACAATCGGCGCTATGTTCTTGGTTATGACGTCATACAGGCGACGCAAATGCATTCGGCACTAAATATCCGAATTGGAATACGGAAAGGGCGTTCTAGTGTTGCTCGTGCTGAAAACTCTCATCGACAGAATATGTTTTAAGCAAAATACATTTCTTTTTTCTCTTTTATTTATCACCATTACCAATATTGGCCCTTAGATTTTCTACATGAACAATAGTACATGGGGAACTTAAGTCATAATACTGGCCATTATTGTCAAAATAAACAAGCAAACCTTCCACACTTTTTAAAATTAATACTAAGTCTGTCACCATAACAACAATGATTTTAGCGTTGTTGTTTCCGACAATTAGAGATATGATACACATTGGTTTAATATGATAGACTCCTATAATAATAAGGCACTCGCCTTCCACCTTTCTTCCTTCCAGCCTTATGGATATATACCACTAGGTTAGATGAAGGCCAAATGCTTCCCTGTCGGTGAAAAACCAAATTATTTCTGACTGACAAACTATAAACGTAACAAAGCAAATAAGAGCAAAATGTAATATCTATCTGCCGTTGATATCGATAGGAACGATGTTACATCACTAGCAAACGATAATACGGCTGCCTATACACCTACGGACTATCAGATGTCACCATCTCATATGCGGAAACCGCATTCTGTTCCTATTCGCCTATAATATTCCGCATCATTCCCTTTACATCTGGTTTGAACCGATTCACACCAGACACATTTGACCTTCGGCTACATACTTGGAGTACCGAAATTGGAGTTTAAAACGGTCCAGGGTATACTGGTCACGTCAATCTTGCCTACGGCGAAATGGACAATAGCTACAACTGGATTTCAGAAAGGCCAAAGGCCGTTAAGGCCGTCTTTGTTTTGCTGAGGCTGGCGAAAGCAGCTTTAATAGATATCAGCGTGGCTTATGGGTATGTCCGTTTGAACCGTGCGTGCCTTTTGTTTGCATTCAAATAAGACTTACTTGATGACGCTTAATAGGACTCATAAATGGAATTCAGTTGAGTGCTGTCTACCGACGACGGCCTCTTTTGATTAAATTTATTGGCTAAAGCTGCGGGTGGTCCTTTTGGTTTGTTTTGACGACTTTATAAAAGAAAAATATTTAATGTGTGTTGTTATTCCGGAAAATTTATTTTTTATCTCTCTGCTATTCAGTAATTAATATTATTTATTATAATCACTACCTTATTTAAGAAGTTTAAGGCTACCCATTACATCTTTTTTACTTCAAATTCGTTTATTTTAAATATTATAATTATAAATTTCATATTATTAACAGGTTTACTATCTTAAAAACATCAACAGTATAATAAACAGTTAGCCATATCTGGGGAGTGAAACTAGTCAAACAGTTGTTATTTCACAAAATAACTTTTTCATCATCATCATCAGCCTATACTTGTCCACTGCTGGACATAGGCCTCTTCTTGTGCACGCCACCGAGCACGATCCGCGGCTACTCTCATCCAGCCCTTGCCAGCCACCTTGCGAAGATTTAAATAGTAGTAAGTAATATAAAAAAAATCTCACAACCATCACAACACAACTGAAGAACTCCATCATAATCTCATGAAACATTCAAAGCAAAACCTGAGATTGTATCTCAATTAAAACATAGATGGAGCCCTCGCTAGTTGAGAAGCCCAAGTTCATTCGGTGTTTCACTCAGGTTCATTTGCATCGGGCAGCAGTTAGAGGCCATTATTGAAATTTTATGAGAGTTTGATTATATTCAGTAGACCGCTATTAGAGCACTGGACAAGGGATTATTGGGATGCTGGGCTGATATGGCAGCGGCTTTTAGTCAGCGACGCTCCAACTTGTGTTGTAGGTATTGTAAAAATAGCAAATATAGTGTATTTCGTAATCATACTAATATTATAAAGAGGAAAACTTTTTGTTTTTGTATGTTTACAACGAAGAAAACTATAATATAAAACCTTAAAACCTATTGGACCGATTTAAAAAATTCTTTCACCATTAGAATGCTACATTAGCGCTGAGTAACATAGGCTATATTAAAAAAGAAATGTCCACCCGTGCAAAGCCGGGACGGGCCGCTAGTCTTTACTAATATTATGAAGAGGAAAGCTCTGTATTCTTGTATGTTTGCAACGAATAAACTCAAAAACTACTACACCGATTTGAAAAATTCTTTCACCATAAGAATGCTACATTAACGCTGAGTAACATAAGCTATAATAATAAAAAAATGTCCACCCGTGCGAAGCCGGGCCGGGCCGCTAGTGTTAAATAAAGTAACGGTGTTATCATAAATTATGTAGGTAAGTAAAGTGTTATAGAGTTACTGTATGTAATTATTGACAAAGGATTCGTGATTATTTTTTGATGCATTGCCCGGGTTTGTGAATACCGAATACTCTTCTTATTTTATTGTTACGTTACTTTAGCAAACGATAATCATACGATTATCGACTCGAATTGATTGATTTTTTGTGACTATACAGTCACAAAAACCTACTGCTAACGACTTAAATACTACACAATTTAAAAAAATACGAGTTGCATTGTACGTAGCAAACAAACCTAATGACTATTAAGCCATTTTTTTAGCTATTTCAGCCTTAAATAATTGATTATTTAATAATAATCTTGTATTTTTTTGACCATACAACAAAAAATAATTTCTTTAAAAGTGTGTAAAGAAAGACTTTCTAGGGCCCATACCACTCATTCCAATGACGTATCATCATGTATGCTGGTACAGTCAGTAGAATGAAAGTCACATCACCAATAAAAACAATTTTATCTTTCCATACTAAGTGGACGCACCTTAAGCGCGTAGACATCGATGAGTTATGTAATGGAAACCTGGTAATTGCGCCCAAAGTGCTAACATGCATAATTTATACGCCCCTAAGTTATGTAGCCGCCGCCTAGTCCGCTTACGCACCGCTGATTCTTAATGCTACGTGTTAATAAGACATTTGCATGTGGTGAAATATAAATTTAGTGAGGTTAAAAAAATTGTAATTTGTTATTTTCTCCAATATTTTGTAAATTTTATTCATATTTAGGGTTATAGATTAACCCAGCTATAAATCAATCAAAACATTCAAGAGGGTTGCAGCGGGTGTTTCTGCGTTACTCCTTTAAACTCTAAAATTCAATATTTTAAAACCATAGTCTGTTTGAAATTTTCTATGCCTAACGAAAATTAATTGATGCCATAAGAGATAAACTGGTAATGAATTATGAGACAAAGTAAAAATATGACACTAAGATCATTCGATTTCAATTATTCTATTGTCGAAACTTATAACCATCTTTCTACTATCTAAAGTCATAAATATAAAAAAATTAAAAGATATTATAATACCATAGTAATTTTCGCCGCAAGTAGTGCGACGTAAATTATACTTAGTTGAAGCATTACTTTGAAAGTTTTAAATATCTCTGACTGGATAATTGAGCTAAATTCTAATAAAACGATAGCCTGAACTTGCAATTTCTAACGTAATAAACCAAGCAAAAGATAATTTACTACAACATAATAATAATCACAATAGCAATTTGTAAAATAATATTACCAGACCCCTTGTTAAGATAAAAACGAAATTTATCTTCATTGCCTATTGCGATAATTAACGTGCCTAAAAAACAAAAACCTTCCTTTTTCCCCGATATTTGAATAAGTTCAAGCCGTGTACGATTTCATTTTAATTGGCAGATTACGGTTGACATCTGACGCTGTTTTTAGCAAGTCTAAACGGGGACTGACAGCTGAAGACTTAAAATCCTATAGATAAGGCGCCGGTAATTGCTCTCGTTTTTTAGCATTTCTATCTGATTCTTCTTTAACGTCACCAACCTGACCAGGCATTTCTTCTATATTAACCAATTTCACATCTTCGGTACTAAGACTTAAAGTTTCAATTCCTGCGGCTAACGCACCAGCATTTTTCCAAGAGCATCTATCAGAATGGACAAGCGTTTTGTAGAAACGTGAATTGGACTGTGGTCGTTTTAAATCGGAGCGGTTTACGCGAAAATAATAGCCCGCAAGCGATCCGGAAGCGAGACGAATCGAACTTTTTATCGTTCCGATTTCAAATATTTTATTGGTGGTTTATTGGTGGTTGATGGATTTGCTCTATCTGACGCAATATTTTAAACAATAAAATAAAGTTTAAATTAAATTCAAAGAAGGTTTCGCGCTGAGAATCTGGTGGCTAACATTAAATATTTGAATTATATGAGATTCCATGGATGGTTTGGATTACAACCGTATACGAAACGAAGCCCATAAAGAATGTCGATTATACTCGTATAATGAAAATTAACTTTTATAATTTCAGTCATTACATTGGAAGTTTATCTTTTTTTATGCGTGCTTTTCTTTATTGTGTTTTCTTATAACAATATTTTTTGGTCATTTCTTGTGTCAGAAAACCCACTGCAAGAGCATATCTTAAAACTTAATAATAAACGACAAAATATTAAATAGACTCAAGATAATCTTTAAAAGTTTTACCCTCAATTGGTAATGTCCTGCGTCTATTTGGTTCCGCCAAGAGTCCACTGTCAAATTTCCTTTGAAATTGTATCATACAAGACATAACACGTTATAAGAATGACCGACGACCTGAAATAATGGATGATCTCCCATCTCCCCTGTGATCGCTTGACCGACAATTTATCAAGAGAAATTTACATACATCTGGCAAGATTAATGGCCTATGTTTCAGTATCACCGCCAAACGGGTCGCAGTAATGGTCGAAGTTGTACCGAACTTAACGATAAACCCGAATGCAGTATATAAATCATAATGTTTGTATTGTATTTTTATTGCGACACTTGCGGTTTGATTTATGATTTTTGAGATTTTTTCTCATACATTTTTCTGATTTCATTTTCTCGAGCCAGTGAAAAAGATTGATTCTTATAAGTAGTTTTTTATGATTTTTTATATATCAATTAATAAGTACTTAATGTGATGTTATGTTAGAAAAACAATATTGTATCTAAGTAAAATAAAGAATGAAGTGTAACTTATGATGGAGTCCATATCAGTAAAATCAGTATCATAACTTTACGACATATTTATTGTATCATAATGTTTAATGTGTGTTCTGCATGTGTACCTGTTTAAATAAATAAATAAATAACTCAAAGTAGTCTATAAAAATAACACCACCTAACTACATGAAAGATCAGATAATGGCAAAGAAGGTGGACATCTTAATCAAAAGAAATGACATTTAAAACACGACTTGAAACTCAAAGGTCAATGATCACAAGGATAAAGAATATCTATACACACATACACCCTTACAAACAGTGACAACACGAGCAGACACCCCAACCGATGCCGAACAATACGCCCTAAGCGTGGGGGACAATCGGCAATAGGGTCACAGTACTTTGACAGCGCCTCTGTCACTGCGATATTGAGCTAATATCAGTTGGGTAATCCAATTAGGAGTTGGACTCCATGAATAGATATATTCCTTTGATCTGCATCGTCTAGGAATCTGGAATCCTTGACTGGTTATATATATTGTGCAGTCTTGCGGTTTCAGGTTGCCATATCGAATTGGACATTGCGACTGGGCTATAGTAATAAATAAGATTGTTTTGTAATATTATATTTGCAACTCTATGCAATTTGAGATAGAAGTCAAATTGCATGCCTTATTTTTGATTTTCGTTTTTACTATTATGTCTGTACTTTTTCGCTATTTGACTAGATTATATACACAGATATTAATTTTAATACTAATGCCAATCTGTTTTAAACATACAATCATTTTTAATCCCCGATGAACAGTTTCTATCGTAGCCAAATATTCTCACGCCCCAAACATTAGTAAATAATTACATGTAATACAACTTTTAAGTATGAAAAACGTTCCGAATCCTCTCATGTGTGAAGACGCGTGTGCCAAGTCAAAACTTGAAAATAAAAATATAAAACACGCAACGGAACTTACAACTCTATCTGGTAACGAAATAGAGTCTAAAATACAAGTCGAAGATGGGGTTTTAAATAAAATTGATATGTAAACTGCGGGGTGTGATGTAGACAACTCTATGCAAGTCAACGATCATGTTTAGAGTTATTTAATGGTTTCTATAACACTCAATTGATCACGCATCGTGTCACAAATAAAGGATAGGACCATAAATTATTCGTCAACACCATGGGAAACGTATCCTCTAGAGATTTAACATATTTTAAACGTAATTTGATTAAGATTTAAGCGTGGGACTTTACTGGGTTATAAGTGAGTTTGTAATGGATATGTGAAAAATGAGTGAAGTGTCAAAATAGTTATTGAACCTACTGGGACATAAAATGGGGTTGCTCAAAAAATCCTAATAGGTGAAAGTGTATTGAAAGATGAACATTTCTGCGTAAGAATCATTATATTCTAATTAAAATTTAAAACATTTATTAGACGTAGCACAGTTTGGTTTAGGTTTTAAAATGCTACGACAATTATTTTCCTCTCAGCATAAGTTGCAGCATCAAGAAAATGCAACGCTGATTTTTAGAGGAGCACGTGATGTGTTCGTTCGTTCGTTCGTTCGTTGTTACGTTCTTTTGCTAAGATATGGAAAAATATAGATCGTTAGATCACCGTTCGTTAGAGTATCGTCCCTTTGTGATAGAATTGGCAATATAGATAAAGAAAACGGCCAATATCATTTTGTACCAGTAATTCAATATCTCAGTTCCACCACTAATTTTAACCCTTTACCTACCTTATCACAATCCACACCCTCTAGAAAACTATTTGTCGTAAGCTAAACAATTGGTTGAAGGAAAAACACACTCCCACATACCAAAGTTAGGCCTTACCGGAATTAGCGGGGACATTGATGGATGTAGCACCAACTGACCCCCTAATAGTTACAGTTCAGAAGAAACAGTTTTGGGATCACTACTAATGTTTGTTGTATTTATTGAGGCTTTTATAATAGTGGTAAGGTTTTTGATGTGATGTACAGACGCCTGCACGGGTCGGGTTATCACTCGCCAATTTCCTTAATTAGCCAGTTTCATGAACTCGTCAGTCATCAACCTGTTGAATTTCTTCAATAAATAATCAACCACATGACATCTGGATAAAGTTCAAAATCTATTGAGGACATTTGACAGTTTGAACAGTTTGAACAGTCGGGCGTGTGTACGTTAAAAGTACAAGTAAAAAACTTTACTTACTTACGGTACTTAATGACTGAGGCATTCGCTACTATTTTATGTAAGTAAGCTATTAAATAGTCGTGACTTTAAGAGCGTTTACGCCGCACACTAGAGCCACTAATGAAAATAAAAACATATCTAGTAATTAGAGATAGAAAATCAAATTATGCTCAACAAACTATTTGAATGAAGTAATTTAGCATTTTTACGTCACCTAATGAACACCTGACATGTTATGGTTTAGTTAAATAAGACGTTACGGCCACTTTTAACTATAACACCCTAAACACCCTAGATTAGAACGCAGACCAACGCTTCTATCGCGAGGCCCAACACAGGAAGAATAGTTTTTCCTCTCAAAAAGTATTAGTAGTAAGTAATGTATTTAGTACATACCTGTAACAGTTTAATAACTTTAGTATTTACGATTAGTAAAATCTGAGTGTACCATAACTGTTTAACAACTACGGCATAATTCCATACAGCGTTATCTTAGTGCATTTACCCAGAGAACAGTGAAACATATCAATCTTCTTAGCTATTTTATTGAGTGTGAGCGCCAGACGGAACTTTCTCAGGCATATTTTTGTTTTAGCTGAAACAATAGTTTGTTCAAACAAGCATTGTTATGATAAACGTTAATCGTCATAATGTTGATAAATTAACTATTGATATGGTGGTGATGTGGTTTTATATAGGTTAGTTGTACTCGCGTCAACTTGAGTCATGAAGTTTTGACATAGAAACAGTTTTTTTTAGTTAATTCTAAGATAGCCTGTTCTTCATCAGTTGAGGATTCCGAGTGAAGTGCTCCTTCATCTTAGATAATACGTCACTTATCATCAGGTGAGATGAAAGTCAAGCACTTTTCTGTTGTCGAATAAAAAATACATTACACGGATAGAACTTAATTTTTTTTATGTTTGAGTTTAAAAATAACTTATGCAGAAGTCCAAATGCAAAGACAGCTAGAGGAACACGATTGTGCTTCACTAACCGTCTTTGCCTTACCAACCCGCTTCTTCACACCACATTTAAAGTACCCTATGATAACATCACCATCACCATCAGCCTACACTAGTCCACTGCTGGACATAGGCCTCTCCGCGTGCTCACCACTGAGCACGATCTGCAGCTACTCTCATTCAGCTCTTGCCAGCCATCTTGCGGAGATCGTCGATCCACCTAGTCAGACTAGCTACGTAGTAGACAATAATTTATATTACAAACGTTTTGTCTTTTACTACATAAAGCCAAAGACAAACATTGTTCCTCTAAAGCCAATACCTTCAGTTGTCAGCCATTGCAGTATCTACAATAACGGATGCAAATGTGTCGTCTAGATCCGCATCGCATCGCATCGCATCGCAATTAGCGCGGCCCGCCCCGTCGCAAATCCGAGCTGAGCCGCGCGAAGCTTTGCGACACGAACTGACGTGCGAAGGACATAGAATACGCTGGAACAGATAAAATACAATGATGATTATTGAAATGAAATAGTTTTTACAAATTTACTCGCAACGTATTGCACCGTTAGGGTCATGGCCAACATAAAAAACAGTAACAATCAACAAATGATGACTATCATCATCATCATCATCATCTCAGCCAAAAGACGTCCACTGCTGGACAAAGGCCTCCCCCAAGGATATGAGGGGTATATATGACTATCGCTAGACTATAATTATTTTAAAAAAATGGTATCTAACTCTTGTTACATATTTAATTTACCTTTCACAATTTTACTCTTTTTAATTTATTTTTGATAGCAAGAGGTAACAGAATCAATAAAGAAACCCTTTATGCACCCAGTAAATAATCCATTATCCGTTACTTATTATTTATGTTTCTCACCGTTTAAATTTACCCTGAACTTCTAAAAATATTTCAAAATCAAGATTAGCCAAATCGGTCCAGCCATTCTCGAGTTTTATAGCGAGACAAACAAACTGTATTTTTTTATATATACAGATAATTGAATACAATTAATAAGGTAGAAAGACGTTTTTAACTAAAGTTGATTTAATTCCCAAGTTTTATAAATGTCACTTCGCCTCGGTTCCTATGTATACATCGGAAGACTTTTGTTCCGAGAAAAAACCGGATTTATTTATAAAATATTGGAAAATTTTTCACATCTAGTATTTTAATATTCGTGTAATGTATTTGTAAATGCACTAAATTTGTGTCGCTATTAAAATTAAATTTTATCGGATTCCCAGATTTAAGTCCACGTTTGAAAAGATTAAAATGTCAAGTTGTATTTCGCTGGACGCGTTTTTTATGCTTTCAGTTTGTGGATTTAGGTAGTTTATGTTTACACAGGATTTCTTTGGACATGTTTTACCTACTAAAGTAGTTAGATTTGTTTTTTATTCCTTGAATATTTAGAAAACCGCATAAATTTTACGAGTAATGCTTTTTTTTCGGAAGAATCAAATAATTATTTATATTTTAAACTTTATCACTATGTGTTATTATTATTAATAGCATTATTTTTATAAATTTACACACACACACACACTCACATCACACATCCAACTTATGCTGAGAGGAGTCCAGTTCATCGTTGCATTTTAATTTTAAGATTATATTATTAGTTTTATTGTTAGAACATAAGCCTGCTACGCCGAATAAATTTCTTAATTTGAATTTGAATTTAATAGATAAAAAAAAGGTATTTAGAGCAGTAAAAGGGTTTGAAGAAAAGCCTTTACATAGCTGTGGGACGAATAAGGTTTGATATTACTTACCTACCTACTAAGCCTTAGTGCAAAATCAACTTTAATAAAAAAGTACATACCCGCTTTTGTCAGACACAGTAAGTCAGTCAGGTGTACTATTAATTAAGCTATCGTGGTAATGTCATACCCTAAGATTACGAAACCCGCTCGTTAAAAAAAAAACTTAAAACAAGATTTTATTTTCTACGATGACTACAAAATATTCTCTTCGAATCACATTAAATCAAATTATATGAACAATCGAAACAGCAAATTCAATAGCCGAATCATCTAATGCATCTCTTGTAACAAAATTGCGATCATGATGGATTGGCAGCACGCGTCTGCGCTAGTATAGATCACTTCCGATCACTCCACCAAGTTAGAACGATAAGACGGTGATGACGGTAAGTGTTTAAATAAATAAATGCCTTATTAAAAAGCAGGAAGGTTTAGTGTTGCATAATGTGTGGAAGTTTAAAAAGTTATCAATCATTTTGAGATATAAAGATGTGATTGAATGAGGTTGCCACTATTGTGTTGGTTTAAATTGTGATATTTTGTAATGAAACCACTTTCCCATTCGAGCTTCATAAGGCTGGTTGATTCTAGTAAAACAAATATCTCTTATATAGCATTGTAAATGCAAAATAATTGAAATATATATAATACAGTGTGTGGCCTAAAACCAGGGATATTATTGAAAACAGAGACTCTAAAGTATTAGTATTTTTCTGAAAAGATTCCAGTTAACCAAAACCCATGCATTACATACAATAAGAATTTAAAGTTACGATTCTTAATCAGTGTATTATTGCAAAAACGATATTATCGCTAACGTGGTCAATGTCGTGGTACAGGAGATTGACAATTTGTGTAACACACTCAACTTGTGTTCTGTGCACTCAACCCATAGGTTATTGTCAAAGAGACGCCAGAATGAACTCAATCGATCGAGTTGAGCGGAACTTTGCATTGTTTGCATAACTTTACGATTAAGTTTGTTAAAAAAATCATAAAGAAAAGTTTTTATTTTAATTAGTTGAGACCATAATGATTCAATTACTATTTTTATTTTATTTTACCTATAGAATCTCTGTTTTCAATAATATCCCCGGTTCTAGGCCACACACTGTATATATATATATATATGTATTTATATTAGTTTGGTTTTATCGTGAGGAACACTGCAAGTTCCGTGGTCACAGAGACTCAAATACCTGTCGTCTCTCAAAAAATTAGTTACTTTAATACCCTCTTTTTAATTTTAATGTGTGCGATATTTATGGTTCTGCTTCTAATGCTCATGCACCTTATTGTTATAACTGTGTAACAATACAAGTGTGAATAATAGACTACGCGTGTAGCTTACTGGACATAACACTCCAGTTGTTAACACCATTCAAATTACTACGTGGGATGACCTGTGCCCAGCAGTGGGTATTATAAGTAAACCGTGAACTTTAACACATAAAAACATTTATTCATACCCACAGACTACGTTAGAACCTGCTCCTTTTTTTAAAGTCGGTTAAAAATATTGTTAACATTATTGTTGTCGTGTTATTGTGACACTACATTATAACGCGTATTTCTAAAGATATCCGAACTGTCATTTCGTAATTAAACCCGTTTATCCTGCACTCAATCATTGTCTGCAATTTGACCGTAATCATTTCAAAGCCTTTCCCACAAACAACCGTACTAAAGACGTAACTCCAGCCAAGAACACTTCATCTAAATAGCGAGTACGGAGGCTTACCTTTCCATAGACCTACAATTCTATCGACAGACCATTAACTCTTATTCGAGTTATTAGCGATCGCCCTTGTCTTTATCGATGAGATTTGAATGTAAACAAGAGTTAAATTTGTAAAGAATTTACAAACAAAAATTATTTTTTAGGCTTTTTAACTATTTACGGATACCTAGACAACGTAACTGCTTACTTTTAACTAACAATCTTAAAGTTACATGTTATTTCGACAGACGCTGGTGTAGGACAAAACATGCTTAGCGTTTCAGAATGTATGACAAGTCCCGCATTTCGTAAAATGTTCAATATATCATTTTAATGTGTAGGGTTCGTTTTAATTGAAAAACCAGGCATTGCGACGACAAATCATTCGTTGGCCTACACAACTTCCCTTATTTGAAAGAAAAATATTATAAGTACGATTCAACACAGATATTTTACTACGATTTGCAAACACCTATACTGTTCTGGCTTTTTACTTGGTAAAATTTACATTGAAATGAAACAACTTTTACGGATCTACTCGCGTTTATTTTACACATTACTTATTTAATGTTTATCCTGACGTTTCGAACCCTTTGCAGGGTCCGTGGTCACGGGGAGACTGAGGTGTTGGTCATCTCATAATTAGTTGGTAGCTTGTATACCCTCATTTAAATTTAATCAGGTTCCCTAGAGGGGCCCAACCATTACATCAGATTTGATAAACCACAAATACTCGTTAAAGAACAACGATTCATCCCTAGGATGATACGCGAGGCTATTGAAATTAAAAACATCCTAATTTTAATAGAGAAGATGGTTGAAATCTACCACCAGCCTGGGATCCCATCATACAAAATATTAAATCCCAGCCCCGACACCATACTTCCAGACCAAAAGATACTTTAAGCTCTTTCTGCGTAAAACGGAACGCACCTGATTAAATTTAAATGAGGGTATACAAGCTACCAACTAATTATGAGATGACCAACACCTCAGTCTCCCTGTGACCACGGACCCTGCAAAGGGTTCAAAACGTCAGGATAAACATTAAATAAGTAATGTGTAAAATAAACGCGAGTAGATCCGTAAAAGTTGTTTCATTTCAATGTGTAGTGTTCGCGTAAACTTTAGAAAACAATATAAAATTTACATTTCAAAAATCAACGTAGGCTAGATTTACATACTAGTGTTGTTAAGTCTATGCCCATCTCATCCCATACGTCAGGCAGACATAGAAGACCTTCGTCGCGAACTGTCAAACATTCAAAACGGACTATATGTATGTTAATGCGGGCTTTCGGATCCCCTGTTTATTGTTATGGCAAGATGGTCTGTACCAATAAGTAGGCAAGACGGTTGTGACACACGGCTTCTTAACAATCGGAGCTGAATAATATAGTTGTGAGTATTGGAAACATTTTAGCTAAAGCATTTTAATTGTTTAACACTTTTATATGAAAACTGTTAATAAACAAATTCCTTTCATGAATTTGACATTGGCTGAATAAATGTTCCTAATTTTTATTGTTTCATTGTAGGTACATGATGTATTGAACTTAAACTAGACTTTAGACTAGACATTATCTTAAGTCTAGTTTTAGTTCAATACATGTGCTCTGCAAAAATATTAATCTAAATAGTTTATTCATCATCATCATCTAAGCCAGGGATGGGCAAACTACGGCCCGCGGGCCATCTCCGGCCCGTGAATGATCGAGGTCCGGCCCGCGACCATCAAACAAAAATTAAAGTGCGTGTGTGTTTCAGAAATGGTATGCATTTTCTGTACTTATCAATATTTTTATTTCACAAAAAAATATTTATTTATTGAAAAAATACAGCAAAAAATTTTATAGTCTGGCCCGCCATAGATTTTGTTAGTAAATATTGTCACGCGAATGAAAAAGTTTGCCCATCCCTGATCTAAGCCAAAAGACGTCCTTTAACAAACGGCCTCAAAGATCTCCATAACGACCGGTTTATGTTCTTTATTTTAATAATAATATTCATGTCTGGAGCTGTACCTGCCTCTCTAACTGGTTCCACAGAATGCTAGCGTCTTGCCACGTCAATGTCATGGCATGAGCTGAGTGAGGACCATTTCGGTTGCAAAGCTAAATATTTCATTGTATAATGTCCAATTGTTAAGTTGTTTTATGTGCTCCGAATAAATATTTTTCATAGAATGAAAAAAAAAACTCAAAAAAGAGAAAAATTGATTGAAATGAAACTTTTACTGATCTACTCGCGTTTATTAATTAATTAATTACCTTAATTAATGGCTTTGCGTTTAGCAATTAGCCAATTTAAGGTAATTTTGTTATTATTAATAGTAAGGGTACAATTGTACGGTAAGTAGATACAAATTAAAATTTGAATGTCACAACACGTGTTATTACGGGAAGAACTCGGGTGAAACCTCTACTCGCGTTTATTTTATACATTATTTAATTAATGTTTATCCTGACGTTTCGAACCCTTTGCAGGGTCCGTGGTCACAGGGAGACTGAGGTGTTAAAGACTGAAGTGCTGAATTTTAAATCATAACAGTCTACAGTAGACTACTCAGTGACCGAACTTCGCGGCAGTGTTATCAAACACCTATCGAACCATGTCTAAGAGCTTCGAGATCTCTACAGTGCATTCAAAACAGGCCGTTTGTGCGTCAATGAGTGTCGGCTCGATTTATCGAAGTGATTTTACAATGAATACCTAATTTTATGGCAGTTTGTAGCGCGATTCGGGTAGCTTTGTCTTGGAAAAGGCAACTCACTTCGCGCTTCAACGTAAATGAATTACGGTTACAAGCTTTTATGGGTAAATCACATTGCTATGCAAACTGTTTTCGCCATTTTAATGAAATCTGTATTTTAATATTGAAAATTGGATAAAAATATATTCACATTGCAAATGTCTATACCTATGCGACACAAATTTTTCAAAATCAAATAACACAATTTATTTTATTTTTAATAGACAAGCATGACTGCGATCTCATCTGCTGGTAAGTGACGGTGTGGCCTAGGATATAGATGTAGCATACTTGCCTAGAAAATGCCTGTAACGCTTACAAACTTAGCTGTGGGGTGGATAAATAATCATCAAACCATCTACATATTTGTTTATAATTATATTTTGGCCGCTAACTTTGGTGACAAATGATGATGTGGTGGAAGCACAGTTTACCCGCAATCTTCGACAACTTGGGATCTATCTCACTAAGTCGATCTCATCGAACTATCGAAACACAACAAATAACTAGCATTGTTGTAGTAACGACAGACTTTTATTATTATAAGACAGTGACAGCTGCCCAATTGACTTAGTAGAAGCCCTAACATCATCTAAACCGTGTACCAGCTCTAAGCATCGAACCCGTAGCCTAGTCTGAGACCGTTAGTTTAACCACCAAAGCATAGAGGTAGTTACCATAACAAATAGCGATTCTCAGCCAAGGAAACGTCAAAGTACGTAACATAATTGAGTATCAACAACGCGGCGACTGTACAAGACAAGTCTGCGGCGGTTTTCTCAGCTTAATATATTCCGCTGTATTGTTTGCGACAGACAGACGAATGAGATATCAAATAGATACTAGAGAAGTTAATACTATGGTTTTATCGATAAATTAAGAAAAAAAACTGTAAAATCTACCATAATGTACAAAACTTATAAATAACTAGTTGACCGGCGGACTTCGTACCGCTATGACAGTTTCTATGACAACAAAACAAACAAAACGTTAACAGTTTCCATGACAACAAACAAACAAATCATTCGTCTGCTTAGGAACACCCGTACCCCATGATGGACCCCTATAGCAGCGCCACCTACCGGGTCCAATTGTAAATCTAAACCATTCTCGAATCCACTTGAACACGCTCAGAAAATTTCATCTATCAAGAAGGAGTTCAATAACATTCACACCCACAGAAGATTTATATCTAAAAGGATGATTTTTTTGGGATAGAATTAGTTGTTAGCTCTCCATAGTTACACCAAACAAATCTCAGGGATTTTTGTATGTTTATAATGTTTTATTAGCTTTTATTTTCGTTAAATAAATTAAAAAAAGAAAAGTTACCTTCAAAACGTTATCTACATTAATGCACCGTAAATAAAGCTTCTGAATCTGTTCCGAGGCAGAACATGTTTATAAATTTCTTTGGTTTTCAATCTTAACTTAATTAAACAAATTAATAAAAGGGAAAATTAAATGCGAAATTTAAATACACAAACATACAGGTGGTCTGTCAAAGAATTGGGTAAGAGCCTTCGAGATAAGATGTAATGGTCACTTAAAATCCAATACGACGTAGCACTTCACAATTGTTAACCCTATATACACACATTACTGTATTGTGAGTTATCCTACTCTCTACAGATATAAACACAGGTGTCACTACACAAAATCAACATGCCAACTCAAAACAACAACTTAATCCAACGGAAACGTGAGACAAACTTTACTTATCATGCTTCCATCGTCTATACTCGCTCAACCCTTGCAAGAACTCCAGAATTAATAGCAACATCGACAACTTGCCTCTTAGCAGATTAACGATAACTCCTATCCAGCCCTATGGTCAAAAGGACAAATGTCTAGTCTGGTAAATAATTAATTTGACTAATGGAACAGTTTGTAACGTTTTGATATTTGTCACAATGGTCTGGTAGCTGGAAGTTGGCTCGCAATTGATTGGCCACTTTAGATGCTTTGCGAGATCCGAATGCTTTGGTTGATGAGGTATTTTGGTTTGATGCTTTTGTGTTTGAGAACAAGGGAAGTGAAATGTTAATGTTCATTTGTTTAAGACTATCTGAATATCTAAATTAAGGACTGGTTACAAATGAGCCTCGGTGGCCGAGTAGCAGAGCGCTCGGCCCGATACCCAAAGGTCCCGGGTTCAATTCCCAGGTCAGGCCAAATGTATTTCGGATTTTTCGATGCATAGCATGGGTTTGTGATCACCAACTGATGTGATTAAGCCATTACCCATCAATTGTAGCGGCGGGACAGTTATAGGCTGTTTACTTTACTTTACTTTACAATAAGGTCTAACTGGAGTATTCAATTTTGTTAAGTATCGGCATGGACTAACAACATTTTAAATCTTACCTATAACTATGATGTCAGTCTTATGTTAGTAATAATAATATAAACTAAATCTCATTATCAATTCAATTTCCCTGTGTGGTGCCGGGGATAAAGAATTGCACCACCCCGTCTCAACCCGTGGGTGTCGTAAAAGGCGACTAAGGGACCATTCCAGAGGATGGGCAGCAGCATCTCTCTGAGGTTACTTTCAACCTACTGCGATCGCCAACCCGCCTGCCAAGCGTGGCGATTATGGCAAATACCCCCCATCTTGGGGGAGGCCTTTGTCCAGCAGTGGACGCCTTTTGGCTGAGATAATGAAATCTCATTACATAAAAATCCCACTTACTACATTTTACCGTTGCAATTTGAAACCCTAATTTGTACCTTTATGCTTTAGCAAACATTAAGCCTCTGTGGTCTGGTGGTTAGGTGAGAGCTAGGGTTCCATTCTTAGCTGCAAGCAATGATGTGGTTTTATTTGGTGATAGTGTTTCTAGTTGGCTGGCTACTACCTTATTATACTCGTATAAGTCTCTTATCAACAAAGCTAGCAGCATTGTTCTAATCTGACAATCAGAAGTAATATTGACAGTTTCTTAGCAGGATTCTGGGTACAGTGCGAGTTTATCTTCGTTTTTATCGTCATATACCTTATCAGGTGACATGGACTCGTGGTGAAATATAAAAATAATCTTTATGTAGAAAATAAATAACTGCGACCGTCATAATCCCAAATTGGTTTCCAAACAGCAAACTTTAAAAAGGAATCTATGATTGAATCAACATGCGATAAATCGGGGGGACGTTAAGGGTCTCCACTTTATTTTTTGTCATAGAAGCAGTTGTTGCCTAGAAGTGTCTCCGTATTTTTTTAATTGTTATACTTAATAATTGATTTTGATAACTTGGACTTAAAACGGTTTTTTTTAATATTTTTTCGACAATTTTTACAGTATGCTTACATACTGTCTAATATCAATATGAATGATAGCAAATTAAAAATAATAATATTAGATATAAAATGCATACCACTTAATGAGTTTAACTTTTTTTAAGTATAATTTAATGATGAAATAACTAATACAAGCATACTATTCTATTTCGTTTAATTTCCAATTTTTTTGGTTTTTAGGTTGTAAAAAAAAGCTCAAACTAAAAATGAAGTGTCGTGTCACGAATGTGGTGTAAGTGAATTACAAATACTATTAATATTAATGTTATTCCATATAATTAGTATTAAGTTAACAAATATTTGTTAATATAAGTCTACGCTTAAACTATGTAACTGATTAAAATATAAAATAAAAAAGTAAATATGTACTTTGAACATTGAAAAAACTCCTTGTCACTTCCAGTCCAACTCGCTCCCAGTTCCCAACTCCTAACTCCTATTGTGTCCAAACCCATATTGAGTGCGAATGTTAGGGCAAGTAATTGTGAAGACGGCATCAGATTACGGCCCCAAGACGGGCAGCGATGATACATCGGCATGCGTCCGCGCTGGATCCACTTCAAAAGGTTTGACACGCGATACGGTTGACACTTTTTGTCGCGTTAAAATTGATAGCCAGTATTGTTTATGTATGATCTATGTCCTTTTTTATAAACTGGGCTTCATTCAAGTCTTCTGTAGCTCGTAGCCTGATTTGGTCATTTGAAAAGGAATATGTGAAACTTGTTGTGATTGACCTTTATTTTGTGTGTGTTTATTTGTGGTGGAAAGTGTAATTTTATGATGGGGCATTTTTCAATATTTTTGACGCTGTCAGGGAGAAAAAAAATTACCTTGCTGAGTTTCTTGCCGCCTTGTATTAAGAAGAACCGGCAAGAAACAAAGCCCAGAGTAGACTTACGAACCGATGGCATAATGACATTCATAAGATATAATTTGTAGCCTAAACTGAATAAATAATTTTAAAACTAGTTTTTTTTTTCATGTCAAAATTAAGCTTTGCGTTTTTAACAATGTTGTTTGATTTTAAAGTTTATGTAGTAACAGAGGCGTTGTGAAAAGTTTAGAAAAATTGTTCCAAATAATACAATTATGTAGAATTTTAAATCCATAGGGTACGAGTACAAAAGTTAAATTAAGAATCAATCAACTTATGTCCGCGGTAAAACGCGGTAATAATTCTTTTAATTATTCCAAATATATTTATTTATAGAGGTACCTAATTAAAACCTGTAAATTTACTAAATTATTTAAAAACAGTTTAACAGTCTCCTTAATTCACATAGCACATACAAGTAACAAGTTCCTACACAGATACGTTTAAAATTTCAGCAACAACAACAAAAAGCAACTACAACAAAAAAAGCCTTCCCTTTGTTTATTCAAGAGGAAATAATTAGGAAGCGAAGGAACGAGAGCCCAAAAAACAATAGCAATTCGTCAGGTAAAGGAAGATGAAACCGAAATCGTTCACAATGCGCTGTACGAAAACGCGAGAGGGAGACGCGACGCAAATTAGCAATTTACTTATAAAAAATTCAGTTGTTCCATTTCAAGAGCCTTTGGGAGGACTCAACACCGGTCGTGGAAACGTAAAATGTTTGGAAAGAAATAAGAATTGTCTTTTTTTGTTGGTATTTTTGTTTTGGTCATTATACTACCCTACAGAGCTCACGTTGGACAAAAAACAGAAAATATAACATAGGAATATGAATGTCCTCCGTTTGGAATTTCCTCACAAATCTTTGCTCTTAACCATTAACATACGGTACGGATATAGGAACGGCTATGAAATTGTTATCTATAACTTAGTTTTGCGTAATAGCCTTATCACATCACGCCGCGCTGGCTCAATGCGAGTATGTACGTGTTTAACGACTGCTATTTTTATTTTATTTTATTTATTTACTCGATTAGCACGGTTACATACACCAATTACACTAATCAAGAAACATATTAATACAATTCATTAATCAAAAGAGAATAATCACAAATAAGCTATGTTATGATAATGGCTGGACGACATCAAAAAGTGAACTGGACTTAGTTACCACCAGTTGAAACAAGTTATTGGTGGAGGAATGTTATTACAGTGTTTAGGAATTTCTAAATGACAAAATTATATTATATTTTTAATGTAATTTTAGTGTAGTTTTTAATGTATTTTAATAAAATTTTCAATGTAATTTGTTAATGTAATCAAATGTAATAAATGTAATAAAAAAATGTAATAAAATATTATTCAAGATCTGCTGCATGCCACCTTCTCAATTTTTCCACACCTTCAATGGTAAAACCTGTTAAGTCACACCACCATTTTGTCACCCTAATTGTACACAATGTGCAAATAAATGTTTATTTTATTTTATTTTATTTAAAAATTAATAAAAAATGTACTTCTAATGAAGAAAAGATTGTAAAGACTGCTTTGATTCCTTTGATGAAAAGAAAGAATATTTAATATTTTCGTTGAAATCGCAATTTGTGTAAATAGATAAAATAATTAATAAGTAAATGATATTTTTTACAATAGGTTATCACTTCCACAAAGATAAATTATTAATTAGTACTTATAATGAGTAGTTAGATGAAATATTTAAAAGAAATCTTGATTGAAATGGCAGTTGGTATAAAAATATATAATGTTAACTGCAGATGGGTTTGTGCAAAATGCTCTTCTCTCGTCAGTGTGTTATGCTGAACTTGTGGGTGAATAGGTAATGATTGGTTTCCATAAAAAAAGAACTTTTAAATCATAATTATTATTTTAGTTTTTATTGTTTACAATTTTCTTTGCTGCAATAGTTGTGCAGTTATATAAAAATAAGACAAAGAACAATACTCAAACATTTATGAACACCGTCCCCAGCCTTGTAGCACTTTGAAACCTATATTTATCGAAGGGCCATATCCGTCTTGTCATTTTATTGTATGACAACAAATCTAAAATATCCATCAGAAAAAAGTTATATCGACATGAAAAACCGGAATCTGCAGTCACAAATTATGTTGATGATGTTTTAATCAAAACACTTTCACGATCCAAAGAAGCTAGAGGTGAGCAGTTATGTAACAAAAGATTAAAGTTCTTAAAATAATCTTTTTTGTTAAGTTTTAAAACAAAAGCTCAGCCTAATATAACCTAAAAAATGCATTTCCCTAGAGATATTTGATCATTTATTGCCGCACCGCTTGATACAGAAACTCATTACTTACCCAACGGTAGAAAGCCGACCAACATAAAGCATAAACATTTACAATTCAAACATGCAAAGTCCATGATTGAAAACAAATGTAATCCGCGCGAAGTGAGCGCAGTCGCGTGCCAGCGTATGTCGCGCAGATTGAAAAATAAAGACAATTTGCATGGATGACGTGCGAAGAGACGGTGCTGTACGTTTGTATGCAGATTTGGACGAAATCGCATTAGATACACCGTCAAAAAATCTGTTTGAAGTACGCCTTTATTTTATGGGAAAGAGTAAAAGGAATTGTTACTTGCAATGCAAACAAATATGTTACACGAAAACATAAAATCAAACAGCTGAATTTATGTTTTTCCTAAGATTTATTACTAGATAGGCATTCCATCAAATGATATATAGTCCGGAACATATTATATACTGTACTGTACTGAGTAATGCTTACATAAAAGGTCGAAGTTCGAAAACACAAAGCCAGCACGGCATCGCAAAGTATTGAATACGATGCAATCCTTCATTCCTATGCCATCAGACATTAGCTAAATTAATACCATGAGAAACTTATTCCAATTTAAAGCTGTCCAACTTTTGACAGTAAGGATCAATATTAAAAAAACTGTAAAAAGTTTTAAATATTTAGAGTGAAATGCGTTGAAAATATTTGCAAAACATTAAGTTAAATGAAGATAAACTCAATATTTTCACCAATATCAAAATAAAAATGGGTTTAATAAATCAATTTAAGTATACAACTTAACAGTGTGTTCTTTTTATTATTTTAATTAAAATAGAAAAAACAGACATATGTAGAATTTATAAAATACAGTGAAAAAACCCAGGTTCGATTCCTGGCTGGGTCGAGTAGGTGTTTAATTTTTTCACTGTATTTTATAAATTTTATAAATATTTAATTTAGACTCAGTGTAGCAATTAGCACTTAAAAATAAAAAAAAGTAAAATTTAGACATAGGTAGGTACACTTTTAAATATTTTAACTCTTTAAACTACATTGGTTGGACGTTGGAGTAAATATTATAAAACCGATAATATTACCATATTTTCGTTATTTTCTTTAAACATGTGAATTACAAAGCTCGTAACTAACGATCTCACTTTCTTACAACAAAAGCGAATATCACGTGAATTAAATTACAACTGACCAGAAACTGTTGGTATCACCCAAAATATGATCCCCTACTCAAGGCCCCTGATCAACGCCATCTGTCTTCATTCTTAGACAACTTTGAGCACCGTAGATGACACTACAGAGCGATAGCCATTGAATATTTATAAGCACTCCTCTGTAGGGGTCGCACAAAAGATTATACAAATCTGTTACAAATTCTGTGCCAAATCATAGGTTTGCGGCATAAAGTTTTGGACGTTTCGTTGTAATTTGATAGATCGGTACGTTGGTGGTTAAATAAAATATATTAAGTTGAGAAAAACATATTTTCGAGCTGATAAAACTATGGTTGTTTTTAGTTATTTGTTCTTTCTAAGCAGTTAATGTTATGTACCCTAGCTGTAAAGGTTATAGGCGGCCATAAGCAAAATCTCTCTTTAATAAAAAAAGGATATAAAATTGTGTTGTGCGCGATGCCTGAAATTAAAGTCAAAGGAAGTTCTTATTTTCCTAATTAAAGTTTTTTAATATTAAACACAATTTTTATCACCAATATTTCAGTAAGTTTTGTATATTAGTAACTAATTTTACATTGAACATTAACAAAAATTTGTTCTTTAACTGTGTTTAAAACCTGTGTATATTTTTGGTTTCTTCATTATTTAATATTAATGAAAGTAAAGGGAAATATAATATTTTTCTAAGGATACTCTCTCGCAATTTCGATTAGTCGTAAATCATCTAGATTTCCTCAAACGTATAGAATAGAAATACTATGTTCATACATCCGGTATACGAGTATTGTATCTCAAAAACGTGAGATTCAACGCCAGCTGCCCCGTCATAATTCTTGTTAGGGCCCAATAGAAACAAAGATAATTCCGCAGAGAAGGCATTTGTGGGAATCCACTTACAAGACTATAGCTACAGAATGATATATTTTTCACGTAGTATAAGCTGGTACTGAGGAGCTCGATGCTGCGGCAAAGGCCGGTCATCGGATGGGTGACCAAAAAATCAGTCCGAGGCAGTGGTCCAACTGCTCTCTCCAACTAGTTGGACCATTGGTTACAATCGGCAGTTGTCCAACTTTAAAAATAGTTGGAAAATAGTTTCGAAAGGCACGTAAAGCCCGTTGGTCCCGGCTGCATTAGCAGTCGTTTACAACCACCAATCTGCACTGGGCCCGCGTGGTGGTTTATGGCCCGTTCTCCCTATCAGCAAGATCCATCCATAGGGAAGGCTCGTACCCCAGCAGTGGGTACATACAATAAGCTGATGATGAAGCTGGTAGTATAGTATGTCTACCTTGTTGCCTTTAACAAGATGCACCGACGATCTAGTGAAGGTCGGGTAGCCGCTGGAGGCGAGCAGCACAAAACCGGTCTTGTGGAGATCCTTGGGGGAAACCCAGCAGTGGACGTCTGTTGGCTATGATGATGATAGTGTAACTCATTAAACAGCATTAGGGCAGCGTGGTGCGTTATGCCTCGATCTCTTGGTTATGTTTGTAAGGTATGTTTTTTTTACATAATCTTAACAATAAAGATACGTTATACAACACGACTGGAATGACAAGTAAAATAATTTAATAATTATACAATAAGGTACAGGTACACTGTAATTGTGCATCTAATTAGTTTTTTTAAACAGCTTAACATTTTATGTTTTCAAATAATTTAATTTATCGTAAACAAGGTTGCAAGTTCTACAATATTTGAGTAACCCGGGTTAAGTGCAATTCTATCCACAACTTCGGCTACCATCAATTGCGATGGAACATGGAACTCAATCGCTCCACGTTAAAAAAGGCCGGCAACGCATCTGTGATTCCTTTGGTTTTGCGGGTGTGCATGGGCGGCGGTGATTGCTTCCCATCAGGTGACCCGCCTGCTCGTTTGCCTCCTTCTAATATAAAAAAATACACATACAAATTTGAAACACCCTGTACTGCACCAATGTCGCCCATGAATGTTGCATGGCCGCCGATATTATTTACCGCGCCCCGCAATAAACCTGTCGCGATGGAGACGCAGTGTCGAGTGGACTCCGCTTTTTTGCTTGACCCCCCTATATGACGCACATAATTTGTCGGGTCACATAATGATATTTATTTGTGGTCGTAATACCTTCCGAACGTTGGACAGCAAAATTATTGCTAAAGAAATGATAATCTAACAAATCTTTAAAAAAAATGAGACAAAAATCATTAACAATACTTTTGTAAATTCAATAAACCAGCGAAAATTTACGTTCTTTAAAGACATTTTTTTTGTTAGCATCGCAAAATATGCACCTATTCTGGTATATTGGTATTCTGGTTTTGATCATCGACTTTTAGAGACCGAGACTACAGCTGGTGCAAATGTTATTACTGTATCGAGATATGTACTCAAAAACGTATGCCTAAGATACTAACGCTACATAATTTATTACAAAATGTCACTGTGTTCAATGCGACAAAGTGTTGAAAAAATTCCACGAGCGGGATTCGAATCCGTACCCCATGACATGCTGGGTAAGGTGCACTATCAACTATAGCCATACAATGTTATGTTACACATATTGCACATATATTTTATGTTTCGTGACTCCTCGTCTATAGAAACTTTAATCAATCCAAATCTCACACTCTTGCGTGCGCGCAATTGCTTAGGTAGTTGACCTCAGAACATTAGTTATTATTCTGAATAGTTGACACAGATCAAATATCTAGTTGACTGGTTAGTAAACTTTTTAGCAACTGTCGAAACGATTTTTTTTATAGAAATTGTACGGGAATGGTGTACTATGACGTCACTATTTTGTTCCGTCATTAGTGTTTTAATTTATTTATTTTTGTTGTCAACATCCCTATTTGCTTAAATAGGGGCACGAAATTTTCGCTTCAGGTATTAATTTAAAGATGATACAGGATCGCGAATGTTCAAAAGTGTAAGTACCAGTACCAGTACTAGTACCAGTACCTACTAGTGCCAGTTAAAAACAGTAGTGGAATATGATTTGTCTATCACAGTTGTTCTTCTATACCATAGTACGACGACCTCCGCTCCGTTAGCCGAGTGGCTTGCACGCCAGACTTTGGGCGACGTTAACTCTGAGGTCCCGGGTTAGATTCCCGGTCGGGTCAATGTCGAAAAGGAACTTTTCGATATTGTGTCGGGCCTAGGTGGCTGGCGTTACCGTGCTTTAGCTACTCACCTTGAAATCAGAATAATGTATGTAATGTTGTCTAATATTAATTATTTATTTATATATAGAAAAATTTTAAGAAACCGTTTCGGTTCCAGATCATAGACAACTTTACACTTTCGTATTTCCATTAATTACAAAAGCAGAAACGATTGAATACCACCTTCATTTATGTCACATCAAAGTCCGCTCGGTTATGCCCGATCGCTTGCGCCGATCAGTGAACTGTAATTTTTCCATTAGTCAATAAGTTTCGCACATCAAAGGGATCTTTGTGATGCCGTCGAAGCCTCAGGGAAATCGGTCTAAACTTTGTTTTCGATAAAGTTTTGTTCCTAACTCATTGTTCTGGAGATTATTAATTTCTAAATGAACAGTTTTCGGTTCCAGTTATATTTATTAATGTTGTTTTAAGATGAGTAAATCTTTGAAATGAAATGAAATGAAACATTTATTTGCTATAGAGACACGGTTTAGAATGAATTGAGAAACATTTTTTTCAATTTCACAGCATGCAAAACTTTAAAATTAAATCTATACAAATGAGCCATGACAAAAATTACAAGACAATAAATCTTGAATTTATCAACCTCTGTGGTAATATGATAAGACCACCAGGCTTAGTATATCTCGTACTTCAAAGTACACACCACAGGACACCAGAAACAGGAGTACCATACTCTATTTCTGGAAACGCAAAAAAATTTTTTTAAAGACATAATAGTGTGTAATCATGAATTCTCAGTTGAATTTTCTCAGCACGGCCAGTTCGTACTTTTTGTAGAAAATGTTTATGTTCCTTAATACATATTAATTATATCTAGCGTAAGTAAGGTTAATATTATTTTTAACAGAAAACGCAAATATTTTTTGAACATTCATTTGTAAATACGCCTTAAGTGCTCTCTGATAATATTTTTCTTATTTTGCACAAATTGATATAATGAAATGAAATGAAATGAAAATGAAAATGAAAATGAAATGAAAATACACTTTATTGTACACCATACAAAATACAAAAAGAGGACAATACAAGAAAAAGTACAAATGGCGGCCTTATCGCTAAAAAGCAATTTCTTCCAGGCAACCATGTGTTGAACTGGACAAAAAAAACTAAGAAGTGGGTGGTTTATGGTGCTTTCCAAATTATAAGTTTATTTACAGACAATATAAATATACTTAATTATCATACATACAATGAATATATCTACATACATAATACTACTATATAAATTGAATACATACATATAAACTAAATATATATGACATGGACAATGTCATATAAGCCTATTGTTGAACCTAATATTATTTCTTCAAGCATTTAATTAAATTAGGTACGTCACTTTACGTACTACAGAATAATACAACTACAATTTAGGTGTAAATTACATTAATTATAGCATTTCAGATTTATCGTCAGTAACCACCTCAAACCTGCAACAAAATGAGATGATATAATACACAACAGAATTATGATAATGACATTTACTAAGGGAGAAAATATTCACCCCAAAATCGCGTGGTAATCCGCGGTTTCTCCCTAGAATGCGGTTAAATGCAACTATTTCGGGTAAATTGAAGTAAAAGGGGCCGTAATCAAATCATTCGACGCCGGATGGACGGATAATCGAATGTTATGAAGCACTTTAGTTTTTTTTCCGTAATGTATCTAAAATGGTGAAAAAGTGGAATGATTTTATGGTTAGTAAGATGCTTTTAGGAAAATATCTGGTATGTTTTTTGTGTAAATAACCTTAAAATTACTGTTTTTTTTTATATTTACGGGTAAGCACAGTGCCTTGATCTCACCTGATGTTAAGTGATAATAAGGCCAATTGGTAAGCGCACTTCACCCGGATCCTCAACAAGTGAGGCACTGGCTATCTTATCTCTAGCTGCCGGAACACAACAATGCTACAAACATTAACGGCGACATATTTAGATAAGATGGTGGTAGCTAGCCAGGCGGACAAACAAGCCCTACCGCCAACCAAACCCAGTACACAAACATGTAGCCCCCGCTGGGAATCGAACCCGGGACCTCTGGGTCTAAACCGGTGGTCTTAACTACTGGACCACAGCTGATGCGGTAAAAAGTACTAAAGTTTTAATTTTTGAAATTTTGTAATAAATATTAGACAACATCGCATACATTGCTCTGACTTCAAAGACAGTAGCTTAAGCACTTGTGTTATGGAAATCAGAAACAAAGACGATACCACAACCACGCAGACCCGAGAAAATATGGAAAAAGTTCGTTTTTCCACATTGACCCGACCGGGAATCGAACCCGGGACCTCGGAGATGGCAACACTAAAAACCGGCTTGCGAGCGACTACGGAGGCCGTCGAAAAATAAGAGTAGTATATCAAAATATTGTTATTGTATAGACAGTGAAACGGGCAGAATTTTATTTTTAAACTAGCGGCCGCTCGCGGTCTCACCCGCGTGGTTCTCGTTCCCGTGGGAATATCTGGATAGAAAGCATCCTATGTGTTATTCCAGGTTATAAACTATTTGTATGCCGAATTTCATCCAAATCCATGTATCCGTTGCAGCGTGAGGAAGCAACAAATATACGAACATACATACACACAAACTTTCGCATTTATAATATTGGTAGGATTGTATTGTTAAGTGTTCATCTGACAGTGTTAGCTACATTCACCCCGAATCCTCAACTACTGAGGCACTGGCTATCTAAACACTAAAAACAATGTATTATTTTTACAACTGTCATTCCACCATTTCCTTCTTTCTTATCCATAACACCTTCACAGAGTCCATCCATCTTTTCTTATCGTATCCCAAACTAAAATAAATAAAACCTAGCGCTGTGCTGTTGAAACAAAACCACCACATCCCATTAAGCTTGTTACCAACGTCATACATAACATCATATCCAGCTCAGTCCCGTAACGCAACCTCAGTTTTCTATTTTCATATCATAAATCATGAATTACCTGCGTCTTGGCAAGGGTTGCAGCGTGGCAGGCCATTTGTCATGCGCCCAGTCATGCGAGGAGACGCGATTCGACGAATCTTGAACGGATTTCTGTAATTGTAATACAATTTTAAAATTATTTTTAATAAAAGGAATAATATTTATTTCATACAGCTGCTCTTGAGCACGTGCTTTGGTTAAGATCATGCAAGTGAAGCAGCCTCTGCAATGTAGGCTCAGTTGTAGTTGTAGTTGTAGTTGTAGTAATGTTCTTGTCATGGTTTTAAAACATAAAATGGCTGATTTAACCAATTCGAACCCGCACCCCATGACATGCCGGGTCAGCTGCACTACCAACTATGCTATCGAGCCACGATTAACACTTTGTCTTTTTGTTTTCAAGTTAATATTGGTTGTTAATGTAGTTAAAATGAAAACTCACACAAGCACTTCCTGGTTGTAGTAAAAATGTATTCATACTTTGTTACCTATAAAAAGAGATTGGTGCCCTGTGGCAGCAATCATTTTTTCTACAAAAACAAAAAAAAAAGCTCCAATTATAAACCGAAGCAATTTATTTCCATAATTAATTAACTTTATTCTTCTAAATCGTTCATACGGCGCCCATGTAATCCCCCGAACGGGGTAAAATATCACGTGGGGTGGAAGTAGGTCATGTGCGTTCTAATCTGTTTAATTAACATGGTGAAAGGTTCGATTCCCGCCCCCACGGACATAGCTAATGACGTGTTAATGCTCAAGTGACGAAATGAGGAAAATGCGAGTTTTAAAAAATATGTTTTTATAGGCTCTCCTACGAGCGTCATGGTTGATTATCGCTATAAAATTGTGCGGTTGAAAACATACCCAATATTATTTTTTATTTCACTAAGCTGGGAGTCGCTGATAATCTGAGCTTTAATAAATACGACTAGTTGCTTTTGAGACCAAATGCGACATAGAGGAGTTGCGATATATACGAGTTGCTAATTAGACCCCATGATCCTATCCCATAGCTTTCACCGCCGCCTGTTTTGAAGGCAACGCCAGCACTTGTTTAAAGTTCCGCAATGGGTAAGCACTTAAATCTTACAAAAAAACAAAGAATAAGCTTCGAATCACCGAATAGTTTGCGTGTTTTGTATCTTTAACTCTAATATTAAATGACGATTACCTGACAGAAACAAAACACAGAATAACTATTCGGGCCTTTTTTCTTTGTTTATTTGTAAAAGGGTTAGTCTTTATTGTATTTGATGTTAAGTGATGATAAGGCCAAAGATGGAAGCGCAGACCACCCGAAATCCTTGAAAACCGTCTGATTTTTTTTATCACTACACAGCAATACTGCTAACACGTATTTAATACAAAAAAAAAATAACGGTTTCTTAATGCTACAATATGTTTACACAAATCTGAATAATACCGTAACGGAAGTACCGTTACGTCTTACTAAGGCTTTTAACAGGCTATTTCATTGAAATAATTGCGACAAACAATCAAATTGCTCCCTCTTCAATCGGGTCTTCTCCAGATGAGTCCAAATTACCTTTATTATAAGCAAGGACATTTGAATGGCTAATCTGGCGACACTAAACCACCTGTGTCTTTTGTTATAGCACATCACGTTTGATTATTATTTAAATGTCGACAATTATGATAGGTCTGTATTAAAAAATCAGGAGATCCACAGTAAATACTTATTTAGGTAAAATTTATAATTAAGCAGAAAAAAACCTGTTTATAGATACAGGTTTTCACATATCACATTTTAACTGTTACGATCACATTTCTACGAAATCACTCCCACAAATATTACGACCTACAACGGACATTGGGCTTAAAGTGTCGATCACTGGTGGTTTTCCCGACTAACACGTAACAGTTACAGGATCACACTGTTACGACCCTACTTCCGTCCCTTTTCTACGAAATCACTTCCACATAAAGAAGTAGTAAGTCGATCACTGGTGGCTTTCCCGACTAACACGTAACAGTTACAGTATCACACTGTTACGACTCTACTTCCGTCCCTTTTCTACGAAATCACTTCCACATATAGAAGTAGTACAGTAGTAGTAGTAGTATAGTATATATAGAAGGCGAGCGGAAAGATGTTACACATCAAAAAGATAAAAGCGACATTAAGGTACTTAAAACACAATGGCGTTGTTTGCAATTAATAATAATTTCTTAGGCTAAGTAATTTGATTATTGTATTAACAGTAGGAAAAAAGTTAAAGTAACAGAGGGTAATTCTACGAAACCCTTTGATGTCTTTTCGGCTTAAAGAAAATATGAGTGATTATGCCGGAATGGGATTAAGAAAAATAATTATTTTTTAGTAATCAACTTTGTAGAACGTTGTCTTTTTTTACTTATCTTTCGTTATTTGTTTTTCAATTATACAATTACAAAGTAATTAACTATTTAATATTATTTATTGACCACTTAATGTTTACGTTTCCATTTGATGTTTCGGTAGTTTCATTTTTAATAATGATTTTTAATTTTTTTATTTCGAATTAACAGATTTGCAATATTGAAATGAAACAACTTTTACAGATCTACTCATGTCTATTTTATTCATTAGTTTTAATTAATGTATATAATTTACCTAATTTTAATTATATTCTTTTACAATTTTGTTTTTGTATTCTTGATATTATTCGCACTTAAATGAAGTATCGACGTCAGTGAAATGTGTGTATATCTATAACTCGATCACACTGCCTGAAGAATCCTTTAAGTTTCTCGCTGTCCCCAAAAAAGTCCGGTGACGTTGAAAATGCCGTATAAGACGGCAATCAGCAAACTCTCTTTAAAAAAATTGTATGTTTATATACGATAAAGCCTTTTTTCTTACAAAATTTCTGTACACCTACCAAGTAATCACACATATAAGTTCAGAGCACTGATAATAAGAGCCACCTCAATAAACCGCATCAAATACATTTGCCACAATAAAATATCCCTCAAAATCTTTTAGCCAGCTTACGTACCATAAAAGTGGTTTCGGTAACAAGGTAAATCGTTATGAACTCAAAAAGGGAATCCATTCAAGCTCGGATGTTTTCACCGAATCTGTCAAACGAAAATCGACCTTAAAATTACGTCTTACAGCAAAGAAGTTACTATTGTGCCTGCTTTTTCTTCTTACCAATTTAAGTATTTATTTACATTTTAATTTAAGTGATTTGAGCTTTCTTGCTTTCAGTATAAGAGTTAGGGTAACCGCATTTTGGAAAAGACAAGTCCTTAACGCAATTTTTGTCAGAGCCGTCACGGAGGCAGCGACGCATTCATCCAGAGTTTTACAACGTCGTCCCCGTCATTGCAAATGCTTTATAAGGTATTTATAAAAATAAATAATTTTGTTATTTATTATGAAAAAATATTCTTTGAAGTGGCACCTTATGTTACTGCAGGAGGCGTCACTCAAAACAACGCAACTAATAATATTGTTGTAGGTTTGCCGACGTAGGACAATATCTACCACCTTCAGAAAACAATATATACATACCTACGTCTGTTGGGAATCGGACCCGGGACATCTGAGTCTAAGGATGATTATCTTACTACAAACCCATCAACGCTGAAGCTTTAGTTCTAATGCCTTTCTTTGACTTGTAATTTCATTTAATATAGAAACAATAAAAATAATAAATCAAATTAATTAATTTATATCACACTTTTCTTGCATACTAGGTGCACTTATATTTGCGATAAATAAGACATAGCTATTTAAAAATATAGTAACTATTTGGGTTTTGCTAATTCGATGACTCAAAGTAGTAGGTAGCAATGAGTCAAAAACGTCAAAAGCAAAATATTCTGAGTACTTTCTTTCCTTCAAATACATACTCTAGTAAGAATGTGTCAGACTTACATTGAATATACTCATAAAAGCCAAATGGTCCAACCCAACTAAATCTTAATTAGAATATAATTTTCTACAGTCTGTGTTATTTCATTGTTTTGTTTTGTGCTGTTTATTTTCTGTTTGTTTCTTTATGTTACTTGTTTAATTTTTTTATCATTCTGTGTACTATTTAAGGATTACTGTCTAGATAAAAGCATAAGCAATAACTATTTAAACATTACATAACTTAACTTGAAAAAAATAAAACAGAAAAATAATTAGAAAATAAACATAAAAACATGTCTGTAATCTGTCAGTTGATCTCAAAATAAATAAATCATAACTCAATTTTACTTATATCTACTATAAACTTACTAGGTACTTAAAATATAAGTTTACCTACCACCGAGCAAGCACCGAGCATATCCAAATATAATTAAAATGTCAATGTATGAGGTTTTCAATAGTCGCGAGTTCATTAAAAGGTGCATGCGGAAGCAGCCGCCGCCGGATGCGGGCGGCGAGCCTTTGGCGGCTTCGTAAATGGATTGCGAGCGCGGTGACCATGAAACACCTAGCGAAGGAGACAAATTAATGGCTGTCAGGACTGAGGACTACTTGTCACACTGCGGGGTAGAAGACGTCGTTTTTATTGTCATTAATCTTGAGTGTAATAAATTAATATTTAAATATATAAATGTTTTATGTTTATTTTTTATTATTTTTGTCATTATGATACAGGAAAAAAACTAAAGAGATTTCTTTGCTTTCTCTTTTGAATCTTTATGCAAATGATTTTTAAGATCTAAAAAACTGTCTATTATAATTTTATAACAAGGCACTGGGTTGGCAACGTGCAAGTTACAGGATGTCGCTTACGTAGTTTTTGGAACGGAAAAAGGTTCAATTTGGCTTAAAAAATAAAAAGTATTGACAAAATATTGGTCGGAGAAAATCATGATACATAAATTGTTGCCCGCCTAACTTGGATTGTCAAACCCCGATCGTGACTTTTTTTCTACACGCTGTCCAAGTCATAATTTGTTCCCAAATACTTTCTTATCATCAGAAAAACATTATGCTTACTTACGTAACAACAAAAAACTTAACAAAACACTACATAGTTTTCAGTCACCCTACAGTTTTGATACCCATCCGCATAAACAATCGCAAACGCACAGAAAGACAGTCTGCTCCTTCGGGAGCGTCCTTTGTGCTGATCATTCCCAGTCCCACTGTTTGGCACCCACGGGATAAGTTAATGAGATGGCACTTTCATTTTTAAGCTTTGAAGTTTGTTTTTGTGATCGTCATTTATTTGTATGAAGAAATAATCACTTGCGTAATCTAAGTATTATTTTTGAACGCAGCGACAGAAATGTTGGGTATCATTTATTTTTTTGGTATAAAATTTATCTCTTTGATGTACTCGTATAATCGAAACAATAGCATTCGTTCCATAGCGCTCGTAACGTTACGTCTGCGTTTATAGTGCTACGATCTAAGGCTACGATGTAGCTACGGATTCTGAGACGTAGCCCGCCGTAGCTACAGCTACAGCAGTAAAATACTACTAAATAATTTAAGGTCTGAAGCGTGTGAGACAAGCTAGCGTGTTAAGGTTGTGGTCTTTAATGCTAAGCAATTTAAGTAATCATAATATTAGAGAACTCTTTAGAGCTTCGGAGGACGCACGTTATACCTAGGATGTTAGTTAACTTACTAAGAGTGGAGACTTATTACCTGAGCCCCTGTTATATTATATTCTATTCTATATTTTACTCCCCACATGTCTATTATGGAAGCCTTGAGAATTGCTGTGACATAGTAAAAATCTAATCGTAAAGACTTTCTTAAAAGGAAATCCCCAAAACTAACTTTAACTCTAACTTCAACGAATTTTTTGCAACAACAAAAAGTGCGACCAATAAAAACCAAGTGACAATTTTCATCCCAAATTGCAATATCCAGTTTACCAAAAGCATTACCGGTCAAACGTCGTGCCCCGCCCATTAACCCTTGGTAAGTTACCATCTTCCGACAATTTCCTCTCACCACCTCACAATATTAGATTTATTTCTTATTTCTTCGCAGTAATATAAAATGGGAAAGTATGTTGTTCAGCAACTTGTATACTTGTAACATGTTTACTAGGTTGATTTCGGAATCAAGAAAAGGTTGTGGTCGAATCGTCGACTATTTTGAGAGAAAACAAGTGAACATTTAGGCATTTTTATGTAAGGCATTTTAATATTATAGTTGGTCTTCGATGCCCATTGACGTCGATGACGATTTTTTGATGATGATTTTTTTCGATGACGTCGTCGGAATATTAAAATAATCATCATCATCATCATCATCATCTCAGCCAAAAGACGTCCACTGCTGGACAAAGGCCTCCCCCAAGGATCTCCACAACGACCGGTTTTGTGCTGCTCGCATCCAGCGGCAAAAAAATAATTAAAAAAAAATTATAAAAAAAAATAATAATAATAATAATAATAAAATAATGTTCTTTTAATAATCTTGCATTATAAATTTGTTTGGGGATGATACTTTTTTGTTACCTACTTTTATAATGAAGTTATTATCTTTAATAAAGTCAAATACTGATTAATGAAATTAAATTAATTTTCAGATATTTCTTTGTCAGTGATAGAGGAGAAACGCGTTTAGTGAATCCCACCTAAGATATTGAAATTATAAATGACAAACATATTCAATGATAGATAATATTATTGCATTATTTACATTTATTTATTCACGCACTTTTCGTCTGAGTATTTTCAGTTATAAAATAATCACCAGTCACTTCGAATACGTACGGTAACTCTCTTAGATAGTGTCGCGGTGTGAAAATTATTGTCCCTTTTTGTTGCTTTGCAAGCCACAACACACGTTGTTTAGTTTTGCCCATGTTTGATTAATTTGAAGGACAAGTAACCTATACAATTAAAATCGATGTAAGTCAACGACCTCGCGCGTGCGCTATAAATAAATAACATTTCCACCTGAAATAAAAGGACAGTAAACGGGAGTAGTCCGAAAACGTAGTTAATCGCCGACCGAGATCGCCCCCGAGCAGGAATGGCTTCATTTACGATTTTTATTTCCGGTTAGTGATGGGACACAAAACTTTACATGTCGATACTTTTAGAATCTATCGACTTAACTCAAAATTTGAACCTACTCTTTAGTCTAGTGGCTATATAGACCACCTGTACTTAAACAGCGGGATATATAAGTTGACTCGGTTAGGTTTGTAAATTTGTTTTTAATCCGTGGAGATTCTTAACATTCGCAGTTATACGAACCTAAATCATCATTCTTCTATAAGAAAAGTTACACACATTTTTTCAAATTATTCATAACTATCTTTTTTGTCATTGTGTGCAGAGGGATTCATAGCGTTACTTATTCGTTACCACCCACACTATCAACAGCTACCGCAATAAATCAACTTGAGATTTTTTAAGAGTTTCGTACTAAGATGTTTTTATATGGCAGTTCTTCTGCTGAATTTTCTAAGCATTAGGTATATTATCATAATTACTCTCCAGGTTTACAAACCGATGTTGTAGTCATAAGCCCTACAACGATAACTTAAAATTCGAATTTTAAGTTTACCAAAAAAACTATCGACAACTTTTCCACACAGCACTTTATAATAAGCGCTATCGGTGTATTGAGATTAACCCGCCTTTATAGCATCGAGTTAGTGTACATTAAATTTAACGGTTCCATTGGACCATTGCTCTAAATTGGCTCGGACAAAGATGCCAAAGTGGTGTTTTAACTATTTATTTTACTCTCCCACGTAGCCGTTTTGATGTCGTAAAAGTAATACAATCAGGTTTAAATAGGGAAAAACAAAGGCATAAAGTGTATGCTAATCTAATCTTACATCTGCTAAAATTGTTTGTAAGGAAAATTCAGGTTTTATTCAAATGAAACTTATTTTTGTGTAGTCGATGTCGACATTGTCAGGACACCTTAGCCGGGACTATATTTTCTTTTATAGTACTACAAAAAGTAGGTATTTCTGATTAAAAGATAACGGAAAATTGTTTTTTATTTTACATAAGTGTATGGCCTCACCTGAAAGTAAATGAGGATTAGGTCGAGTAAGGCAAAGAGCACCTCAGACGTGATCGTCAATTACTGAGGAATTGACTATCTCTTTAACTGAAAAACAACGACGCTACGGAAGGTACTTTCTTTTATACACACTTACTTAGGCCCACAACACACGGTGAAACGCAAAAGTAAAGAAACTGCAACTCTAGTACAGTACCTCGCTGTAAGGGAGAAAAGAGCTGGACACTTGCTGAGTTTCTTGCCGGTTCTTCTCAGTACAAGATCTCCCGCCCAGAGTAGATAGACTTACGAACCGATGGCATAAAATGACGTTCATAAGAGCTATTTGTAGCCTAAACTGAATAAATGATTTTGAATTTTGAATTTTGAGTTACTTTTGAGTTTCATTTAAGTTTCTGATATAGAGCCCTATAGAAAACCACACACGATAAGACGACGCAACTAGTGTGAAACCAGATTGAAATGCGTTTCAAATCAGTTGCATTGAAACCGCCGTGCAGTAACTACGTGTTGCGTTTCATTGATTTTGGCGCGTTTTTTCTATCAACAAAATGACCGAGGACGAAAATAAAAATAATAATTTCGTCTTGGAAGTAGAAAAGTATTCTTGCCTATACAATACAGCTGTTCCTCTGGACTTACACATTCCCTCATATTAGTATTTTGTCTTTGTAGTTGAGATGTCATTATTTCTAGTAACTCAAGGTAAGTATTTTTCCTCATACGGTAACAATCCATATATTTTCTATCATTTTGTTGTAATACTTTGGCAGTCACAAACATACGATAGTTTATATTCTTCTCGATGTAAGGATGTATCCACATAGTTCTTCTTTTACGTCTTCTTGTTTGTCGAAGATATAAATACATAACAATCTTCTATAAATAAATATCTTCATCTATTGAACTCGACATATTGAAGATCTCAGATAAAACTATAATTATTGTAAGATAATTTCATCACATTTATGTTGCACCGTATGTGGAAATAGTCTGAAACTGGTTTCAAACCAAGAGTTTCAAATGGGTTTCGTTGCAATTGCGTTTCACCTGTGTTCTGGACCTTAGGCAAATGAATCTTCTCTGCCTGATATCAAGCAGAAACAGTGTCCGGATACGAGGACAGCAGTCTGCCACACAATTTATGAACGCAGTAAGTACAACTTACTGTGTTTGTGATTGTGATATTTGAGGTGCTGACATTACGATCTTTTTCTCGAAACTGTTCAAATGTTCTTTACTGCGTTCATAAATTGCGCGGCAGCTAGTGAAGCATGATTCTACCTCACTTTGCCTACCCGCAGGTGGTTTCTTCACAGCCCGTTTAATGGACCCCATGTAGTAGGAAGGAGGAAATATGTTTATTTCCATTTTTCCGGTATACTTGTAATTTTTTGGTTGTTGTTGTAAGATGACACTCGTAAAAACCCTTATTGGGCCATCTTGGTGTGTAGTGCCCCGATCTTCTCATATGCCCTATATTCCCATCTGAGGATAGAACAGTTTAATAGTATACCTATGTACCCGTTGTAATATTTTGAATTTTGAATTTGAATTTGAATTTAAACGAGTCTGAACGTTATATTTTTTATACCTATATAAAGGTTAAATAATAAATTGTCAACAATGACTCCTAACCCTCCAGACACAAAATAATTATCGGAGTGATCACAAACGCCCCTCGCTAATTACTTGCATGGCCGGTTCACAATGACCGCACGGGCGGGTTAATGAAAAATCGGCCGGAAATCGCAAGAATCCGGCCGATTTTGGCCGGCCCGGTTGACCGTGCTAATTGCGGGTTACGGCGAAATCTGTCTGCAGTTCATATTTGAATTGTGTTAAGGGAGGTGCTTTTATATAATTTACGATCTATTGCCCTTACATATTCGCAATATTATGTTCTTGTGTTTACGATTTGTTAAAGAAAATTGAGGTAAAATGTACTAGGTGTTTAATGATGACCATCTGCTCAATTTTATTAAAAAAATTAGATTCTTCTAACAGATCTTCGAAATAGTCTGTTATATTGCTATATTGATTTTGTTCTTTTTTGTACTGTCTGGGTGAACCAAGCCTAAACAATATTTAAAAAGATCTTCATATTTAGTTGATATGATATTTTGCTGAGTATAATGAGTGTAATAAATAAATTTTATTGTTTAGCTTCTTATGCTGAATGTGTTATTTCGATATGTTTAATTAATTTAAAGTCAAGAAAATTAACTTAAGGTCAACTTATTTAATAACGTTAGAATCATAACGCTGAAATGCAACCTCTATTCGATGTATAAATTATTTTATAAAAGAAAATTAGCAAACAGATATACGGTACGGATAAACAAATGAGTTCAAAAATCTGCAAATAAAACGAACAATCGTTTGACCGTGTAAACAAAACAGAGATATCTTCAAATAGAACCCTCGGGGAGCACTTTATAATTCCCATCCTTCAGTTTTATGTTCCTATTATAAAGTGCTCTTTATGGCCAATTTTATTGCTAAAAGACTTACGTAATTTCGTCACGGGGTCGAACCAAAGATGAGGATTTGAAGTAAGTACCTATTAAAAGTTGAGCTGGATAGGTAAGTATTTGGGTTAGCTCGGGTCGGGCGTTCAAAACTGTTTAATTAGTTTTGAGAAACTCAAGATATCAGAAGTCCAGGTAATCATTTTGAAATTTATTAAGGCGAAGGTTTCCAAAAAAACGGTGTTTTTAAATAAGTTTTATTCGAAATGTATAAGGATTATAAATCCAAAAAAATATATGTTATTCATTGACCTTTTATCAAGTAATTTCGGCTTGTATTTTCACGATATTTTACAATTTCCTGCATCGAATATAATATCAAACATATCTACGTCTTATTAATAAACTAAATATCGTTTTATTCAGGCTATACACCGTTTCAGACAAAGATATACCAAACCAATTGTCTTTGAATATGTAATAGTTGTCGGCCATTATAATTTTAATAATAAGTAAACGTTTAATAAAACCCACATTATTGCGTAATTCGACGCTCCCGCCATCATTCAGTCCCGAGCGGAACGCCTTGGAAATCTCACAGTCGGAAACGCTCGCCTTAAACGCAGTGATTCTTGTTGCTATCTTTATCACAAAATAGGAGAAGGCAAGCTTGCTGCAAGCAACAGCTGCGCTCTGACTGTTCCGAGCTGGTCTGAGATTCCGTGTCCATGAGAGGTTGTCTATGTGTGTGGTTCTTGAGCGCGGTTTGTATGAAGCTTAATCAATCTGCAGTCTCCTTTTGTCTTAATTGTGTGATACTGGTAGTTCTTTTATACCTTCATTTATATTATGTTTAATATTATCAAAAAAATTCAACCGCCTCTGTGATCTAGTGGCTAAGACCACCAGTTTAGACCCAGAGGTCCCGGGTTCGATTCCCAGCTGGGGTACATGTTTGTGTACTCGGTTGGTTGGTGGTAGGGCTTGTTTGTCCGCCTGGCTAGCTACCACCATCTTATCTAAATATGTCGCCATAACATCAAAGTTTGTAGCATTGTTGTGTTCCGGCAGCTAGAGATAATATAGCCAGTGCCTCACTAGTTGAAGTTCCTAGGTGTAGTGCGCTTTCATCATTGGCCTTATTATCACTTTACATCCGGTGAGATCAAGCCAATGTGCTTACCCGTAAAATATAAAAAATAAAATAAATAAAAAATACAAAGGAACATCACGAATCTACTAAAATTATGCAATAATTTTTTTTTAATAAGTGTTATCTCAGTTGTTTTTGTAGAGAGTTTGCTGATTGCCTCATACGGCATTTTCAGCTTCACCGGGCTTGTTTGGGGGCGGCGAGAAACTTAAAGGGTTCCTCAAGCCGTATGAAACGAATCACCTTCGGAGGTTTTCTAGAGGCAACGGCATCACGCACTAGTGGGTGTCCCCGTGCCCTACTAGATTCTTCGAAGGGAGAATTGGATCGGTGTTATCTCAGTGTGATATTCTAATATTAAATGATATTGCATTTTTAAACATTCATCATTAACAGGTCATTTTGTCCCCACTGCTGGGGCACCAGCCTTTTCTATGAATGTAAACACCACAGACAGAAAGAGCCCACCACGCGGGTTTAGTGCCGATTGGTAGTGTTAATGACTGCTAATGCAGACGGGATCAACGGCTTAACGTGATTTTCGAAGCATTTCCGTAGCTCGAGATTTTGCGTTTTTGGTCACCCCAACCGATGACCATCATTTGTAAAGTTGCAAAACTTCGGCAATCGCAGTTAGAGAGTGTTAACCACTGGCCATCGAGCTCTTCTTAAGCATAATCTTACCAATATCTTTCAATTTAAAAAATTGGTCGCCAAGCCGGAAGTCATGGAAGTATGAGCAAAATATATGAGAAGGTATTTTAAAATAAATACCGTATACAGTGTGATAGGATAGGTATTCCATCAAAATCGTCCCCAATCGTATAAACAATAGATATAAAGCAAGCCAACTGGAACACCCCTTTGGCATTCCGCCGACTCAGCGCTCGTCGCGCTTGTCGCGTCTACAGGGTGATTGACAAATATATCCTTTCGAAAATTTTAAGTGACAAGACGAATATGCAATTTTTAATGTGATATGCTGCGTTCACAGGCATTTTCTTTTTTGAGAAAACTTGCTACGTTAGACATAAGTAATATTTATATTCCATTGTGTTTATAAACTTATCATGGAAGCTTTCATTCACGCGAGGGATTTTTTGGTCATAGAATATTCAGTAACAGTGTCAGTCAACATGGCCCATCACACATCAAGGGGCTATACATTAAAAAGCTATGATATCGATATGAAAATAAGTATAAAATGCTTCCATTCAATAATATGTAATGTTTCCATCAACTTTAGAAAACAATCAGCTAAAATGTCGTTTCAGCATCAGCATCAGTCTGTCCTATAGTCTAGCAGTTTGGAGATAGGATCTTATCCCATCATCACCTGGTGCAATTCGGGTTTATAGGTTTAAATTTTTTTTTTTTTTAATATTTTTTTTAATAAATATTGAAAACAAAATAAATTCGTGTCAGTGCGACTACGAGTAAGTCTTTATTGTTCATTATAAGTAGTTAACCACGTATAAAACGTAATACAGAAAATAATGACACCTCATTTACGCGATAATTTTGTAAAGTTATCACGCAATTAATATTTTTCCATAGTCATATAATAAAAAAAATATTAATCTCGAAATGTCTGACATGTGAAACACTATTTTGGCTATATGAGAAGCTCAAGATACTTTAAATTGGTCACCCGACATTGTAATAGTTGCTTCACTTGCAAGAACTCGAACGTGCTAGCCATTTGGTCATCGAGCTCCTCGTGTTAACTTAATTTTTATTTGCAACTTTCTCGATGATCTGTCACAACACCCTGTATATTCACTAATACTATGCATCTGTGTTTGGGTGCTGGCCAGCGCTGAATCAATCACTAGCCGGTCCATCCGCACCTGGTGCCATCTGTGTGTCCATCATATTGGTATTCGTACATGTTGTTTGTACAAAACCCATTTCAGACTTTATTGCTTGTAATCAAGGTTTTTATGAAACTCACAATTTGTTAAGAGCTTGTCAGTTCACATTTATTTAAGCCCATACCCACTGCTTGCTGTAAATATTATGTTAGAATATTATCGTGTACCCTAACATTAAGTACATAACTTAAGTTTTTTGGATCTAGGGTAAGTTTTTATACTGCAATAAATTGCCTTATTTTATCTAATTATAGCGCTTGTTTCCCAAATATTTTAATGATCTTATATTTAAAATATAAGATTACAATGATATCTGTAGCTTAATTAAGTTGGCGTAGGTTAGTTCCAAAATATTCAAAAGAAAATATAGTAGAAACACGTAAATATCTTATAATAATGTTTACTTCATATAGCTACTTTCATAGTTTTCACTACTTAGATTGTAATTCAATTAAATTGTGACCAATGGTTAATGGGTTCACAATTACTTTTGTATGTATTTAAATAAATAATAACATAACAACTATTTTTTATATATTGGTGTTGTATATAAAAACGGCTAGTTAAATAGAGAAATAAGAACAAGGTATGTCTATCTTCCTGATGAAACAAAACTTAACTCTATTATATTTTTAAAAATTGTTGCCTTAAATCGTTAATACACCGGAATCATGTTTAAGTATGTTTAGTCATCATAATCGCGTGTGAAATATTGGTGGCGATTCTTAAAGGAATTCGTCCGTTTCCAGTAATAAGCGGTAATAAGTGGTCACGAACTCTCTACAAATAATGCCATAGACTAAAGGGTGGTCCTAGAAAAGGCTTAGAAATACTTAGCTGTACATTTTTTAAACAAGATGTGTCTACTGGAAGGGTGACCTAAATATATGAAATTTATTTATTTATTTATTTATTTATTGGATCACCAACATAAGATACAGCATTACAATTTAATATTTATATTAGGGTTGTTTACTTACTGTTCTTAAATTTATAGGTAATCACAGCGTGCACAAAAATTAACATTTTATAAAAATTTATATCAACAACAACAAATAATAATCAAAGTAACATTCCAAAATTTAACATAAACATTTTTAAATAATTTAACAAATCATTAACACTCAACTACATCAAAGTACTACTAAGGCATGTCATTATTTTTAAGTATTTTGAGAAACCCGGGAAGACTTTGAAAATGGATATCGAGCTCCGGGAGCCTTTTGGATAAAATGTTGTACAGACGACTTAAGCGTCTCACCGGCGAGCTGCGACCCATTCTGGTTCTGCAGAATTTATTTGCGAACGTCTGGCAAGGGAATCGTGGTAATCTGCGTGGAACATTGTAGGCAATTCGATCCATCAACAAGGGGCTGTCAAAGCGGTTGTTCAGTAATTTGTAAAGGCAGGATATGTCCAGGTAAGTACGTCGAACAGAGAGTGGGTCCAGATGAAAATGCTTCGCCTTATCCGAATATCCCTTCAAACTTTTTGGAGCCCTAAAACGATATGACAAGCTTCTTATTAGTTTTTTTTGGACTCTCTCTAACCTATTGACGTGCACCCTATAATCTGGACACCAAACTAAGCTGAAGTATTCCAGTTTACTCCTTACATAGCTGTTGTAAAGTAAGATGACTGTATTGGGTTTTTTTAAACTCTTGGTAACTCTTAAGATAAATCCGAGTGATTTATTAGTTTGTTTCACAATTCTATCGATGTGATCGGAAAAACGCAGCTGGCTGTCCATTACAACACCAAGATCCCGGATGCTAGTAACTTCTTTAAGATTATCGCCATCAATGCTATATTCGGTTGCTACTTTATTTCGTTTTTTGGTGAATTTTATGTGCTGGCATTTGGCAGCATTCAAGAACATTTTATTTTTGTTGCACCACTCATGTAAATTATCTATGTCAGCTTGTAAATATGAAGAGTCCATTGCACTGGAAATAGTTTTGGTTAATTTCAGATCATCAGCGAACAGATACATTTTGCAATGTACTATGGCTTGGGAAATATCATTAATAAATATGTTGAAGAATAGTGGTCCCAGAACAGAGCCCTGAGGTACACCTGATAGTGCAACAAAGGATTTGGATTGTTCCCCATCTAGTACCACCCTTGATTGACGATTTGTTAGGTAGGATCGACACCAGTCAAGCATTCGATTCGTGACGCCAAATACACACAATTTATCCAAAAGCATCTTATGGTTTACTTTGTCGAATGCCTTGGAAAAATCCGTGTACACAGCATCCACCTGCAGTCCCTGGTCAACCGTGTCCATTATATCAGATGTAAAAAGCATTAAATTAGTGTTAGTCGATCTTCCTCTCATGAAACCACTCTGCTCGGTGATAATATATTTCTGGACATGTCTATATAAAACGGAATAAACCATCGACTCAAAAACCTTTGACATTGTGGAGAGCAAGGATACAGGTCTATAATTTTCGACATACTCCTTTTTACCACTCTTATAAATCGGTACTACTCTTGCTTCCTTCCATACATCGGGGAATATACCCGTTTCTAGGGAACGATTATATAGTATGGAAAGTGGAAATCATTTGCAAGCCAAGCCAATGCATTTGCACAATTCACCAAAAAAAGAGGGTGAATATTGTCCGGACCTGTACTCTTTGTGGTATCTAGTTTTTTTAACTTATCTTTAATTTCATCTGAACTAAATTGGACTGGATTCAAAACGTCATGCATTTCCGAATTGTGACTTAGTACGTTAAGAACACTGTTGCTAGTGTCATTATGTTCTACTTCATATACTGAGGCAAAATGTGCTGCAAACATATCAGGAATTCGCTTAGTACTTGGAACTATACTACTCCTTAAAATCATTTCACTCGGATATGACGAACGATTCTTTCTAAGATTTTTTACATAGGTCCAAAAAAATTTAGGGTCCTTCTTTATGTCTGATTCAATTGTTTGTATATATTTATTATAGCATTCTTTTATCATTTTATTACAGTCGTTTCTTAAATATTCAAACTCTAGTTTATCTAGCGGATTTCCGAATTTAAAATACTTCTTACGAAATTTATGTTTTTGCTTTAATAAGCATATTAATTGTGGAGAAAACCAAACAGGATAGGATCTTTGAGAGTTTTTTGTATTGGGTATATGATCTGTAATAACTTTGTGTATAATAGCATAAAACCTTGCTAACATCTCATTCACATTCTGATACGAACCCAGCTCCTCTGACCATTGCACCGATTCCAGATATTTATTGATCGCTATGTAGTTGCCCTTATAAAAATTATTCCGTCTTGTCGAAACTGGTTTTTTGAGTTTTTCTACTTTTATAGTTAATTGAATTTCAAGAGCAGGGTGAAATTTATCTATACTTCTAATGGGCTGCATAGACTCTTTGATATCTAATATATTTTCATTGCAAAGTATTAAGTCTAGTAATTTGTTTTGTTGGTTATATATATTATTAAATTGCTTTAAATCATTATGAGTAAGAAAATCTATAAATTTACATAGCATTTCACTGTTACTATATTGCGCCGGTATCATGCTTAGATCCTCATCGACAGAATTGTTTTCCCACAATATACCGCTCATGTTAAAGTCCCCTGCAATTAACGTGTAATTATGTTCAAGACGTGATAGTAAGTTTGTGTTAGCTTTATCAATAATTTTTTTTAAATGGTTACTTGTTACTGGGGGTGGTAAATAAACTGCACAAATATGAATTGCTCTCTTTCCCCTTTTAGATGAAGGAGTTACTGAAACCCAAAGGTCTTCGCTTTCACTTTCAAACTCAGTGATACGCTGTGACGTTAGCCCTTTACGTACCGCTATTAGGACTCCTCCTCCTCTCTTTTTTCCTGATGCAGTTGTTTCGCGATCCCGTCTGTACACATTATATTCATCCTCAAGTTCAGAGTCAAAACATCCACTGTTGAGCCAAGTTTCTGTAAATATTAATATATCATAGCTGTTGTTAATTATTTGTTGACGTACCTCAGTTACATTAGTATTCAAGCCTCTCACGTTTTGGTAATATATACTTAGGTTATCAATAGACATACAAGAAGTGATACAATATTTAAAAGAATCAATATCCTAAGAATCATAATCCTAATAAAATATGTTACGGTAACAAGTGATCTCATATTGTAAACTTTTTTGCCTGGTGGTAGAAATCTGCCCATTTTCTGGACGGCGACCATTCTAATACCTAGTTCTAGTTGGATTTGGGGAAATGACAGCAGGGCATATACCTACACAGTAACAGTAACAATGCGAAGTAACAAATTACGAGTTATACCATTGTTGGTAACACCTTATTTAAGTGTTCTGTGTTGGTATCTATGGCTGCGTGACGTTCGAGATACAGATTTATTTCTAACCCAAAGGTGCCTGACTAACGGACGCTACGGTATAACTTTTAATTTTCTAGCTCTAAGAACCGAGACAATAGATATATTTTTATTAATTTGCATCGGTTTTGCACGCGTCCATGGGTTCCGGTGTGGCTGCTTTCAGTCAGGCTCAGTGCCTTGATCTCACTTGATGTTAAGTGATGATAAGGCCAATTGGTGGAAGCGCACTTCACCCGGGATCCTCAACTAGTGAGGCACTGGCTATCTTATCTCTAGCTGCCGGAACACAACAATGTTACAAACATTGATGTTATGGCGACATATTTAGATAAGATGGTGGTAGCTATCCAGGCGGACAAACAAGTCCTACCACCAACCAAACCGAGTACACAAACATGTACCACCCGCTGGGAATCGAACCCGGGACCTATGGGTCTAAACCGGTGGTCTTAAGACCACAGAGGCTGTTAAATAAGTAACATTAAAAAAAAAACAAAATCTCCAAGACATTTCTATAACTTTATAGGTCTACAAATAAACAGTATGGTTTTGGTTTATTCACGTCTTTTCCTACAGCATGGTAGCGTGATAGCACGCAGTTAGTCACGGCTGTGAGGCGATCGCAATAAACTTTTAAATGGAGATGTATCGCTTTTTAAATTGATAAGAGATATATTGTTGTCCGTGCCGATGTTTATGGCATTGGTTTTCTTGGTTAAAAGCAGGACCGGATAATAAGACTTTAGAAATTCTAAACGAGTTCAATTTACAGCTGATACAGATATAAAATTTATTGAATTACGCTCCAATGTAACGGTCAACAAGTTCCTAAAATATCAATTTGAAATAAAGGAAAGTGCGTGTCTTTCAACTTATTTTCTTTCTTGTTGTAATAATTGTAATAGCATTTATAAACTTATACAAATACAACCCTCCAAAACAAAAGTTGTCGATAAAAAACCAAACAATAAGGTTTAAACACTTATAAACAGTTTGTGACATACTGTGCTATTGTAAGTATACAACACTAGTATCAGACTGCAAACGTCTCACAGCTGGGCTAAGGCCTTTCCACATGGACAGAACAAATGAGGTCTTATTTGTAATCAAAATTCAATATATGCCAATGATCTCTTCCAAACAGAATACAAAATGGCAGGTCATTGCTGCTTGACGATTGAAATAAGTTTGAAGACGTTAGCTATCTAGAAGGGTTCTATGCGCAAACCCTGCCGCCTACTTAAATTGTTTAAATCCTATTCAATCTCTGTCGATAAGGATGCTACGGACCCCACCACAATACAGTGTTACAGCCAACCATATTACGTAACGGCCCCGTGTCGGATGCGAGTCGTAAAAGTTTACGAACTGCTGCCCTTTCAGAACTATCGGTGACAATCATCTATGGGCACAGAGTATGCAATGGTACAGAGAAAATGTGTTTTTTTTCTCTCTCTACAATTTACCTTGGATATTGTCTTTGTGTGAAATCTTGGAGAGGTCTACATCCCAACAATACTATTTTTGGATATGTTTTTGAGCCGGTTTACAAATTATGTAACAAAACGGCAGTCTAAACTGAAGCGAACGCTTATTGACGTTTTATAAAGAACTGTAAGTACATCAGAAACACAAATACGTAACAGAAAAATTATTTTATTATTTTTTATTAGACATTCGTCAGTCTGATAAATTCAAAGATCACGATGTATTTGTTAGTTATTTCTTTTAAAGTGAACATAATATTATATAAATTATATAAAACAGGCCCAATGTTAAGACGGTAATAATTTATCAACAGAAAAAAGTATACTATATAGCCTATAACTGTCCCACTGCTGGGCAAAGGACTCCATCATTGAAATCAAAATACAGTGAAAAAATGAAACCGCCTACCCGACCCAGCCAGGAATCGAACCTGGGTCTTCCGTAATCTGCTGGCTTCCGTATCTGGCTGCACTGACCGCTATGCTCCCGGAAAGGCTGACGTAAGCGCTGAATTTTGTCACTGCTTTTTTAATTTTTTTGAATGCTAATAGTGGCACAGTGCGCCATCTATCCACCGGTCATTGCAACCGATGGCTATGCAGATTCATCTTTGTAGATGAAATACCACACATTTGCTAACACAACGCTAGGTATAGTAAATTTTTTATTTTTTTTATTTTTTCACTGTATTTTATAAATATTTAATTTAGCTTCAGTGCAGCAATTAGCACTTGAAAATAAAAAGTAAAAAATCACTACAATCGATAGGTAATGGCTTATCGATCACACACCCGAGCTATGCATCGAAAAATCTGTAATATACTTTGCTCGACCTGGGATTGAACCCGGGACCTTCGGATATCGGGCCGAGCGCTTTGCCACTAGGCCACCGAAGCGCTCATCAACAGAAAAAAAAACTTTGGATAAAAGAGTGTATTGCCAGTTAAATCCAACAACTACTCTGTGCAACATTCGCTGAGATTTCAATAAACGCATCCGGGCCTCTGATTGCTACATCTTCGCCGTTGTTAGCGTGACAGACAGACGCCGAGTCACTCAGCCTCTCGCAATATCACTAAATATTGGATTCGCATCGCCCACCGATCATCGCGGGGAGTGTGAAGCTGCAGATCAGATGAAATCAATTAGGGACGGCGTTCGAGGAATGCCATTTTATTACACTACTACTGATGTCCCACATTCTACTTCTACACTAAACTAAATACTTGCCCATTTGCCGCACTTAAAGAATATACGTTTAATGATAGAAATAGAATATAAAAAATCTTTATTTAATAAAATGCATCACACATATAAATTATACAAGTAACACAGGAACATAATTTATGCAATATTTACGTTTCCACTATCAACATTGGTCATTGCTTTTAACCATGGGCGGCGCGCGGCGCGGTTTTCCGCGAATGCCATATTGAAATTAAAAACAATAATTAAAGAAAACAAATTGGTAACTTCGTTACAAAAATATGCTTACGACCTAATTGTTAGAGATGTTTTTCCAATAAATAATCTTAGGTCCCTTAATCATTACAATTAGTTGGCATCTTTGAGTACGGCTGTCTGTTGGATGGATAGATGTCTTTTTAACATCATCATCATCATCATCGTCAGCCTATTATAGTGCACTGCTGGGCATGGGCCTCTCCAAGTGCACGCCACTGAGCACGATCCGATTTTTGTATACTCATGCCTAAATACAGACAAACATACAAACATAGATACATACATGCAATGCATATATACATGCACACAAGCATACTTACATACAGTGACGCTTAAAGGTACGCTAGATTACTTTTTGCCACCAAAATAAAAGAATGATAATAATAAATTTTGACGCATTAAAAATCTGATTACTTAGCGATATCGCTAAAATCACTAAAACATTTCTTTACATTATGACGACCTCTTTTCCAAAGACCTTTTATGAATATTTGCAGTTAATGAGGCTTGATGTTTTAATCCTTTTAATATCGCCCGAGACGTGGCCAACAACTCGTGAAAGGGTAAGATTAATTACGAAACATTTTTGTCTTTCGATATTACGAAGACACTTTGTTTATAAAAACATGAAAAATTCATTAAGTCACGTTGACAAGCTTTGCGGATATCAACCCTCCGCTATGTCGGGTCACAATCACCTATCTTGGTTGGTGGTAGGGCTTGTTTGCCCACCTGGCTAGCTACTATCATAACATGAAATTATGTCGCCATAACATCAATGTTTGTAGCATTGTTGTGATCCGGCAGCTAGAGATAAGATAGCCAGCGCTTCAATAGTTAAAATAAAAATAAAATTCTTACAGTTTTGAAATTACACTTAAACGACCTTACGAGTGACGTGCACTTAAAGAGACCTATGTCCAGCAGTGGGCTATTATAAGCTGATGATGACGATGACCTTTGGCTTATGATACTGAGCAGACAAACGAGCAAACGCTTTCCGTGCTTCGGAAGTTACATAAAGCCGTTGGTCCCGGCTGCATTAGCAATCGTTAGCAACCGCCACTCCGCACGGGGCCTGCGTGTTGGTTCATGGCCATTCCGTGGTGTTTCCAATCATAAGGAAAGCTCGTGCCCCAGTAGTAGGGACAGAAAACAGCCCGTCTGATGGAAAACGCAATCGTATCCTATGGACCCCTGTGACACTAAGCCCCTTACAAATAAACACAGAATAAGGTCCGAATAGTTAGTCCGTGTTTTGTTCCTTTAATGTAAGCGTCTTTTTAAATACGAGTAAAAGACACAAAACACGGAATAACTATTTGGAGTTCTGTTCGGTTCATACGGATTCTGTTCGGGAATCCTACCACTTGCTAATATTATTGTAAATTGAACGTGTACTCAATGCTATATTAACTGTCCTTACGTTCCTCCGTTTTTATCCCCCAAATATTTAGAGACAGAGATGAGCGGAGACGAAGAGAGGAGGCTTTTGCCCAACAGTGATACAAGATGGATTACTTAAAAAAACAATATAAAACAATAATTTAAGTAACACTCGGTTTACCCATAATACGGACAGACCAACTGACCAACAAATAATGTACAGTCGACGGCAGATCAACCTACCCAAATCTGTCAAATTTCTCCAATGAATATTGATCCTTATAACCAAACAATAAAGTTCAAAATTGATTGTAGAAATTTGACAGTTTTGGGTAGGTTGATCTGCCGCCGTGTGTACCATAACATCCAAAACAAACTAATCTATATAATGACAACCTACTAACACGAATTATTTTAAAAATGAAGAAGTTACTATGTGAAATATTTCTGATATTGACAAATGAATGCTGGCCATTAAATTAAAACATGGCCGCCGGCATATACTCATCATAATAATGGATTAATTTTCCATTATACATAATGCGTTCACATATATACGAGTAGGTCACTGTGTAAACTCTAACACATTGTATTGAACGGACGTTTCTTATCATTTTAATAACAGTAAAAAAATCTTAATAAAAAACAACATTTCTCATCTTTAAACAATTGTGAATTGCCATTACTGTTGAGACCACCGCCGGCATATACTCATCACAATAATGGATTAATTTTCCATTACACATAATGAGTTTACACATATTGGTCACTGTCTAACACATCGTATCGAACGGACGTTTCTTATCTTTCTAAATACAGTTAAAAAAAAATTTATAATATTTTTTAAATAATAATATTTCTCTTTTTCATACAATTGTGAATAAGCATACTGTTGAAGTTAAATAAAAATGATTACACGTAAAGCGGCAGTGTCACCGGTGACACCAAAAATCAAATTCCTCGTCAAATCGAAATCGGACGACAATGGAATATCGAAAACGCTACGCTACATATTCGTTTTCTTTCAAATCGTATTCGCTTTGGACAACGGGTTCATACAAGCGTCAACGAAACGCAAGAAGTGCCTTCTGAAACTTGCAGCTCTGCTACAATCGTTGATTATATTCGCATTTTGCATTTACGCACTATACCCCTTTTCTGAGGAGCACACGTTGTTTTATGTCATTGACATTTTTATGTACCTCATGTTTGTTATAGTGACGTTGTGTTGCACATATTCGTACTACGACTTCCAAAACGACTTACGCTCCTTCGACAAGGAAATAAATGCTGACAATGTGAACTACAGACTGGACTTGAAAATAATAGCCGTTTTAACAATCATTGCTGCGTTTATGGTCTTAAAATATATACTTTACATTAATTATGCACCCGAATCGAAAGTTGTTAGATGCTATAACACCATTTTTTATTTAATATGTTTGCTTGGTGTCGATTTCGTTCTAATAATTTATATTTTTGTCTTCTCTTCGACCTGTTGGCGGATCAAAAAGTTTATTCGTCTCGTCCGGAATGATAATGTCGATGTGATAGTGTGTCAGTACCTTTATAAGAATATTGTCGATATCACCGAGAAGGCTAAAGCGAACTTCAATTTTACGGTATGTTTTAAATACGTTTAGCTAAGTGATATTTTTTATTGTATCAAAAATTTTTGTTAAGTTAGAGTTTATTTTTATTTCAGTTCATCGCCACTTTGATATTTAACACAGTTACAGTGACTGTAATTTTATTTCTCCCCTTCGCGGAAGGTACTGTAAAAAGTGTAAGTATTAAACTATTGTATATGCATTATTCTATTCTGTTATAATTTATCAGCCACGGGACTACGAATTTTAATTTTAAGTGCTTTCCAGAAACCAGTGTTCGTCATCGTCATTACTAGCTTATTTTATGATCCCACTGATGAGCCATGAGCGTTCCATATTAACGACTGCTAATGCAGCCGAGACCAACGGCTTTGCGTGCCTTCAGAAGCACGGAGGAGCTCGAGATCAAACATTTTGGTCACCCATGCGTGACCAGTCTTTGCAAAAGATGTTTCTCCTTAGCAATCACCAATCGGGCGCGTTACTCATTGCGCCATCGAGCTCCACAAACCAGTGCCTGCACAGCCATAAAGGCACAGAAGGGTTTCCTCAAAAACTCTAGCATTCCTTCCTAGCCACGGGTATGGCTCGAGAACACGACACTTAATCCAGTATGTTTTCCAGGAACCACTGTGGAGGGTGACGGCTAATATACTGTCAGTGCTGAAGAACTTGCTGATCATGTTGGCACCCACTTTCACCGCTGGCCTGCTATCGTCAGAGGTTGAGAAGCTGGTACTGGCTTTGAGGGATAAGGTGTTGCTGGCAAAAGGTATTGGTTTACTTTCAAACGTCACATTAAAGATTTGGGCAATTATGAGAATCATATCAACAAACACAATATGTTGTTGTCGCCCGAGGTGAAGAAGCTGATATTGGCTTAGGATCTTTAGCTTTACTTTGAAATATCACAGAAAAGATTTGGATTGTTAATACAATGGATAAGAACAACAAGAGTGAGCATTTCTTTTGATAATATTAATCACATCGTGACTTTAGAGGAGACACATTATTTTTCTGCAAACAATGTATTCATGATAATTTATTCGGAAAGGGTTTTATGAAGTTTTTTTTGTCTATATATTTATTAATTCCTAGCACATATACGATAAACACCTAAACAAATTATATTAAAATCTCCAACCACTAGACCCGACAACATCAAACACATTTATGGTAGACTCATAAGCTGATCGTATTGAAATCCATAATCACTAAACCCCAGACTACATTGTGAAGTTTTCCTCTCCAGATGAGAAGCTAGTCCGCGACCTGAAGAGGTTCATCGGCTACGTAGAGGCGCGTCCGCTCAAGTTCAGCATCTGCAGCGTGGTGCCGCTAGACTGGAACCTGCCCGTCATCGTCGTCAACATGTCCTTCACCTACCTCATCGTCATGATACAGTTCACGCATAACTACTGAAAAAGTTCCAGTCGCATTACCAACCTTAACTTTTTCTTTTTTCTTTTTTATGGCTTAGTGCGGTCTGCATATTTAGCCAGTGTCAAGTTGAGATTAGTGTTGATAAATTTCTGCGGGTTGGACAGAGGTTCAAATTGATCGATTAGTAAATCGAAAAAAAAACCGTGGATCTCCACGACAGCATAGATGCATGAATCTTTGCTGTAGTGTGTGAGTTGGTAGTGCACATGACCCGCTATGTCATGGGGTGCAGGTTCGATTTTTTTTCAAATTGTATTTCGTTGCCACAAAATATTCGTAAAATTAAAATTAAAAACTCATTAAACATAAAAGCCCATTTTTACTTCCCCATTGAACAAAGAGTGTGCAAATCGAAAACACAATTTCCCGTATTTATTACCATTTCATACAACGCTAATAAAGTTCCGATTCGAGATTTATATTAAAATTCAAAGGGAAAGAGCTTCGGATGAAGATTTTCATAGGATACATTAAAATCTGTTTCCACAGCTTCGCCTTTGGATGGAGTTCCAAGTTAGAGACGAAAAGATATTTTAAAAATAATACAGCAACTGAATAGAATGTATTTGCTTAATACCTATGTACATAGGTTGTGGATAATAAATCAATTAAATGGAATCAACAGTATTATACCTTATAAATGTAGTAACAATAACAAATCATTAGCACAATACATTAGGATTAATTAATTATTTATGTCATTAAAAAATGTAAGTACTTAATAATAATTATGTTAAACATGGAACTAATATAATCATATTTATATCAATATCATTGATATAAATCACACAAATCTACAATTCTGCAATGTCAAGATTCCTTAAAGTCTAAGTATTCTTTGTCTAAATAAAAATTTATTTCATTAGGTCAACGTAGTAAATTGTTTTTAAATTTATTATTAGCTATTGGAAGATTTCTTAGCTCTGGTGGCAGTTCATTAAATAGTGTGATTGCCATTATAATAAAAATGCATTTTTCATAAACAATATCAGATTACATTTGGTATTGCTAATTTGTTTTTCCTCGAATCTCGAACATTTGATTTTATTTGCTTGTTTTTATCGAAATATTCAGGATATTTTTTTACAAATAAACACATTTCAGCTATGTACAAACAGGCTAGATTTAGTATCTTATGTTGCTGAAATAGTGGTTCACATGAATCTCTTCGATTAATATTACATAATGCCCTGATGCAGCATTTTTGAGCTTTAAATACATTATCAAAATCTACTGCCTGCTGTTAACCCAATTAGTCCGACCAAGTGTTTGTGTCTTTTTGTAAATAAAACTCTAAAAGTATTACATTAGGGTACATCTATATAATACTTTTAGGGGTGTTATAACACCCTGTCGGAGCAAGTGGGTGCAGAAGCATAGTCTAGATGTGAGGACAGCTAAGGAGCAAGATTGTGCCGCACTCACCGTCCTCAGCTTGTGTTGTTATGGGGGTTAAGGTCACTCGCGTCCGTAGGTTTACCCTCGAGACCCTACACGTGACCCCTGGGTGGTGCTAAATGAGTGACACTGACTGAGTGGTAGAGCCACGCTGCGTTGTAGCACGCATTGGGCCGGCTCGCCCGGTGTAATACCACCCTCTCACTTAATACCGGCGTGAAATAATGGCACTCGTTGCTGTTGTGTTTCGTCCGGTCAGTGATAGTTCCGGAGGCCCTATCCCCCCCCCCCCACACACACACAATTGATATGGCAGCGAACTTAAATTTAGATTTACCCCAGGGGGGTACCTACACCTCCTGTGTAGGAGAATCCCCCCCTGAGCGTCCACGCTCATGCTGCCCTACGTATTCTGGGGAGGGCAAAAGTCCGCTCGTATCAGCACATGCTGCAGGCAGGAGTAAGGCAAGACATTCGGCACCCCCTCCTACGCTTCGCGTGGACTTCTGCAACATCAGGGGAATTCACTCCAACTTAAGCGCCGTCCATTACCACCTTGAGACGGAGAAGCCGGCCTTGCTTTTCCTGACTGAAACGCAGATATCCCCCCCTCCTGACGTCTCCTACTTGCGCTACCCGGGATACAATCTGGAGCATTCGTTTGTGCCACGCGCCGGTGTTTGTGCTTACGTCAGGGAGGATATGTGCGTTCGTCGCCTCGGCAATCTTGAAGTTAGGGACCTCTCCATCTTATGGCTGCACGTCGACTGCGGACACCACCCTCGCGTCTACGCGTGCCTGTATAGGTCCCACAGCGGTAACATTGAGACTGACCAACTTGTCGAGAGCGTCCAAACGGCCACAGATTCCCTTCTCCAACGGATCCCCTCTGCCGAGATCGTGGTGCTGGGAGACTTTAATGCCCACCACGTCGAATGGCTTGGTTCACGCACTACTGACCATGCGGGTAGAGCTGTTCATGACTTCGCTTTGGCCTACAGTCTGTCCCAACTGGTTGCCGAGCCTACGCGGGTACCAGATGTGGAGGGCCATTCACCTTCCTTACTGGACCTCTTGTTGACCTCGCACCCAGACGGCTATCAAGTGTCCGTTGATGCACCACTAGGCTCATCAGATCATTGCCCGATTCGGAGCACAGTGCCTCTCACGGAAACTTTAAAATCGCAACGTGCGGTCAGCCGTCGGGTCTGGCATTATAGGTCAGCGGACTGGGATGGGATGCGAAGTTTCTTTGCGTCGTACCCATGGTGGCGAGTTTGCTTCTCGCTGGACGATCCTGATGTCACCGCCGATTCTGTCGTTGATGTGATACTGCAGGGAATGAAACTCTTTATTCCAAACTCTATGGTTCCCGTTGGCGGCAGATCCCAACCATGGTTTGGTCGATGTTGCAAAATAACATCTCGCCAGAAGCGCGAGCATTACCAAGCCTGGGCTAATGCGGTGTCATCAAAGGATCCAAGTACCAGTGTGCTCAAAAAGAAGTACAACTTTGCTGCCAGGTCTTTTAAGAAGGACATTGCCAAGGCGAAGTCATCATTTATAGGTAGAATTGGGGAGAGGCTAGTGCGTCTTCCTTCGGGTACGCGTGCATTCTGGTCTCTCGCCAAGGCTGTCTTGGGGAATTTCTGTCAACCGTCACTTCCACCACTGCACAAGACCGATGATTGCCTTGCCCATACTGCAAAAGAGAAAGCCGATCTCTTGGGTACTCTTTTCGCATCAAACTCGACCTTGGACGATGGGAAAAACTCGCCACCAACAATACCGCATTGCGCTTGTTCTATGCCAAACGTTCGGTTCCTGCAAAGGTCAGTTCGTAAGGCTCTTTTTTCCCTTGACATTCATAAGTCGAGTGGGCCTGATGCAGTCCCTCCCATTGTGCTTCGGACGTGTGCTCCTGAGTTGGCGCCGGTTCTAACGCGCCTCTTCCGGCTCTCTTACACGACTGGCGTTGTCCCGAGTTCTTGGAAGACAGCCCTTGTCCACCCGATTCCCAAAAAAGGTGATGGCTCAGATCCGACCAACTACAGGCCTATAGCCATCACCTCTTTGCTCTCCAAAGTAATGAAGTCCATTACAAACTGCCAGCTCTTGAGGTACCTAGAAGAGAATCAGCTACTAAGCGATCGCCAGTACGGTTTTCGCCGCGGTCGTTCGGCTGGTGATCTTTTAGTGTACCTCACTCACCGATGGGCGGAAGCAGTCGAGAGGAAAGGGGAGGCACTGGCAGTTAGCTTGGACATAGCGAAAGCCTTCGACAGGGTATAGCACAGGGCTCTTCTCTCGAAACTTCCATCATACGGGCTCCCTGAGAAATTGTGTGCGTGGGTCGCCAGCTTTCTTTCTGGGCGTAGCATCAAAGTCGTAGTTGACGGATCATGCTCTGACCTGAAGCCCGTGAATGCTGGAGTCCCGCAGGGGTGTGTGCTGTCGCCTACACTGTTTCTTCTGCATATCAATGACATGTTGCATAACAACAGCATTCATTGCTATGCAGACGACAGTACTGGGGATACGCTTTACACCGGACGTACTAATATTTCTCTGGAAAGCGTCATCGAGAACCGGAATAAATTTGTGACTGACACTGAGAACATGTTAAGTCATGTCTCGAATTGGGGCCGACTTAATCTAGTCCATTTTAACCCTTCCAAAACACAAGTTTGCGTGTTTACCGCTAAAAAACATCCCTTCGTCGTATCTCTAAACTTTGAAGGAGCTCCCCTTGATACCAAACCGACCATTGGAATCCTTGGCGTCGATATTTCGAGTGACGTTCAATTTCGCGGTCATTTGGAAGGTAAAGCTTCGAAAAAGCTGGGTGTGCACAATAGAGCGGGACAGTATTTCACGCCGACCCATCGCTTACAGCTTTACAAAGCACAGGTCAGGCCTCATATGGAATACTGTTCCCATCTTTGGGCTGGAGCGCCCCAGTACCAACTCCTCCCATTTGACCGCATTCAACGCAGAGCTGCTCGAGATGTCGGCGACGTGGTAACCTCTGGTCGGCTCGATCCACTGGCCCTTCGGAGAGACGTTGCATCTCTCTGTATATTTTATCGCCTTTATCATGGGGAGTGCTCTGAGGAATTGTTCGGTTTGATCCCTGCCGCTGATTTCCTTCACCGCACTACACGCAATCGACTGTCTTTCCATCCACACCATCTTGATGGATGGCGATCTAGTACTGTGCGTTTCTCACGTAATTTTTTACCGCGAACTACAGTGCTGTGGAACCAGCTCTCAGCGGCGGTATTTCCGGACCAATATGACTTAGGAATCTTCAAGAAACGAGCCTATTCCTTCCTTAAAGGCCGGCAACGCATCTGTGATTCCTCTGGTTTTGCGGGTGTCCATGGGCGGCGGTGATTGCTTTCCATCAGGTGACCCGCCTGCTCGTTTGCCTCCTTCTAATATAAAAAAAAAAAAAAAAAAAAACCCGCAAGTTATAGACCCTGCTACTCTACACAAATTGGTGCATGTCAAAATTAACCCCGGACGTCCTCTTCCAACGTTTGTCCCTCCCACATTTCGGAATTATAAATCTTATAATAGGCCCATTGCTCGTATGTGCAGAGAGTTTAACAAACTTGCTATGGATCACAACTCACTTGATATTTTTAATAGGTACACAAATGTATTCAAAACTTCCATCAAGACATAATTAATTGACCCAAATGGCTAACGACCCAAGTGTAGTATTTCCAAATAGTTTTGAGTAATTTTAAAATTATTTGAAAATATCACTTCTCTAAATCTAGTTTTATTTTCTTTTTTAAACTTAAAGCTAAATCTAATTTTACACATTTAAGCACTCATAAACTACTTGTATTAACACATTATGTTAAATGAATGTGAATGTGAATGTTGTTAAACCTATTATGTATTTATAACTTTGAAAAGATTAATGTCTGTTGTGTAACCTAATAAATAAATAAATAAAAGTTGCTTCTTCACACCTCGTTTAAAGAACCCCATGTTGTCATCATCATCATCATCATCATCATCAGCCCATTTTATGTCCCCACTGCTGGGGCACGGACCTTCCCTATAGATGGATAGGGAGACCGGGCCATAAACCACTACGCGGGCCCAATGCGGTGCGGTGGTTGATAACAACGGCTAATGCAGCCAGGACCAACGGCTGTACGTGCCTTCCAGCACGGAGAAGCGCAAGATGATAAATTTTTGGTCAACCATCCGATGACCATCCCATGTAAGAATAAGGAAATACGTTAATATAGTTATTCTCTCATGACTTACGCCACACAGCAAGTCCGTTGGGACGTCAATAACAAGTCCATAAAGTGTTTTTACTGCCTTTGTTCGACTAAATCTATGTAGGTTCCGACTTTTTTAAACAATGACCGTATTTTTCTTTACGCTCGCCGATAATTCCGGAGATGTTTTGAATGGACTCGATAACTCCATAATAAATCTATGGTATCCGTTTTCAAGTTTCATTTTATACACGTTTTAAACTAGAATAATGTGTTTTAAATTTAATGTTTCCTTTTAATTTCATTCATCATCATCAGCTCATTTTATGTCCCCACTGCTGGGGCACGAGCCTTCCCTATGGACGGAAAGGGAGAACGGGCCATAAACCACAACGAAGGCCCAGTGCGGGTTGGTGGTTGTCAACGACTGCTAATGCAGCCAGGAGTTAACGGCTTTACGTGCCTTCCAAAGCACGGAGGAGTTCGAGATGATAAATGTTTGGCCACCCATCGCGTTATCTACTGCGTCATCGAACTCCTCTAATCTTCATTTAATTTAATTTCATTGCATTGTCTTAAATAGGTACTAATAAAGCTTGTGTTTGTATTATATTATAAACCACCTTATCACATTAGTATTATAAATGCGAAAGTTTGTATGTATGTATGTGTGTATATTTGTTGCTTCTTCACGCTGCAACGGATGGATGGATTTGAATGAAATTCGGCATACAGATAGTTTACAACCTGGATTAAAACATAGGATACTTTTTATCCCGATATTCCCACGGGAACGGGAACCACGTGGGTGAAACCACGAGCGGCCGCTAGTTATACACAAATATGTAAAACAATCTAACCAAAAAAAAAGAAAAGATATTATATATTTTTTTTAGATTTATTGTTGCTTTACTGTTATGTACTCGTACACCTTATAGATTGTAAGATTAGTTTGAATTTCTCTTATTTGTAAAATAATAAATATTAAAATATGATATAATAAATGTCTTTAACTATAAACAGTTGTTTAAATTCGACTTTTTATATAAATATCTACATTATGACCATTTTTCAGCAGTCTTGTGCCTTCCTCATCTTACCGTATGGTATTTTTGCAATTAAAATGTTAAGTCTAAAGAATACTCTTTGTTAGACTTAACATTTTATTTGCAAAAATAGGCATAAAGCCACATTACTACTCAATGGAGAAATCACCAGTTACCTAACAGGTTGGTCATTCCACTCAACAATTTTATTGTCAGATCCTGGAAATGAGTCACGCTGCCATCAGACACCTTACATTACAGTAATCGACAAATTGCCTCCCACGCAAGTTTGCATACAATTTGTGCTATGAATTGTGGAATGCGTAGACATGACATTGGATTTTTTTAAATAATATATATTTTTTGTGTTTTAAGCCATTAAAAAAACGTATTTTTAAAATTAGAGGAGATTTTAAAAGAAAGGGTCTTTTGAATACACGTTAAAAAATTCATTTTAATAATCTATGTTTCATTTTGCAATGCAACGCGCTTGGTATGCACCTCGCCTATTGGTAGGTGACCTTAAAGGAAGCAGAAGCAAGTGAAAGCGAGCTTTACCCAGAATCCTCAATTACCTCAGTAATTGCCAGTGAGATAGCCAGTGCCTCAGCACTGGCTATCTCTCACCACACCGGTATACTAACTTTATTGTTATAGCTAGAGACTTGGTACTTACAATTATGTTATTGCGACATATTGAAATAATATGAACCACACACTCGGTCACGATCTATACCTATGACACATAACAAGATCAAAGGCTTTTAGTAAAGTGGCATGTCGTAGGCAACGCATTTTCTATGACTTTTTGTTTAAAAAATTTGTTCCATACCACCAATTAGTAAAACCGGACATAAATAGATGCCACCTCTAGTTCTTTTTAAGTCTTCAGTTAGGTAGTTTTTGCCAAACTTAATATTTTAACGTTCAGTCTAGTACCCCCTTTGCTACCATAAATACCAAACATGTGTCCATTTATAATCTTCATACTGCTATTATGTATATCGAATATAAAAGCAAATGGTAATGAAACGTTATGTAACGATTTTCAAGCCAATTTTAATATGGAGAGTGTGGTTGGGTCGTGGTATGTAGCGGCCATTATTCCGGGAAATATGTTTCCAAACAAAGAAGTGTCTTGCTATAAAGTGGAGTTCAGTGAGGCGGATCAAGTAAGTTATATTGTTTTTTCTTTTAACCTTATTATTATAGGGATAGCTTAAGGCTTCTATGATGTTCAAACAAAAGTCGTTGTACTTGCACATTTTGTATAATTTCACCAGAATATCCACACTTTTTTCCACAAGATTTTATGATTCATTTATTTATGACTAGCTGTGCTCGCGACTTCGTCCGCGTGGTATAGTGACTTTCGGCAGCATTTTTAATTTTTTAGGCTCTTTTCCCGTTTTTGCAACATTTTTCACTAATGCTTCGCTCCTATTGGTCGCAGCGTGATGTTATATAGGCTAAAGCCTTCCTCGATAAATGGACTATCCAACACAAAAAGAATTATTCAATTCGAACCAGTAGTTCCTGAGATTAGCGCGTTCAAACAAACTCTCGCCACGCAAGAATGTATCAATATCAATACACGATCTTTATAAAATAAAACTTTTTTTTACACAGTTATGATTTATATGTTTACTTTACTTACACTTACTTACTCCGCTTAATCAATCGTAATTATTATATTTGACGGCACTTCCACAAACTATCGAGCTAAATTAATTGATTCAACCTCATTGTGAAGCGACTGAAACTGACAGTGACATTGATAGTTCAGTGACAGCTCGCTTGACGGAACTCAGGGCGCTGGCGAGGCAGAGGCGTCACGCGTGCTGTGGAACGTCTTGGTTTTTATGTTCTACCATAAACGTTGATTATAGTTCGATAGTTAATTATTTCTCCTTGCCCGTTGAACCACGCCACTCTTGAGCATACATGGAAGGCAACGACAACTCTAACATAGGCCATGTGCCTTTATCAGAAGTGGGATCCGCAGGGCATTCACGTGAGGAGTATAGCGCTACAAAGTATAGAGATTCTTCTAATGAAATTATTGACTGCTTCCCAACAAACCTCGACAACGCCGTTGATCCAGTTTGATCCTGACAGTGTGGGTGCCGATATTGAAGGTTGGTGCAAAGTGACGGAAATTATTGTGAATAGCAAAATTGCAAGGAGCTGAATTATTACTAGTGCTGACCCATGCTTTGAAAGGAAGAGCCGCAACCTGTTTGACGAAGTTGGACATAAATCAACTAGAATGGCCACGTATTAAAGAAATGCTACTAGCGAAATTCTCAAGACCAATGCTACCTCAAGATTACTTTGATTGTGGGTTGTTTTCAAAAAAGTGGCACCGCCAGTACAAAAGAGTCAGCGTGTGAAGCAGCTATGCGGCTTTGGGGTATAATTGAGCGCATTCCACGTGTAGAAATGGCAGAAGACATGATAGCGGGTTTTGTAACATCCGTTTTAAGCCTTAAAGACAACTTTTTACGCCGCGAACTCAACTCTCATGTAATATTGAGGACGTCACAATTATTTCGGATTCTGAGCGGCGTTAAGTTTGCCAAGTTTTATCGCAAATAACAACGGATTTTGAAACAGCGAAATCAGAATAGTATGGCGTTACTTGCAAGTAGAAAGAAAGTAGAAAGTACCGGGATATAAGGAGATACATTACCGGAGTTCATACGCGTGCGTAGCTACAGCCGACGTATGGATTGCTACATTTGACATGGACCTATGCCTGCTGGACCTCCTGGTCCCACGCGATGCTTCATGTGTGGGAAACTGGGACATCGTAGCACCAATTGCCTCTCCAAGGATAATTAAAGGTCATGTAATCGTTCCATTATTTTTAGTGCTAATTATTTTGTCAAACATCGACCAAACGCGCCTGGTGTTATGTTTCAGATGTGGAGGCACGGACCCCTTTGCAAGCAAGTGCCCACGCGCTTGTTACCATCACTGCGGGGCGCGGGGAAAAGCGCTTCTAGCAACTGCGGTGGTGCAACCAGCAGCAGCGACACCGACACCGGCCGGCGGCGTGGCGAGCAACGACAACCAGCGTCATCGGGTAGAGAGACATACCTGTGCTGCATCGGCAACCCTGCTGGACTGCTGAATGTTTCGGGGGAAATTTTCATGTTTCATTATGATTGAATTTGTTGCTTAGAAAGTTCTATGATAAAAAAGTTATATACCCAGAGGCTTTGAGGGGTGGGTTGATGTTGCCACTGTGTTAAATGATGTCGAGGCCGAGACGGCAACTCATGGTCGGGAAGACGAGGGTGCAGCCTCATCAGACGATGAAAGCGACACGCTTTCAGTAACGAGTTCCCGCACATCAGAGTGTACATGTGTATGTCTTCGTGTGTTCTCTTAACCATGACAATCGGTAGAAAGGACTGACTTAGCGGTCGACGTCCTTGATCTACATGTTGTGTTGTGTTGTGTGTATGGGTAGCGTGAAGGGGCTGGCTCAGAGGAGTCACGTCCGGGCCACGTTGCAATATCATAACGAAGATGAAGGGAGTAGCTCAATGGAGTCTACGTCCGGTCCATCTTTCACTAAGTGTCGGTAGTCCAAGTGCGTCAACCTATTACTGTACTGTAACCTAAAACAAGAAATTCGTGACCGTGATTGTTTTGTAAGACAACCTAACGCTGGTTGTAAAAGTCAGAGATGGACGAGCTGTGTGGCTCTCAGATACCTTTTTCATTTTCAGGTACTACATTAGAAGCGAGGCGAAGTCATTAAGGCGCACAGGGTCGTGCGCATGTCAGTATGGCCGTGACGGCACTTCCACAAACTATCGAGCTAAATTAATTGATTCAATCTCATTGTGAAGCGACTGAAACTGACAGTGACATTGATAGTTCAGTGACAGCTCGCTTGACGGAACTCAGGGCGCTGGCGAGGCAGAGGCGTCACGCGTGCTGTGGAACGTCTTGGTTTTTATGTTCTACCATAAACGTTGATTATAGTTCGATAGTTAATTATTTCTCCTTGCCCGTTGAACCACGCCACTCTTGAGCATACATGGAAGGCAACGACAACTCTAACATAGGCCATGTGCCTTTATATTTTTTTTATAAAGTGTATGTCATTTCAATGTTTTGCTTTGGTTTTTGTTTTGTACTGTGTTTATTTTCTGTATGTTTCTGAAGAAACAAAAAAACAAAAATTTTAAAATTCATGCTGTGTACACTATTTAAGGATTTCTGTCTAGACTAAATTCATAAGCAATAACTAAATAAATAAAGAGTTTATTAAGCCACTAGAGCAGTGACTTGTTGTTCATTTTGATGTGATGTCCCAATAGAAATATTTAATTATAAATTGCACAAAAAATTATACTTAATAATTATGTCCAAGATCTAGATCTAGATCGGATACACTTTGAATCTTTTATTTTTTACCACACATTTCTGTTACACGTTGTTTATGCTATACAGGGTCTAACAAAATCAATAAGCGAACGTTTAAGGGCGGTATCTATACATCATTCTGAATACAATGACAAAAAATGAGCTCCAGTTTTATAGTGATTTTTCAAAGTTATGTTTTCTAACAAACTAAATCAATTAAAATAATGCATATCATGAAACATGCTGTATGTTTACTAACACGCACGCAAGCGTCAATAAAAAGATAAGTGTACAGATACACGCACACAATTGGTATGTTCGGCTATCTTTGTGTGCGTGTAGTGCAGCTGTAAAGGTTTGGATAGGGTGTATTTTTTGGTGAATTATGATAATGTATTGTTGATTATCTCGGTAACGAGCCTGTAGTTTTGGACCAAATTTGGTGAGCATGCTCAGTGTGATGTGTAGATGCTCCCCTTAAACGTTCGCTTATTGATATTGTTAGACCCTATATACTCACTTATTCTAGGCTGGACTGAGGTGGCTAGTAAACAGAACCCTGCACTCCAGAGACGCGAATGTGACGAAAGCCATATCGGGCACCATAGTCCGGCAGCGGTACCACTCCGAGCAGCCGTTTGACGTGTGGGCCAAGTCAGTGGTGGGGGCGAACGGCTGCTTCCAGCAAGTACTGTCTATGGACACGGACGATAATGACGTTCGTAAGTATTTTACTCTGAAGTTAACGCGAACACCACACATTGAAATCAATTGCAAGACGCTTCTTCGCAAGTAAACACAGGTGACTCAATTTGAAGAGTAGACTACAGGGTGGGATGCAAAGGGCAACTTGCAGTTGAGTGAGTGAGGGATGCTAATAATGATCATTAGATTTACGATCTCCCAATATCCTAATCTTTCAATCTCCCAATCTCCAGATCTCCTGATATCCTAATCTCACAATCTTTCTTTGTGCCGAAGTTAAGGCAACTATACTGATATTGATCTATTCTTTATTTCAGACAGAGAACTAATCCAAAACGCTGTCATGCAACTACACGTCTTGCCAAATAACGAATCGGAAACGTTCCTTCTCCAACTGCTTTGGGGACGAATGGTCTCTGCTGTTACTGCTGTTATCTACAGAAAACATAGAGTAAGTAAATAAATTTAAGAAATCATACTAAAATAACTGAAGCCCATATTTTTTCATTTTAAAATTAATAATTTTAATAACTTTATTTTAAAATTTTAATTAAGTCAGCTCGCAACCGGTCTAGTGGTTATACTACCAGCCTCATACAGTGGTCCCTGGTTCATTTTCCCAGCCCAATATAATTCTGCCATCCTAACGAAGAAGTTGGTAAAAAGAAGAACGTTAGTTGGTGGCAAGGCTCGTTTAAGTTCACCTGGCTTTTAATATGTAATAACATAACCGTATAAGTAAATTATTTTAACCTTTTTACCGCCAACAACTTCTATAGAAGTTCGAGATTTTCGTGCCGTCCACGCCAGCACTTCCATAGCAGTTCTTCTTTGTACCTACTTTATTAAAATACATTTATACGTTGGCGTATAGCGGAACATCGCGTGCAGGATAGTTGGGCGGTGAAAAGGTTAATGATATAATTATAATATTTTTGACTAGGTCCAGTTGTAGGTACCTTGAATATTTTTTTTTGAACACACGGGATTAATGGGGAATTTTTAGGATTTTATTAGAGTGGTATCCCTTACGTGCCTGTAAATTTTTAGCTTGTTGTGAATTAATGCAAGGGTACCCCTATTTTTTTGGCTAATTTGACCGGGCTATAGTGTTCTTATTATTATTTTTCAGGGTGTAACCACACAAGACCAGTTGAAACCGGCTTTTGAGCTGATGAACGATCTACGAGGACCTCAGCGGTTACCAAAGATCTGCACCAAATATCTTCCCGAACAAATCATGCTAGAATAGTTTTAATTAGTTGAGGTTTTCTTTGCGAATTAAAAAGGATTTATATAATTTTATAAAGAAGTTTTTATTCATGAACTCTTTGGAGGTGGGGTTAATGCGGGGAACGACGGGGGGCGACCAAAAGTTGTAGTCAAAGTAATGACCTTAAAACAAAACAAATAGTCAAATTTCTTAAGTGTATCAACTGAAGTGTATCTGTTCTGATCTGGTATAAAGACCTGTGAGGGAATGCCAGCACTTAAAAAATACGCCCATAGATAAGGGCAGTCTACTCTCAACACAGAGAGTATAAATATTATATAATGAAAAAGTTAGAAGTGTCGTGATGTATCTTTATATTAACTACCAACAGCTTAGTGTTCTTTGTTAAGTCTAGAACATTCTAAGTCAATTCTAACTGGTGATCAGCTAACAAAGCAACGGACTCAACAATAGTCTTGATTTACAGAATATGCAGGTAGGGCATAAAGTTATATAAATGTGGTCCCATACACATTGAAGCGCGAGACTAATAAAGTAGGACTATTATAGTACGATATGAGTCTTGGTTTACACCAATACACTACAGATATTATGTTTCTATTGTATTGGTATTTACAACTTCCAACTCACCTAACATTGGATGATAATAAGACTGAAGGTGTAAGCGCATCTTCACCCGGATTCTTAACTACTTATTAATTTGAATTCAAATGTCTCCAGAACACAACAATGGTTCTAAAATTATCGTTATGACGACAGAGAGATAAGACAGTGGTAACACAAATTACAATAATTCATTGATGCAAGGAACAACTTCAGTACCAACGAATGCAACTTGGCCTTCGTCTGAAATTCAGCGTCACAGCGATGGTTTTGCTAATAACGTGACACATGCTGAGCCGTAGACTTTTTTGCCACTGTTTCACTGCTCACCATTATATCTATAAGCTTCTTTTTTTTTGTAACCCTTCTATGTGTAACAGTATGTAAAGTAAATTATTTGATTTGATTTGATTTGATTTGAACTAGTCAGACAGATTTTGAAAAAGCCATCACCATCATCATCGCCAGTTCATTTCATATTCCCGAAGCACAGAGGAGCGCGAGATCATACATTTTTTGGTCACACATCCGATGACCAGCCGGACGCGCTAACCACTGCGCCATCGAGCTCCTCACTATTATATAGAACATTAGCTGACCGGCGGACTTCGTACCGCTTTGACAGCTTCCATGACAACAAAACAAACAAAACGATGACAGTTTCCATGACAACAAAACAAACAAATCATTCGTCCGCTTAAGAACACCCGTATCCCATGATGGAACCCAATAGCAGCGCCACCTACCGGGTGCAATTGTAAATCTAAACCACTTGAACTGTTGTAAAGTACTGATCTGGTTTAAAGACCTGTGAGGGAATGCCAACACTTAAAAAATATGCCCATAGATAACACATGGAAAATTTCATCTAAATCGGATTGCATAGTGAGAACCCTAGGTTTAGCTAATACATTGTTCATGGTCGACAACCTCAAGGTCCAAATGAAACGGAAGTCAAAATAAACCCTTACGGTTGAAATATTAACAAAAATAATCAAATAAAATAAATTTGAGTTTTGCTATGGAAAAGTAAATCTTCATTAAATATTGTTTTGTATGTTACCACGGTGTTATTTATACTTGGTTGCTTGACTATGTTTCGGGATTACACATATATTACCACACACCCTGTATAGAGATGACTATACCGCACCTACCCATCCTATAGCGATAACATAATTATTAGTTGCACGATTTTCCGCATAATGCTATAAAGTCCTCACAATTTATGTTAATTTAAGAAGTGCATTAGTGTTATGAGAACTGTAAGCTCAACCTCACCTAACATAGCAAGTAACAAATTTGAGCTTATGAATGTGGCAGCGCGATTGTATAATACGCTGTTTTACACAAAGTCTAGTCACTTGAAATCTTATATTAAAATCAATATTTTATTTAACAGTAGATTTACTGATTGTAAACAATTTACTGTCGGTCAAAAAGAAATTATTTATTAAAGAAAAGATTTTCCTTTATAAAATATGTACTAATTACATTAAAATTTGTTTCAAATTGTTGTTATGTGAGGTTTTGGTGTTCAGCGCCATTTTGTAGTCGGCAAACCAGTAAAAAAAAGAGTACTTCGGCGTCGCGTTGATTAACCTCATTGCCTTCGATTATGTGAAAGGAAAAGAAATGAAAAATAATTATTCGGAGCATCTATGACAACTTGACATAATGGACATTTTAAATTTATAATTATGCAACCGAAATGGTCACCACTCAGCTTATACCATGACATGTGCAAATCTAAGCTCATTGCAGAATATGAAACGCCGATACAATGGCATACTATTGTTTAGCCTCATTCCGGCTCAACGTCGATTAGCCTTTTTAAAATTCTTCGCTAAAACAGCGATGTATAGAACAGCGTCTAGCCTTTATGTGAAGTAGCGTTTCACACAATCGTACGGCGACATAATAAACATTCTAAAGCGCTAACATTGCTTTACTGTCATAGCCGCGCCCGTTCGCAAATGGCGATGCAGCGGATGACTGGTGCATTAGCATGGCAGTCCCGCGCCCAGACGTTTATTAAACGGTTTTCCTATGAAAAATATCAGACAACGTTTACGCGATTCATGTTGGAAATTATTCAGAATCGCCTTCGTGGAAGGGACACCATTTTTCTTGCATTTCGATTTTAGTCTTTGTGATAGAATAGTTTTAAAGAGTCATGACACAAACTGGTATTGTTAAGATCATGATAAGAAATAAAGTAATAAACAAAGAAAAACATTTGTTGTCTTCACAATCTAAACAAAAAACTAAATAAATACAAACAAAGACAAGAAAATCATCATCATCATCAGCTCATTTTATGTCCCCACTGCTGGGGCACGAGCCTTCCTTATAGATGGATAGTGAGAACGGGCCATAAACCACCACGCGGGCCTAGTGCGGATTGGTGGTTGTTAACGACTGCTAATGCAGGCGGGACCAACAGCTTTACGTGCCTTCCGAAGCACGGAGGAGCTCGAGATGATACATTTTTGGTCACCCATCCGATGACCGGCCTTTGCGAAAGTTGTTTAACCTCAGCACTTGCAGACCGGGCGTGTTAACCACTGCGCCATCGAGCTCCTCAACAACAAGAAAATGCTCAGTTTAAATTAGGTAATATAGGGCTCAGTTCTTCCTTTAAATTTCTTAATCGGGCGCTAGCGCACCACGCTGGCCCGATGTGGGTTAGTGGGTTTAAACGACTGCTATCTTAGCCAACAGTCTTTCGTCTCTTCCAAAGTATTATAAAAGCCCGAGATATTTCAATTGAATTATTCCAGTGACGGCATTGCGAAATTTCCTCAACTTACAATATCGCAATCAGAACGCGTAAGCCGCTGCATTCGGCACAGTTATAAACCAGCGGCGTGTATATAAAATTAATAATCCATCTTAGAATCGACTGATACGGATTTCCAACTTGTTAATTGATACACTCATCAAAGCATTACCTACTTGAAAACCACTTCCGAAATCGCGAAGCACTTAACCACCACTTACCACTTAGCTTACGGCTGTGTTCTCGCGTCTCAAATTAAAAATGCACCTCCAACCCTCGCAAAGAGGTCGGCCAGGTGTAAAATTGGCGGGGAGTCTGCAACTGTCACCACTAATTACGTATTAATTTCACCCTTTGTGAGCCACCTTTGAAGATGTGGTTAGTTAGTGTTTTTAATCGCTGCTAATGCTGCTGTTAGTGATGGGTGAATCTTTTAAGTGTGGCAGCGATACTGTTGCCTTAAAGGAAAGTTTGAAGAACGCTAAGGAGTTGATGGTACGGAATAAAATGATTGTTTATTTTATTATTAAATTAGTACGGTATCAACCTTTCTACATTATATATAAATCAATTATTAAGCTATCAAATAATTCATGTGTAAGCGCACCCACCCACGATCGCCTTTTTGTAGGACCGATAATTGAACCGATTTTTCGCCAAGGTTTTATTACCGATCGTGTGCGTTGCAACATAGAACTCCATAAGTACGTTTCATTTTGACGGATAAAAAATCTATCACCGATTTATTACCGATATGGATGGGCGCGCTAAAGCACACAATGTAAAACAGGCGTCAAAGTTAAATGAGACAGAAATCAAAGTAATCGATAATCATAAAAATTTTTAAAGCAATCAAACCTTAATTATATTTTACATTTAATAATGTTGTATGTCAGCGGTCGACCATAACCGTAGGTTCTGGATTCAATTTTCTAGGTCCGGCAAAGTGCGTTATGGTAAGATTTTGACTTCCAATTAAAATATGACGTTTTAAAAAGACTATTCTCATGTTGGAGCAAATTATAAACATCAGCAAAATAATTGTTGCAACGTTGGACAGCTATATTTTCGTATAAAAAATATCTGATAAACTTACTGCACCCAAGAATAAGTAGCTCAAAGATTTCCATAATGAAATTGAAATCCAATTTAAATTTTAATTGGATTCAAGATGTTTCCAATTAAGACCTCGTCGCCGGATGACTGATGGTCGCAGGCTCCCGCGGGAAAGGAATCGTTTCCTATCAAACATTGTTTATTTCTGTATTTATATATTGTCTATTGCAGAATGCGTAAAGCATTTGTCAAACCAACTTTGTACACAGGGCGAGATACAGGTTTATTCATAACCCGCAGGTGCCTGACTGACCGACACTAACGGTATACACATTTGTTATTTCTAGCTTTAAGAAACGAGACAATATCAAAATTATTGTACGCTTGCATTCGGGAGTAGACAAGGTAACTCAGCAAAATTCCTTGCGTCAACTCAAAAACTCAGGCGCAGCTCACTACGCCGCCGGCTCATAGAGTTAACTCAAAATTGCAAATTGGCGCAACAAAATGGAATGGAAATGAGCTGCCATCTGCACGCCCGCCGCGCTCACAGTCTCTTTGAATTTTGAAGGAAAACGTATTGTCATTTATCTATCTTTCTATATATATATTTATATATATTATATATATAAAATTCTCGTGTCACATGTGGGTTGCCAAACTCCTACGAAACGGCTCTATCGATTTTTATGAAATTTTATATGTATATTCGGTAGGTCTTGTGATAAAATTGAAGATGAGCAACATACCTATGCTGATGGACTGCGCCAGAAGGGAATTACTGTACAAAGAATAGAAGTAGAATTAATAATTAAAATTATTTTATCAAAACCAAAATCTGATCTGACAATTTTTTTATATATAAGTAAAGTTGACTAGGAACTAGGATAATTTTTATTTTTATAAGCTTAGTACCTATAAGATTGTATTTGGGAAGATACAATGGACAATGTGGCTGGCATTTCCATGTGAACAAAAGCCCCGAATTAAATAAACAGGGAAAAATAGACAATCTATATATTTTTTATTATTTATTTAAATTCAATTTTATATTTTTTTATTTAAGTTATAATTGTTGGTGAACCTTATAAGTATAGGATACCTCAGAAATAACCAGTTTCACTTTCAAAACTTATTTATTTAACTAAAACTTATTTGAATATTCCAAATTAATTGCACCAACCAAAACTTATTATCTTAATCAAAACTTATTGCTCAAAACTTATTTTTAGCAGCGAGACTGTTCACTAGCTATCGCACGACCGCTCGGCGTCAATTCTCCAACCAAAAGTGGCCGCTCCGCCGCTGCCATCGGCCAAGTGCCGCCATTGTTTTTTCCACTCCACTTTTACAAACTGACATTGACAGACAAAGTATTGCCAGTCGGCAGAACAAACTTATACCTTTTTATTGATTTTATGTTTCTAACGAATACAAATCAAATATATTAACTTCAATTAAATAAAAACCCTACATTCGACCGTCCTGACAATGTGGATGTCCTCATACACAAGCCTGGTGGCAACCCTACACTCGGCCGTGGTACTCATACATCATTACATTTACATTACAAAAAAAAATACACAAATAAAGTAAATACAGTAAATAATTAATTCTAGAACATCATTACAGTACCGTCTGATTTTATATAGATGAAATCTATACATAATACATAAATACGCCTTTATTATTATTACAGTAACAGTAAGTAACTCATCTCATTTTATTCATTTTCCTTCTATTACATAGTTAGATCACATGAACCAATCTTATTCTCACGTCTAATCAGTGTACCTTAGAATAATCTATACATAATACATAAATAAACCTTTATTATTATCACAGTAACATCCTCATCTCATTTTATCCATTTTCCTTCTATTACATAGTTAGATCACATGAACCAATCTTATTCTCACATCTAATCAGTGTACCTTAGAATAATCTATACATAATACATAAATAAACCTTTATTATTATCACAGTAACATCCTCATCTCATTTTATCCATTTTCCTGCTATCACAATCTTGCCGTATTTTTCAGAAATCTCGTTAAGGATGGGGTTTACTTCCACACTCATGCAGGCACCAAGTAAAACCTCCATTTGACTTTACGAAGGCAATGGTACCAATATGGTCAATGTGTACGGCATGAATTGATACTTCTACTTTCGCAATGGGGTGGAGGTGGAGTAGACCTTCCTGACTAGCGTTGCATTTTACGTTACTTTTGACCATCTCATGTTACTTCCATGTTACACGACTCAAAATGTTACTTTTACGTTACTTTGAGAGCTTGATAAAAATATAGGTAGGTACCCATAATTAAATTTTTTCCAGCATACAAAGATAATCGTGAAACGGAACGCAAGATAGTTTCATCTTCTTTTGTTTATTTACTTTTTGTCAATTTTCTTTTCTTTCTTACGAGGTAGCGAAGGTAGCTAACGAACTTTGAAAACAAAGTTCGATAATTTATTACTTTTATTAATTCGATCAATAAGTTTTAATACTACTGATTTCTGAAGGAAGGCACTGACCTCGGTCATACCGGTGGTATACCTAGCATTGGAGGTCAGGGAAGTCACTTTCGTTATTGTAACCTGTTTTTATGTGACAATAAATAATAATAAAAATAATAGGTATAGGTACTTATTGAATTAGACAACATTGGATCCATTGTTTTTCTTTTCTTTCGAAGCTTTAAGAATGGAATAGAAAGTTTTTTGTGTAATCAAGTGCCTTAAGTGGTATATAGAAATATAATAAATAAAAAAAATACTTAATGTTACTTTTCTCGTGAAAATGTTACTTTTTGAACAGCCTCGTGTTACTTTTGACTATCGGCCACTGGAAACGCGACCATTGGAGTTATTTTTCGCGTAGGCGCACTCAATACACGCGTTCACGTACTTTTTACGAATCGTGACATTTTAACAAACCAATAGTTGGTCTCAATTTGGTCTAGGGTCTTCTCGACCCAAAGTGGCCAATATCACCATGGTTCATACCGCACAACCACCACCTCACACTTTAAAGTTTTGAACGCCGACTGCTGACTTTCACCATACTCCCACACTGCATTTCAGTACATTCTCCGGCCGTGGAAAACGTGTGTCAATTACCTTATTCACAAAATCTATTCTTTCTGCTCTACAGATCAAGGATTTATTAGGCATCTGGCATAAACTTGAACACGGCAATACCATAACATTAATACACCCTATAACGGAGTGATAAACGCCTCCACATAATAATATACGGTAATTACGGTATCGTTCGTTAGGCTTCCCTGCAATAATTATGTTTTAAAAAACATTACCGCTAAACTGAGAGTCAGTTTGACACTTCACTGAAGCTGCACCGTAAAGTTTGACTGCTCCAGTCATCCTACTTATCAACAACTCTTCATTATCAACTTCTAAGTTAATTGGCATTTCATTGTTAATGTCAAAAAAATATTGCAACGTGGACGCATTTTTGTACACTATTATATGTGACTGCTCTGTGTAGGACTGACCTATCAGTAAAGTTGCCTGAGATACGGGTAAACTAGTTTACTTAGTTTAGGTATCACCTGGTTATTCTGCACTACTAACCTTAATTTTAAAACTTTACATTATTCTTCAATGATTTCTTGTAATGCATTATATTATTATGTACACAAATGTTATTTTATAAGTTTTATGTATTTAGTCTTAAGTTTTACACAGCAAATAAATTTATTCTTATTCTTATTCTTATTCTTAAAGGCAAGTTTTTCTTTTTTGCAAGTTGTCACTAACGACTGAAATAAGCCGTTACCAAAACCTTCCAGTAGAGATGGGATATTATCATAAAATAATCCTAAATCGTAGGCAGCAGATTTTTTTGTTAATAAAGTGACATCACTACCGAAATCGCCAAATGCTTTCAATGGCACGCCGTTTGCTGTAACTTCCTTCGTGAACTTTAATTTTCAATTCGAATCAGTCAGTACGTTGATTTACGGAATCTATGAAAATTGTCTTTTGTATACCATAACCCCCGTATCAATAATTTTCTATAGGCTCGTTAAATGACATGGACAACATATTGCGTTCCAATTACAAAAACAGCAATAAATGTATTAAATTACTGAAATAGAAAAATAAATTATCACGTAATTATATTACATTAATTATAATTATTATTACCTCTCTGAATTTGTAAGGGTTTTATTTAAAAAATAATTAGTAATGCTAGTTCAGTTATTATTATTTTCGACAAAATGTTACTTTTACCCTTTCAATACCTACTCGACGTTCCTTACCATGCAGACTTTATAAGTACGCATGTCGTACAAACGAAAAATATTCATGTAAGATTCATTAATTACCTATTATCATTATTTAACCTATTTAAATTAGTATTTGCTGCATTCGGTTTTTTTTTTTGTTTTATATTAATTTATATTGTATAATAACAAATAATAATTTTAATATTTCAAAACATGTTTAATGGAACAAACGTGAACGTGACAACTAATATTGTCAATGTCATTTCATTGCTTTCCCTATATAGGTACAAGTTACTTTGTGGTTCCCTCATTGAGTTGAGCCATCTTACAAGAAATTGAATCAAGTTGTTGCGTTCGTTGTAATTCTGTGCGATTATTTTCTGATATTTACTAACCGACCCCTGCTTATCTCTGCGGACTGATACCGTCTACCACTATTACCTTGCTACTAACACTGGATCCTGTTTTTCATTACGTTTTGGATTTGTTTTGTGCGATGAGGTGCGTCAGCTGCGGAATAGCCTTGCAAAGGTTGCAAGGGCATCCTATGTACTGAAATCTTATTGTGTATAATTAGGCGTATCGCAGAAGACAGACTTGTCCGTCGACATATCTAAGTCTATGGCTGTTGGTTAACCTTCCAATAAATAAATAACTGATTTTATTATTTTGTTGTATTTGGAGTTTGTTTCCCTTTTATATTCTGTTAATTAGGTACTCAGAACAATGTAAAGGCCAGAAATAGTTTTAATTACTTAGTTCTTTAACGTAAGTATTGAAAATACTACACAGATTAATAACCGTTAATAAAAATATTAATATTAGTTAAAACCATGTCAGTCTGCATAATGTGCATGAAAAATACCATTATAATATCATTTTTCTACATAAGTCGGCAATTCCTGGCTATTTAACTATATCAAAACGCCTTACTCTTTTAGATAGCAAAGTCATAGCGCAAACACTAATTGTCAATAATCTGAAGGCGTAAAAATGAAATTATTCAAGTCCAGTACTTTGACTGACAAGTTCCTTGAGCTTTTTTTTTTTTAACCATTGGGAATAACATCTGCTAATATTCCCGAAAACAGAACCATAAAACATTGCTGTAAATGAAAATTTTTAACTACATCTACGTTCATAGAAAAATTTACCATATCCTTTACTTTTCCTTTTAAGCATTTATCCTCTAATGCCTGACCATAATTCTGTTCATAGGGAAATGAGTTTACTAATTTGTCCTGCCATTCTTGCCAAGTAAAAAGGATTGAATTTAACCCTTCGTGGCACGTCTTAAAGGCTTTGGAGTTTCTGCATAGAAAAATGAGTGTAGTCCTGTCATCCCAACCAATATTATTATATTATATTTTAGTATTATATTATGATCTAGCTTTTGATACGACTGTGCACCTGAAGTGGAAGGGTGAGACGCAAAAGTATCTCTAAAAACACTTTAACATATTCATTAAATCTCTCTTAGAAAAGGAACTAATGGGCTACGTGACCTTTCTGACTGTCACGCGTGGTCAGGTTGCTCAGCATGACGCTCTGTATTGCTCCGCTGCTCGTTCAGCGATGAGCCACGATGACCACCGTTGTCATCGCTCCGCACGCTGGGTAGCCACTTCGATGTGCAGTGTCGTCGTTCCGCCGCGCGAACCCGCTCGCGTTACCGCTGCAGCTCGCTCTCCAACATGTTGACCCTCTCACGATCCAGCTCCTGTTCTCCTTGGATGTGGCGAGGGCTTCGGGTCCGGCTCCGGTGCCGACTCTGAGACCGCCCTTGGCGACTTGGACTTCGAGAGGCTGCACGAGATCTCCTGCAGACAGGTGTCTCGAGTCTCCGACGGAAAACAGAAAATAAAACAATTTAAAATAATCAAATTTTGTTTTGCTTAAAGTGCAAATATCTCCTGAACGGTTAATCGTAACGCAAAAATAAGCAAATTTTCGTCCCCCTTTCAACAATCCCGCAGCATATTTTTCCCGTCGTTACAAGTATAAATACATAGGTATCTATAGGATGCATGTCGTTTAAAATATATACATACAAGAATATGAACCTTTTCTTCACTTAAGAACTACTGAATGGATTTTAATGAAAGTTTACAGTAATGTAGCTTATACATCAGAATAACACATCCACGCGGGTAAAACCGCAAGCGGCCACTAGTAAAAATAAAAAATAAAAAACAAAAAGTAACAGAGGATCAGAGGCAAAAGAGGACGGCTCAGCTTTTACTAAGATTTTCTCAGCGCCGGTTTTCAGCCGTTTTCATTCTATTTGCTACTTAATTATCGATTCTTGTAGAATGAATATCTCATAAACTACGGCATTAATATCTGCACCAAGCTAAAATTAAAAAGATCATGCGTTCACTATAATAATCTTTTTTTTTTTTTTTTATACGTGGCTATTTCGTTAATTGAAACCGCCACGTGGTCGTGAAAAATTTATGTTGCACTAGAAGTAAATTATGTAATTTGTTAACTGTGCAAGAAAGAGAAGAGGAATAACTATAATAAAACTTATACTTTATGGCTCTTAGATTTGGTTTGAATAGCAATTTATAGGATAAGAGATGTATGATTTCGAGACAATATGTAGGCGTGTACTTATATACAAGATATAGGATACCTCAGAAATAACCAGGTTCACTTTCAAAACTTATTTATTTAACTAAAACTTATTTGAATATTCCAAATTTATTGCACCAACCAAAACTTATTATCTTAATCAAAACTTATTGCTCAAAACTTATTTTTAGCAGCGAGACTGTTCACTAGCTATCGCACGACCGCTCGGCGTCAACTCTCCAACCAAAAGTGGCCGCTCCGCCGCTGCCATCGGCCAAGTGCCGCCATTCTTTTTCCCACTCCACTTTTACAAACTGACATTGACAGACAAAGTATTGCCAGTCGGCAGAACAAACTTATACCTTTTTATTGATTTTATGTTTCTAACGAATACAAATCAAATATATTAACTTCAATTAAATAAAAACCCTACATAAGTTCATTAAAACTAGACCGTAATGCAAATGTACAAAACATTCCTCCAGTTAACGCGACACTGGCTAAATATACAACGCGTTGTTGGAAATGTTAATTCCAGCGCTCTACGGCTTTGATTATAACGAAAGTTAGTGATTGTGACAGAGGCACAGTGGGAGTTGTAAAAAAATAAAAAAATAAAATAAAAAAAGTATTATTTATTTTTATTAAAATTATCAGCTACAAGATATTATTATCGTCGTCAGCCTAAAAGCTCCTCACTGTTGGGTTTAGACGCTAGCCCAATGCGGGTAAATGCGGGTGGTTTAGGTTCGACAAGTGCTATTTTACTACACCAACTAGGTTGAACAGCACGGTTTTGTCTGCCGTCTGAAGCAAAGAGGAACTCGGGCTATTTAAATTTGCTCACCCTCAGACAAAAGATAATGTAAAGATAATATTTTTTTATGAACAGTCGGCGGCAGATCAACCTACCCAAATCTGTCAAATTTCTCCAATGAATATTGATCCTTATTACCAAAAGATAAAGTTCAAAATTGATTGTAGAAATTTGACAGTTTTGGGTAGGTTGATCTGCCGCCGTGTGAACGTAGATGCAAATGAGCTTCCGGTTGATTTCTATAAGAAACTACAACAAAAGCTTTTCAAGAAAGGAGCAGATATTTTACGGCACGCGTGAACAATACCTCTGGATTGAGAGAATCGGCTTGTATTAAACCAAAATAGTGTGGTGTGGTACGTGTTGGCTCATATTGATGACGGGCAAGAAAGATACGACATATCCTAAATATTGGCCCAGGCCTGGGCAAAGTCCCAGTAGTAATGGCCTTTGTCATTGTAATCAAAGTCATTATTGGTTTAATTTTTAATCATCACGACCTCCTTGGTCGAGTGGTTTGTACACCGGTTTTCATGGTGTCGCCATCTCTGAGGTCCCGGGTTCGATCCCCGGTCGGGTCAATTTAGAAATTATTGTATTTCTAAATTGTCTCGGGTCTGGGTGTTTTCTATGTATAATAAGTATGTATTTAAGTATTTTAAGTATGTTTATCTGTTGTCTAGTAACCATATAACGAATCTCATAACGAAGCTTCTCTTGGGCTAGATAAATGTTGTGAGTGTAGGAATTTTTTTTTTTTATTTTTTTTTTTGTCACGCATGCCAAGCGCTCTTTGGTGATCATTCGTGATTGATCACTAAAGAGCTCTTGGCGCTTGGGCTGTGCATCAAAAAGAACAAAGCACACTTTGGGCATTGTGTCTAGGACCTCCGAATATCAGGCCGAGCGGAGTGCCACTCGGCTACCGAGGCGTTTAACAGAAATGATGAATAAAATAAATTAAAATATGCGTCAGTTCCCATTGTGTCGCCATCTTTAAAACAGTTCTTTTGATAGCGCACACCGTAAAAGCAGAGATACAAGCACTGCCGTATAAAATATTTTAATTATATTTTATCGCCACTAAAACCGTGTAAATGAAAAACTGGTTTCGTTGGTTTATGAAATCGTAAAAAACTTGTCTCCGCCGTGCTTCGGAATGGACTGAACTTTTGATGGTGTGCATTGTCGAGATTTCATTAAGATGGTTTTACGGTGCTTCTTAATCCAAATTAATGTTTGATTGCGTTCCATTGGCATTACAATGAAAGGTTACTTTGAATAAAGAATTTTGTGTTTTGTAAAAGTGAAGACACAGAGACGCAATTTAAATTCTTATAATTCTCAGAATTACAAAACGCTACTTCAAGAGGCAGAGAGCAGTGGACGTGTATAGGCAAATGATGATGATGATTATGACTAAGGCTAATTAAGTTTCGTTCTATTTTTATGGGAGAATCGAATAAGCGTGAAAGTGCAAACACGATAAATATACCTACCTACACGGAATAACAGTTAAAAATTTTCGACAAATTTTATATTTACGAAGTTTGTCTGGCTACAACAGTCGATAACAATTTTTATATTTAAAAAAAGTATAATTATCTTAAACCTTCTAATTTGTGTTTAAATTTGAAAACTAAATAAACAGATATTTTATACACAACTAATAGGCATTTAAAGTAAATTAAGTAAATAGCCTATAACTATCCTGCTGGGCTGGGCAAAGGCCTCCATCATTGACACAAGTCATCGCTACAATTGATGGGTAATGGCTTAAACACCACGCTTTCCAAATGCGGGTTGGTGATCACAAACCCGGGCTATGCACCGAATAAATCCGAAACACACTGTGCCCGACCTAGGAATTGAACCCGGGACCTTCGGGTATCGGCCGCCGAGGCGTTAATTATCAATTTTACTAGAAATGCTTGACTTTCTATCCTACTAATATTAAAAACGCGAAAGTTTGTAAGTATGGATGGATGTTTGTTACTCTTTCACGTAAAAACTACTGAATGGATTTGGATGAAATTCGGCATACAGATAGTTTATAACTTGGATTAACACTTAGAATACTTTTTATTCCGATATGCCCACGGGAACGGGAACCACGCGGGTAAAACCGCCAATGGCCGCTAGTTAAGATATAACTAGAAGTTTACCTATTCTCTCTTGGGATGTTTTACCATATTGCAACAAACCCTGTACACTTTTCTAAAGTCATAAAGTTACTTGGAATGCCAACATAAACATGATCCAGCGAATGAGCTGACAGAAGGTAATTAGCCATATCCTCGGGAGCCCGTCTCAGCAAGAACTAATTAAAACTACAAGGCACGCTGTATTTGCCTCTTGTAGTGTAATTTGATATTCATTGGGAGTTCCTTGAAACTACGACGTTTTTAATAAGTTTTATGATACTTTTTAGTTACGTTATTCTCGTAGATTCGTTTGCCAGTCTTGTTTTATGAAGGTTTTTTTGTTAAAAGAGATTTTGCATTACATTTAGTGCCTTACAAAATTAAATAAACAAAGAATAAGGTCCGAATAGTTATTCCTTATTTTGTCTGTTTTACTCTCAGAATAATAACTAAAGCTATAGAAACCGGACTAAAATAGCAAAGGTGTCACCAGATTTGTGACGTCATATTTGAGGTAATGTAGTGAGTGACTATAGAAAGGACTCAAAGATTTTTTTTTGATCACCGATTATCTGATGACCGTTTGACATAACAATACAAAAAATAAAAACTAAGTGTCAACCATTTGTCGCACTCCAACCTCCTTTTCTAGCCATAAGATAGAACAGAACTAAACTTAGTTGCACGATTTTTATTTTAGCCATCCTTCTATACTATAGCTTTAGTTATTGTTCTGAGGTTTTACTCCAATTTGAAATGCCGTTTACATGACAGGAACAAAGCACGGAATAACTATTCGAACCTTATTCTTTGTTTAATTGTAAGGCAGTTAATGTTTTTAATACCTTTTGATTGGGAAGCAAACAAAAATATATAGCTATATACCTAGTGTTAGTAACATTTATTGTTTATTTTAGGTTATAGCTGCTATTTGTGTTTGTACAAAACGCACAACACACAGCAACAATGTTGATCAGCACAAAACACATTTTTTTTAATTAAAAAAGTAGACGTGCTGGAAAAATTGCGAAAGTGCTGTTTAGTGAGTGTTCACCGCCGCCCATGAACATTAGCAACAACAGACAAGTAAAAAAAAAAAACAACACATAAGCATTATAATTTGTACTGTTTTTTATAATTATAATACTTATAGATTATTTTAATATGAACTAGGTACTTACTGAACTGAACTACTTACATAGATTATAAGTTATTTGTATAGGTACTTACACATGGATCTTTATTGTAGTTGAACATATACACACTAACGCCACCTATATTCTGTTCTCTCTGCTCTCGACTCCGAACCACGCTGATGTTAAATATTTCAATAGTTATTATAATAAACAGCTTAAATACTAACCCCCTTACAAATAAACACTATTTAAGCATTTACTTAGTTAATCATTGTTTTGTCAACGTCACACAAACGTCGTTCTCAATTTGAGAAAAAGAGAAAACAATGATTAACTAAATAAATGCTTAAATAGTGTTTATTTGTAAGGAGGTAAATATTCTCAGTTTCATTTCAACAATTTTTGTTGTCTTTTCAATAAATAAATAGTGTTGGAATTAGCAGACAATATAAAGCTAGGACAGGGCGCTATGGCGCTCATTAGGGGAGGCCTATGTCCAGCAGTGGACTAATATAGGCCAATGATGATGATGATGATGATGATGATAAAGCTTCTCTATATTATCAAGATACAAAACAAAAATCTTGCAGCAAACGTATGCGACTTTGGTGTGTAAGGCACCTAACTCTCGCCTAACTTCTTAATACAAACATTATGTTAATTCGTGCCAAAGTATCCCGAGTTAGGATACGGGATCAAATGAATTCCTCAAGGAGCGAACCACGTAAATAAAGTAAAACAAACGCAATGGGGGCAAAGAGTAATGATCCTGAACAGTTTCGATGAATGTCTTATTTCACGAACTTGAATTAGCAAGAGCTGTTACTACCTTATATTAAATATGTTTAATGTTTTTTTTTAATCTATAGTGAATAGGGTTCTTTAAGGTGAGCGTGTGACATCGGCGACTTCATCATCGCTTAACATTAGGTGAGAAAGTGGTTATAAAGGCAATCTTTATTTTAAAAAAACTCGTACATTTTTTGGATACATTGTGGCTAGGTATGTGTGTTTAATAAAAGTGTTGTAAGAAGTGTAAGCTTGAGGATGAGGAAGTGTAAGCCCCAAATAATTATTCCGCGTTATGTCTCTTTTATTCTAATTTGAAATAAGGTTTACATGACGGAAACAGGGAGTACTATTTATTTGTAGGTGGGTATGTATGTTTTTAATTCTTCCCACATTACAAACAAGGTTATAAGCCCAGGTTAATTAAAAATCATAATTATCGTATCAGCTCTATATGATTCCACCGTTTCTTTTCCACTGTCCTGTCCAATCAGATGCGTCCAGATAAGGCACAGACAGGATTGGCCCGCAGTTTTTCTTGTCTTATTTATTGGACTGACAGACAGACAAATGTGGGCTAGCGTACAAATGGGACCGCTTTTTTCTCATCTTATTAGGTTTGTCTAGGTGAAGTGAATTGAGTCATTTGGCCTTTTTTTCATTGACGATTCACTATATCTTGACAACAACAATAATTAATTCCAGATCACGTAACAGTTCTGTAAAACATTAACCTATTTTATTGTTGACCTCAGCATGAAATTGTGTAACCTAAATGTTTTTACTATGCAATAGCTTGAAGAACACCACTTTGACGTCATAGTTTGCGATTCTTAAACAATTTTTATTTAAAAAATCGTTATTAAAAAAAACAGTTATTAAAAAGATTAGCAATGTCAGATTAGTAGCTATTGACTAAACAGTGAACTAACTAAATATGTTAATTGTAAATAGCATAGCAATAGCATAGCATAGCAATTGTATGTAGCATTACATGAGAAGCTTTATTTGGTTTGTAATGTGTATGTAATGTGCTGTATAGAACGATTCGGTTTTCAACTAACAGTAAAATAGGTACTTATTTAAATAAAAGTGATGCCGTATCAGGTGCTCTTCCAATTAAGCTATCGTAAACATGATTATTAAATTTTTTTCAACCCTTTTTCGAATTTACAACAAAATGTGCGTAAAATTGATATAATTACCTACCCAATTACAATGCAAAATTCAAAATTCAAAATAATAAAAATAATTACCCAATTATAAAAGAACATTTTAATTATATATTTTTTCCAAATTAATTCAATAAGCTCATTAGAAAGTGGGTTATTTTCATAACTGCATAAATTGTTAGTAGTGGTATTAAAAGAAATGTCCCATACCATCAGGTAAGAAAAGTTTCAAAAGCAATGTTGTACAGTACAATAGGTACAAAACAACAACAATTACCTATACAAGATGCAACAAAACCCACAAACCACTTAAATCACCCCAAACATCTGCTCTTGAATTAAACATGCGAGTGAGAGCACCTCGGCGGCGGCCGGGGCGGTCAGTCAGCCGGTCAGTCAGGCGGTCGCTCAAATGGCCCTTGTGGCAAAGGGTTCACCAAGCACAATATTTACTGTTCCAAGACCTTTTCTGCAAGAAAGTTCAATAATATGTACCATTTGCAACCTTATTACAACGAGATTAAGTGCTTCTTATAATATAGACTGTTTAAAACTTTCCTGGAAGAGAGTTCCATTTGTGCCATTTTCAACCTTACCGAGTGATTTGGAAATCACAGCCTTTCAATTGAGAAATGTTTGTGAATATCAGACGAGAGTTTGGACTATAAATGTTGATGAAGTTTGAATACAAGCTAGTGTACGAATAAGAATTTGATAAGAACAGATTTCCTAGGCATAACTTCATGTCGTTTGAGGCCAATATTCACCACCACGCCCACGACCGGTAAAGTTTTGCCTAACACGAGTGTGCCTAGAATAAACTCGAAATATAATAATAGTTTAATAATTTATTAAATAAAAAGAACAATGATCCATAATTGTTAGTAGACTTAAAACTAATTGTTAGTATTAAATTACAAATTACACTTTGATAAATAACATTTCATAATCAATTTAAAGTACCAGATAAATTATTATAAATCAATTAATCTCAAAAAAATACCAATTAAATTAAATTTGAATATATTAAAATAGTATTGATATATATTAAATAATAAAATAGAATACAATTTAATAAATTAACCGAATTATATAACACATAATAACAATACAAATTATAAAACACATAATTACAATACAAACAGGGGCAGGGGCTACCGGGTAACATGCAGGCGAATCCAGTGCTGTCCCAAGCAACAAAATTTGGTACTATAAAAGTCCTGAGAACGTTTTAGAACGTGCTAATTAGTGTACATGATTAGCACTATAATGATGTTGTAAACATTTAAAGAACCCCGAATAGGCCCTAGTTTTATCACTGATTTATTCTATAAACATTAGATAAAGGCTCTCACGGTGATAAATCAGCTGTGTAGTTGAAACCTAAAAGTACCGAGAATCGCTTTTTGGTACTGAAATAGTGCTATCTGCAGCATGTATGTCACAAATTTGCACTATAAAAGTAACTAAAATATGTTTATAGTGCTTTTTTGCACCGTAAATAATTCCAGTGACCTTTTTTATCACAATCTTAATCAATAATTTTTTTCGTGTTTGGTCGTGCATCGTCGTGAGTGTTACAAAAATCAACAAATAACAACAACAAATATTATTATGCTTTATAGTTCATTCGCCGATGTAATAAAAAGGAAAAGGAAACTACGCAGCTCTGCCGTAACTAGCACTTGCGAAATTAATTGTATTGATAAAATCATTAGTGCTGATTTCAAATTTGACAATGAGCCCTCGTAATTTTTTTGTTTTAATTAAATTTAAATTAATAAAATAAGTACTTTGCCCGACTATGGCTGCTATAGTACACATTGGCTCCAGCCGTGCAGCTAATGTGCTATCATGGCAGAAAACAGCAGCCATATCTCCTTGTCTGTCCATAACGTATAACAAAGGTTTAATCAATTGTTATACCTTAATATGGCGTTTCGACAGACTAGGGGCTAATTTCGTTTTGATTAGGGTTTTTAATTCATTATTAATTTTAGTACTTTTTTTGTCATGATTTAGTATCGTAGCAGTAACACAAACTCACCTATAGAGCTATTTAAAATTGAAGTTATTTAGCAGCTGCACCAGAAGTCGCTATGGTACTGTTAAGTACTATAGAAGAGTTATCATGATTTTTACAGAACTGCCCCATAGCGATGTTGAGGGAGCTTGTAAGAAGATATAACCTTACGTAATGGTTGTGCAAGGTACTTTTATAGTGCAAATTGATCCTGTGATAGTGTTTTTGGCACTCCTACAATACTAGTACTGTAAAAGTAATTTTCACGCATTATTAGTGCAAAATAGATACACAAAACTGTCAATAAGGTCGTCTATAGTACCAAATAGTACCATAATCGCTTTTAACATGAAGGCGCAGCGCTTGCGAACTATAAGCATGAAAACCGTCAATCCGCGCCTCCGCCAACTCGCCGATGCGCTGCAAAATCGCGGCAGCCACAACAACATTCTGAGCGCATCGTTGTGCTGGACGCGAAATAATAAGGAGTTCGCATTTAAAACCCGTCGTACATGTTATTTACCAACATAATATCACTTTTAATAGCTAAATAATTTTGTTAGAGTTATGGTATGTATAAGTATGTGTTAAATATATCATTAATTATGAAACGGAAATGTTTGAACGTTTGAGTACAAAAGCTTTTTTAACACCAAACTTAACCCCAAATCATAATACGAATTCCAAGTAGTTCCTAACCCTCATCTCCTCAGCTCAAATATGGGGTATTGTCTCCTGATCGATTGTATTCTGAATATATTACGTTTACGGCGACACGTCCTCGCAGATGCAATAAAATCTTTATGGCTATTGCTGCATAGAACCTTTATGCTCCTGTGATCCCATACGTGAAGGCTTTTGTGTGTTCCAGCTGAAGCACTGTGCATTCTGAAGAGAATATTGTAAACTGTTATCCCAATTGTGATAACATTAACGTATAGCTCAAACCGATAGTAATATTTCTCACTGTGCAATTTTATTTACATAATTATGAATGAAGATGATACCATAACCAAATTTAAACCATCAAAACGTTCCTAACATTTTGATTTAATATTATGTCATCTAAATATTTTTTTTTTATTGTAATGAGAAATTATAATTTTATTTATTTATATATACTAGAACAATGAACCTATAACTAAAAAACCTTAAAAATATATATATATATATATAATATAATAATTAAAAAATATTATTAAAAGGAGTCCCTTTAGGCAAGGTTCCGAAGATACCAATATTAATATGTGAAGCAAAAACTTTCTACCTCTTTTTACGAAAATTGCGCGGACGGAGGAGTATGAAATTTCGCACACTTATAGTTTATATATAAAAGGTTGTCCAAATGTTATTTTTTTTAAAATTATGCATAAAAACACATTAAATCAATAAAACAAACATTACTCACACTACCATGTATTTGGCACACACGTATATATTTGACACACACGTATATTATACTCTTTTCAAAAATTTCAAAAATGGAAGAGGAGTAATTCAATTCAATTCAATTGAATTCATTTATTCCTGAACAAAGTCATTTGTGTTGGAAATACATGCATGCAAAGTACGAAAATATAAGAATGTAACAATATTAATAATTATAACTAATTAAAATCAGCAAAAATAAATGTCAAAAATATTCTTTACCAGTTACTAATTAACAAATTTGGGTCCGGCCGTTACGCCCTCATTCCGCGAGGCGCTCGGCCGGGACGCCCACGATTTTCAAAATTTGTTTGTCCGCGACGCCCTCGGCCGTGACGCCCACGGTTGTAAAAAAAAAAACTTTTTTTTACTCAAAATTTGAGGAAGTACTGTTGCGAATAGAAGTGTTTTTAATTAAGTATTTTTAACGAATAAAAGAAAAATCGATAAACCAAAGGACCATCAAGAGTCTAGATAAAGACAAGCAAATAGCCAGACTGACAGAAGACTATGAAAACAAAAAATTGACGATTATTTCTTTTTTACAAAAGATGTGCCCATTGGTGGTGCTTAAACAAAAAAAAATGACTTTTTATTGTTTTCAATTAGTTGATTTTGTATGGTCATATTTTATTGTTAACTTTTTAGTTTTTTTGCTATCTAAAATTTAGTTCCAGACAAATATTTTATTGTTAATTATAAATATTCATATATTACCTATATTTATATATCTTTTAATGTACAAATACTTATAGTAAGAACACGGTACATCGGCTGCCCATAGGGAACTGAACGAAATTGAGAAGAAGACGAAGAAAATTGGTATTTCTTGTTTTTTTTATATTCCCTAAGCCTATATTGATTTGTTGATTTATATAATTTTACATGTTTTAAGTATACAAATTTAACTTCACCTGGTAACTCTAAATACTTTATTGTTATAATATAATATAATACTTTATCTAAATAATTTATTTACATTTTAACTCTGTGCAAATACCTGCTGTATATTATAGTAAAAACATTGTACACCAGCTGTAACACACCCAGTGAGAACTAAACCAAAAGTATGATCTAGATTTAATTTCATTGAATGAATAGGCATTTCTTGATTTTTTTTTATATTCCCAAAGTCTATATTGATGTGTAAAATTTTTATATTTTATTTACCTCTAAGTTCATATAAATCTAACTTTACCGGGTAGCTGTAGTATTGTAGACTTATGGGTGTCTGAACGATTTTGCATGCCCAAATTATGTAATTACTTGTTGATTTTTCAATTTTATTAGTTTGTAGATTTGTATATTCAAAACGATTCAGATTATTAATATTAACAAAAGATAAACAAAAAGAAAAAATAAATGATCATACAAACAAAATCAACTTACTTTTATTTCACCTAATATTTCTATACAATTCAACTTACTTATTCATATTTAAACAAAAAAAAATACATAGTTCAACTCAGACTAACATAATTTATTATTTTCTTTTAACAATTTTAATCGCAACAGTACTTTCTCAAGAAAATTGCAAAAAAAAAAAAATCATGAGCGTCGCGGCCGAGGGCGTCGCGGACAAACAAATTTTGAAAATCGTGGGCGTCCCGGCCGAGCGCCTCGCGGAATGAGGGCGTAACGGCCGGACCCACAAATTTACTTGACCAATATTAATTATCAAACCAAATTAAATGTAACATGTCAATTAAAAGTACAAATATTACGCAATATAATCATAATCGGCGGCTGATATCTGTCAATGCCAATCCAAACTCACACTCTCTTTTTAATTTTACATTGCATAAGATACAATCCGTGCAGCCTTAATAAAATTATGGTCGAATTTCGACCACTGGGCGACCACTAGTATAAGTTAACGCGCCCGGTCGGCGAGTGCTGAGGTTAAGCAACTTTCGCAGAGGCCGGTCAAAAAATCAACCAGCCTCAGGAAGCTGGAGTGGGAATCGAACCCACGACCTTTGGATAACCGGTCCATCGCTCTGAGCCGCTGAGCTACCGAGGCCCCAGAAACGTCGTTGACTTAGTAATTTCACACTGTAAGCCAGCGGTGTTACGATTTTTTTAGCGATAGCATTCATCATCATCATCATCATCAGCCTACACCAGTCCTCTGCTGGACATAGTCCTCTCCAAGTGCACGCCACCGAGCACGATCCGCGGCTACTCTCATCCAGCGCGATAGCATTGTGAATGCATCATCATCATCATCATCTCAGCCAAAAGACGTCCACTGCTGGACAAAGGCCTCCCCCAAGGATATGAGGGGTATTTGCCGTAATCGCCACGCTTGGCAGGCGGGTTGGCGATCGCAGTAGGTTGAGGGTATTGTGAATGCATAATTTAAAATAATATATATATAGTAGCTAGTAACTTTTTGTAGTTAGTGTTCAATTCTGCTAAGGCTCCATCATTCCATGCACCGGTGTCATCTCAGTGTCAGCCCGTAAACGCGAGGCTATACTTTATGGCCGGCGCTTCGTAAATCGATCGTTTATTCAAAGCAGGTGATTCCCCTCCAACTTTAAGCGTTCCGTGTCGATACCGGAATGGCGCATTAAACTAATTTGAAAATTGAATTGTTTTCTTACGTAAAAGATCGAACATTAAATTGTTTAACATTTGAATGAACATTTACTGTTACACACAGTCACTATAAAAAACGGAAACAAAATATAGCACCTAAAAAAACAACATTAGTGTTATCATAAATTATGTGTCGAGTCAACCAAAAGGCTCCGACTCAGTTTTTTTTGTTGAAACCAAGGTCACCACCCTGATATTCTGCCTAAGCCCGTGGAGAAAACGCGCTACGTGTCTCACGTTTAAAATTTACCAGATAAGTCATCACCATCATCATCAGCTCATTTTATGTCCCCACTGCTGGGGCACGAGCCTTTTCTATAGATGAATAGTGAGAACGGGCCGTAAACCACCACGCGGGCCCAGTGCGGATTGGTGGTTGTTAACGACTGCTAATGCAGCCGGGACCAACTTAACGTGCCTTCCGAAGCACGGAGGAGCTCGAGATGATAAATTTTTGGTCACCCATCCGATGCCCAACCTTTGCGAAAGTTGCTTTAACCTCAGCACTCGCATACCGGGTGCGTTAACCACTGCGCCATCGAGCTCCTCCCGACAGAAAAGTACAGAAAAGTACCATATACCTAATAATTACAATGACACACTACGTACTATATACGTACTAGACTACCTAATTAGTTAGTCTCGATATCCCAATAAGCCCCTGACTAAAAATCTGATCTAGTTCGAAGGGTGCTAGATCCAGTGGCATTACAGGGTGTTCCGTCGTCGAGGTATGTGTGGTTGATTGTGATGATGGGGAGTTCCATGGCGATGGTAAATAACGACTGCGTCTCTATGTGATGTTGTATATTTACAGTGACTACATTGTGACTGACTTATTATCTAAACCTTACAAGACTATTTATACAATATAAACTGTGTAGATGTTGGAGGGAGGATGCCGTGTCTTATCTTAATCAGATCTACACGCGATTAGGAATGCGTTTACAAACTCTTTAACCATACGTGAGGATAAGAAATTATGTGGCGACCGCAGGCCGCCACACAGGGCGTAAAAGCATATATATAAGCATAAAAACGGTACCTAGGTTCGTAAAAAGGGGAAATAGGTTAGGTACGTCAACAGCAAAGGTGTTGTATGGTCAAGTTTCAAAATATGAAATCAGTATGAAAATCAAAACTTCTTAAACGCATATCGAAAAACTTTCGAGTGTCTACTAGTACCTGCAGACTTTGATTGTAGTTAATTTTTTTTCCATTTATTTGTTACACAAAAAATTACATGGTTTATTTGATAAGCATCACAAAAACCGTTTGTCGGTTTGTACGGATGCTTAGAGCATCACAAAAAAAAACATAAGCAGTAATAATAATAGTAACATAAGTGAACAATCACTTAAAGCGGTCATATTAAGTTAAGAGCCAACATGTGCTAGTATAAGTAGGTACTTAAATATCTAAAAGCACAGAACACAAGAAAGAGCTTGTGTTTTGTTTCTACAAGATTTGTTATTGCTTAAAATAGTAATTAAAACATAAATTCACGGATAGAAAATACCGACTTACACTATCGAAACTTAATTTTGAAATCTTTTAAACATCATCTACTTTTGCTGTTGACTGTACTAATATTAATATTATATGGACGGTCTCCAATAAGATGATGGTATCAAGCTAATTGGACTTATGACAAGCCTTATAACAGCGATGGTGTCATGTTAATACCATGTTTACACTTTTCACTAATTTTGACTCATAATATAATCTATTGTATTGACCTCCTTGGTCGACAACCTCCTTGGTCGAGTGGTTTGTACACCGGTTTTCATGGTGTCGCCAACTCTGAGGTCCTGGGTTCGAACCCCGGTCGGGTCAATTTAGAATTTATTGTTTTTCTAAATTGTCTCGGGTCTGGGTGTTTTCTATGTATAAATAAATATGTATTTAAGTATTTTAACGTAACCATTTAACGAGTTTCATAACGAAGCTTCTCTTGGGCTAGATAATTGGTGTGAGTGTAGGAAAGTTTATTTATTTAAATTGTTAACATGTTAATGCTCGTGACGTACATACTAACAAATAAAATAATTGTTCTCGTTTACCACAGGACATACTAATCCCCGCCTCTTGAGTTATCCGATTCCTTCTTTTGATTCCCTAAATGGAGTACGAGTGACGTTGAGTGGGGAACGATCCAACTGTTCCTCCCGCTCAAAGGAGGACGTGACTTTTTGAGAACCTCCTCGGAGACCTCCGAAATGATAAGGACTCGTTACATCGTCATGTATTTTGGACAGTAATAACGGGCACTTGTGACGGGCTCTTGGAGTTTTGGCGATTGAAAATATATTTTTATACGTATGTCATTTGTCGTAATTATGCGTAAATAAGCTTGATATGTGATTATGATTATTATATAATTTAACGCAAATGTTGTTGAGAACCAATTACAACTTGAAAAAAAAACAAAGTGTTGAAAAATTTCCGCGAGCGGGATTCGAACTGGCACCCCATGACATGCCAGGTCAGGTGCACTATCATCTATGCTATCGTGGAGTCACAAAAACACTTTGTCTGTTTTCAAATTGATATTGGAACATCTTTAAACCATGTTGAAGTGCAACAGTGCAAGTAATTAATTATCCCATCTTTTCTTATCTTGTAAACATAAACCTCAAATGATAATATATTTTATTTAAAGAGTCTGTTAGTACTTTAAAAGTATACTTAACACTTATAATCAGCATCGAAAGTAGCTGACCACTTTAGTGCTTTATGCTTAATAGCTTTATCTTCTGGTTAACCTGTTAGATTAATTAGTTGGTTGGACAAAGAGGTCTTCAGTTAATTTTGTTAACAACTACAGGGTTCGTCGTAAAGGTCTAATGATAGAAAAAAGCTTTTTATCTTAATTATAGCTGTGCTCGCGACTTCGTCCGCGTGGAATAGTGACTTTCGGCAGCATTTTTAATTTTTTAGGCTCTTTTCCCGTTTTTGCAACATTTTTCACTGATGCTTCGCTCCTTTTGGTCGCAGCGTGATGTTATATAGCCTAAAGCCTTCCTCGATAAATGGACTATCCAACACAAAAAAAATTATTCAATTCGAACCAGTAGTTCCTGAGATTAGCGCGTTCAAACAAACAAACAAACAAACAAACAAACAAACTCTTCAGCTTTATAATATTAGTATAGATTATAATTATTTTAGATTAAAACTTTTTAGTCGTAGCTAAGACTATACATAATAGCTAGGATTATTCTACTGTGACATATAAAGTAAATATACCTACAGTTATTTTATTTATTTGTATTCGAGAGTCTTACAGAAAAATAGTCAACTTTTTTTTTATATATTAGAAGGAGGCAAACGAGCAGGTGGGTCACCTCACCTGATGGGAAGCAATCACCGCCGCCCATGGACACCCGCAAAACCAGAGGAATCGCAAATGCGTTGCCGGCCTTTAAGGGAGGAAGGAAGGAAGGAAACATAATCTATATAGGTATGTATATATAAATCAATTGCTGTTCGTTTGTCTCGCTAAAACTCGAGAATGGCTGGACCTTAGATAAATGATGAGAGCAATCATTTATCTAAGGGCTGGACTGATTTGGCTAATTTTGATTTTAAAATATTAGTGGAAGTTCAGGGAAGGTTTAAGCGATGAGAAACATAAATAATTAGTAACGGAAAATACTAAAAACGACAATTTAATTTTTCGATACAAAATGATTTGATTGTTTTGTTGTCATGGAAACCAAAGAGAATTTAATCACTTGATAGAAACTGACAAAGCGGTACGATGTCCGCCGGGTCCACTAGTTATTAATAAATATGGCTATGCTAACAACAAATCTCCACCTATGCAAAATATACGTTATTATCTACTGCCGTCAAATACGTTGATACATTTTTCCGTTAAAGTGGAAGGCAATCGAGATTCTTGTTCCCCAAGACGTAATTTTACTCTCAAGCAATGGTTTAAGGAAGATCTTTCCACGGAGGCAAAGAGTCAAGGGTGGCAACTGTATTACATAGGGGTTACATTCCACAGATTACAGTGATGTCTCCTTGAGACTTTTTCAAAGTGACGGTAATGCTATAGAAGAAACTGGAAATGGCTCTAAAAGTTAGAGAGGTAATTATTGTTTTGACCTTATTTAAAAAAAAACACAATTGTGTTTTGTGTTGTGTTTTTGTAATTTGGGTTAAAAATTATATAAACATTTATTTAATTATTTAAATAGGACAACCAACAAGACATACATTAAAACTAGAAAGAAGCTATAATTTTAAATCTTAAAGCTAAATGCTGTCTCAATTAAAGGTCGCCACGACATGCACTGGTGGGACGTATTAGAAAAAAAAAAACAATAATAATAAAACAGAAAAAAAAAGCAAACAATATCAAATCTCCAATTATAGAGGTAAAACTTATATCTACTGAATTTAATATATAAAACTTAATGAAAAAGAAGAATATAGGAATATATATATAAGAAAATAGGTCAAGTGCCACAAGAATCTCTTCTGTATTCGCTCAAGCCGCTTAATGTGAATATCGTAAAAAGGAGACCAGACCTGGCTGGAGTATTCAAGATGTGAACGCACTAGCGTGTTAAACAGCAGAATTTTTGTAGATGACTTTTTGAACTCCTTACTATTTCTGTTAACAAAACCCAACACTTGAAAACCTTTAGTTGCAATATGATCAATATGCACATGAAAGCGCAATTTCTTGTCGAGATGTACACCAAGATCCCGAATATGACCCACCTCTTCCAATGCTTCACCATTTATAGAGTACAACGGAGTAGAGGAACTATTACTCCTTGTAAAGCGGATGAATTTACATTTATTGATGTTTAATGCCATCCTGTTTATACGACACCACATTGACAGTTGATCGAGATCTTCTTGTAACAACAAGATATCGGTTTGTTGTCTTATTGGCATAGCCAATTTAAGATCATCAGCATAGAGAAAACATGTTGCATGCTTGATATACGTTACAATATCATTCACAAATACATTGAACAGTATAGGAGCAAGATGCGAACCCTGAGGGACTCCGGAAAGTCCCTCGAAAGTCTGTGAAGAGTATCCACCAACTACCACCCTCAAAGTCCGGGAACATAAATAAGAACCGAACCAATTTAGTAGGTTCCCTGTAAAGCCAAATATAGATAACTTTTTTAATAAGATTCGGTGATCGACGGTATCAAAAGCCTTACTGAAGTCCGTGTATATTGTGTCTACTGAAATACGGCTGTCCATAGCATTAGTAACAAAAGTCGTAAACGATATCAGATTAGTGGTTGTAGAGCGGGCTCCCATAAACCCAAATTGTTGCGGTACAATGAGGTGCTTTATATGCCAAGATATTATGGGACCGAGTAGTGATTCAAAGATTTTGGCGAATACCGACAGTATAGATATTGGTCTGTAGTTACCAATCCAGGCGGCATCTCCTGACTTAAATACGGGAACTATTTTAGACTCCTTCTAGGCTGAGGGAAAAGTACCCGCTTTCAAAGACGTGTTGTAGATTATACATAGAGGTAGTGCGAGAGCCCTACAACATTCCGAAGCATATAAAGGTGGTATGCCATCACAACCGGCACCTTTGTTTCTGTCTACACGCTTCAATGCCAGCAGCACGTCATCTTCACGCAGATAAACTGCACCAAGACAGTTAGAGTCAGAGGTTGACACAGCGCAATCCGCGGTTATCTGTTGACTGTCAAAGGAGATTTTATATATTGAGGCAAAACAGCTTGCGAAAAGGTTACAAATACCTTCACCGGAAGAGGCACTAACATTATCAAAGGTCTTAGAGGAAGGGTAAGTAGTACTATTACGTCTCTTAGCTTTTAAGAAGCTCCAAAATAGCTTAGGATTTTTTTGTAAGGAATCCTCAATTCTGCTGATGTATTTATTGTACGCTTCCTTAGTTACGGCCACACTACGCTTTTTAATGATATGGTAGGAAATTTCGTCGAGTGGATTATTATATTTCATAACTTTTTTGCGTAGTTTATATTTTTCGCGTAGCGCCTTTATAAGATCTCTCGTGTACCAAGCCGGAAACTTATTCGAAACGGGTTTACTTTTGGGGACGAATTTTACAATGGACTCACGAACGATGTTGTAAAACTTATTGACCATTTCGTCCACAGATGAACACAATGCTAGTTTTTTCTCCCAGGGAATGGACTCAAGATATGCAACGATATTGCAAAAATCCGCCTTAAAAAAATTGAATCTGTTACTTGGTATAGAGGGAGGTAATTTTGCACTTGTACAACAGGAGGCCGAGAATTCAAGAGGAGGGTGGTATGGGTCAGTTACGCTAAGCGCAAAATCACTAGGTACAAGTCCGTTTATGGATATATTAGACATAACAAGATCCAAAATCCTACCCTTGTTGTTGAGAACGCCATTATACTGACTTAGTCCATTCAACGCCACAAAATCCAAAAGAGCATTGGCTAACTGACTGTTAGTCTGAACTGAGCCGGTTAAACCATTATGCGAGCTCTGCCAAGAGATATTGCTTAGGTTGAAGTCTCCTAGGATGATTATATTTTTTTTGGGATTCTAAGCTTTTGTTCGCATTATCAATGAAGTGTTCCAAAACGTGCATTTGGACAGGAGGCGGCAGATAAACTGCACATAGGAAGATACTATTTAAGTTGTGGTTATCGGCATCCCCTATCTCCACCCAGACGTCTTCACAATTGCTTTCAAGATGAAATAATCTACGCGAAACAAAACGAGTAGAGACAGCAATGAGAACACCACCACCTGACTTTCGTTGATGAAAACCGCTAGTTTCTCGGTCACGTCTATAAACAATATAGCGATCATCGAAAAGTTCACAATCAAAAATAGTACTATTGAGCCATGTTTCACAAAAGATTATTACATCGTAATCACAACATAACACATTTTTTAATAATTCACAGGTCTTGGTTCGTAAACCTCTTACATTTTGATAGTATATATTTAGCTCTTTTAACTTACTTTACTTCCATTTCTAATAATACAAACAATAAAAGTACCTAACAAACAATCAATGAGTAACATTTTGTGGCTCACTTAGTCTAGTTAAAGTGTACATATTTCTCACAAGGACATAGGTTGCCGCGTCATTCTTGCGCATGAAAATCTTCCCTCCACGTATCCACACATATTTATATTCCAGATCTTTAGCTTTCTTTCGCGCAGCAGCGTGAAGCTCTTTGTTTTCCGGATGTAGATTTTCTGTTATATATATAGGAGCACATGTGTTTCCACCAATACCTAGGTCGCGTGATTGCAGTTTGTTCTGTGGGTTATTCTTATTGTATTTTATAACAGAGGCAAGAAAGTCATCGCGCAATCGTGAGCTGCTCAACTTGACAAGAATCGATCGCGGTCGTGTGCTGCTTGGAGACATTTTAGCGACACGAGAGCAGTAATGAATGTCCTTCCCCTCGATAGGGCACTTAACAGTTCGAGCAAGTTGTTCTACCAATTTCAGTACGTTTTCAGATTTGGATTCTGGTACACACTGAATTTCGAAATTATTTGCCCTTGATAATTGGTCCATTTGGTTGAAGCGCATTGAAAGGTGTTTAACTGCATCTCTGAGGGCAATGTTCTCCTTGGTCAGATCACTGATAGCACTGAACTTCAATGCACAGTCGGATTTCAATTCCTCAAACTTCTCGTTGATAAATGTCATTGATTCACGAAAGGCCTGAATTTCTTCCCTAATTTCTTTTAAGGGTTCCTCGACATGCTTCTGTAAAATCATTTTCAGAGCGTTAGTAACCTCTTGTCTGATTAACGTACGCATAGTTTCTTCAGGAAGGGATGCACTAGTAGGGGTGCACAATGAACTCTTTGGCTTCGCACGTAGTGTGACATTATCGTAGTCGCTACTGCTAGTTTGGCGGACCGGAGTTTCTGCGTTGTCCCCTAGTTTACGCTGCTTACTGTTGCAGGAGGTACACACCCATTTCCTTTTCTTTTCTTTATTGATTTCCTGGTAAGTTTCAAGTGTATAGCCAATGCAAAGGTAATGATAATGTTCCGTGCAGCGTGAGCACTGTAAGTAACTATTGTCTTTTACCGGAGTAAGACATGCGGCACAAATTACTGACATTTTATCGTAGTTAAAAATATATATTAAAAAAAAAGAATTAAAAATATTTGTCACCAAAAGCTACATGCGCACAGTCGTAGCACAATAGTCGTAGCGCAGCTACGCTTCGACGAACTCCGTAGATCAACGTAGCGATGCCTCTTGGCGCGTAGCAAGCGATGCGTAATTTCGGCGTCTCGCGTCCAGTGCCCGTGGCCCAACGGCTAAGACGTCAGTGTTCACCCCAGAGGTCCGTGGTTCAAATCCGGATATCCGCGACGGCAATGAATTATATGTGGGGCTCCCACACAAATTTAAAATAATTATTTGATGAATCTCAAGCAAGCTCCAACACGTCCACTCCTTATAGAAATCCACGCCGAAAAAAAAAAGAAAAATTTTAAAAATTTATAAATAGCTTTCCTACTTCTTAACTGATCTTTAGTATTTGTAAAAATATTATGATCGGATGTTAATGACGGTAGTTGTTAACATTGAATGGGCGCCTTTGGCTTTCAAAGTAAAAAGTAAATAGTGTTGAATAATTTCGGCCGGCTAGTTAGAACCACGATAGCTCAATTGGAAGAGCACCTGACCCGGTATGTCAGAAGGGTGCAGGTTCAAACCCTGCTCGTGGAAATTTTTTCAACATTTGTGTTTTTGTATTTTGTTCGCAACAAAATTTGCGTTCAAAATTATATAAACATTTTGACCTTATTTACTTATTGTTACTTACAGGTAAGCGCTTGTTATGTCATCTCACATGATGTTAAGAGACGAAGGTAGAAACGCACTTTATCCGGATACTACTGGGGCATCTTATCTCTAGCTGCCGAACACAACATTAATGTTATAGCGACATATATAAATAAGATGTTGGCAGCTAGACAGGCGGGTAAACAAGCCTTACCATCATCCAAATCAAGTACACAAACATGTACACTTACTATAAATCGAACCCGAGAACTTAAAATGACGTTAACGCTACGTTGAAATTTCTATATGCGACGCTTATAACGCTTCACGATTAATTGACTTAATACGCGTAGGCTTTGTTTACTAATCCTGTTTGACTCTGTGGTAAGACCGGTTTTGGACTCAGAGGTCCCACTTTCTATTCCCAATTGAGGTACATATTGTGCTCAGTTTGTTTGTTAACACTTTTTGTGCCATATACTATAATCGTATAATCTCTACTCAGCACAATACACTAACAAGTACCAAAAAGATAACATACTATTTTATTTCACTACTAAATAACAACGACATGCAGTAATTGACGCATTCATAGAGACCATAAAACTGAAATAAAAAAGTCACTTCTGTACACTCAACATCGTTGTACTCAATGCTTCCTATATTGGTGTAGGGTGTCCGCAATTTGCCTCAATAACCGAGCCAGTCCCGCGCACTTATCAGGCTCGCACAATTTATTATTTGGGGATACTCGAGCCTCGAGTCGTCCTGAGTGGCATTCCGCGTTACTGCAACGGTAATGAAGGAAAATAAAAGTAAATCTACGTCTAAATGAGGACAGGCAAATGGTGGATATCGAATTGATTAGTTGGGTGGTGGTAATACATTATTATCAACTTTAATATGTGTTGCATAAAGCGTTATATATGTTTTGAAACTGTTGGTGCTTGTGATGTTTCGACTTGGCCTCGTTCTTAGCTGCTAGTTTAAAATTTCTACAAATGGTGTCACAGTTGCCTAATTTTAAAAAACCCATAGTCCAAACGGGCACTGAAAAAGATCACTGAGACAAGTATTTGTACGTTTAAAATTAGTAGAATTAAAGGGAATTAATTAATAGAATAGAAATCAATTAGAGTGATTACTGTACGGGATTGATATAAGTCAACGATACTTATAAACTCAGAATAATAACTGAAGCTATAGAAACCGGACTAAAATAGCAACACAAATTCATCAGTTTGCACTATTTTAACTAATGAACCTAGATGATGTATTGGAAAGAGATCGATTGTCTCTTTTCTTTCGTTATTTCGAAGGTGTCACCAGATTTGTGAAACGAACTGTCAGCTTTTAAATCAATGTCCTTTTTTTGGCCGGGCATAAGGACTCGAGATTTAATTTTTCTGATGACCGAATGACATAACAATACAAAAAATAAAAACTAAGTGTCAACCATTTGTCGCACTCTAATTTCCTTTTCTAGCCATACGATAGAACGGAACTAAACATAGTTGCACGTTTTTTATTTTAACCTTCCTTCTATAGCTTTAGTTATTGTTCTGAGCTTATAAATGACGTATACTTTAATCCTGTACAATAATCACTCTATTTAATTTATATTCTATTAGCGTCACTTGTCTATGGGGGCTGGTAGAGATGATAAGAAGGTCAAAACAATTGCCTGTCTAAGCACAACAATGCTCTTTATTATTGTTGTAAAGACAACAAGCTTAGATAAGATGGTAGCTAGCTAGGCGGACTTAAACAAGCTCTACCACTAACTAAAACATGTACCACCTACCCCAATCATATTATAACTATAGCTATTTTAAAAACTAGATATAAATTAAAGTAGTAATTATTTTTCCAATCTTTCAAGCACTACTATGCTGCTAGCATTACTTAATTAAAAAGATTAAATTAAAAACCGTAGTCGCATCGAAAATTGCCAATCCACAAAGATCTTCCAAATGCAGCTCGGATGGCTCACCAAATTGGTATCAACTTTTTGCACGATCAGTGCAACTAATGCAGCGACGCGATTGATCCGAACTATTTTCCTTTTAATTGGATTCTCCCAGCCGTAATTAGTTTTCAGCGGTAACGTTTAGCGCTGCGGAAAGAATCTTGTTATTTCCACTAGTGTGGAGCAGGTGGGATATGGGGTAGTGGGGAGCTAGCTTGGGAAGCAAGTTCGAAATATGAAAAAAAAAATTATCGAAGTTTGTTTTGTTTTTATATTATTTCCTCTTTCTAATCAGAGATGGCGCTATATGAAGTTTGAATAGCGCCATTGGTGTTTCTTGGACGAAATGTATAGGCACGCAATTATTTTGATAGCACAAGTTTAACGGTAGTTGATTAAAAAAAACTCTGTGGCTTTCTTATTCGTAGGTGAAAAAGGCTTTGTCGTCGGCCACTCACGTCTGACTTAAACAGAAGAACTCTAAGAAACAAAACAAGTATTGCGAATAACAAACTTGGCCGTCAAACGAGGACACGGCCCATCTGATGTAAAGCAGCTACCGCATCCCATGGATTACAGGGCCAAAGAGCTGTCTGGTGGCAGACCAGTACCACAGTGGGCGCCATTCAATCGGACTCTGGATAGAATCTTCCCACAGACTGTATAATTTAGCAAAACATGAAGTCAAAGTATCGAATTGTCACATACTCGTATATAACCCTTTTCAAGAGTAGAATTGCGCTGATGACGATGATTTTTTTTCTTTTTATCGACAAACTGTATCGCAAAACTGGCCACTCCTCGCTACCACCGGTGTGTTAGTTGCACTATTCTAATTAAGGGGCTGGTGGAACAATGTGCGTGGGTAATGGGAACGTAATCTTGTTAGCCGTCATCAGGGGATGATTGCAGCGATGACTGAAGGAAAATGGCGTCGTAATCACTTTAGTCGTGTCTGTGAGGCGGTGCTGATGGAGTTGCGGATCTAGTTTGTGGGCGGTAAGGTTTATGTCGCGTTTTGCGTTTAAGATGTAAGTTTGAGGGTTTTAAGATTGATGATGACTCGTCGATGACTAACTTGTTTGTATTTTATACTCATTTTTGTAGAATTTTATTTTCGGATATGAGTATATCTCATCTCAGTATATAAGTATTTAAGTATGTCAAAGTGTGCGGGTTCGAATACCGGTCTCGGAATCTTTTTCAACACTTTTTAAAATAATTCATTTGTTTGGCAAATTTTATTAAATTTTATTCAATATTTGTTTTGTAATTTTATGAGCTTATACTTTCTACACATTGCAGTTTGATTGTAACACTTGCTAGTAAAAATAAATAACGAATGAAAAAAATTACAGCTAGCTAGTGGTAATTTTTAAAAATTATAATATGCAATTAAAAAAATATTAGGTACCTAATTAAAATAACATCAATACAAGATACTATTATAATTTTATTATTTATGTTTTTGTTGGTAACTTGTTAGACTTGTATTGAATTGTACTTGTTTACTTTTTATAATAATGACATAACGAATTTCGAATGAAATAATATTATTATACCTGAGCGTGAAAAGTTAAAATTACTTTTTCAAATTCCGAATAAATTGATAATTTAAACACGATAGTAACACATCGGTCCCGCTAACGACATAATGATTTTACAATTGCCGCCAGTGAAGCAATAACTTATTTTAGAATCACACCTATAATTTTCACAGAATTCATTTGTCTGTTAAAATAAATCAATTGAACTTCAAGCTTTATTACAACGTGCTAGATTTCATTTTGCCGTTTCCCGTGTTAATAAAGTGGTTTGTGGTAATGACTTTGTTCCGTGTCTGTACTTTGAGTACTGATCAGAAGGGAACGTTATGGTTTCATCATTACCTCGAAGTTTTAATTTAAACTTGCATAGATAGCGGCCTCATAACCTATAGTTAGCTCGGGGGTACGAATAAATATTCGATGATTTGAAAAAGTTTAAGGTAATGAAATGACCTAAGTAACACCTGCTACGTGAAGTTTTGTTTCAGCTTAATTTAAAAGATAATCAAAGACGATATACTTAGATGTGGTAGTGGCTCAGTGTTCAACAGGAAATAGCAATCGACATTTTTTTGCCTTCATCATCATCATCATCATCTGCCATATGACGCCCACTGCTGGGCATAAGCCTCTCCTAAGGATCGCCACAACGATCGGTCCTCATGTTGGGGCGAAGGGTTAATCGCCACGCTTGGCAGTCGGGTTGGCGATAGCAGTATGGCCTACTGTTTGAGGGAGGCGCTACTACCCGTCTCCTGCAGGCGGTTTTCCCTTTGCCGCCTTCTACGACTCCCGCGGGAAGATAGGGGGTAATACTATTCTAAGCCGGCATCACACGGCATTTTTTTCTTTAATAATTAAAAAAAGGGTTTAGCAACTGATTTTTGACATTAGCAACAATTGAAGAGCAACCTGCTTTTTAGTTGTATTGCAGTAAAGTTTAAGAAAAAGTAAATATACTGTCCCACTGCTGGGAAAAGGCCTGCATCATTGAAATCAAGTCATCGCTACAATTGATGGGTATTGCTTGGATGGGCTTAGTCACCACGCTTGCCAAATGCGGGTTGGTGATCACAAACCCGGACTATGCATCGAAATATCCGAAACACACATTGCCCGACCTGGGAATTGAACCCGGGACCTTCGGGTATCGGGCCGAGCGCTTTGCCACTCGGCCACCGCTGCGAGAAGTTTTAATAAAATTCTAACTTTTTTTGAAAAAAAAAACACTGGTGCTAATACGGTATATACGTAGGTAGTTGTATTTTTTATTTAATTAAAGTATCTATGGTGTAAAAATAAACATTAATTTCAAATAATAACATACAGTTTTAAAATGTTGAGATTTTTGTATAAAATATAAAAATATTTATTTGCAAAAAACAGAGTACACGACAAATATAGAACAGAATATACAATGTATCCAACAATTACAGAGGGGTAACCCAGTTGTTGTGAGTTTCTCAGGCGCTTATTTATTGCATATTTGTATAGCATACTAGCGGCCGCTCGCGGTTTCACCGGCGTGGTTCCCGTTTCCGTGGGAATATCGAGATAAAAACTATTCTATGTGTTAATCCAGGTTATAAACTATCTGTATGCCAAATTTCATCCAAATCCATTCAGTAGTTTTTACGTGAAAAAGTAACAAACATCCATTTCACACAACACCAAAACTTTCGCGTTTATAATATTAGTAGGATAAAAAATACATTTAAAAGTACCTAACTATAACTTCTTTTCTTTCAACTTTTGTTTTTGCATTCACTGTGCCACAATTTAACCTTGTAACCACAGCCGGTACAACTCTTTTGAAATATCGTTTATAAAATGGTACCTATGGCTAGTTATACTCGTATATTTATACTCGGTATATTGTAGTTACACAGACCAGCAATCTCCGTAAGTACACAAAGGAATTAGTCAGAGTCGGCCCATCAGTGAGACAATTATTTTCAACTCGACCGTGCGTTGGGGGCCGTCGGAACGCATCATTGGTGCGAAGGATGGCTTCATGCACTATTGACGTAGTACAATTCAAATTTGGTAAATTATGATTAACTAGTGATCGCCCAGTGGTCGAAATTCGACCGTAATTTTATTAAGGCTGCACGGATTGTATCCTAAGTAATGAAAAATTAAAAAAGATAGAATGTGAGTTTGTATTGGCATTGACAGATTTCGGCCGCCCCTCTTCCATTTTTATTTTTTTTGAAAATACGTACGTGTAAAATACATGGTAGTGTGTGTAATGTTTGTTTTATTGATTTAACGTATTTTTATGCATAATTTAAAAAATATACTAACATTCGGATAACCTTCTCTATATAAACTGTAAGTGTGCGAAATTTCATACGCCTCCGTCAGAGCAATTTTCGTAAAAAAGGGGTACAAAGTTTTTGCTTCACGTTAGCGGCTGCTCGCGGTTTCACCCGCGTGGTTCCCGTTCCCGTGGGAATATCTAGATAAAAAGTATCCTATGTGTTATTCCCGGTTATAAACTATCTGTATGCCGAATTTCATCTAAATCCATCCATCCGTTGCAACGTGAAGAAGCAACAAATATACGAACATACACACAAACTTTCGCATTTATAATATTAGTAGGATTGGCTATCATATTTGTAATCTCGAGCTCCTCTATGCTGGTTGCATTAGCAGTCGTCATTAAACACCTCACTGCATTGGGCCCGCGTAGTGGTATATATATGGCCCGTTTTTCCTGTGGTGTTCCCATCCTTGAGGAAGGTTCGTGCCCCAGCAGTGGGGACAAAAACGAGCTCATGATGTTGACATTTACGACGATTTAAGTCAGTTTTGAAGAAGCTGAGCTGATGACGCAGAGGCTTGTACGTTCGGCTAGAAATGTTACTAACTACTCAATTGTCGCTAGGATGCCGGGTCACTTTACCCAACATCGGCATCTCAACTACGTTCGTTTAAAACTGGTGTTTTAGACACTAGAAATTTTAGTCTGACGTTTGACAGGTTATTTTAGAGTCTTTTCAGGGTCTGTAGTCACAGATAGAAATAATATACAATAAAACGCTAGTAGATCCGTATAAGTGTAGATACAACGCTCTTTAAGGGCTGTGTCTCTCTTTTTCCTCTATCGCTCTCTCTTATCCTTTTGCTTAATTAAATATTAATAAATTAGTTTTAATTAAAATTACGTTCATAAACTATTTCCCTAACGCTTTAATTTTGTATACATAATATTATATCTGTATTGTATATGCAGCGACATTGATTCTCTCCGGTGAGCGCGTAACGCCGTCCGCTAGAGCGAGCTAAATGCAAATCACTGATAATCCATTAGTTCAGCTGATAGTGCAGCAGTGCCGGGTCACGCCACTGACGGGTTATTAATTAAATCATTAATACATAGAGGATAGACAGATAATAATTAGAGATTTACCATCGAGCTGTAGTCGTGCAAGTGAAGCAACTGTCACATTTTTGGTCATCATTATCGGCTCCCGCCCACGACCGACTTTTTGTAGAACCGATAATAGGACCGATTTTTACGCCGAGGTTTTAGTACCGATTCCGTGACCAACTTTAAGTAGGACGTGTGTGTTGTAATTCATACGTTTTATTTGCACCGACTAAAAAATCTGCCACCGATTATCAGACGTGGGTGAGGGCTCTATTAAAAACTAAAATAGAACAAATTCAAATTCAAATTCAAAAATCATTTATTCAGTTTAGGCTACAAGTAGCTCTTATGAATGTCGCTATGCCATCGGTTCGTAAGTCTACTCTGGGCGGGAGATATTGCACTGAGAAGAACCGGCAAGAAACTCAGCAAGTGTCCAGCTCTTTTCTCCCTTACAGCGTCAAAAAAAATAAAAATTGAAAAATGCCCTATCATAGCAGGACACTTTCCATTACAAATAAACACAAAAAAATATAGAAGACAACCACAACATGTAAAAAAAAAAAAAAAAAACGATACGACGAACGATATTCAAACAGTGCAGAGACTGTCTAAGATTTATTATATTTTAATTTTATTTATTACGACAATCAACAAGACTGATAAAAACTAAAAGCTAAAATTTATCAACACAATTAAAGAGTGCCCGGCAGCAAAAAAACAATTATTTTTAAGAAGGTCTAGATTCTAGAATTTAGATCAACAGGTACCAGTGCAAAAGATTGCCATATTTTTAAGGAGGCACAGTGCGTCGAATCACCGTTTGTGTAAATATTTGAGTGAATATAGTTATTTCACGTTTATCAAAATTTGCAAATATTATTGCGTGCATTCATCAAATTGTTTGTACGCTGAAGCAAGTGAAAGTGAGTGAAGAGAAAAAAGTGAGGTTCTCTTTAAAAAAGAAGTGAAAGTACTCTTATTGCAGCTCTCTTAATCTGAGATATCATAAAACCTTATAAAAACTTAGAGTTGTTAGCATAAAACTGTCGCTACATAATAAGATTTAAAGTTTGCCACTTTTGAGACATCGCTCACATTAATATTAACGTCACCTATGTACTTACACAAAATGTTATCAAAGTTTTTGGGTTGTAAAGCACGACGACGTGTTAAACAAAGTGAAGCTAATAAGGTTGTTGGTGTAAACAAGCAAAAAATAACGCCGAAACCATAGAGTTACGAAGGAAAATTTACTAGAGAGTATTTTTATAAAATTTATGTTTTTATAAAAGCATTTCTTTATTTTCTTTTTTTAAGCACGAACATTAATGCCCATTAACATAAATATTGAAAGTATTTGACAGTCAAGGTAAATTCAAGATGAAAGCAGGTTTGTCTATCAAACCTCCATCATATGGTCAGTTTCTTAACTGCTAACAAAATTTAACATAGCAGCTTTGTTAAGTTCCACGATTAGGTAAAACTAATTTTGCATGTAGTATCATTTGCTCACAACATAAATGATGAAGTAATTGAACATTGAATGGACCAAAAAAATAAAAATACAGAAATAACAGAAAATTCGAAACATTGGATAACCAAACAAACCGACATAATTCCATTTTAAAGAGTCTTCGTTTGTGCAGTGTATATTTTTTGACCTAACTGAATCTTAGTTTGATTGGTGCTTCTTAAGTAAGTACAAAATTTTTACTTAAACTTTTTTGGATAGTTTTTCTAATAGTTTCAGTGGTCTACATAAGTTTCGCTCGCGGCAGTGTTGTGAGCAATCAGCCATTTTACTGCCCTTTGTCTTCTTAAATCGCTGCACGGAGACAACTAGTGGTAACTCCCATAACTCATTTTGTGTTGGATACCTAAATTAGTTATTAGGTCATTTGATTGTAAAGAACTTGAAAAGCTATAAAAAAGGAACTAATTTACTTGTACAAATTATACAATAACACATGAAAAGCATTAATTAAATAACTTATTTCTGAGGCTAAACTATTACTATTACAAGATTACAGTATTTTAATATAACGTTTTCAAAAAAAAGTTTTTATAAATTTGCAACGTACATCTTTTTAAACGATCATAGTCACTAAGTATCACGAGATTGTTACCATGCATTTTATTGATTTTACATATCCGATCTCTTGGCACGTTTCATCCACCATGATCACCAACATCACAATTGTATGTGTGTAATTTTTTTTCGACCCAATAATATTATACAGAAACAAAATACAGCATAATACACCCGTTATCATGGCGCATCCCACTCTACAGCTTCGAAAACATCCTCTAAAACCATTTTAGTGAAAAAAAAAAACTCATCATTGTTTTTATTTTATGATTGTATAATTGTGTTTGTGTGTGTTTGTCTATAGTATCCAAATAAAGATTTATCTATCTATCTACCAATAAAAATCAACACTGCGTCGAATCTCTCGTCGTTACCGCAAGCCTCCCCAAGGTGGACGCTGTCCGTATCAGGGCTCCGCTGCGCTCGTAAAGCCAGCAAACAGTCGTATTGCGGGCTAACGGCGCGGAACGGTGGAGCAGTTTGCCGGCGAGAGAAAAACTGAGATTAGCCCAACGTGCAGGTGACTTAACAAGGCAGCGTCTTACTACTGCAAAGGACTCAGGACATGACTCGAAGGAGACTAAAGAACTGATGGCGTTAAAAACATTAACTATCAGATGCTTTCTACTTACTTAAAGTAAACCATAATCAATCCGAACGCTTCGGAGAATCTATACATTATTGCGTAAGGGGGTTTCTTGTAAAGTAAATAGCCTGTAATTAGTGTCCAACCGAAACCGAAACCGAAACTACTATTACATGTTAAAATGTTTATGTACTGAAATTAAGATTATTTTTACACATATGCACACAGTTACCTTAACCCTTAAATGCATGATTTTTTGTTTATCATAAAAAGCTTTTTTAATGGATACTAGGTGATTCCAACACATCGGAAAAAAAAAATTCTTTTTGGCAATGCTCTTTTTTTATAAAAAAAAATACTTTCCTTAATAACTTATTTTCATTTTGTTTATTTTATATTTTTTTCACTTTATAATTGTTTTAATTATAACGAATCTATTTCAATTTACATCATTAAAATAGAACTTAATACAGAAGTATTTTTATTTATTTTTTCAAAAAAAGGTTGCATTCTCGTATCCAAAGAGGTTTCCGTCAAAACTTCCTTGTCCATGATGTTAAATTTAAGAAAAATTAAATATTATAATATTTAATAAAAACATATTTAATTACAGAGTATATTCTAAATACTTATTTTAATAAAAATATAATAGTATATAAATTAAAATGAACATTTTAAAAAGGCTTAAAGTTACCGTTTCGTTTTTGATATACTATGCATAAAAGGGTTAAAACCTAAGGTTAAAACAATTATGCCGGCCGGCGGTGGGCGGACTAACCTAGCGGTAGCGCCCACACATGAGCCACGAACTCACCCGAAGTTATCCGACGACGCGTGACAATTCGGAATAGCATCGAAAAATCCGAAATACACTTTACTCGACCTGGGAATTGACCCCGGGACTTTCGGGTATCGGGCCGAGCACTTTGTCGGCATAACGCCTCGTCCACCGAGGTGTTATCATGGGATGGCAATGGAAAGTTAAAGATTCACAAAACAAAATAGCCCGAAACACTATTAATAATATTAGGTAAGGACCTATCCATGAAATTGACGTTTTGTATGAAGATTTTTTATAAAATTTTATTTTTCATACTAATGTTTTTTTAATTTTCTTAGCATCTATTTATGTTAACACTATAAAAATTGTAGAGTAGTGTGTTTGTTTCACTAGCTAAATATAGCAAACATTAAAAAGAAAAAAAATCAGTCCCTTCAAAGCTACAATGAAACAAAAAGACAATTCCGCGAACAAAAAAGTAATCAAATTTAAAAAAAAATTGAGCGATAAAGACACAAAATTAACAATCATTCTTATTACTGAAGCCTAAATAACATAGTCCTAATTAAAGGTGTATAATCATATTAACAACCTGTATTGACTTTTAGAAGTAATACACCTATTAATAAATGAGAAAAAAACGTCAATTTCATAGGTAAGGACCTAACAAATGTCATACCCAAACTTTCTTCAGCTAATTTTACTAAACGTAAACACACTGTTACTCATCAACACAAGCCGCATTATCACAACGGTGTCAGTCCACTCCCCGTCAGCGCGATACTTAGCAACACATTAACACCCACACGCCACCATTCAGCGCGGGTGAAAAATGAATCAGTTGCCAAGATGGCGGACGATTTGAGATCATTTCCTGTTCCGGCACGGCATCCATCTTAGTCGGATGCTGCCATGTTGTTGAAATTATGGTGGCTAACATCGGGAAGCTAAATAAAAACGAGGACGTCTTGTAAACACACAAATCTTTAATCAATTGAAACTTGTAACCTATTGAAATAGGTTGTTGATAATATTATGTGTAATGCGCAGCTTTCTCGCATTCAGAAAAGTTTTTTATTTTCGAAAAGCAGTAAAAATATTTTAGACGTAGAATGCTATAGGTCGACGTTGGGCAGATCAATCGTAGCCAGACTTTTTTGGATGGCGACAATCTGAAGGTTCCTCAAGCTTAACGATCGAGCTTCCTCAGAGGGTTTATATAGAGGATGGCATCACGAAAGAGTGTTCCCCTCCCCAACTAGTTACTCTGAGGCGTTCGGATCGGAATCGGGAGAGACCGTGTCTAATTGATGAAATGAATCATAACGTTGTACTTGATGCTGATGGCTAACATTGGTTACTTCAGTATTTGCAAATATTTACCGTCATTAAGACTAGACAAGCGGAGCGCTGCCGCTGGCCGACCACCTGCTAGATGGGCCAGAGATATAGAGCTGGTCGCTGGAAAAACCTGCATGCGATCAGCTCAAAACAGAAGGGATTGGCGTAACATGGAAGAGGCCTATACCTAGCAGTGGGTAGATAAAATGAAAGACTAGAGACAATCAACGATAGACAATATTATTGGTATTATATCTGTGGTATGTCATTAATTGTACCTAATTATAAATAAATAAATAAATTTTCCTACACTCACACCAATTATCTAGCCCATGAGAAGCTTCGTTATGAAACTCGTTATATGGTTACTAGACAACGGATGAACAAACTTAAAATAAAAACACAAATGTTGAAAAAATCTCCACGAGCAGGGTTTGAACCTGCACCCTTCTGACATACCGGACTGAATATTATGATCGGATGTTAATGACGGTAGTTGTTAACATTGAATGGGCGCCTTTAGCTTTCAAAGTAAAAAGTAAATAGTGTTGAATAATTTCGGCGGGCTGGTTAGAACCACGATAGCTCAATTGGAAGAGCACCTGACCCGGTATGTCAGAAGGGTGCAGGTTCAAACCCTGCTCGTGGAGATTTTTTCAACATTTGTGTTTTTGTAATTTGTTCGCAACAAAATTTGCGTTAAAAATTATATAAACATTTATACTTAAAATACTTAAATACATACTTATATACTTATTACATAGAAAACACATGGAAAATACGATTAATAAAAGACCATTTAGAAAACCAAGAATTTCTAAATTGACCCGACCGGGGATCGAACCCGGGACCTCAGAGATGGCGACACCATGAAAACCGGTGTACAAAACCACTTGACCAAGGTGGTCGTCAAATAAATTAGTTTGATTAAATTAAATAAATGATGCCAAATAGGTATGTAGAACCGACGTGTTTAAATAATAGCGTTTCATTTCAATTCATTGTGATCGTAAGATTTATAAAGCAATATTTTGTTTAAATATAGGTTTTATTGTATCATCATAGACGATTAATACAACAGTAATATAACAAACATTTACTTTAAGAGCGTTTACGCCGCACACTAGCGCCGCCAATGAAAAAAAAACATATCTAGTAATTAGAGATACAAAATCAAATTATGCTCAACAAACTATCTGAATGAAGTAATTTAGCATTTTTACGTCACCTAATGAACACCTGACATGTTATGGTTTAGTTAAATATTGCGTTATAGTTAAAAGTGGCCGTAACGTCTTATTTAACTAAACCATAACATGTAAGGTGTTCATTAGGTGACGTAAAAATGCTAAATTACTTCATTCAAATAGTTTGTTGAGCATAATTTGATAAGACTGACGATGACGTCAAGTAAAATTGCAAAGTCGCACTTAATGATCCGTAACATCTGAACTCTTGGCTCGAACCCCGTTCTAAGGTGGCGATTGATTTATGGCAGACAGCTAGAAGACATAGATAGGTAGAATTAAAGCTGTTCTATCTTTTGAATAGCTTACTCATCTGAAAGAATTTTGCAACGACTTTTAAAATACCTCTTAATATAAAAAGATCTCGAGCTCCTCTTTACTTCTGTAGAACCGGTTGTGGAAATAAGTCGGCAGTTTTTAATTCCCATCCTTTAACCCTATTGGGCCTGCATTCGCACCTAAACATTGGGTATTATCAAATTTCCTCATGTAAAAAGACCTGAATCCAGGAGTAGGAGGTTTGTAGGCTGATGATTATTATTAAGGAGTACACCACAGTAATAACAAATTATTCCTTGCTACGGCGTTTAACCTGTCACTCTTTCATCGTATCGATACAATGCCGGAAAGAATTTGTATACGTTGTTGCGAAGCTATATCAACATGCCTTTTTCTATAAAAAAAAAATTATAGAAATTTTCATTAGTTAGGACTTTGGCAAGGGCATATACTCTGCTTTGTGAGTTACAAAAAGAAAAGTAAATTGTAAACTAGATACAAAAAAGCTCAAGTCTGTTACAGATACGTACACGAGCACGCACCACCCAATTCAAACAATACATTATCAACTGACACTTCACAAATATCATCAATCGTGGTGCATGTAGACTTGTAGAGGCATCGGAGTGGGAGGGCTGAGTGCCACAATGATTTACTCCCTCTTGTTCGATGCTAATCGGGTGGTAAGTAGCTCGCTTCTTGATTTATAGGCGGGATTTAAGTATAATTATTTCGGAGGCGCTCTCTTCGCGCATTTATCAAGGATTGCGATGTGCTAATTGCAGACGCTTCTTATCTCTCGTTTGATTAATCTGTGCCTTGAATGTGTTAACTTTTGCAGCGTGTATTGTGATTTTGAACGGGTTATTTTGTTACTTTGTGAACGAAGTTGAGCGCGATCGCGTAGCAATGTTCATGTTTGGGTTGCTACGAGTATATTCGAAATAACGCAGGCAATGGATGAGCAATTTCTCTAATTTTATTTATACGAAAAATTGTAAAGGAAAAAAAAATGCTTATTTGTGTATTATCATCACATCCATTAACACAAGCTCATTATCTCTCCACTGTTAAGAGAAACAACACCACAAGTAGAACTCATAAACCATGACGTGAGCCCAGTGCGGATTGGTGGTTGTTAACGACTGCTAATGCAGACGGGACCAACGGCTTTACATGCCTTCCGAACGAAGGAGCTTGAGATGATAAAATTTTAGTTAGCCAATGACCGGCCTTTGCGAAAGTGGCTTAACCTCAGCAATCGAAGACAGAGCGCGTTTACCACAGCGCCATCGAACTCCTCTTGTGTATTAATTATATTACCTATCTATATATAAAAATCTATTGCTGTTCGTTTGTCTCGCTAAAACTCAAGAAAGGCTGGTTCGATTTCGCTATTTTTGATTTTGGAATAATTGTGGGAAGTTCAGGGAAGGTTTAAGAGGTGAGAAACATAAGTAATAACAAACGGAAAATACTAAAAACGACAATTTCAGGCCAGGTCAGCTAGTACATAATATAAATATACTAGCTGACCGGCGGACTTCGTACTGCTTTGTCAGTTTCCATGACAAAAAAACAAACAAATCATTCGTCCGCTTAAGAACACCCGTATCCCATGATGGAACCCAATAGCAGCGCCACCTACCGGGTCCAATTATAAACCTAAACCATTCTCGAATCCACTTGAACACACACTAATAAACAAAACCTTAATGTAATCAGTCCAGCCGTTTAGGAGTTCAATATTTATATAAATAAAGATTACACTGTATTGTATTTATATCATCATCATCATCATCATCTTAGCCAAACGACGTCCACTGCTGGACAAAGGCCTCCCCCAAGGATATGAGGGGTATTTGCCGTAATCGCCACGCTTGGCAGGCGGGTTGGCGATCGCAGTAGGTTGAGGGTAACCTCAGAGAGATGCTGCTGCCCATCCTCTGGAATGGTCCCTTAGTCGGCTTTTACGACACCCACGGGAAGAGATGGGGCGGTGCAATTCTTTATCCCCGGCACCACACAGGGGATTATATTTATATACTACAAACAAATCTTACATTGTCCAATTGTAGCATCGTAATCCTAACTAATCCCCACTAATGATTACCTCTATAACACAATGTATTCCAACTTGTTAGCCGCCTATTACTGTGCCCAATTATTTTTACCTCGTCACCATAGCAACGGCGCGGTGGACAGACGGACAAAAGACATGCCGTAATGATAGCTATTATCTGTACCACGACCACTTGTGCCGGCCATTGTACTGCCTCCGATAATATGGATACTCGACATGAGAGTGTATGGTTGATTCTTGTTACTGTAGTGCGTTTTAGTGTATGGTCAGCAAAATTATGTAACTGGAATTAGGGCGAAGTAGTAACTGTTATTTGGTAAAGAATATTGTTTTTTGAACTATATAAATGTTTTTTACTTTTAAAGTGCTTAGTTTTATTTAATATAGAACATTCTACTACAAAGAACAATGATTACGATATATTCGTATGTATATAAATATGTAAAAAAATATCTTTATATATATTACTAGCTGACCCAGCGGACTTCGTATCGATTTGACAGTTTCTATGTGAAAAATACAATCAAATCGTTTCTATGACAACAAAACAAACAATTCGTATATTTCACAGCTAGGAACATTTTAAATTGGAAAATTAAACAAAAAATTAGGGTAGACCACCCTTATCACTTAGGGGTATAAAAGACTGATTACGACCGATTGTCAGACCTACCGAATATACATATAAAATTTCATAAAAATCGATCCATCTTCTGTGCGTGTATATGTTATTGAACTCCTTCTAAACGGCTGGACCGATTTGAATGAAATTTGTGTGTTCAAGTGGATTCGAGAATGGTTTAGATTTACAATTGGGCCCGGTAGGTGCCGCTGCTATAGGGGTCCATCATTAGATACGGGTGTTCTTAAGCGGACGAATGATTTGTTTATTTTGTTGTCATGGAAACTGTCAAAGCGGTACGAAGTCCGCCGGTCAGCTAGTAATATATAAATTATATGAAACTGGTGTATCATCATCAGCTAATTTTATGTCCCCACTGCTGGGGCACGAGCCTTCCCTATGGATAGATAGAGAGAACGGGCCAAACCACGCGGGACCAGTGCGGTGCGGTGGTCCGGGAATGACGCTCTCTTTCATACATGATATTTGTGACATAGTAACGAAATCGTCCTCGCAAATACATAAGAAAAAATGTAACCACCCCCAAAATGAAAAATAAAACTTAAAGCACTAAAGGGACTTAAAGATAATGCCCCCACGATTACTTTGAAAGCAGAAAAAAGAAAAAAGTAAGTAACACAAAAGTCCCGTCGTGTCCATAACTCTCAGACAGACTCTACTTATGTGAAGTTCACATCCTACCGATCCGTGAATAGCAAGAAATTACTGTAATACGAATATCTTTGTGCTGAGGGTTAGCAAAACTGGGAAGTTATAAATTATATTTTTTTATTTCAACATCTCGCACTTTACTAATCACACTAATATTATAAATGCGAAAGTTTGTGTGTATGTATGTTCGTATATTTGTTACTTCTTCACGCTGCAACGGATAGATGGATTTGGATGAAATTCGGCATACAGATAGTTTATAACCTGGATTAACACATAAAATAGTTTTATCCCGATATTCCCACGGGAATCACACTATAAATATACTAAAAACGACAATTTCATTTTCCAATACAAAATGATTTGTTTGTTTTGTTGTCATGGAAACCAAAGAGAATTTAGTCACTTGATGGAAACTGTCAAAGCGGTACGAAGTCCACCGGGTCCACTAAAATTATACTCCGGGTAAAAATATAAAATGAAGATTGCGACACCAATAGGTATTCAGATTTTTTTTATTTCTAAATGTTTTTTCTTCCATTGCGGTCGATATTCATCTTACTTGATGGTAAGTGATGTTTAGACCGAAGATGGAAGCGCATTTCTTCCGGCGTCCTCAACTGCAGAGGAACTGACTGTCAGAATACTAATAACACTGTTATTACGGCGGCAGACTAAAATATTCTAAGCGACATTGCTGCATTTCGACAGTAGACCAGAATATCAGTATCATAATATTCTATGTCTATTAAGTTATTTGGAATTAAAATATCACTTTTCCTGACTGTACAATTTACACTGAATTAGTAGTAAAACATCTATAAAATATTTCTATAATTTTTAACGCAAATTTTGTTGCGAACAAATTACATTAACACAAAATATGTTGAAAAAATTTCCACAAGCAGGATTTGAACCCACACCCTTCTGACATACCGGGTCAGGTGCTCTTCCAATTGAGCTATCGTGGTTCGTGGTGAAATTATTCAACACTATTTACTTTTTACTTTGAAAGCCAAAGGCGCCCACTCAATGTCAACAACTACCGTCATTAACTTACAAAACATCTGCTATTATTCTTCGGGTCGAGTCTAAGCGGGTCGAGTGGACGCCGACCCGTTCTATTTTGGAGGAAATACGCTTCCATCTTCGGTCTTGTCGTCACCGCAATCCCAGCAACGCGTGTGAACTTAAGGTTTAAGAATTAATTAAACGTTTGGATTTTGTACCAGATACACGTGTTTTATTTAATCACCAAAAAACCCAAAAGATCCAATAATGTTACATAAATCAGTAATATCAATGTATTCTGAACAAAATTACTTTTATTTTAATTAACAATGAGTTGCATTACTCGGGTTGCCATCAATACCTTTATATCATCATCATCAGATCACTTTATGACCCCACTGCTGGGGCACGAGCCTTTCCTATGGATGGATAGGAAGAACGGGCCATAAACCACCACGCGGACGGTCGTTAACAACCACCAATCCACACTTTTATATATTTAAAATAAAATAAGAACTTCTATAAATTCATTTTACCGTTCTTTATTTTAACTTCACACAATAGTTCATTGTAAATAAAAATGTATAGTCGTATGCGACAACCCTACACTCCAGCTCACTCCAGTAGGATTTGATAGTAAAAAATTCAAAGCCACTGGTCAGCGCACAAAGAAAGTTGGTCGGAGCAATTTTCTACTTGAAAAAGAACTACCTACGGGATTACACCGATCGCTCGGAGATGGGAAAATTAGATGTGGTATGAGGACAGCAAATAAAAAGTTTCAATTAATGAATTGTTATATATGTAGTAGAAATAGAAGCTGCGTGAAATTCAGGTAGGCTTCTGCTGGATGGCGACTAGTAGTGCGGGCGATGCTATAACTTATAGTGGACTGTATTTTTATTGTCGTTATACTAGGCTAGGCGATGTTTCGAACTGCGAGGGATGGCAACATGGGCAATGGGTAAACAGTTCGATGGAAAAAAAGGAGGGAATACCTTGATCAGCAAGCGGCAGTAGGTGCCACGTGTGGCGGCAGGCGGGTGAGCAGTCTTAACCGGCACCAGGTTGGTGGCCGGTGGATGAACTTGGCTGAAACACGGACCTGGACCACCAGCGCGTATTCTCTCACAGTTTTTAACACTCGTAACGCGGTAATAGCTATCAGTCGACCAAAAATGCAGATCTCTTCTAAGCGCGAGCGGCCATCTTTTCAAAACTCTGTCGTTGCACTAATTTGCATTGCAGCCGCAGCGAGCTCGTCAGCGTGTGCCGTTCTATATTGCGGTCTCGCTCTTGTGCGAGAAAGGAACAGGTAAAAAGGATCAGGTTTCAGTAGAAGGTATGTATTGGAACTTGGAAGAAGATGGATAAAGAAAGCTACTAAAGCGCCAATCAAACTACTTTTATCAAATATGAAAATAATAAGTTAGCGACAAATGCATGTAGCCAAGTATGCGCGGCAAATTTAAAAGTCACCAACTGGCGCAACCAGGGACCTATTTATGCCGCCAAGAGTATTATGTGATACTTTCAGTTTTGTAAAATTACAGGGCATAAGCTCGATGGCGCGCCCGGTCTGTGATTACTAAGGATAAGCAACTTTCGTAAAGGCCGGTCAACGGATGGGTGTCCAAAAGTTGACGACCTTCTTGGTCGAGTGGCTTGAACACCGGTTTTCATAGTGTCGCCATCTCTGAGGTCCCGGGTTCGATCCCCGGTCGGATCAATTTAGAAATACCTGTTTTTCTATATTATTTCGGGTCTGAGTGTGTCCTACGTATATTATGTATGTATTTAAGTATATTAAGTATGTTTATCCGTTGTCTTGTTAACCATTTATCGAGTTTCTTAAGGAAGCTTTTCTTGGGGTGAGTGTAAGAAACATTTATTTATTATTTATTATCATCTTGGGCATCTACTGAAGCCGTTGGTTCTATCTGCATTTGCAGTTGTTAACTACCATCCGCACTGGGCCCGCGTGGTAAACTTGAACTATGATAAACTTTTGGTCAACAATCCAATAACCAGTTTTTGCGAAAGACTGGACGCTTTAGCGCGCTATCAAGCTCCCGTTTTGTCCGCTCAGTGTCATAAAAAAGGCAGAACGAAAAATTAATTTACAGTGATGAACCAGAAACTTTTTTAATTGGAGTTGCATCTCACATTTCTAGGAGAATAAATAGTAGTGAAAAAACAAATTAATAATTAATTTGAACATGAAACATAATGGGAATATTCACAATTCGTGTTTTCACGAATCCCCGCCGGTCATTGGTAGTAAAACGCTCCGCAAAGGACCCAAACTTCCGCACGCCACAAAGAGAACAATTATAAATAAAAAAAAGAAGCTGTCCTGTAATCTGCTTCTGAACGGGTTTTATCCTCTCTATGTAGGGCTGTTTGTGTTTTTGATATTGCACTTGTTTTGTCAAAGCGCTAAAGTTGCGTTACTGCGGCTCTGTGACTATATGTATAGATGATGGTTTAATAAAAACTTTTTGACACAATTGGGCGGAAAATTAATGTTTTTTTGTACTATGTAACTACTTCTTAGTACTTCTAGGTGGGAAGGTGAAGAGTTATGTTTGTAGTTCAGTTTGGTTTTATGTAATTTGTGTTGTTTTTTTTTGTAAATATTTGTGGTTTACTAACTGTTAAGTTTTCAAGAACTTGACAAATAAACAAAACACTCCAAAGTCACTTTTCATTATCCTTTAAAGAATCCGCGTAAGGTGTTATTGTAGTCTTAAATATCCTTTACATATCTCAAGTGGTTTGGGGTCTTTAAACATTTAAAAATCGTTTTTTCTTAATTTATTTATTGAAAATAAAACTTTACAATATACTTTGACAACTTTACGCCTTTAAACCTAAATGGTTTGTCTAGGCGTTGCACATTCGGTTCGGACGCAACAATATCTTGTCCTATATAATATTAAAAGTGAAGACATTGTGTGTTGTTATTAAAACTGCGAGTGCCAAAAACGCGAAATGTCAAAAACATTATATTTATCACCATCTCATACTCATTTTGATCTATAAAAAAATATATTCTACAGGAGGTAAGATATTTCCGTAACTTTAAAATGGTTTTGGAACAATCGCACCAAATCGTTTTGTTTAAATTTGACGATAGGTTTTACATACGATAGGCAAGTTCGTTTTGTGAACTTGCGATCTAAGCAATCTTCGCACTCTTACCTACCGGTCCGGTTGGGTGGTCACCCAACCGGACCGGAAAGAAGAAGAAGATATTGAATTCAATATCTTCTTTGTGCTTTTGGCCCGGTGCTTTGGCCCGGTTGCATGGGCCAAGCAGCGGTGTGGGTTAAAGACCATTATCAGTATGTGTTATTATGGGAAGGATTGAGCCCAGCAGTGGGACGTTTATAAGCTGGTGAAGATATGGTTGCAGTATTTTATTTTCATTATTTATTCAACTCATTAGCACGTTCACATGCACCAATTACACCAACCGAGGAATTATAGTAAGGAAGATACCCGTGGGTTAGTGTTTCATTAGGCGTTCAATAACATGTTACTGCTTATAATCGGTTGCGTTCCGTTTCACGCAAAATGAGCTAAAAGTATATTTTGCTCTTACAGTGTTGTGTCAATACTGGGTCTAAGTCAAAGCCTCAACGATTGTTTATAAGCAGGCAGGCACTTGTTGACGTCAAATAGTAACTATAAAATATCTAAATAATGATTATAATAAACTAAAATTCCGTTTAAACTAAACTCCTAAATATACCAAGGATATTAGGAGAGTCATCACCCGAGAAGAACTGGCAAGAAGCACAGGCGGTTTTTTATTTCCTTCCATCTTTTTTAACTAACTTGCCATTTATTCCTATATCATACAGAGGTACAGTCAACATCAAAGGTAACTGATGATTGGTCATGTTTTAAAATATGAAATCAGTATGAAAATCCAAACTTTTTAAACGCATATCGAAAAACCTTCGAGTGTCTACTAGTACCTATCTGCAGACTTCGACTGTAGTTATATATAAAATACTGACTTACACTATCGAAACTTAATTTTGAAATCTAGTAAACTCATCTACTTTTGCTGTTGACTGTACTTAGGGATCTGTATAATAGTATCATAGGTCGATGGGTAATTCCAACAATTTTATGATTTTTAATCTGACTGAATAGTCTTGCCTAGCACCCTAAAGAGTTACCGCGAATATAATATTTGTATTTTGTTTTATTTATATTTACTCAGCAGGTAAACAACCAGTTAGCCACTCCAATTTGCCCCATCATTAAGTCGTCCCTGATCATTACACAAAGTTTGTCGCAAAGAGGTCGACAATTTGTGAATAATAAGGGAAACGCGACATTATTATTTACAGGGCGCCTGCGTCATTGAGCATCGGGACCTGCGATTTTCCTTAAGCCATTTCCTTTGTTGTTACAGGGTGCTCTGTATAGAAGTTAATATCATGAGAATGAATACTTGAGTTTTGTTCCTTTTCTAAATTTCATGCCACGGAATAGATAATTAACTGTTATGTGGGTTATGCGAACAATGTGTAAGTACACATAAAATTAAAATACTACTGCAATATAACATTTTATACAGAGAGTTTCCCCATGATCACGGAAACGTGCAAAGGGTTCGAAACGTCAGGATCAAATATAATTCAACATCAAGAATAGAATTCTGATGAGTGTAAGGTATTTTCGAGCTGTATGTAAACCGAATTAAATAACCAGTTTTTACAAAAACCAAGTTCAACTTTCAAACTTCAATAACCGAATTCAAGCAATAAATAATAATTTACAATGTGGGTGTTAATAAGGCTTTATGGTAAATTGCAATAAAGGGGATTTAAGCTCTCTGTGTACAAATTTTTAATTCCGACAATTTCTGGTTTTCGTTAACGTAATCGAATGAAGAATGGAGATCCTTGGGGGAGGCCTTTGTCCAGCAGTGGACGTCTTTTGGCTGAGATGATGATGATGATGATGATGAATCAAATGAACTCTAATGGTAAGAAATAAGACTTGCACTAGGCACTCAGTGAGTACTGACCTCCTTTGGCTACCTGCTACGATTAATCGTTTTCGTCGCCATAACAAAAATTCTAGTGGCATTGTTGTGTTCCGACAGTTGGACGTAAGATAGCCATTGCTTCAGTACTTGAGTATTCCAGAAAAGTAAAACTTCAACCTTCGGCCTAATCGATATTAGTTCTAAGCATTTCTTATGTCTTCCTAAGTACCACTTCAGCGAATAAAACCAGTTAACAAGAATCTAATACTAAACACCCTCTAAAGTGGACAAATTGAAAGCAATGAAGTCGAAAGCGTAGGTTCTCAATCATTCAACTTAACGACAACTTAGAGGAGGGTGGGCTCCGAGAACAAGGAAAGGTTGGATGTGCCATTTACTGAAAGAAAATGCAAGGAATTTTATTATTTGATTATTAAAATTTGGATTGCATGAGGTGATTACCTGTGGTCTTTGCTACATTAAGTATATAAGTATATACATAGTAGTAAGTATAAATTAATGTACTATTATAGCTAGCGTTGTTAAGAGCGTTTACGCCGCACACTAGCGCCGCTAATGAAAAAAAAACATAAGTATCTAGTAATTAGAGATAGAAAATCAAATTAAGCTCAACAAACTATTTGAATGAAGTAATTTGGCGAATGGCGTTATAGTTAAAAGTGGCCGTAACGTCTTATTTAACTAAACCATAACATGTGAGGTGTTCATTAGGTGCCGTAAAAATACTAAATTACTTCATTCAAATAGTTTGTTGAGCATAATTTGATTTTCTATCTCTAATTACTAGATATGTTTTTTTTTTTCATTAGTGGCGCTAGTGTGCGGCGTAAACGCTCTTAAGCTAATAAATAAAAAATTGTTGGCAGGTATTTAAAAACTTGTTTTCTTAAAGTGCAAAATGTATAATTGCGTTTTTTCGGTCGCGGTATTAAATTTTTCCGGCATACTATAGAGTTGCTGAGAGTGAGACTTTTGTTGCTGTTAATTTTATCGCTTTAAACTGTTTTATGCAGCCTTCCAATTAAGAGATGTTTAATTTTATGCTAAGACTCTGTACATTTACTAAAAAAAATGTAAAAATACATGTATAAATTTATTTAAAATAAGTAATAGGTACTTCAATACGCTTTATTGTTTTTAGGTAAAAATGTAAAAAGAAACCGAAAGGCATAATACGTTATTTTGACAGCTACTTGACATTGGCAGAATATCGCTGCCATCACGAAAGTTGATTTATTATAGTGTTTCAGATAATTCTGACATGAACACTATTCATTTATTTGAAGAAAATCATTTCGAATAAGCTTATTTCATACATTCGCTATCTTTCGGTATTGTGTACAAGGTGTTGGCATTTTCTCCATACAAAATTAAACATCTCCTTTGAACTTTATAGCACTCGCACATCACACGAGGTGAGGAAGTCACATGCGGACCGGCTGGCAAGAACGCTAGCTTTCTTCGCAATTAACAGATTAACTAAGTAATAGTCTGGACTCCGCTTTCGCTTCTTTATTTTACGATAAATAAAAACCATATAGTTAACTAAACAAAAACATAAGTCCTACATAATTAAAGATAACATGCTTTCCTGCATGATAATTATGGTGCGCATTTTTTCATTTGCCATTAGTTAAAGGAACCGTATCCACAGCTAGTAGGTTCCAACATCTCATCCACATCGCAGTAATAACTTAATAGTGCAAGAGGACGAGCGACATCTAGCGGCAGTCTTAAACAATTCAACGTCTCCATTTTATTGCAAGGTTTTTCCTGATGACTGTTTGTGTTGTTAAGAAAAAGCGATGGAACATCAATAAGTCGTCGTAATGAAATCTTTTATGTAGGTAGGAAAAAAATAAAAGTTTTGTAGGCTCGATGGGGTGAACGGGGGGCTGTAAAGCTTGTACAGCGTGTGGGAAGGTCCTTATCACGGAAAATTACTTCTATATTTTGTGGCCGAGTGGCAAAGCGATCGGCCCGATACCCGAAGGCCCCGGGTTCAATGCCCAGGTCGGGCAAGGTGTGTTTCGGATTTTTGGATGCATAGCCTGGATATGTGATCACCAACCCGCATTTGGCAAGCGTGGTGAATAACCCATTACCCATGACTCTGTTCCAATGATGGAGCCTCTTCCCAGTAGTGGGACAATTATACTATTACCTACTTACTTATTTATTATGTGTTTGTCTGCAGTCAATAATGCTCCAGATCTTTTTTATTGTTATATAAAGTATGTAGTTAGATCTTTTAGTCAGCACCTACTTAAACCTGTTATACCTGCCTTATCTGTTAGTTATATAAAATTGGTGCATGTGGTCAATAATTAATGTTTGTTTCTGTTTCTATTTCTGTACTTTGAAGCAGCTGTAAACACACAATTTTTTTCTGGTAACTCCTTTTTCCTGCTGTCTCGTGTCTGTGCTGAAATATTATTATTTTCTTTCCTTTTATTTCTTTCTTACTTAACTAGCAACCGCGAGTGCAACTTTGTCCAGATAAATACTCATTATGCGGAAAAAAAAATGGAAAATCACGTCTTAACTCTTACACTGAGGAACCTGCCTGCAAAATTTCAGCATTCAATATCCAGCAGTTTGTTCTGTGCCATGGTGATCGTTCTTCAATCAGGACTTTTTTTCTAAATATAGAAATATAGAATTTTTAGAGGCCTTTTTACAAATACATCTAAACAAACAACTCCAGCTATGACGGTCGTTTGTTAAGATATTTTATTTGACACTCCACAAACTATTCACACAATTCAAATTGATTTACCAAAGTGACATCAAAGCTTTACGGGCTTTTGTCGGATATCGTCCGGTTCGGTAATAATAAATGGTGAGGCTTTGTGCATTGTTGTGGGCCTGTTAACGAGAAACACGATAACCTTTGAATGTGCCGTAAATACTCCCGGTAAAGTGAGCGCTTTCGGCACAAATGTGTAATGGATTAAAACTGCTTAAAATCTATCACAATCTCAGTGTCATAAATCAATTTAGTGCTATCAATTGCACGAAGTAAATTAATGAAGGCTCTGATAATTTGTGCTTGTTTGCACGCGAGCGATAGATTTGACTGATTGTCAATGTAAAAAATTCTATAACGGCTATTAAGACTCTAGGGCTACATTTCTAGGGTAGACGCTAGAAAGTCATTAACATGTCCCAAGCTCAAGCAGCTTTAAGATCATATCGTTGGCTTATAGGTACGTAGCAGTCGATCACAAAGAACAGTAGCGGTTATCAATGTTGCACTTGATTTTAAACTGATCTTGTCATACTATTTTAGTTATGGTATTTTAGTATCAAATGTGCCCACAATACCGTAACTCCCACATGTAAAACATGTTATTCGCACTCATACCTATCGGAGTCGACAAAACGACCGCAACACAAATTCAGTACAGGCAACACTACTTTGACGGGAACCACCTCAACGACTAACAGTCACGATGAAAAACACAGTCAGAATGACTACACGCCAGGAGTTGCTAACCATTTACAAGCCTTTGTTGATTGTAATGGTTCTATGCGGTTTCAATTATGGCGTCACCAAAAACGTTGTCATTAGAAGCTGTCTCAAACTGTACTCTCTATGTCTTATCACCATCACCAGTTACGCCAGCATGACCTGTTGCGAGTCACAGGAGATCTCCTTTATCTGGTCGTTGTTAGAATACGCGATCTTCATAATCATAATGATGTTTTTTGACAGTAAAATGTCGTTATACTTCAAGAAAGTGTTACTCCTCGATACTTATATGAGAGTGAATCGTAAGCACTATTACGCAACACGAAACATCCAGATCGTTGTCATTTTATTAATTTGGTTACTAAGAGTTGGGCATACGATCGTTTATTGCGTTTCTTACAAGTGCTACAACGTTTTAAGTTTGTTTTTGGTTTACGAGTTTTCGCTTTTGGCTTTGGATATTAATCGCGTGTGGAGGTTTTGCATTTTTGCCGAGATCTGGAGGCGTTTGAAGCTGCTTCGGAAGAGGCTGGAGGATGTGCAACAATGCCCTAATGTGTACCTTTACGTGAAAGATAATAAGGCGATGAATGAAAACAAAATTAAGTTCTGTTTCACGCTTTACAGACAAATTGCGGATTTATTGGATTTGATATCGCCGGAGCTGAATGCGTCGGTCAGTAATGTGTTTATTTGTAAATCATATTTGTTTGTTTTTTGTAGACCTTGCACAAAGCTAACTTAGTATTATATTGTAATATAGTTTTTTCTTTCTGATATATGACATTCAGATATTATTTTTTAGTAACAGTAACAGTAAATAGCCTATAACTGTCCCACAGCTGGGCCAAGGCCTCCATCATTGAAATCAAGTCATCGCTACAATTGATGGGTAATAATAATAGCTTAATCACTACGTTTGCTCAATGCGGGTGATCACAAACCCGGGCTATGCATCGAAAAATCCGAAATACATTTTGCCCGACCTGGGAATTGAACCAGGGAACTTCGGATCGATATCCGAAGTTGAAGTTAACTCATCCGTATTTATGGACGATTCAAGCACTTTTCTTAAGTTTATTTGAATAACATTTTTTAACATTGACTTTAGTTTTGACTTTTAATGTGCAATTTTTTCAGAAAACACTATTGATAATTGTTGATATATCTTCCTTTTCAGTGAGATTTATATTGAAATAGTTGATGTAAAACTTTAGTTGCTTACAGCTCTTCATTAGTGTCGTGTGCAGTTTGCCGAAGCTGATTTTGAACGTGTATCGAATACTTTTGGTTGTAGATGAACAAGTAAGTACATACTTTAATATACACATAACTTAAGTAAGTTTAATAAGTTTTATATTTCAGTTTAAATATCATTATATTAATATTTCTATGACTAATATCTCAACAGAAAACTATTTCTGTTTCTAAACGATTAATTTCTAACTTACTTACTCCGCTGGCTAAGCGACCTGAATTGAATCTTGGCCTTTGACACAAGACGACGCCATTAATATCTGTTCTGCGCAGCCTCTTCCATATTAATGGAACAATTAATGAGTATTTTTTTTTATTAAATTAATTAATTTATGATACTTGACCTATATATTTTTAGTTACCATACGTGGCTCTCGGCAACATGGTGATGCACATAACGCAAATATCCTTATTCATATTCACGCCCTGCGTCGTGGTGGAGCTGTACCAGGCTGAGGTGGGGAAGATCAGGATGTACCTTATGCACCAGCTCATTGACGAGACAGGTAACTTCTTTATAATGAATAATGAGCTTTCTGTGCAAAGCTTTTAAATCTAAATCAACCTGACTCGATGCCATACTCCTTTAATACAGGCCGTTTGCCTTCCATCTCACTTGTTGGTAGATGAGGATGTATGTGACGATAGCCAAGGTGAAAACGCACTTCGCTTGGAATACTAATTACTAAGGAACTGGCACTGCTGTCTCTTAACCCTTAATATGGCTCTGTCGATATATTGGACACTATAATTTTAACTTTATTACTTTAACATGGTCGAAAACCAATGAAAAATTTCAACATGCTCTGCCCATTATAGGGTTAACTGGCAGAACATAAAAGTAGTACAGAAATGGTGGATAAGGTGACAATCTTACATAAAATGGTGGTAGCTAACCAGCTTGACTTAGAACAATCCCAACCACTAAGCAAACTGAGCACAATAATATGTACTCCCCGCTGGGCGTTGAACCTAGAACCCATGGGTTCTGAGCCGCGGTCTAACCACTTCATCACAGTAGTGAATTCTCTAGTAGTGAATTCTCCAGATAGTTTTAGTATCGCGCATCCGCAGACCCAGCACTATTGAAGTTACTTAACTTGCAAGATCGCAACCCTAACTTTAAGAAGGTTATGCTTGATAAGGAAACAAAAGGAAGTAGGATTTGTTGATTAATATATTTCAAATAACATGTGTCCTTTTCAGACCCGTCGACTAAAGAAGACTTGAGGCTGTTTTTGCAGTACACCAAGCTGAGGCCGTTCCGCTACAAGATCTGGAGGGTCATCCCGCTGGACCTCACCCTCCCCCTCAATATCGTCAACCTGTGTACCACCTATGTGATCGTTATTGTCAACTTCACTCAAGTTTTCAGTTAATATGTTGTTTAACCTGTCGTCTGCTGTGAATACAGACACAATAGTATTAATTGTTTAGGATACTGATCAGTGCTCGCCGCAGATCATCATCATCATCATCATCGTCACCATCATCATCACCATCATCATTATAATCATCATCTGTCAAATTATAATCTGATTAATCTTTTATCTCCATGTGACTCCATATGGAGCCATAGAACAATTGAATTTATATCGTGTCTGGTTTTATGGTTGTACTTTATAATACAGTGAAAAAATTTAATGCCTACCCGACCCAGCCAAGAATCGAACCTGGGTCTTCCGTAATCCGGGCGGCTGCACTGACCATTATGCTACCGGGATGGCTGACGTAAGCACTGAATTTTTTCACTGCTTTGATTTTTGACTTTGAAGAAAATTTCTATTGTTTTGATACTTTTACTTACCTATTTAAAAATAGTTGTGATTTTTAATAACATCGCAGTGGTATTTTCAAAGTAGTGAACTTACAATGGCACTAAGAGAATTGTCACCTATGATAAAACCACACTACAAGAATAAGTATGTACAGATAGACTTTTGAACAGACGTCAATGCAAAACTTTAGCAATATCAATTAACACGTCTGTCGATTTGCACAATGAATAATTCAAAATGCACAAAACTTTGCACAAGCGGAGCTGCCGCTCCCAAATAGAACTAATCACTTAATGCAGGTAGATGGAAAACTTTCTTACTGACTTGAAATATTGAGCAGTTCCTAAAGCTGGGATATTGGAAAGGGTTACTATAAATTTACGATGATAACTCATTATCACTTCACGGTAAATGTTTTAATATTAATGGCGTTATACTTTTGGAGCGTAGATGAACCGCGAGATACTACTGCCATGAGGTTGTATACGAATTTAAAGTCGTTAATTATCGTTATAACTATCTTCCAGCCGCGGTATCGCTTGCATTTGGTTCGGTCAGTCGCAGAATCTATAATAAAACATCCACCGTGAACTGATAATGAGTAAAATGTTTATATAATTCTTAACGCAAATTTTGTTGCCAACAAAATTTGCAAAATTGTTGACATTGAATGGGCGCCTTTGGCTTTCAAACTAAAAAGTAAGTAGTGTTGAATATATTCGGCGGGCTGGTTAGAACCACGTTAGCTCAATTGGGAGAGCACCTGACCCGGTATGTCAGAAGGGTGCGGGTTTAAATCCTGCTTGTGGAAATTTTTTCAACATTTGTGTTTTTGATAATGAGTAGTAAAAAAAAGTAATAAAATACCCCTGGAACATTGTACTTGAACGAGATAAAACATTTGTTTTTCTTTCTTTACAGTTTTTCCATTGAAGTTGAAATCCTTAAATAAGTATAAATGTTATGAATACTCTTTATTGAAAAGCCTACACCATAATGTACTTAACGTAATACTAGAGTAAATGTTTGGTATGTATTTTAGTGGTAAGCCTTGGAAATAAATAAATAAATCTATCTACTCGTAGAACAAACATGAGGTCCTTTAAACTTAAACTTGTTGTATGGGCTTGAAACGTCGGGGTCACCAATTGTTGCGGGCTCCGTAGTTAAATAATAACACCACTGGTTAATGTATCGGAGTATAATTTCTGACTAGTTTAATAACTAAAAATACAGGTATATATATTAATCTATAAACAAAGAAATTGGCGGGGGAGATTTGTTGATTGTTGAAAGTCACGAAACAGGAACTAATGAGTTTTGCTTAATTTACATAACATGTCTCTATATTACATCACGTTATTAATTATCTACAACGAACGCTAAGTGCTATGAATATTGTGCTGACGGCACAAAGCACAATACTTCTCCACTACCTTTGCATCTGGACTCCGCATATCCTTAACATCACGTAGAGAGGATCCTTTGTCCTTTTTCGTATACTTAAGTTTTTCCAGTCCCTAATAAAATATTAGTCGTTTTTTTCAACTTTCTTTTTCTTTACCAATAATATTATCAATGCCCTTTCATGAATTATCAGATATTTTCAGTGTCCTTTATTCCAAATTGAACAAGTGTCCAGACTGATTATGTGTAATACAATTATCGACTAGGAATTCGGCAAATTGGTCCTCAGACATACGAGAGCTAGGCTAGGCTTAGGCTCTCTCTGTCGCGTTAATAATCACAAAGCGCGCTGTAATGAGGCATAATTTGGTCTAGAAATTAATGATACAAAGCATACATATTAGGGCCAATTTAGCTGAAAGATTTTGTGGGTTTTTATTGAAATTGTTAATCCTTCTTGACGACCTCCTTGGTCGAGTGGTTTGTACACCGGTTTTCATGGTGTCGCCATCTCTGAGGTCCCGGGTTCGATCCCCGGTCGGGTAAATTTAGAAATTATTGTTTTTCTAATTTTTCTCGGGTCTGGGTATTTTCTATGTATAATAAGTATGTATTTAAGTATTTTAAGTATGTTTATCCGTTGTCTAGTAATCATATAACGAGTTTCATGACGAAGCTTCTCTTTGGCTAGATAATTGGTGTGAGTGTAGGAAAATTTATTTATTTATTTCTATTTGTGTTTTGTAAATATGCCGTTGCTTTGAATACGTAGACGACATCGATTTTGTTGATGAATGAATAATAATAATAAACTATTAGACGCCCGTTCGCGACTTCGTCCGCTTGAAAACACCCGTACCCCATGATGGACTATTGCAGCGCCACCTCCAATCCGGGTCCAATTGTAAATCTAAGCCATTCTCGAATCCACTTTAACACACTCAAAAAAAATCATCAAAATCGGTCCAGCCGTTTAGAAGGAGTTCAATTACAAACACACGCACAATAGATTTATATCTATATATTAATACGTGAAGCAAAAACTTTGTACCTACCCCTTTTTTACGAAAATTGCGCGGACGGAGGAGTATGAAATTTTGCACACTTATAGCTTATATAGAGAAAGTTATCCGAATGTTAATATTTTCTTTTAATTATGCATAAAAATACATTTATTAAATAAAACAAACATTACACACACTACCATGTATTTGACACACGCATAATCTATTTGACACAGACGTTTAAATACTCTTTTCAAAAATTTCATAAATGGAAGAGGAGCGGCCGAATTCTGTCAATGCCAATCTAAACTCACATTCTATCTTTTTTAATATTTCATTGCTTAGGATACAATCCATGCAGCCTTAATAAAATTACGGTCGAATTACAACCACTGGGCGACCACTAGTTTATATAAAGATATGAAAATTGAAATCCAGTCTAATATCGTATATAAGTTAGATGAGAAGTCAGCGCTAGGGGAGCTTGACTTGACTGTGCCTCACGGTAGCGGTCCTTAAATTAACAATCCGAAAGTTGCTTTTAAAAAAAACATATTTTTAGTTACATTGCTATATATAGCTGATTCTTTTTTATTTAAACATGTGTAAATCTACTACTGTGTTGGGCTTAGTGGCATGCATCCAGCTGTAGACTGATTTTTTTTAATTTTTTTTATATATTAGAAGGAGGCAAACGAGCAGGCGGGTCACCTGATGGAAAGCAATCACCGTCGCCCATGGACACCCGCAAAACCAGAGGAATCACAGATGCGTTGCCGGCCTTAATAATGATTATAGTGAAAAGAGGAGCCTGATGGCGCAGTGGTTAACGCGCCCGGTCTGCAAGTGGTTAAGCAACTTTCGCCAAGGCCGGTCATCGGATGGGTATCCAAAAAGGTATCATCTCGACCTCGTCCGTGCTTCGGATGGCACGTAAAACCGTTGGTCCCGGCTGCATTAGCAGTCGTTAACCACCACCAAGATCTCGAGTCACTTATACATATATGTGTTGGCAAACATCTGCAAAAAAGAAAACACAAATTAAGACTTATTTCATTAAAGCTTCTGTTTCCTCAATGTTATATCTGACATTGCCGACTCATTAAAATGCTCTCGTAAAAATCAAAAACTCTTTCCAGTGAAACCATTAGTAGGGGATATATAGAATTCGTCTAATAAAATCTCAATAGCATTTTACATGCATCGGTGTTTGACTCTGCCCTCGTGAGTCGACAGCTGGCAACCAATATTTCTGAAAGCATTGTCGACTGAAGAGTATAGCACACTACATACCCAAAGTATATTCCAAAGGTAAATACTTGACTTTGGAGAGTACAAATATTACCATTTTATTTTTAATACGACTTTTGTTCTCTGATATTGTTGCAAGTTATGGAAAGTAACCGTGTTTCGGAATAATGTGATGCTGCCGGTTTTGCTTACTTTGCTGCTGTTATGTTTCTTTGTTAGTAAAATGGCTGTACCAATACGTTATTATGATTGTAAGTAATATTGAAATAGCAGAAAGCAGAAAGCAAAAAATAGCAGAAATTTAATTATCGACTATATATTTTTTTAATTTTAACGTGTATATCTTATATGAATGATAGGTCTCGCTGCGCTCGGCCGCAGCGAGACCTATCATTCATCTAAGGTGTATATTTTTGTTTAATAAGTACATTAAAGTACATAATATGTATTTTTAAGTTTGTTGTCTAATATACATTAAATGTATAGTTTAGATACCTAGACTATAACTCTTGTCATTTCTGCACAGTGTGACCTAAGAATATTGGAATGTAGGTAGGAAGATATCTTGTATTCCTCCGTGAATTAGAAGGCACGGTAGGCCGCGTGCCCTAGTTATTGTGAAACCCACTTTTCATGTGTGGTCACGACCATTTTTTTTTTGCTGAATGTTTATGTGAGATGACCTGAGTCAGTAGAACATTTATAAGCTGATGCTAATAATACTAATTATAATAATTTATTGGTCAACGACGGCATAGTAACATTGGTAGGTATATATTAAGTTACAAAACAGAGATTAAACTTAATCTTTAACTATAAGAAGATAAAGTGAACTGTATTCTAAGAGATATATCCTTTCTATCTTCCTGCCTTAATAATGATTGATTATACAGGGTATGAAAAGAAGCTTAACGAAAACGAAAAATAGAGATTGTTCCCATCATTACCATTACTTTCTTGTATGGAGCCATACCTGGGAACCTGATAGTTAAGGAGTTATTGAGGAACAAAGTCAGAATTTTTTTTACGGTTTTTGTGGAATCTGTTTAAAAAGGTTATTAGCAAATTTTCTTCTAAAGGAACATTAGTATTTTTTTTCCATTTTCAATTAAAAAGAGACGTTTTAAGTTACAAACCGCAATGAATGTCGAAGGCACAATGATGCGGCGGCTCGCAGCCGGCTGCCTCGTATCGTACGCTACATGCACACTAAGTTGCACGCGTCCCATTGCGTGTCATAAATAACACCTGTTTTTGATACCCAAAAATAAAAGTCGTTTCTCAGCATTTACTTTTACTTAATGTTTCTTAGTTTGATGTACACTATGCGTATATTACGGCTTCGGTAAGGGTCTTTTCATACCCTGTATACTTATAGTTATTTTTGGAACATATGTATTGGAATAGATATATAGGTATATATGTATATATCATCATCATCAGCCAAAAGACGTCCACTGCTGGACAAAGGCCTCCCTCAAGGATCTCCACAACGACCGGTTTTGTGCTGCTCTCTGTTTATCATGTACATACATATTTTCCAAAAATAATTATAAGTAAGTATATCAATTCATTAATAATAAATAAATAAGTAATACTCTTCAAACATGTTATTTTATCACAACAACAGCAACAAGAGTTTGTCACAACAACAGATATATTGTTTATGTTTTTTGCTTTTAATGTTTTAATTTTTATTTTTTATGGGCCCAGTTGAAAATCAGCGTTGTGGCTACAAGCTACAATATGAGCTGAGCTGGTCAGCCCTTTCAGTCGTTTCTCAATATACCTTAGATTTAAGAAACCTTGTAATGTTAATGAATTGGAAGCACTGAATAAGTAATTACTTACTTACTTTATATATTTTCATTTAGAGATGGATAGTTATTTTATTTCTAATATATATCTATCTAAATAGCCTATATACGGTCCCACTGCTGAGCAAAGGCCTCCATCATTGAAATCAAGTCATCACTACAATTGATGGGTATTGGCTTAATCACCACGCTTGCCAAATGCGAGTTGGTAATCACAAACCCGGGCTATGCATCGAAAAATGCGAAACACAATTAGCCCGACCTGAGAATTGAACCCGGGACCTTCAGGTATCGGGCCGAGCGCTCTGCCACTCGGCCATCGAGGTGAAGATTTCTAATAAAATAAATAAAATCTAACTATTTCCCCCTATTTCACTTCATCGTATGTCACAACCCAACTTAAAAATGTTCCATAGCGCATAAACTAACAAACTTCGCGAACGTTTCCTAAGGAAATCCCCCTTTTCTCATGCTAAAATATGAATGCGGACTGAACGATAAAGTCCCCGTTATAAAAGTCCCGGTGGACCATATTATTGTACTCGTAAACTGGAGCACTTTGGAGTTATCACTTGTTTACCGACTCTCGTCACGGAGTTATTTTTCAATTTGCATAAAACGGAAAAGTGCTTTATGGATTATAAGATTTTCGTTTCACGTGCCATCTTAACGAGTAACTATAATGTTCTTTAATGTAATAACTCAACAGTGATGAGACAACCTTGATTAATCGTGTATTGAACACATGAAACATTTTAGAGTGAACCCAATGTTACGTTAGGTCATTTTTAGGGTTCCGTACCCAAAGGGTAAAACGGGACCCTATTACTAAGACTCTGCTGTCCGTCCCACAATACATCGAATGTATGGAGTAAACGGACAAAAATCATAACTTCAGTGTTCATTTACGGAATCGATTTTTTTTTTATTTAATTATATGATTTTGGCTCAAAACGCATATGCGTTTTGAGCCAAAATCATATAATCATTGAGTTTTGATATATATCAACACATGATTTTAGAAAATAATACACCCATTTTCATATTTAAAGGCATAGTGCTTAGAGCTAAGGCTTAGAGCGCGCGGCCCCCCTACAGGTGTTTACAGGCAGTCTCAAAATTTAATCTGGCCACAAGTAAAATAAAAAGTTTGCATATAGAACTGATCTATTTTTGAATACTACTAATTACGTTAAATTTTTAGAAATACATACAAATAAATAATATATTTTTAAATATACTTTGAAAGCATGCCTGTGCAAGGTCAACATTTTTAATGGAGTTGACTCTTTCTGAAAAAAAAGCCATAAAACCGAAAGTCGCTTACAGACGCACTCAAACTAGGTTTGAATTAATAATAAATTTTTTTTTTTACTGTATTTTATTGATTTTTTTATTTTTGATCCACTTCGGATCGCTGAGAAAGTAAGTAAGTATTTTATAAATTTTATAAATAATTATATTATTAAAAAACATTTACAAAAAAATGTAATTTAAATAATATGTAGTGTTAATTCCGCTAACTCACTCGTTTATACAGCTTGGATGCAGTACGCATGCACCGCCCTCCCGCCCGCAAAAAGTATGCACATGCAGGAGAAACAACATTTATTAAAAGTGAAAACAAAAAGAAACAAAACCACGAATAGATATTTAGCGATTTTTTTTAAACCTTCATCAAAGTTTGCTAATGAAATAAATTACGTATGTATTTACTATGAAAACTTGGTGGCATGAGGAAACAGAAACAATGAAAGTATGGACACGAATATATCAATATTTTAAAATAAATACCTTGGTTTGTCATCTCCATAAATATAACAATAAAATACGCAGTACTTTTTAAAATATTTTGCCTTTTAACAAAAACACTCAATGAATAAAAAGACTCTATGAACGTCACATTTTTATAAAACAAAATTTGACACTCTGTAACCAGTCGGTGTGAGCCGCCCAAACAATAAATACTAGTATAAAAATAAATTCGGCCGTAATTTTTGCTCGTTTTTGCTCGATATTGATAACGGCAACATGTAGACGCTTGAAATATTCACAGAATATTGAGTTATATTCACTTTAAAAATAAATAATTAAATTAAATTAAAATAAAATTAATATTTAAGGAGGCCTCCCATACAACAAACGAGATTTTTTTTTTCTCGGTCTTAATTACGATAACAGGTAGAAACTTTAAATATTTTTACATTTTATTTTATTTTTATATTTTATTTTATTTTTATTTTTTTTTGTTTGGAAAACCAACAGCTTTATGAAATTTAATACAATAATATTATAAACACTGATAGCCAATAAGAGGTCTTCGCTAATACAAAACAACTTAAATATCTAATTTTTAGTGAGAACATTAACAAACCCAATCTAGTACTTAAAACAATATAAACACACAGCAACATATGATGCGCTACAATCACTACGTTAAACAGCTTGCCTTAAAAAGAAAGGATTGCTTACTAGTCGCCTCGCTGAGGATATGCCAGAATGAAATATATCAAAATCGTAATCTTCATATAATTGGTTTACGCTTCTACTCGCTCGCAACATAAATTAATTTTGGCGGTAATTGGACGAAACTAATGGTATATAAATGGGAGTGTAGTGTCTAGGCGATCTTGTAGGTATAATAAACTTAATTTTGGAGAGGAGTTCAGGACAGTCAATCATATTATTTACAATTTTGAGAAAATAAACAATATACGCTATCTCACGCCGCTCATACAAAGGAAGAAGATGAAATTGTTTGCATAATTGCAGATATTTATCTGAGTTGTACGGGATTTTAGCATGAAAACAAAGATACTTTATAAATTTCTTCTGCAAACGTTCAATACGATCGATATATTTGTTATATCGTGGGTTCCAAATCTCTGACCCATATTCTAAGATACTTCTTACAGATAATTCTTATTATAGATAACTAGTTGACCGGCGGACTTCGTACCGCTTTGATAGTTTCCTTGACAACAAAACAAATAAATCATTCGTCCGCTTAAGAACACCCGTATCCCGTGATGGACCTCTATAGAATGAGTTACATAAGATGAGAGCCATGAGAAGCCAGAGTTACATAATAAAATGCTTTATGTAACTCTGGCTTTTATTCTCTCGCAGACAAAAAAGCGCACAGATAATAATTTTTAAATATAATCCGAATTTTTTTTATAAAAGTCTTATTATAAGCTAGGGAAAGAAGTACGAATCCTACCAGAGGCAAATTTTGTCTTATTACAATTTGCAGATTTAAACTCTCAACAAAAGACAAAGTAAAAAGATAATAGACTGTAACTAACTGCTCTACTGTTGGACAAAGGCCTCCACCATTAAAATCAAGTCATCAATAAAATTTATGGGTAAAGGATTATTCACCACGCTTTTACCACTTTGCCCGACCTGGGAATTGAACCCGAGACCTTTGGGTATCGGGCGCTCACGCTTTGATACTCGACCACCGAGGTGAAAAAAGACAACAACAATTGAATAACAAACTTAAGCAGAATTAAGCTAAAGTTAAGGGTTTTATTTATTAGTTTGTAGACCTTGACAAACTGTAGCCAAAAAAAATAAAATTTACTTAATTAGCAACTGCTTTGATTCATCTATATATCTTAATACGTGAAGCAAAAACTTTATACCCCTTTTTTACGAAAATTGCGCGGACAAAGGAATAATTTCGCACACGTATAGTTTATGTAGAGAAAGTTATCCGAATATCAATATTTTTTTAAAATTATGCTTAAAAATACATTAAATTAATAAAAAAAACATTACACACACTACCATGTGTTTGACACACACGCTCTTTTCAAAAATTTCAAAAATGCAAGAGGAGCGGTCGAAATCTGTCAATGTCAATTTAAACTCACTTTCTATCTTTTTTAAATTTTTCATTGCTTAGGACACAATCCCGTCCAGCCTTAATAAAATTACGGTTGAATTTCGACCACTGGGCGACCACTAGTTTATATAAAGATATGAAATTTGAAATCTAGTCTAATATCGTATATAAGATAGATCTTTATTTTCACAACCTTTAAAGTGTGGGCACCAATTCATGGGGAACCGTACGCGTAAGTCGTTAAGCCGATGTTCATCCATTCGTCACTACCACATCAAAGACTGTCAATTAAGAATTGTGTAAAATAAATAAAACGTAACCGTCAAGGAAGTTGGAAGTTTATTTTTTATTATACCTCTATAAAAACAACAAAAAAGTATTGCAGCTATGGTAAAGGTCTGTGGTTTGTCATTTACTCACATTACAACCTTTTATAGTTTAAACCTTTGACAAACTAAAACTATTATAATATTATAATAATAATTTTGTTTTTATAATTATGAATATCGTCTACTTCAACAATAATATATTTCTCGAATTATTTAAGAAACAATTTGTATATATTTACCTAGTCATTTTAAACTTATTTTTTTTAAAGTCATACTAAGAACCAAAATTGTTATTTTGATTTTATCATTTACATTAATTAACAATCCCAGTTACCCAACATATCAAACTACCCCATTATCTATGTTAAAACATGCCCAATCATAAATTGTTTATAGCTCGCATAACAACGAGGCATTAAGAGGCGTACTACATCCGAACGGGCGGGGAAAGCCAGGTGATACCGCTAGTTATAGTCATCGTAAAGCGATCGGTTTACTGCCTCCACGATAGTGCTCGGCAATTTGTTGATGCTGTGCTGTGATATGATGGGAGCTTCGGTATTATTAAAATATATTTAAAAAAAAAATGTAACTGCAAGTAAATCATAATATAGAACATAGTCCTCTTCATTGTATTCGGTGACAGCGACCGAAACTAAATATTCAAATAAAATAATAATTTGACGTGTGGATTGCCATTGACAATAAGGACATATTTTTATTACAACTTTTTTTAAACTTAGTAGATCCGTGTACAGTGTTTTATTTTAATATTATAATATATATTATACGCATTACCTTTAGAAAATTATACCAGCTTTACAAAGAGACCTACAAAATCGAATTTAGAAGTACTAGTGAAGTCCATCCGTGTGAAATAGTTTCACATTTCCCTAATCGCAACGTCCCAAATTGCCTCGAACTCAATTCCCTCACTAAAAATACTTATAAAGAAAACTCTGAATGGCATCCGTGCATGCGATCCGGACAAACCACGCAACGTATAACAATTCAATTTGTACCAATATCACATCATACGGTGGACAAAGGGACTGGGCAGTGAAAGAAAATTTATACTGCGTGTTCATATTATGAGATTTAATCCGGTTCGAAGGACCAGCAACGTGTAAGTATAAACTTAATTCACTGTTAATATAATACCAGTTGTACGACACTTCCAAAGATTATGCATTAGATTGAAACTAAGCTTTTGCCTTCTTTACAAAGTGACGCTGTATTGCTACGAGCAATTCTACATACTACTAAACACATATTGCTACGGAAACTTAAATTACTAACTAAAGATGACTTCCGTAACAAATATCTGTCTTAGTAGTTTGTAGAGCTGTAGTACTTATTTATACGGAATTTTTTAAAGCTACGACTACATTTATTTGCTACGGAATTCATCTGTAGTTAGATTGCTAATTTCAGTATTTCGTAGTATGTAAGTACTACGACAGTTCTACGTCGCTACGACGTAGACTCAGCGTGTATCATAATTTATTACGAATGAAAATAAATGCACTTCTGTTTTTATTTCGATGAGAGATAGTTTCATGGTAATAGCACAATTTGAACTGAAATTTGAACCAATCAGAACACCCTTAGGGTATGTAATAACCCGCACGCATCAAAGCGTGAACGGGGCTGCGACGGACAGACGAATAAAAACAAGATATCTATTCGACTAACCGACACGCGAGTTCTTGTGGTTTCTCTTTTGACGGAGTTTATTTGTTTAATACATCTATCTATTTATTGTTTATTGTTATACAATAAATTTAGTTTTATGTAAAGAAATCAGACAGAAATATTACGGCAAAGGTGAAGTGAGCTTAATCATCGGCCTTATTACAAGTGAGATAAATGCCTTGTTGTGTTGCATATAAAAATATTTACCAATATATTTGCAGTGAAAACTTTCTTGCTGCTTCTTTGTTATTTTATGACCATTTCATACACTTGAAATACAAAGAATATAAATATTAATAAAATTTATAAAATACAGTGAAAAAATTAAACGCCTACCCGACCGCTATGCCTTCCCGGTAGCATAGCGGTCAGTGCAGCCGCCCGGATTGCGGAAGATCCGGGTTTGATTCCTGGCTGGGTCGAGTAGGTGTTTAATTTTTTCACTGTATTTAAAAAAAAATACAAATATTTAATTTAGCTTCAGTGCAGCAATTAGCACTTAAAATAAAAAGTAAAATTTACAAAGAATGTATTTAGTTTATAAAATTAGGTAATCTAAGCACGGTGCTTTCTTAACACATAGAAAATGCATAGAAACAAAATATTAATAAAATATCGAAAAGTTTCATTGTACTTATTTCGTATGCCTCCATAATTCGTGTAACGTTTCCCAACTACGATCCTAATAAATGTGGGTTTCGTCCTTAACTATATACCTTAGCTACCACCCAAGAGCGAGGATGTCGAGTGTGGACACCTAAATTGAGCATTAAAGCACTTTAACGTCCACATCGTTAACTCGCTCAATCTGCTTAATTGGAAACTGCTGAGCTTATAACGCATCCGAATGGTTGTGTGCAATTTATTACGTTTCCGAAGTAAAATTGAAGTTTGGGGTCATCAACCTTTAAGTGCTGTGTGCTATTATGTTTTTTTTAAAATAATACACAGAAGTTCTGAGAATAATATACCTCAAAAATACCTACCGGATTAAAATGCTATGGTAATATCCAAATATACACATATTTGGATATTGCCATAGCATTTTGACCCGGTCTAAAAATTATGGTACCTGAAAAATATGAAATGTGATGTTAAACAAGTATATCCAAACAATCTTAAAAAAATCATGTATCGCACAGGGTACAATATGTGGGTATACATTATACTCTACTACCTCGCTAGAACCGGGGACCTGTATGTGGCCAGCCAGTCAAGCCAGTGGTTAAAGTCGAAGTCAAAGTCAAATCATTTATTCAATATAAGCCAACACAGGCACGTCAAAACTACGTTTGTAAGGTGGGCACGTCGTTCTGGTCTTGTTCGGGTGTTCTGGTCTTTGAGTCCGCGTGTCCACAATAGGTCGGCACGTTGCTATGGTTGTAGAGTCCGCATGCCCACGGAAAAATGGGCATGTCAGTCGGTTTGTTGTGTCCGTATGTCCACAATGGGGGGAAGGGTGTGGGCATGCAGGTCTTGGTTGTTGGGTCGGTGTGTTCACCAAAGGTGGATGCGCAAGGTCGCAAAAGTCGGGTTGTTGTTGTTGTCGTGCATATTTGCGCGCAATGAGGCTCCCGCGAGGTATTGCCCGCGTGGTAAAGGTCCCGTTGGAGTCCTCTCCATGCGCCGGGCGGATTGCCCCCCAGGGGTTTTTACTGGGTCGGCTACGGCCATCCCCGGTTAACCCTTCAAGTCCAATGCCAAAAAAATGACAGCACGGGCGCCGATGACGTAATTCGCAAAATGGCGAATACCTATCGTCGATGTTCACAAAAATAATGATTACGTTGCAACCAGATCATATTTTATCATTCTGTAAACGGCAATTTACTAATTGATAAATTTCCTTTCCGGCAGGTATCAAGATATATGTGATTATAGAAATAGTTTATTGGTCATACATGATCAAACTTTACGAACCATATTATGGCCTCAATCACAAGAAATAAACGCGCAGTAGTACATAAAACAAAGAACAAGCACCCATGCTGTCTAATTGTGTAAACAATGTAACAAAAAACCCCGAGATGTTTACAAAAACAACACTTGAAATACGACCTACGAAAGCAAAAAATGAACTAGGGGTGTTACTTCACTTTTTGTAATGTCATCGATAGTTGTTTTTTATGTTATTTTTGTAAGCTACTAGTTTATATGAATAAATGAAATGTACAATGTCAGTCTCAATTTTATTTTGTTTCATCATCATCATCATCATCATAGGTATAAAATCAAAGTCAAAGTCAAAGTGAAAGTAAAAATTGTATATTGTAAAAATAGTAAATTGTAAAAATAATGAAATAATATTGAAAATCGTCCAATGTTTTTTACCTAGTACCCATTCAGGACGTCTATTTTTTAACTCCACAGTTTTTATTATAGAAGTAACGACATTTACAATACTTATGTCGTTACCAAATGATACAATACAAATAAAAATACAATAAAAAAATGTTTAATAAAATCTTCTTCTCCTCCACCACGGCAGCAGCCACGCTGAGAAGTCGAAGTGCTCGGAGAACGGAGCGGTTGTATATATGTATATGTAACTGACCTCCATCCAGTCAACCTCCTCATGGCGTAGTGGAGATGTGAGCGGAGAGTAGGCAGGAGCCAATGGCGAAGGTTCGCCCTAAAACATACAAAAAAGTGAAACAGTTATTACTACAATCATACCAGTAGAAACCAAACACAATAAACAAATTATTTGATGATGATGATGATGATGGTAGTGGTGATGGTGAAATAAATAACCAGCGCCATACATATCCTAGCGCATAATCCTAGCACAATAAATAAACACATCACCAGTACAAACCAAACACAATAAACAGATTATTTGATGATGATGATGATGATGGTAGTGGTGATGGTGAAATAAATAACCGGCGCCATACGATCGCATAATCCTAGCACAATAAACACATCACCAGTACAAACCAAACACAATAAACAGATTATTTGATGATGATGATGATGATGATGGTAGTGGTGATGGTGAAATAAATAACCGGCGCCATACGATCGCATAATCCTAGCACAATAAAACACATCACCAGTACAAACCAAACACAATAAACAGATTATTTGATGATGATGATGATGATGGTAGTGGTGATGGTGAAATAAATAACCGGCGCCATACGATCGCATAATCCTAGCACAATAAACACATCACCAGTACAAACCAAACACAATAAACAGATTACTTGATGATGATGATGATGATGATGGTGGTGATGATGGTGGTGATGGTGAAATAAATAACCGGCGCCATACGATCGCATAATCCTAGCACAATCCTTGTAACACAATAAACACAATAAACAGATTATTTGATGATGATGATGATGAAATAAATTCTACTAACCTCGTCATCACTGACTACTTCCTCGCGCTCCTCCTCCGCGTCGGCCTCGTCGTATAAAATATCAAAAGTCGCTTGGAGCCTCCTCATCTCTCCCAATTCTCCAATTAGCCATTCTATAATCAAAATCAAACAAACAACATAAAATAATATGCTATACAACATACTTATACACAATAACACAATATAGCATACTTATATAACTGTCTCAATACAAAAGTAAATTTAGAAACATTACAAGAATATCACCATTACTATCGAAAATAACAAAATATTATCGTAAAAGCTATCGACACTATCCTCCTACTACTAAGAAAGAAATTTCACACTGTCTGCCGGCAAGTATGGCCGTAAGCTCTATACAAATATAGCCCAAAATGGTATGGCAAAAAATTTCGGCCATTTCGAATGTCAGTACATGAAACGGTCGTAATTTTATTTCAATAAAAATGATAATAAATGTCGTTATTTCTTTGTGTAAACTAGTTTCCATTACTCATACACTGTTTTTATTCATTTTACTGTATTTCTAACAAACTGTACATGCATTTACGCACTAAAATCACTCTGGGATCACTCCGAAATCGAAAATTTAAAAATCACTATTAGATACGATATTCGTTGAAAACTTATAGCTAAAAACGTTCACTATAAACTCAGCAAGATGATTTACAACAGTTTCTAATATAAAACACTACTTACATGAGTATTTCCAGTTTTTTCCTCAATGCACTAAGTGACCTTGATGCACAAATGACAAATGTTCGAACTGTCATCCAACACGAAAAACGACAGTAGAATAACCTTGTCTTGTGTTTTTAATATAGCAAATTTACTCTAGTTTGTCTATAGCCAAACATCTTCATACAAAAGTATACTCTAACCTATCGATATTAATTATTATAGTCGCGTGGTCGGGTGCGGTTACATGTAACCGTCCGGGTGTTGACCGAATATTGCAGCGGTTACATGTAACCGATCCGCATATGGAGAGGTTAAACCCGTCAGCAGGTTTTCCCCTGGGTAACCAAAAAAAAAAAACAAAAAAAAAGGCACGTCAAAACTATAAAATCCAAGAAATAATAAAAAAATGTTTAGACAAAACTAGATAGATAGACAATATACAATCGTAAAAAAAACAACAATTACACTAAAAACAAACATAATTTCATAACACAACTATTAAAAATACAAAAATGTGTGTGTGCCGCAGCATCTCAAAAGGGTCGTTGCTCAGTGTGGTATTCACTCGCATAGCAAGTGAATCGCTGATTTTCAGCAACAACCAGGAGTGATCATGAGGACGGTGCCCTCAACAATTATCAGTAAAGTGCCCATGAGCGTAGCCTTGACTACTGAGTCCACCACCAGTTCGGATCTAACCATTAGACCACAGACAGTGATTAACGCTGTATATTTTCTCATATTTTGGCAATCACCTTATTCTGCTTAGTATTTCTCCTACATTTTACAGTTTCACACACCGTCGTCGTTATTAATAACATCAACGTCACACTTGCAAAAATAAAATGTGGATAGTTTCTTACAAAAATCCCGGCTGAGAACGTGCTCGGTAACGGAATACTGGTTCTTCCTGTACATGTGTTAGCTCAGCACTTGTCTTGTCGCCGTGACAAATAGCATGCTCGCAGCCACCGTGATTTATCTCTTTTAATTCTGGTTTGTATCACACGGCTAAGCATGGAGGGAGTTATTAGATATTTTTGTAAAATTTGACAGAACAGGCGATTTATGTTGTCTAATGTTTTGTGTTCGTAAATGTATAAGTATTGGAAAGGGCATTTATGAATTTAAGGCAGAAAGCTTATTGATAGCAAAATTTCAAAATGTAGAAACTAGGAACTACAATTGACCTTCTGGTGTTAGCTTAAAGTTTGTAATTAGTATATACTAAATTTAAAGCTGTTTGTGTTCCAAGAAACTAAATAAAATTATTAATTGTGAAAGCAAAAAATCAAGATATTTAAAAATAACTGTATTGCAAGTAAGTATACAAAACAACAGTAACACATCTCACACTCAAAATGTGCATACAAACTGCGAATTTTCACAACTCAACTTAAACTTAAACAAGTTGTATTAAGACCAAACACGCTGCGTTATATCTCACCGCAGCCGCAGACGCCTCCAGGCTTTTATTATTATTAGTATATGAAAACATCGTAACTCAACCCATTTACATTAAACTTATATAAGTCATCACGAACGGGAGAAATAAACAGTTGTTACAACAACAGTTCGGGCTTCGGCGATGACTTGAGATCTTCAATCACCATTAAGCGGGCGTTTTGTCGGCGAGATAAAACGCACGTCTCCACATTAACTTGCAGTTTACAACTCGTCACTGTAAGGGTTGGTGTCTATTAAAAGCTTGCTACATTAAAAGCGTTTACGCCGCACACTAGCGCTGCTAATGAAAAAAAAACCATATCTAGTAATTAGAGATAGAAAATCAAATTATGCTCAACAAACTATTTGAATGAAGTATAGCAAGCATTTTTACGTCACCTAATAAACATCTGACATGTTATGGTTTAGTTAAATAAGACGTTACAGCTAAAAACGGCCACTTTTAACTTTTAACGATGTTCATTAGGTGACGTAGAAAAGCTAAATTACTTCATTCAAATAGTTACTTTTAGTTAATTACTAGATATGTTTTTTTTTCATTAGTAACTATTAAAAAAATCTAACAGGCCAGTAAACAGGACATAGGAAATAGATCAAAAAGTCAGGAATTTAATTTAGATTCCAAAGTACACGCGGTTAAATAAATATAATAATAATATAGTGGTCGCCCTGGTCGAAATTCGACCATTTTTTAATGCTGTTTAACATTTCGACTGAAGGTCTTGTACCCATGGCTATGATAATTTTTATTAAAGAGATTCGTTACAAACAAAATAAATTAAAATATTATTGGTTACCGTAAACCGTAATGTGTAATGTATTTCTGTTTCAGTATAAAGCTTAAGAGAGATAAAGTAGAAATTCCGGGCATTAATCTTCAAAATCTGGCAAGTTTGAATTACAAACGCCATGCAAGGAGTTGCAGTGCATAGTTGAGTTGTTTGCATTCTGAGTCAACCTAGTAAAAAAACTATCGCTTTGCTGATGCGATTTAGCTTTAACAGCACACTCTGCCATTCGATAGACACCTGCCCTTCTACTCTCTTACTTTACAACTCATCATCTCATCAAGTTTGCAATGACTGTTTAAATCCTCTGTCCTAATGAGAGCTATGGGTGATTAAAATTTCATCTAACATTTCGCGTTTTACGAGTAATTAGGTGGGATTAATTATTTTTTGGGCGAAACAAGTAATGTTGTGACGGTGGTACTTAGGTGCGCAATTTATGTTACCGAATTCTTAAAACAAAATGTTTTTGATGGTGATATTTAACTTCCTTTTTGGATCTTAACGCGTCATTGCTATACGATATTGGAGCAGACAATACGCGGGCGCGGGCGCACATCTGGAATTAATTTTTCTATTCAATCAATGACGGTAGTTGCCGCTGATGTCGTTGTCTGTGAGCGCGCGGTCGCTTAATTTATTTAGAAGATGACTGTTTTGTATTTTTTTTTAAGGATTTTTTTTCTAGTTAAACCTAATTTCGGCTTTATGATACTATTAACCAATTTTGTACCTATAACATGTATTGTCAATAAATAAAAATAAAAAAGTCTACCTAGTTGAGTCGCCTATTGAGTGTTTAATAATAACTTTTTATGTCATAGAAATTAATGTGTAAGTCAAAAAGAAATTTGTTAATATTTTAAAGGACTGTTACGTGTTTTCATTTATACGTATAATGTTCTGGAATTAATTATTCTTGTTGTCACCATCCTAATTCGAATTAAGCATCCTTCATATCGGAACACAGCAATGCAAACCAATGCTGCTTGGCGGCAGACATAGAATAAGTGTCGATATAATTTACGACTCAGTTGGATAATGGGTAGAATCATACAGAAGAGACTCTATGGTCTAGTGGTTAAGACCAGAAGTCTCAGAGGTCACGGGAACGATTCACAGCAGGGGGGGGCAGCAGTTTGTTTGTGTACTCTCTTTGGTTGGTGGTAGGGCTTGTTTGTCCGCTTGGCTAGGCACCATCATGTTATATAAACATGCCGATGTTTGAAGCATTTTTGTGTAGCAGCTATAGATATAGATAGAGTGAGCCAGTGCCTTAGTTTTTTTTATATACCTGGATCGGCTAATGACTCCACTCCACCAGTTAAGTGGAAACGGAATCCAGACGCAAGGACAATGGGTGCAGCGTGAAAACAACGCAGCATCAGTCACCCTCACCCTGCCGGCCCACAGGGTGCCTCTTCACGCCTCGTTGAAAGGAAGGAAAATGACAAAGAAACGAGTCACCAAATTTCTTTGTGCGCGACGGAATGTTTGAGACAGTACAGCGGTGACTCCGGAGAGCAGCACGCGTACTCCTATGGAGGAAGGGAAGGTGGGATAAGGTCAAAGAGTTCTTCAGAGCACTCGCCGTGGTATAAGCGACAGAAGTTGAGGATTCCATGTGAAGTGCGCCTCCACCTTTGGCCTTATCATCACATAACATTAATTGAGATGAAGGCCAAATGCTTACCCATAAGGTTTTTTTTTAAATGACATTAAACCTTTTTCATTGTAGAGGTTTGAAATATAAATCACGGTGCAACGTCAACACAAACTACGTCATTAACCACGGAACTCATTAGCAGTCGGCAGTCGCGGGCGTTGTTAGTGCGCGTGTTAACGTTACGCTAATCCGAGTGGCGTAAAACGGTTTATACATTAAACTGATACTTTTGCGTTAGGGTTGCCACCTACGCTAACTTTCGAAACAGGTTTTTTAATGATGAATCGCATATAATATCTAAATATCTGTGTTTGTTTTAAGCAGACAAAATTTTATTAAAATTTACTCATTGCTGGTTTAAAAATGCATTACTATGAAGTTTGTGTGAGATACCGAATAGTATTTTTTTTCTAGAATTAGCGTTGCTAATGATTTCACTTAAGTGAAAATGAAGTCGAGACGCGAAGAAGAATTGACGTAGCGCGCGTGACAACGACGCAGCATCAGTCACATTCATTCTGCCGGTAGTTAAGATAGATAGATAATACTTATATTGCAACACTATAAAACATAAACATGAAAAAAAAACAATTGACATAATTACAATTTGGCGGTCTTATCGCTTTCAAGCGATTTCTTCTAGACAACCAGTCGGAGGGTGAGAGCTAATAAACTGTAAGATCGGAGGTAAAACTATTAAAACATACTAGAATAATGTGTAGTTAGTTATGTAAGTTAACTATTCTCGCTGGAAATGAAACCACTAGGTCTGCACATACCTTTATGAAAATATTGACAAGAAAATTAGTTTAAAAAAACTATAACCGAAAATAAATATTTTCTTTTAGTAACCAAAATCTTTGGTAATTAAACATTCATTTATTATTTATTAGTTTGTGTTATTTTGTTATTTTTTTGTTTTAATTAGGTTTACAAACATTTTTTGCTTTTGTTTGCTTCCCGAATATTAAATAATGAAATCAGGCGTTACTTTGCGGAAATCCACGGTACAAACAAATGTTTATTGAAATAATGATGTAGTCTTAATTCCCGCTATCGGTGTTGGTGTGCACGTTCACTTGCATCCATTGTTTCTTCTGCATATGCATATTTTTTTCGAGCGGGAGGGCGGTGCATGCGAACTGCATCCAAGCTGGATAAACGAGTGATTTAGCGGAACACTACATATTATTTCAATTAAGTACATTTTTTTGTTCCTAATATAAAATAAAATAAAAAATATAAATAAAAGTATTCGTTTTTGTTTTAAATTATTTCGTGTACTTTTATGTACAATAAATTATATTATTTATTTATTTATGTATTTTAAAACTTTTGCAACATATATTACATGGCGGACTTAATGAGTGAGGCATTCTCTACCAGTCAACCATAGGGTGGTGCAGAAATAACAAGGTAGGTGCAATTGGGTGAAGACAACAATTTAGAAATAAAAATAATATATTATAAAACGCACAGTATATACCTAAATATATACATTTTATATAAATATACTTATATAGACAAATATAATGTATACTACTACATAGACTACTTTTACAAATATATAATATATATAAGTATATACAAAGAGGCATCCCTACTTAAAATGCAAGGTTTATCGAAGAGCAGGCGTGTTAAAGAAGTGATGAGTGACATTATGTTATATTTGATAAGGGTGTTGGCTGTTAAGATAAAGTGTGAATGGGCACCTCGGTGTTTATGTCTAATTGGGGATACGGTTTATTGCGAACAAATAAAATGTGTGTTCTTACTGGAAGTAATTAAAAGTTTTGCTATTACAAATGCTTGTAAAACGTATTTTATGTTTTCTTAAATATTTACGTAAACGATAAAAAAACAAAAGAGAGAAAATTATTTTTTAAAGTGTCAATAAAACGGTTAGCCATTGCACAATTTCAAAAAAAGAGACTTACGTTTATGATACAAACATACAGCCTTAATTTTATTTACAGCTAGAAATTCTCTAGTCTAGTGTATAGTTTCTGTCTGTCTTCCTAATTACTGTAATTCTAGTTTTTTGATTCCTATAAAAGATAGTCGTGATAAATATTAGGTCCTTACCTATGAAATTGACGTTTTTTTCTCACTTATTAATAGGTGTATTACTGCTAAAAGTAAATACCGGTTGTTAATATTATTATACACCTTTAATTAGGACTATGTTACTTAGGCTTCAGTAATAACAATGATCATTAATTTTGTGTCTTTATCGCCTAATATTTTTTTTAAATTGACTACTTTTTTTGTTCGCGGAATTGTCCTTTTGTTTCATTGTAGCTTTGAAGGGACTTGATTCTTTTTATTGTCTGTTATATTTAGCTAGTGAAACAAACACACTACTCTACAATGTTTATAGTGTTAACATAAATAGATGCTAAGAAAATTTAAAAAACGTTAGTATGAAAAATAAAATTTTATAAAAAATCCTCATACAAAACGTCAATTTCATAGGTAAGGACTTAATAATACAAATTATAATCTTGTTGAATCTGTGAGCTAAATTAAAATACATTAAGGTTTGGAGATAAGTATACAAAATTTTCTGCGATCTCATATAACTTGTTTTAACTTGATTTGTAATACCTAATTAAAGACCTTTTTATAGGTCTTCGTATAACTTAACATAACCATAGACTAATTAGCCTAAAGCAATAAAGATTAAGGGAGGTTATTACCAACATTACACAACATACTTTAGACTACAGAACTTTTTATCACGCGAGTCCGACTCACACTTGGCTTACAGTTCTTACTCCTATAGCTTCCCATATCTTAATTTTGCTTCCAAAGCACTGCTTCAGTTAGAAGTGGAAAATGTTTTCAGACAATAACAGGAGTATTTCTTTTATCTAGCGTTCATAGACAATCTTACGTTAGTTTCATTACAGCCTTAACTGGCCTTATCTGAGGCGTTTTCCTTTCATAACCATCTTGGAGTTTTTGTTTTGCTCCCACTTCTGTTATTGCGTTGATAAAAGAAAATGTTGGTGCTGTTCCCATACGACTGTTTCTCTTTTAACTGACATTTGAAGTATCAGCGATATATATTTTTATTTTGTTATCGCCATCGCTATTGTGTAGTGTTCCTGTTAAGTGCTCCCATGTTATTAATACATTATAAAGAAAATGTTATCTCATTTTCTAACTATTTTAGACTGAAAAATGATGCCATGTGGTACGATATAGCACAGATTCAAAGAAAATTGAGACCCTATTAAATATTCCTACCTTCCCCGCTGGGAATCACTGGTCATACCATTAGACTACAAATGTGGGTACCTTAATAATAGTAGTAGCATATTGAAATGAAACAACTTTTACGAATGACAGGGAGTCACTGTGACCACGGATCCTGTAAAGAGTTCGAAACGTCAGGATAAAAACAAGTATAGAAATAAAACTCAATTAAATTCGTAAAAAAAGTTAAATATCATATCAATTTGTTTATTTATTTATAAGTTTGTACACAAATATACTACAACGGTAAACATTTTAGGATCATATTAGTGCGGCTAAGCTATCTCTAAAAAGAGATTTCTATAAGAAGACCATGTTGACAAGATATAAATTAAAGCACCTAACTACAAAGTTAGAAAGACACTGCGCACAGAATAGAACTATCAAGATTATAATAGGTACTTATATTACTTTAAAGTCAGAATATAAAGTCATTATATCAAAAATCAATATCATTTTATACTAATTCAAAATTCAATTCAATATAAAAAGTCAAAATATTTACAGATTTGAATCAATGTGTCGTGATGGCGTGAACTTTAAATTTTAAAAAATCAATTTCAAAATATTTATTCGGCGTAGCATTCGGAATTAGATTCTACAAAAAAAAACTAAAAAATAATACATAAAATTAATGCTGCGACGAACTGGACTCCTCTAAGCTTAAGTTGCAGCTCTAAGAAACTGTAACGCTAATTTCAAAGAAAAGAGTAGGTATGTACTATTACCTAGGTACTCTTGTTTATTAACATGCATTTCGATGAGTCGAAATTAATTACTAAATTATCATATCAAAAGGCTCTTCGCATTGTTTGTACCTGCCCTTAATGTACCTATCTCACAACACAATGCCCTCCCATTTATATTGTTAACATGCGAGGATTTCAGACTTAGAACAATCGGTCCATCCGAGAGCAATCCAATCCATTTGCAAATAGAAGTCGAAATGTACAGTTAATTGTCGGAATGCAAGCGAAAATTTAACATTTGCGACACATAATGTTATTGGAAATTAATCTTTCCTCTGTAAGACATAAGGTTCTGTTAATTTTGCAATTAAGTCAGTGTTTATGTTGGGAAAATTGAAACGTTCTTAACATGATAACTAATACGTTATGTGAATTTCAACTCTTCGTCGTTAGGAATAAGGTTGTGTTGATTTTCGGTGGGTGAAGGTTGTATGTTGGTGAAATGACTATGGCAGCGTTAGGCAAACGTGAGGGATTGTTCATGGCGCTAGGTGATTGAATCGGTCGTCAAACGAAAGGCTTTAACTTTGTATGTAAGTAATAATAAGTACCTATGATACATTTTTTTAAATTCTGTAGTAGTTCAAATATTTGACCGCGATCTCACCTGATAGTAAGTGATAATGCGGCCTAGGAACCATGCTTGCCTAGATAATGGCTGTTCAACCTTGCCTTGAAATGTCCAGTTTGTACGTATCAGGAAACAGATCCGCAGGAAGGGAATTACACTCATTAGCTGTCAGCGCTAAAAATGATGACTCAAAGCGCTTTGTGCGCGTAGGCGGTATGTTGTTATAAGTACCTATGGAACTTATTAATACATACATACAAAGTGAAATACGGTTACCCATATAACCACATAACAATTGAACCTATATTGTTCAGAATATCTCTTTTAAAACAGGTTATTCAAGCTTTAAAGAAGAGGCCTACACAATACTTACTTAAAACAGCATTTACGTACGTACTGTATTTTATTAAATTTTATGTTTTGAATCTGCTGTTAGAATAATTTTATATTTGATTATTATATTCAACTTATTGAATCAGAATTAAAACCTTTTTTTACAATGGGCAATCCTTGTTAGGTCTGTGGATGTGTACAGACAATGTTGCAGTCCATCTATTCTTGTGCACTTTAGAACTTAAATTGTAAGACACTTATTATGAGACATGCACAGCAGCTACATTAAATCATCAGATTAATAATGTATTTTTGTAACATGAAATGCAATTATAAAACAATTTTTTGGTCCATTTATGGGGTTCTTTAGTAACTTGTGGTTAGGCAAGGTGAGAACGGCTAGAAGCAAGATTCTGCCATCTTGCTCTACTGACTGTCTTAAAAATTACAAAAAATCAAAAATCATAAATCATTTATTCAGTTTAGGCTACAAGTACCTCTTGTGAATGTCACTATGCCGTCGGTTCGTAAGTCTACTCTGGGCGGGAGATCTTGTACTGAGAAGAACCGGCAAGAAACTCGGCAAGTGTCCAGCTTTTTTCTCCCTTTTGTATTTTTGTTTGTAACGAACAAATTCAAAATCTAATGGACCGATTTAAAGAATTCTTTCACCATTAGAATGCTACATTAGCGCTGAGTAACATAGGCTATATTTATGACTAGAAAAAAATTGCTTAATGATAAATAAATAGAAATACGATTTGTTTATTTTGTTGGCATAGGAACTGTTAAAGCGGTACGAAGTCCGCCGGGTCATAGCGCCAAAAATATTGGAAAATCTATCATAGCAGGACACTTTCCATTACAAAAAGAAAACACAAAAACTATAGAAGGCAACCACAACATGTAAAAAAAAACATCTTGCATCTGGACTGCTTCTGCTTAACGTCAGGCAAAGCAGAGTCATTTGTCTCATCAGCTTATTGTATGGTCCCACTGCTGGGGCACGAACCTTCCCTATGGATGGATAGGTAGAACGGGCAAATAAATGAAAATGTAATAATAACCTAACTATTACATAATTATAATCAGAGCAAGCATTACATCAATTAAACCAATATGAAAATATGAATATCATCTAAATTTATCAATATATTCCTTCAAATTATAAAAACAGTGATTGATTAATAGCAGACGTAATTTCGATTTAAATACTGGCATAAATAGGTGGACATTCTGTGATGATCTTGGGTAACCTATTATAAAGTTTTATACACATTGCGACACAGCGTTTGTTCTACATTGAAGTTTTTGGAATGTGTGACAAAACCAACTTAAATTTCTGACCGATCGCGGCTACATTTCCATGCCTTTTTGTATGAAGCCTACTTTGAAGTGGTTCTATCCTCTAAGCCTACATTCTCTAATCTCCTTATTTGGTAACTGAGCTTTGAAAGTAAAACGCAAAAACTATATCATGATCATCATCATGATCAGCTCATTTTATGTCCCCACTGCTGGGGCACGAGCCATCCCTATGGATGGATAGGGAGAACGGGCCATAAACCACCACGCGGGCCCGGTGCGGATTGGTGGTTGTTAACGACTGCTAATGCAGGCGGGACCAACGGCTTTACGTGCCTTCCGAAGCACGGAGGAGCTCGAGATGATAAAGTTTTGGCCACCCATCCGATGACCGGCCTTTGCGAAAGTTGCTTAACCTCAGCACTCGCAGACCGGGCGCGTTGACCACTGCGCCATCGAGCTCCTCAAAAACTATAAATCTTCCCTCATCTTCGATAAAAACAAAATAAACTAAATTGCGTATTGCAACACGACCATACCATAATACAATCTGTAACCGATACCTTGTTAAATTTCTGCTAAAAACGGAGTACTCGAAATTCCCCTTCCATATAAGGTTTCCACTATTACAGGACCCAATATAATAGAATATAATAGGACAAACAATGCAACGCGATATTTTAAAAGACAGACGGACAAGAAGACCTTTAAAACGGACATGGGGGAGGCAATTTAATTTTGTCCGGACATTCGATTGAGTGAAATCCTAAACATATCGGTTGTGATACAGAGAATGAGGCTTTGATGTAATGCGAACCCTCCTTTTTATTATTTTTGTGGAATACTAGCTTCGTTGCGTCCCAGCCGTGCGACATGGCGGGGTGTTTTTGTTATAATAAAATGTGTGGGTGTCTTTCTTTTTATATGAAGGTGCGTAGCATATAAAGGTAAGGTACTAAACTTTTTTGTAAAATGTTGCCAATGTAATACATTTACATAGGCTGATGATGAATATACTAGTCTTGTTTGGCGTGTTAACCATTATTAGTGAATAGTGGCCGCTCGCGGTTTCACCCGCGTGGTTCCCGGTTTCACCCGCGTGGTTCCCGTTTTCGTGGGAATATCTAGATAAAAAGTTTTATATGTGTTATTCCCGGTTATAAACTATCTGTATGCCAAATTTCATCCAAATCCATTTAGTAGTTTTTACGTGAAAGAGTAACAAACATCCATACTTACAAACTTTCGCGTTTATAATATTAGTAGGACATAAATTCAAATATTGTATTTTACAGTCATCATCATCATCATCATCTCAGCCAAAAGACGTCCACTGCTGGACAAAGGCCTCCCCCAAGGACCTCTACAACGACCGGTTTTGTGCTGCTCGCATCCAGCGGCTTCCCGCGACCTTCACCAGATCGTCGGTCTTGTTGGAGGCCTGTCCCACACTGCACCTTCCGGTACGCAGTCGCCACTCAAGGATTCACAATGCTATATTTATAATATGTGATACTGAAAAATCACTTGAAAAAAAAACTATTTCACGCTAGGTAGAAATAACATGTGATAGTAAAAAAATCAATGGTGTTTATTATACACTGTAAAGTATTTAATAAAAACTGTTTTATTGAAATTTATTTGGCTTTTATAAATCAATTAAATTATCATTTAATATGAGGAGTAATGATGGGAGTTTCCGGATGGTTCAATCTAGTTATTTATTTACATTCTTTTTTATTTCTATTTAAAGGCACATGGCCTATGTTAGAGTTGTCGTTGCCTTCCATGTATGCTCAAGAGTGGCGTGGGCGAGGAGAAATAATTAACTATCGAACTATAATCAACGTTTATGGTAGAACATAAAAACCAAGACGTTCCACAGCACGCGTGACGCCTCTGCCTCGCCAGCGCCCTGAGTTCCGTCAAGCGAGCTGTCACTGAACTATCAATGTCACTGTCAGTTTCAGTCGCTTCACAATGAGGTTGAATCAATTAATTTAGCTCGATAGTTTGTGGAAGTGCCGTCACGGCCATACTGACATGCGCACGACCCTGTGCGCCTTAATGACTTCGCCTCGCTTCTAATGTAGTACCTGAAAATGAAAAAGGTATCTGAGAGCCACAGAGCTCGTCCATCTCTGACTTTTACAACCAGCGTTAGGTTGTCTTACAAAACAATCACGGTCACGAATTTCTTGTTTTAGGTTACAGTACAGTAATAGGTTGACGCACTTGGACTACCGACACTTAGTGAAAGATGGACCGGACGTAGACTCCATTGAGCTACTCCCTTCATCTTCGTTATGATATTGCAACGTGGCCCGGACGTGACTCCTCTGAGCCAGCCCCTTCACGCTACCCATACACACAACACAACACAACATGTAGATCAAGGACGTCGACCGCTAAGTCAGTCCTTTCTACCGATTGTCATGGTTAAGAGAACACACGGAGACACACACATGTACACTCTGATGTGCGGGAACTCGTTACTGAAAGCGTGTCGCTTTCATCGTCTGATGAGGCTGCACCCTCGTCTTCCCGACCATGAGTTGCCGTCTCGGCCTCGACATCATTTAACACAGTGGCAACATCAACCCACCCCTCAAAGCCTCTGGGTATATAACTTTTTTATCATAGAACTTTCTAAGCAACAAATTCAATCATAATGAAACATGAAAATTTCACCCGAAACATTCAGCAGTCCAGCAGGGTTGCCGATGCAGCACAGGTATGTCTCTCTACCCGATGACGCTGGTTGTCGTTGCTCGCCACGCCGCCGGCCGGTGACGGTGTCGCTGCTGCTGGTTGCACCACCGCAGTTGCTAGAAGCGCTTTTCCCCGCGCCCCGCAGTGATGGTAACAAGCGCGTGGGCACTTGCTTGCAAAGGGGTCCGTGCCTCCACATCTGAAACATAACACCAGGCGCGTTTGGTCGATGTTTGACAAAATAATTAGCACTAAAAATAATGGAACGATTACATGACCTTTAATTATCCTTGGAGAGGCAATCGGTGCTGCGATGTCCCAGTTTCCCACACATGAAGCATCGCGTGGGACCAGGAGGTCCAGCAGGCATAGGTCCATGTCAAATGTAGCAATCCATACGTCGGCTGTAGCTACGCACGCGTATGAACTCCGGTAATGTATCTCCTTATATCCCGGTACTTTCTACTTTCTTTCTACTTCAAGTAACGCCATACTATTCTGATTTCGCTGTTTCAAAATCCGTTGTTATTTGCGATAAAACTTGGCAAACTTAACGCCGCTCAGAATCCGAAATAATTGTGACGTCCTCAATATTACATGAGAGTTGAGTTCGCGGCGTAAAAAGTTGTCTTTAAGGCTTAAAACGGATGTTACAAAACCCGCTATCATGTCTTCTGCCATTTCTACACGTGGAATGCGCTCAATTATACCCCAAAGCCTGGCATAGCTGCTTCACACGCTGACTCTTTTGTACTAATTTGAAAACGTAAGATACAATCAAAGTAATCTTGGGGTAGCATTGGTCTTGAGAATTTCGCTAGTAGCGTTTCTTTAATACGTGGCCATTCTAGTTGATGTATGTCCAACTTCGTCAAACAGGTTGCGGCTCTTCAATATCGGCACCCACACTGTCAGGATCAAACTGGATCAACTGCGTTGTCGAGGTTTGTTGGGAAGCAGTCAATAATTTCATTAGAAGAATCTCCATACTTTGTAGCGCTATACTCCTCACGTGAATGCCCTGCGGATCCCACTTCTGATAAAGGCACATGGCCTATGTTAGAGTTGTCGTTGCCTTCCATGTATGCTCAAGAGTGGCGTGGTTCAACGGGCGAGGAGAAATAATTAACTATCGAACAATAATCAACGTTTATGGTAGAACATAAAAACCAAGACGTTCCACAGCACGCGTGACGCCTCTGCCTCGCCAGCGCCCTGAGTTCCGTCAAGCGAGCTGTCACTGAACTATCAATGTCACTGTCAGTTTCAGTCGCTTCACAATGAGGTTGAATCAATTGTTTTATTGAAATTTATTTGGCTTTTATAAATCAATTAAATTATCATTTAATATGAGGAGTAATGATGGGAGTTTCCGGATGGTTCAATCTAGTTATTTATTTACATTATTTTTTATTTCTATTTATTATTTTGTATTAAAGTTTGTTTATAAATTAAAATAATGTTTGTATGTGTCTGTAGATAGTAATGTAGATAGTAGATTACGTTTTGTTGTTAGATATGACTGTTTAATGTAATTGTGGAAACTTTACTGATTTATGTGTTTTATTGTATACTCGACTTGATATGATTTTGTAGAAATAGAAAATATTATAAAACAAAGTAACTGTAATAAATATTCAACGTTGCCGTTATAATTAAATTTGTTTGTCACAGCGTAATAACTCACATTACTCACTTTATAAATATCTCCGAAACATCCAAAATGAATTCCAACACATCAAACGCGCGCTCTCTTTGATTGCATCTGCTCATTTGCCACGGAGAGACCGAATTATTAAATTTTAATAGGCGACATTGTCTAACTGACTGACTGACTCGGCGACGCGTGACCCGCACAAAGAGGAACGCGCCTTTGACCTGTCATTATGCGATTTTTATTTTTATTTTTTATCTAATTGGTTTGTTCTATGTAAAATTTAAAAAGCGAAATATAGGTATATATTTAGTTAATGTTTTGATAGATGACAAGCAAAGTGACGTAAAGTTCATGAAAGACTATATAGTTATCTTTTTGTAAACTTGAGCTAGGCTCTTTGGTAATTTAAGTTGGTCGCTAGATAGTTAGAAACAAGGATAAAGACATATAGATAATCAATATATTACAACACCAGAATAATATACATAGAAAAAAATTCCTAATTATATTAATGTTAATAGGTTAAGTTAATTATTACAGGCGAATTGAGAACCTCTTCCTATTTTGAAGTCGTCGTTTAATAACATTTAAATATACAATTACAAGGTGTTGCGCGAGTATTCAAATAGTTCTTATTTCTTCATCTCAAAGCGATATCCAGTGCGGTCAAAGGCGAAACGTTTTTTGATTAAAACTAATATTAGCTTGTAAGCCTTATTGTTTTAATTTTAAGGAAAAAAACAGTTTTTCTTATGGTACGGGGCGCAAACGCTCAGTATTCGATTAATTGTTTAGCAGTGCGTCGCCTTAATAATATTATAGCTAGACATCCATGTTTTAATTTAATCAAGTCTCAATATAAAACCTGCACGAACCAAAAAAGAAACAGCACAAAAAACAATTCAAATTACAGCATCCGCCAATAATCCAATTGTTAATACGGCAGAACCTTTCGCTCGCAATGATGTTTGCATAAATTGAAATGAATACAAAGACACTGGCAGTGGGCAAACAGAATTGGCGTGCATCGAATACAGCGATTGGATGCTGGCTGCGTTTTGTTGCGTCCGTAAACAGTATGTAAACGACTGTGCGATAGTCGGGCGTTTGGATGTGCGAGTACACATACGGGATAACATTGCATCCAAAATAATTCTCTGTACTTCGTAGGTCACGCAAAGCCGCCCAAATCCAATCTGAATCCCGCGGAGAATCTAGTAGGAAAAGGGGACACCCTGCTACACACTACTTTAAAGTTTATACTGACACCCCCCACCAACCTCAAGGTCATAAAGTTAGGTGTCAGACATCCTTACGCAAGCACAAGAGACCATCTACGTCATGTCATAACGCCAGATCAGAACACGCCGGTTATGCATCCTTCATCCGGTACTATTAAAACTAGTGTCTCGAGCTAGTTGCCCCGTGGACACGTTTTTTTTTTTTTTTTTGAGAGAGACTGCTGATTGCCGAGGGGCATTTTCAGCTTCACCGGGCTTGTTTTAGGGGCGGCGAGGTACGTAAAGGGTACCTCAAGCCGTGTTGAAACGAATCACCTTGGGAGGATTTCTAGAGGGGTACGGCATCGCACACTTAAAAGTGCGCGTCCCCGTGCCCTTCCAGAGTCTCCGAAGGGTTCGGATCGGATCGGGGGTGGACACGTATAGTCCACTACCTAATATCCAGATAGGTTACAGGAAAAGGGGACAGTTTGCGTGATGTCACTCCCTCTAGAAACTGTCTAACGGTGTTTCGATTACATGGCTAGAACCCTTTAAGTTCGTCGCCGCCCCCAAAACAGTCCGGTGACGCTGAAAAAGCTGCCAGAGATCATCGGATAACTCTTTAAAAAAAATTTAAAGCCGTTCGGTCTCGGCTGTATTAGCAGTCGTTAACAGTTACCGCATCGCGATGGGCCCGCGTCTGAGTGAACGAGAGTGCGGCAACAGTGCCGTGACCTTGAATCGACGTACCGAGCTGTACCTACCGGCTAGGCTTGAGTAATTTATTATTGTGTGAATTTGGGTGTCTTTTATATTGTAAACTAACTTTGTTATAACTGTCGGCAAAGTAAAAAAGGACAAACTGGGATTATGGTTGTGTGTGTTGAGACACCCTCATACACAACAGGTTTTTTTTCCAGACATTTTCAATAGACACCTACATGCAACAAAACTCGCAATCGCGACACCCAAACCCAAAAAAATACGTGTATACTAATCGGCAGCGCTCAGTGACATGCTTGTTATTCTCCGTTACTACAGCAACATACGGTGCTCGATCCGCGTTTGCGGGGACAGCCCGCGTCATCGCGTACTCCTTTCCCGTGCTTTTTTCTGTGTGCTAATGTGGACTATGAGCTTGTGTGCGTGCGTTTCGGAGCTCTTGTATAAAGTTGCCGCACTCTCGTTCACTCTGCGCGCGTGGTGTTTTCAGCCCGTTCTCCCAGTGTTGTTCCCATCCATAGGGAACGCTCAAGCCCCAGCAGTGGAGTAAAATTAGCTGGATGTACTGCTTGCTGAGTGATCGTGTTATTATCTTATGTCATGTATCTTATTATATGTGTCTTATTCACTATTCAGTTGTTGTTCAGTTTGTCATTTAGTTTTCCCTACAGGTCCATGCTGGTCTCGGAATGGCTTAGCCCAAAAGTGGGTAGGCTTTACGAGTAAACATGAGAAGATGATAAAGATACTCCAGTAAAAAGTGAGTCAATGTAATGTACCTATTCATTCGATAGCAAGTTTGTTAGAAGAATAGCCATCCGTATGTCCCCAGCGATAGATTCATCTGTATTCAACAAAGTTTTATACTTTACTTTCTTTTCCGTTCGCAATGGAGCTGTCCCGAGTTGCATCCACTTGATTTTGAATTTCATTACTGCGCCGGGACGATTGGCGTCGTATTACCGTCCACTGCAAGGGATTTTTTTATATTTTACAATAGGGAAGTGCTCTTCTTTTATCGCACTTATGGTAGGTGTCGATAAAGGCGAAAACGGAAGCGCACTGTATAGTGAATCCTTGACCGTTGAGGTTCGATTGTGTGCCTTAGCTGTTTTTAAACGGTTTGTATTTAATATGTTTTTATGTTTCTTAAAAATGTGGGAAAAAAATGTATTGCAAAAGCCGTTCGGTCGATATGTTTTAAATCTTGGGAATATTTTTGCAACACTATGATCGACTGTGTAAATTTGCTTATGTAAAATAATGACTCATAAGTTGTGCTCGTAACAATAAAACTTATTATCTATGTTAGTATTACAGTTTGTTTGAAAAAAGACAAAGTGTTGGAAAAAAAACAAACCAAACAAACCACTTGACCAAAGAGGTCGTCAAATATGCCTAAATTCTTCTCGTAAAATCATCTAAAATTTGATTGAATTTTTTCGGATTTCCTTATAAGAGCTCTGAAGATTTTAGAACATAGACAAATGCAACATTTAAAAAAAAATATAGATGGTGTAGAAATCTCTTAATCTTCAGCATTCTATTATTAACAAAACATATATCAATACAACTTTAATACAAAACTCAATTTTTATGTTTGCATGCATTTGATAACGCTGAATCACGGCGTTATTTAGCTAAAGGACACGAATGCATTAGTCTAGTCTAGACCGATAGCTGGTGATGTAATTAATCACTCGTTTTTGTTAGCCCGCCTCCCAGCTCTTAGCATAATCACCGGTGTACTGGCATTACATTGGATCCTCCATTTAAGTAAATAACATTAAAACTAATTGGGTACAAAAATAATTATGCAACACTTATGCACTTTATGGTACACGATTGGCAAAGCGTTTTGCTTGATATCCGGAGGTACTCGGTTCGAATTCCTATGATATATAATATTATGCAAAGGCTTATGGTAAACCAACCGCATTTGGAAAATATTGTGGTTAAGATAATACCCCTTAATTGGAGCGATGACTTAATATTAAGGCGACGCATTGGTACGTGGCAGGGATCTTGATTTTTCCCAACAATTACAAAACATATGAAAGAGATATTTGATGACCTGATTTTTCATTTAATTGACTTCATTTTGCACACACATAACATAAATTTGCATTTTACAGGCAAACCAGACCAATTTAAGCATCTAAATTTTCATACTAGATTAGTCTTAACACACACTTCAATATGCTAGTTCATTTTTTTTAAATAATTTGTAGTTTTAATTTGAAGGAAAACAAACAGTTTTTCTTATGGTACGGGGCGATCCGTATTAGATTAATTGTTTAGCGGTGCGTCACCTTGATTAGGTTATTTACTTACTACTAACCTAGTTACAATATATACATTTTACATTATTTGATAATTAATAGATCCAAAGTATAGATGTTGTGAAGTGTACTTCTTGATTGGTTTTTAAAATTTTAATTCTTTAGATTGTATTGATGTATTCTGTTATAATTATATCTACTTAGTTTAATAGTTTCGCAGGAAGAAGCTAGTACTTATGCACGGGTATTCCCAGTTTATGTACAGTTGCACGAATTAATGTCCTAGAATAAGTATGATGTATCATAACATGTTTTGTAAAAAGTGTTTTAAATAAATTTACTTAGTTATTTAAAAAAAAATTGTGTAGAAAAAGATCTTATAGGTTTTCCGGTTTTAATACCAAAACAAATACAATCTGTTTCAACTAGTGGTTACACAAAAATCGCATGTACTACCAGCCGAGGATCGATTACCATAGGAAGCTCATTGACTTTGTTTGAAGCTTGGGCGAATCGAATCTGCGACAGACGGTTCAATCATAACCGCAAGACCTGTTTAACCACCTACTTATCTGATCATTAGTGGTGAGAGTACCGACGACCATCTATCGACCTTCATGAAAGAAGAGTTTTGGCCGACGGATGTCATATTCCGGAGGTTCAGAGGCCGGCTACCGGACGCCACGCTCCGGACATAGTTTTACTTTTATATATAAATTGTATGTTTGTTTGTCTGTAAAATATCTATAATATAGGCCTCTATATAATTTAACATCTATACATTGTTTTTTACTTGCAATAAATAATGATTATTATTAATTTTAATGTTTAAAAAAGGAAAATTGAATTCTTTTAATTTTTTATTTACAAGGGCGATATAAATACTCGGTCGACCCGTGCAGTTTGTATATATGTAATGTTATAATAATAAACCAATTATGGCATCTAATATTAAGGCAATCTAAATACCTAAGAATGTGCACTAATATAATTAGATATGGATTATGCAAATACTGTAATGAGTGTGGCTAATAGATTCCGCGCGAGTGATTTGCATCATCAGCGCGCAATTACCGAATACTAATATTGAATTATTGTAACAGTTAATTGTTGTATAACACCAATCACCTATATGGTTACTATATCAAACTAATTATACTCATACATGGTTCATAATGGTAGTATCAACACCCGATCCGATCCGAACCCTTCGGAGAATAGTAGGGCACGGGGACGCGCACTTTTGTGTGCGATGCCAAAAAAGCCAAAAAAAAATAGTATCAACCGCCTCTGCGGACTATTGGTTAATGCTCTCGGAGCCTGAAGTCCTGGGCTCGATTCCCAGCAGGAGGAAACCCAGTTTAGCTTGTTTTAAGTCCGCCTGACTAGTTATCACCATCTTATCTAAATATGTCGCCATAACATTAGTAGCATTGTTGTGTTCCGGCAGCTAGAGATAGCCAGTGCCTCACTAGTTGAGGTTTCCGGTTAAAGAGATCTTCCACCATCGGTCTTATCATCACTTGACATCAGATGAGATGAAGGTTAAGTACTTTCCATAAAAATTAAAAAGGGAATTACAAAAACACAAATGTTGAAAAAATTTCCACGAGCAGGATTTGAACTTTGATATTTTGATAATTTCGGCGGGCTGGTTAGAACCACGATAGCTCAATTGGGAGAGCACCTGACCCGGTATGTCAGAAGGGTGCGGGTTCAAATCCTGCTCGTGGAAATTTTTTCAACATTTGTGTTTTTGTAATTTGTTCGCAACAAAATTTGCGTTAAAAATTATATAAACATTTTAAAAAGGGAATGTTGAAGTTAGAAGGTTTTCTGGAACCCGTTTGCCGCCTGTGCGGGCTGGTCTGCTTTTGCTCCTGCTTACTTATCTTATTTTTATTATTATCACACTCGTATACTGTAACTTTGTTTTTCTTAGACAATTTTTGACTTATCTTAATACTGTGTCATACAGTTGTGAAAATTGAAATTAATACTTAAATATTTTTTTATTTTGTTGTTTTCTTGTGTGTTGTGATTGTCCATTATTTTTTGTGTGTTTATTTGTGATGGAAAGTGTCTTTTTATGATAGGACATTTTCAAATATTTAAGGGAGAAAAGAGCTTGATACTTGCTGAGTTTCTTGCCGGTTCTTCTCAGTACAAGATCTCCAAGAGTAGACTAACGAACCGATGGCATAATGACGTTCATAAGAGCTATTTGTAGCTTAAACTGAATAAATGATTTAGAATTTTGAATATCTAAGTTAAGTAAAACTTCATTCAACAATTTTTTACAATCTAGCTCTTTAACTTGATTCCCATCCACCTAAAGAACGCTTTCTCTTTTCTAATGCCATTTTAAGTTTTGAATTTTATAAAGACACGATGTGTTAACGTAAGTTTGATACTTATTTCACTCGTACACCTTTTGATACAATAAAAAAGGTCACGACAAATGTATTGTTGTTTCCCTACAAAGCCATAATCATAACTTATAAATACCAAAAAAAAAACATAATCTTCAAAAGCGCTGTATTCCAACGCATCAACAAAACATCACAGATCAATGCACGCCGGGCAACCCTCGCCCAGTCATCCGTCAAAACGTTTTTTATTGCTGGCAACACCGCACCAAATAAAACTGGCAATACATACCTACGCGGGAAAATGTTTTAAACATAGGAATTGATGCGATATGGTGAATAGATTATTTTGTGATGGGGTGTTCTTGGATCGCTTCCCAAAACGTAGGTAGGTATGCGTGTTATGATTATTTTGTACAAAAAACCTAGTTCTTTTACTTCTTGTCGTCTTTGAGCATAATGCTGGCGTACTAGCTTGCATTAGATTACTAAATGGATGCAACTCGTAACTATTCCAATCCAACAGAAAATTTAAGTCAAGTAAAAAAACTTTGATAAAAACGGATAAATAAATTTTTTGGGACATTAACGATTTTTTAATGCTGTGGAATACATTATAATAATAAATTATTCCATAAATTGTTACCAAGTAAATTGATTTAGTAAATAACTAAATCTCTTAATATCACCACCGTCTTTTGAAAGCGAGTTGACACTCGAATTAGGCCAGTGGCCTTAGGTGGGTATGGCCCAATATGTATCTTGTTGCATACGTAATAAAGTCTTAAGTTCAGCAGTGGGACGTCAAAAGGATGACGATATAAACTTAATTTCAAATTAAATAACTGAAGCGCCTAGTTTATATAGCTATTTTATCAGTTAATCATCATCATCATCTTAGTCAAAAGACGTCCACTGCTGGACAAAGGCATCCCCCAAGGATCTCCACAACGACCGGTTTTGTGCTGCTCGTATTAAAAGAAGATTTAAGTAGTTAATTTTTTTTAATACATTTTCATAGACATGGAATCCAACACAGTATTCAAATAAGCAGCTTATTGAAACCCAAATAGGAGACACAAAAAGGTTTTTGATATCAAATCAAAACGGCTACTTCCGATCGCATGACAAATCGGCTCAAATCCCTTGATAATATAAAACCTTTAGATTATAAAAATAGCGTACAGAAATTGCAACTTTAAAACTGTATGAATAGAATTTAAGTTCGTTTTGAAGGGAGCGTGCGAGGCATTATTTTCATACGTGTATTTGTCAACATGCCAAAATAGCCCTTTGATTTCTATGCGCCTCGTCCCGTCCCTTTTTATAAATATAAAATAGGGAATAATATGAAAAAGGGATGGATATCAATTTGGTTAAAAACACTGTAAGCCGCGACGGTTGGGTCAGACGAGTTCCACTTAATCCTCCTAATGTATGAATGATGTAGGAAATTGAACGTTCAAAAAGCATCGCAACGGAAGAAATCTTTGGAAAATTCTGCGTCACCGAATAATTAATCATTCTTAGGCATTGGAACCGAGTGCATAATGGTGGGACTTTCAAATTTTAAAATTAGTGTGTTCTCTTGTATTTGTTTGTTTTCTTTATTAAGTATGTTACTAATCAACTATGTATGGACTAAGTGGTCTGAAATAAATGTTTTATTATTATGTTATTATTATTAATATTTGCTATTACGGAATCCTTACACTAAGTTACTGGTTATTTTTACAATTCATACTAAATGCCCGCCGAAATTATTCAACACTATTTACTTTTTACTTTGAAAGCCAAAGGCGCCCATTCAATGTTGTCAAAGTAAAAAGTTAATAGTGTTGAATAATTTCGGCGGGCTGGTTGGAACCGCGATGGCTCAATTGGAAGAGCACCTGACCCGGTATGTCAGAAGGGTGCAGGTTCAAACCCTGCTCGTGGAAATTTTTTCAACATTTGTGTTTTTGTAATTTGTTCGCAACAATATTTGCGTTAAAAATTATATAAACATTTATAAATAGCTTGCCTACTTCTTAACTGATCTTTAGTATTTGTAAAAATATTATGATCGGATGTTAATGACGGTAGTTGTTAACATTGAATGGGCGCCTTTGGCTTTCAAAGTAAAAAGTAAATAGTGTTGAATAATTTCGGCGGGCTGGTTGGAACCGCGATGGCTCAATTGGAAGAGCACCTGACCCGGTATGTCAGAAGGGTGCAGGTTCAAACCCTGCTCGTGGAAATTTTTTCAACATTTGTGTTTTTGTAATTCATACTAATATTATAAAGGGGAAAGCTTTGTACTTTTGTATGTTTGCAACGAATAAACTCAAAAACTACTGGACCGATTTAAAAAAATATTTCACCATTAGAATGCTACATTAGCGCTGAGTAACATAGGCTATATTAAAAGAGAAATGTTCTCCCGAGCAAAGCCGGACGGGCCGCTAGTACAAAATAAATAAGTTAGTATAAATTGTTTTATAACTACACATTGAAATGAAACTACTATTACGGATCTATTCGCGTTTATTGTTCTCATTAATTTTATTTAATGTTTATCCTGACGTTCCGAACCCTTTGCAGGGTCCGTAGTCACAGGGAGACTTATTTTATATAAGTATACCTAAAGCAAAACGTCCTTGACATTATTTTTACAAATGACAATTTGTTGAAACCGCTAATCAGTACCGTTTTAATCCAATTCGTAACACCCCCTACAATACCACAATCAAACATAAAGGTAATGACTGACCGGAGCGATCATTGAAACGTAACTGTAACGTACCATTTGCGTAGCTTGATACGTCATTGCTGACTAACCAATAGCGGCTCGGCTCACTGCACTGACCATGCGAATGCTTGCATCGAATATGTTACGATGTTACGCTCCGGTCAGTCTATAATATTTTATCTCTTCACATTTTTAGTGTAGATGAGGTGATTCACAAAACAACACAAGTTTCTGTAAGAAACAGTTGCACAGACACATTATCCTTTTAAAAGGAAAACATCCGTATTAAGTGACATATACATTTTTCTCACGTACAAAAACAACGGTTGAAAACGCGAAACTCGCTTGCCCCCAGAATTCCTAGATGAATGCTAATACCGGACTGAGAATAGTTGAAATTGAAAAACCCGGAAATTTCGTTTTGGATTTAGTTGGACAATTCTATTTTCAAGCTTACATTTTCTTTGAATTAGTGTTGTGCCTGTATCGATAACTTAATTCACGATTAAATGTTTATGTATTATATTTTTGTCTGTAACCTGGTAAATTCATGTAGCCACGGAACTGATGCGATACGCCAAGATAAAATAATGCAAAATAAACGTGGGTAGATCAATAAAAAAAGTTTTTTTTAATGTGTAGTTTTTGTGTAAACTTTAGAAAATAGTGTTAAAAGATAATAAATGAATGCTACTTTTTTAACTCTCGCAACATAATCTTAGGAAAGCTTGTTATTTCTCGCAGTATAAATGACAGAAATTGAAACGTCAATGACATACTTGCTCGTGTAAAATAGCTAGTTACAAACACACTTTACTATTTTATGTTGTGTTATCTGGCAACAATAGTTTACGGTATTATAAATAACTTTCAGATTATATGCAATGAGAAAATCATAACACTGTTCCACAATCACAATACAGTTATTTTCACAACACTAGTTCAGAATATTTTCGAGCAAATCTCAGCTTAAATCTTCCTGAACGCCATGTTGTTTATTATTGTTTAGCGGCGGGACTGTTTTGTTTCTCCTTTACCAAGGAAATAATGTTATCAATGTATTTGTAGCTCGCGACCACTTACACCATTATCCACGAGAACATCCGTATCCTGTGATATCGAAAATAACTTTAACAATCTTTTCAGCGCATGTCTTTGTAGTATGTATCCCGTATGGAACTTAACACTAAGTTTATTACACTAAGTTATAACTTAATTAATGGCTTCGCGTTTAGCATTTAGCCAATTTCAAGTGGTATATATTTTTAAAGTACAGTATTGTACGGATTAAAATGGAGTCTCACAACACGTGTTATTGCTAAAAGGTCACAGGAGAAACTCCTACTTAGTTTTTGTTTGTAGGTTTTATTGTGATCGATATTTCGTGATAAGTCAGCCAATCATCTTAACTAATATTATAAATGCGAAAGTGACTTTGTTTGTATGTTTGTTTGTTTGTTTGTTTGTTACGCTTTCACGCGTAAACTATTCAACCGATTATCATTAAATGTTGTTCACATATTCTCAAGAGTATAACCAAAGACATAGGACACTTATTATTAAAAAGTGAGTTTGTTTGATACGTTTTCACGCGTAAACTATATAAGAGCGTTTACGCCCCACACTAGCGCCGCCAATGAAAAAAAAAACATATCTAGTAATTAGAGATAGAAAATCAAATTTTGCTCAACAAACTATCTGAATGAAGTAATTTAGCATTTTTACGTCACCTAATGAACACCTGACATGTTATGGTTTAGTTAAATATGGCGTTATAGTTAAAAGTGGCCGTAACGTCTTATTTAACTAAACCATAACATGTGAGGTGTTCTTTAGGTGCCGTAAAAATGCTAAATTACTTCATTCAAATAGTTTGTTGAGCATAATTTGATTTTCTATCTCTAATTACTAGATATGTTTTTTTTTCATTAGTGGCGCTAGTGTGCGGCATAAACGCTCTTAACAATTTGTTTGTTTTGTTGTCATAGAAACTGTTAAAGTGGTACGAAGTCCATCGGGTCAGCTAGTTGTGGCATTTCTTTGTAACATTATAATAACAACGGTGCGAATTTTATCAATAACTAGACCATAACATGATTCTGGAACAATCATCAAGTAAGTTTAAATAAGAACGAGACCTGAATCAAATAAATAAGAATCAAAAGCGTAAACATAAAGTGTTTCTTGTGCTTTGAACCTGTATAAAATACAAATCAGTTTCTTTAAAGCAAACTAATGACAATATTTTAAAATAAAAATGTGCTAGTTCAAATTGCTCTCGGCAAAACCTATTACGGCACAGAATCAATTCTTCATTAACGCTCCGTAGCACAGGAAAGCAAATATTAAAAAAAAATCACTCAACTGGCAAACATCAAACGTTAATAATCGCAATACTTCAAAGTCCGATCTCAAAAGAAAACAATAAGTTTGAAAAAGTCGCAAACGACAGGGCCATTTTAGCCCCCAGCGCTGAAAGAGGGTTAAGTACTTAACCCTTTTGGTGTTGACTGTAATTAATAGAGGTTCTCAAAGATTCTTTTTTGAATGAACAAAAAGCGAATATTCGTTGATGCGATTGTTGTATTTCTGCGTTTAATGAATGTTGATCGGAGTGGAGTGCGATGAGGTGCTTCATATTGCATTTTAAGAAAAGGAATTGAAAAACACAAATGTTGAAAAAATTTCCACGCGCAGGGTTTGAACCGGCACCCTTCTGTTGAAAAAAATTTTTTCAACATTTGTGTTTTTGTAATTTGTTCGCAACAAAATTTGCGTTAAAAATTATATAAACATTTATAAAAGGAATTGAGTTTTAGCAAGTGTTTGATGAAGTGTAATAAAAATAGAACTATATTTCTAAAGAATAATTAATAACGTAGTTGGTTTCAGGCCATTTTACTTTCACTGCACATACTAATGTGAAAGAGTTTATCGCTTCGTCATCATAGTCATTGTCAGCTTACACTAGTTTAAACGCTAGACATAAGCATGTTTATCGCTTGCTGAAGATACCTGACAAAAATAAGTGGTTTGTACACCGGTTTTCATGGTGTCGCTATCTCTGAGGTCCCGGGTTCGATCCCCGGTCGGGTCAATTTAGAAATTATTGTTTTTCTAACTTGTCTCGAGTCTGGGTGTTTTCTATGTATAATAAGTATGTATTTAAGTATTTTAAGTATGTTAATCCGTTGTCTAACCATTTTAACGAGTTTCATAACGAAGCTTCTCTTGGGCTAGATAATTGGTGTGAGTGTAGGAAAGTTTATTAATACCTATTATTATTATTATTATATTCTATACAAACAGTCAGAAGCTCGATGGCGTAGTGGTTAACACTCCCGTTCTGCGATAGCTAAGGTTAAGCAACTTTCGGAATCGGATCGGTGACCAAAAACTTTCATCTCGAGCTCCTCCGTGCTTCGGTAGCACGTAAAGCCGTTGGTCCCGGCTGCATTAGCAGTCGTTAACAGCACTGGGCATGCGTGGTGGTTTGTGCCCCGTTCTCCCTATCCATCAATTGGGAAGGCTCATGCCCCAGCAGTGGGGATATAAAATGAGCTAGTTATTATACTAGCAGTCATCCCAAGATAAAGTAACTCTTTAGAAAATCCTCTGCCCCATGTAGGTATTTACGACTCAAAGCCACGACCTTTGTAATACTGCCAGCACATATACACTTTTAAACTTTCGCGTTCCATAGCTACGTTCCGGCCCGTGACCCGTCAGCCCGTGACCACGCCCGGTGTAACTAGGTCGAAACTTCGGGTATAAAGGAGGTATGATACTCTTACTAATTAGTTTGCGTTAATCCCCGTTTCAATTCTTTAATAACTGCTATCCTAACGTTATTACTCGAATATCAAATTAGAAGTGCTCGTATTTGTGGAGTAGTTACATGCATTTGATCAGCGCCAGTCGCGGTCGCGCGATTGAACACCGCGACAACCATAAAACGCTGCAATAACGAATGCAATGCAATTGGATTACAATCAGGGCTGGCAACTAGTACATTTCAGTTGGTTTAGGGAAGGTTTTATCATTCCCTTGTTTATTACCTAAGTAGAAAATCTAACTATACGCCTTGCACGTGGCACGATGTAAAAGATTTTCTTTTTTGAATTTTTTGAGTCGGCAATCGGCTTGACTTATGGAAACCTTTTAAACTGGAAGACAGCAATGCAAAACGACACAGTATGGCATCCTCGCTTGCCGCGTCTCGCGTCTCTGAGAGGCTCTTACTCGTTGCCGAATGACATTCATTGGTAGACAAACCAAGGATCTCTACAACCACCTAATCTAGGCTACTCGCATCCAAGGGCTACCCGACTGCCTACACTGACTACGCCACTCGAGAATCGTTCTGCCCCAGCGGCCATCAGTTTTACAAGCGATATGCCCTCAAATTCAATTTCAAATTCAAAAATCATTTATTCAGTTTAGGCTACAAGTAGCTCTTGTGAATGTCGCTATGCCATCGGTTCGTAAGTCTACTCTGGGCGGAAGATCTTGTATTGAGAAGAACCGGCAAGAAACTCAGCAAGTGTCCAGCTCTTTTCTCCCTTACAGCGTCAAAAAATATATTAGAAAATTCCCTATCATAGCAAGACACTTACCATTACAAAATAAACACAAAAAATATAGAAGACAACCACAACATGTAAAAAAACAAAAAAAATAAACAAATATAAGTTATCAAATTTACATCCGGTAAAAGTTTTATTTTCCAGAATGTCATACAGTACCACTACAGTACTCTAATAAAAGTCAAAAATTGTATAAGAGAAACAAAGTCAAACTATAGTAATTAATTACTAACAATAAGATAAGTATGCAAGAGCAGACCAGCCTCCACAGGCGGCACCCGTTCACGAGTATGACATATGAATCAACCATCGCTTCGCTCAACCATATTTTAGGGAACGTGCCCTGCCTACTATCACTTGAGGTTACCAATTCTTCAAGCTATGTCCGCGTAATATGAAGATATCCTTAGAAATTTGTTTTATTCCAACATGTATTCGCGTCTAATAAAACAATAGTTCACTATACTTAGCTCGTGGCAACCCTGGATATCGGTATATTAACCGTGGATGTGTTAATCATCGCCCTGGTTTATGGCGCCCCCGTGCGTCGGTTATTTACGGCTTAACCGCCGCGCGGTCACCAAACGGTTATTAACAATTTGACGTATTGACGTTTTAATTTGGAATTATGTCAGCGCGCAAATTAAAGTGGATTCACATAATGAGGTTTTTTTGTAATTATTCTTATTGCGAATTAAATATCATAATCTAAACTGGTTTGGGTCGTTATGGTCAGTTTTGGGCCCACCTTTCCGTGAACTATTGCTTACGAGATAAATCTTGAGCCAGAAAGCAGATCCAACAGCATTTGAAGGCCGATAATAAACATTATAAAAATATCAGTAAGAATATAGTTCCTTCTGTATGTTTTGCGTTTTGTTGAACCTCCATTATCTACCTAGGTACTTCATTTTTATTACGGTACTTATAAGGAGCCGTAATGAGTTAGCCGTTATAACAATTAGCAAATTAAACCTCGTACAATTAATGAAAATTAACCATCTTAACTCTAATGTATCCTGTCGTAACAATTGGTGTAGACAGGGCTCCAACAAGGTGGACCGGAGGTGTGGAGATTCTTGAGGGAAGCCTTTATTCAGCAGTGGACGTCTTTAAGCTGATTAAGGGTAAAGATGAAACTAAATTTTGATTTCTAAAAAAAGCTGTGCGTTTGTTTAATCTTTTATTTATGATAGTAAAAGATAATAAAATCACAACTATATCAATCACGCCACATTAACCACAAAGCCCGTTGGCCGATGCTCGTCAATCATAGCGCTCAATATCATCTAATTGACAGTTCAAGTGGCGACCTCTGCAGACGCAGACTCATCGCCGAACACCAACCACAGGGGGATCTCTCTCGAGCTATGTGGAACAATAATTGGGATTTACTTATTAGGCGTTCGCGGATTAATTTACAATAGGTACTTACAAGGTAGGTATTTACAAGGTATGAATCAAATTCAGCTGAAGAGACTTTCACAGAATGTTAAATGTTTAATTTTAGCAGACGTTCGTATCTACGATGTTTTTGACGTTCGTTCTTAAACTTACTTCAAAAAAAGAGGATAGCCTATATACTGCTGGGTAAAGGTTTCCATATTTGAAATCAAGTAATCGTTACTATCCTTTGTTCTTTGTATGCCTGAAACGTAATTAGTCTAAATCGCGTTTTGCCTAAACTTCATTCACGTACACGTATAAGTATCCCGACTGCATTACTGTACGAAGGCGGAATAGCTCGTAGAGTACATGTGAGTGAAGTCCAACGCCTCTCTGAGGGTCGAGCGGTTGGAGTCCCGCCACAATGTGAATTTTAATTCATTTGTGGTAAGAGTTCCTACTTACCGACCGATAGACCTTAATGAAAGAGGACTATTGGCCGAAAGGTGTCATATTCCGGCGGTTCTGAGGCTGGCTACCGGACACCACGCTGCGTCACACATCTTTAGATGTAGCATAGTTTTTAATTTATATATATTAGATCCTTACCTATGAAATTAGCGTTTTGTATAAAGATTTTTTATAAAATTTTATTTTTCATACTAACTTTTTTTTAATTTTCTTAGCATCTATTTATTTTAACACTATAAAAATTATAGAGTAGTGTGTTTGCTTCACTAGCTAAATATAGCAGATATTAAAAAGAAAAAAAATCAAGACCCTTCAAAGCTACAATGAAACATAAGGTCGATTCCGCGAACAAAAAAGAAGTCAATTAAAAAAAAAATGGGCGATAAAGACTCAAAATGAATAATCACTGTTAATACTGAAGCTTAACTAACATAGTCCTAATTAAGGGTGTATAATAATATTAACAACCGGTATTGACTTTTAGCAAGTAATACACCTATTAAGTGAAAAAAAAACGTCAATTTCATAGGTAAGTACCCAATATTATTTGTATGTATGTTAGTCTGTAAGGTATCTACTCTATAGGCCTCTTTGTATTTTACCATCTTGTACGCTGTTTTGTTGCCTGAATTAAATAAATATATTCTATTCTTTATATGAATATATGGGTTTGGATTTTTAGATACATTACGCTTGTTAAAATGTGGTTTGGTGATCACAAACCTAGGCTATGCATCGAAAAATCTGAAACACACTTTGTCCGACTTTGGGACTTGGGGCTTGGGAACTCAGGGTATCGGGCTGAGCGCTTTGCAACTCATTCGAATTTTACAAGTAGCTGTAACCATTATACCAGTTACTAAGTTTAGTTTAATAGATTTTTTAAATTGAACACGATAACATTTTCAACTTAACATCATAACAAAGTATATTGTTTAACGAAGCACGCAAGGTCGCACCCTGTAGCTGCCGTCCCGTCTTCGCCTGTCAACACCACCGGTCGTTAATCACAGGCATGCTAGACCCAGACCAGAATATAGCACCTACAATACCTGGATACCTGCAACGTCTTAGGAGGCGATAATAATAAACTGACGTTGCTTCCATGTTGAAACCTCAGCGAGTTTACTCATGATATATTGAGGAAACTGATATTCAATAATTTATGTCACTATATACTATTAATATAACATTCCTATGATGTGCATTTTTGTACTAATAAGTGAGCATTTGCAGTGCTAAGTATATATTTGAAAATTACTTATACACTTACGAAGTAAAGATTTCTTTCACCATTTATTTTTCTATTTAACCGACAATTTGTCTTCTATTTTAAAAAGTTGGCCAATACTAAACGTTACAAACATTTAAAAGCGTGTTCGTTAATTTAAAGCTTCTTGATGTCTGTGAAAGGACAAAACATCACTCCGTTGAAGTCCTTTGAGTATCAAAAATCTTTTACGATATGTAAAATCTCAAATTTCCGAAAATCAAAAACTTCTGAATTATACTTAGGTATATAATATTTAATTCAAAGAGCAAACAAATCCTCAAAGTTATTACTAGTATTAAACAATGGCTATAGTATCGTAGAACTCGTACAAATTCCCATGTGAACTTTTCTTTAAGGAAAATAGGGTAACTGCACCTCAAGTGGACTGAAAACAATTGCCAAGACATTTACCTAATATTTATATTCACTGCAAACCTTAAAAGTTTCACGTCACGCGCTCTTCGCATTCACAAAACTATTAAGCTTGTATCACTCAGCAGGGGCCTGCGATGTGGCTAAGCATTATGTTGTACCACACGATAATAGCCCTTAACACAACAGTTTAGGGTCCCCAACGTGCAATGAAAGTGGTATAGCAATACTGAAACTCGTTTGCTAACAATTTACTACTGCAAAAAGGTTATTAGGTTAGCATAAGCTGGTTCCCGCTGCGTTCAATTATTGGGAACAAGGTAAAGGAAGCAATATAGTCACACAAAATTAGATTGCATGACTGTTTAAGCTTGTGTTATATATTTTTTAACATGGGCAGTAATTGGGTAACTGCGAACAGTTAAGAAGTAAAACTATTTGTCTGCTAAGGCATTTCTTGAACTCAAAAACTTTGGCTTCTTCACGGATAATTAGATAATCTTTCTAGGTACGCGTATTCCACGGCAGTCCACATCGTTCATTAACTAGTTTACCAATTTAGCAGTTACAACATACGATGTTTTATTGAAACATATAATATACGCTACTGCTTACGATGGATACTCTAAGCCATAGTTCCGATTACGTTTGGCTTAAAGCTACCTCTCATCACGAAGTTTATATGTTTAAAACGTTGATATAAACAGAAGAAGAGGATAGGGGGTAAATCATTACGTAGGTTACATAATCCCGGCATTGTAATATCTATCGCTCGCGAGGTGAGCGTCGCGGACCATTTGTTGCGCGTCAGTGTGCCAGCGGAACATTTGTCAAAAACTCGGATGTCACTACTCACACTGATTTATGGGCGGACAGAAATCCAATCCTTATAATGGATAAATATTGTACTATTTTTTTGTTGTTCCTACTTGGTGAGGGTGACAAGTTCTTGGGTTGTTTGGGGTTATTATTGCTTAATTTCAATTGAAAGAAAGGCAGGCCTCCAACAAGGTAGACCGACGATAAGCCACTGGATGCGAGCAGCATGAAAACGTTCATTGTAGAGATCCTTGGGGGAGGCTTTGTTCCACTGCTGGGGAGGGTCTTGTGACTGAGATGATGATGTTAATGATGATGATTAATAGTCATTATAAATCACCATAACAGACAGTAATTCCAGATTTACATTATATTGGACACTAAACGTTTTAAATATGCTTATCAATATAAGTTCATTAACTTCGTTACCTTTGTTACGTTTGCTAAAATATCAAAAATTTTTAGGGTACTTAATAGTATTTTAATAAAGTTATTAAAACTTTTTACAAGGCTAGATAAGACCAATAATTAATAATTAAACGAACTTACCTTGTGAAGTTCGATTATAATTATACGAGTATCACGAAGAAGATGATTACCAGTTAACATGCAGCAGTATGTAGTCTGATGCAGTCCTTGTCACATATTTTAAAGCTACTAAAGAAAAAAAAATATCTCTGTCTCACTCCCTGCCGCCCTACACAGCCGGTCGCCAGATGGACGCCATTAATTTTAGAGGTAACTGAAATCAAATTTTTCAAAGGGGTAAGGAAGGAGAATGTATTCGAAGTTGGGTTGGGTGGGAGTATGGTAATCATCTTCTTCGTGATACTCGTATAATTATAATCGAACTTCACAAGGTAAGTTCGTTTAATTATTAATTATACTTCGTATCTCTTCGAAGATGATTACCAGTTAACATGCAGATGTTTAGAGCTTCAAAAGAAAAATTTGATTTGTTACATGAAGAGTTCTTATGAAATCTTTGCAGACTGCCTATAATACATAGGAAAACACTCATTTTAACAACAACATTTTAAGCAAATAACAAAAAGTGATTTATACATTATTTACAGAAAACGATACCCATCTAACTTTTCTAGTATTATTATTGTAAAAATGTACACAAATTTATGTTTTATGTATTAAAGAAAAGAAAAAGATTTGCTAATTTGTTATTGTCTACAGATGTACTGATATCTCGATTATAATATTTACGGGAAATCTTGCCCGCAGTCCCACCCACGGTTAATCCAAAAGTGGCGCGCGGCCGAGGTGGCCGCGTGTGCTGCGTGCACTAAACAGACCTGTATACCATATATATTCCACTTTTATGCTAATTGTACTTTTTCTTAACTCTCATCATTCTAATATTTAAAGTTTTGTTTGTTTTGACTGTAAAGCCTGTGCTGGACATATATTGGGATTTTCTTTAATTGAAGGAAGTCGACAAGTGGTTGGTAGGCGCTGGGTCTGTATGTTTTAATTAGATCAATGATTTTTATTGATATGTAATACTTTTTAACAAGACATATGTTTTAATTTTTCATTAAACTTTGCATTCGCTGAGCAGATGCAATTGCAAGTAATGTAATTATTTTAAGTGATAAATTACAAAAACTTAAATTATGAAATGGGTAAACATCACTTTAATAATAGGACATAAGATTTGGGTTCCATGTATCATGATATTTTGGCTTAGGAGATCTTTACTCGGAAACGCCCTTTAACAGTCTAGTAATCATACCATGTGAGGATACTGAAGTGTTTAAACTATAGTTGATTTTGCCGTATCCACTAGCTCTTGATATTAAATGTTGTGTAAAATATATATAAATATACTTATCACAATAATTGTAATAATTAGCTTGGCAAAACTCCCGCCAAGTCTTTAAAGATGAGTTAAATTGATTCAACGTGGTTTCAGAAAAAGAAGCCATATTAAAAAAAAAAGACAGATGGAGCTCCTCTTTTCAAAAGAGCTTGCCGGATAATAAAAGGAGGATATAGCAATGACGTATTTGGCTCAAATATAATTTCGTGAGAAACAAACCTTTTTTGATACTTAAGGTGCCACTTCTGAAATGACCAGTGTGGCACGACAACAATGCCTTCCGCTTCCAATTTGATTTTTAAATATTTTTTTGGTAATGAAGTGACACGGTAGGAATGCGAAAAAAGTAAGCAATGCACTGGCATTGCTTACTCTTTTCCTGTAACTGTACTGGTAAATTCATTAATTCGGATTGAGGATGAAGGTTCCATGAAGCGCATTTCTAGCATTTGTCATTTTATAAGCTGGTAAAAGGTCAAAGTTCGGCTAGCGAAATGTTCTTATGATTGGTATAAGCGCATATCCAGCAAGTTGCCATTCGGTATCAACATTTAACTGACGTGTCGCACGATCGACACGATCAATCCGAATAAGTATATTAGATATAAATATGAGAAGTAAATGTTTCTAATGCATGGATATCAGCTTTTAATTCAAGTTGACCATATCATATTTGTTTTTTCGAATCAGAAAGAAACTACTTTCTACTTGTTATTATTGGAATAATAAAAACTAAATATTTTTCCCACTTCAACAATTTTGTGTAAACCCAGCCATAACGAACTGCTGGGCGTGCTAAGGTCAGAAGTTCAATAAATTCTGAAAGTTATCATAAAGTAAATTTGTTGGTATTGAGCAACTTAATTACCTTATCCTTTATTCAAGATTAATTTTATCTGTTAAATATTTTGTCATGGTTGTTGTATTCAATAAAAAAAATGCACAATATGCTAGACACTATCTGACACAATACAGGCCTTAGAAGCACATAATAGATATAGGATATTTGCTCATGTGTTAGAAGTTTCGTGTAAACAAAATGGTGCAGTACACAAAACAAGTAAAATACAAAAAAGTAGTAAGATTAATTTGTGTAAAGAACGATCTTCAATAATCATACATGCTAAAAAGTAAGTATATTGTTCTATTGTTGCCATGTTAGTCATTTTGATCCATGAGTTTCAAAACCGTACGGTCTTGCTCATCACTCATTGCTCATGGCTCATAAAACTCATTGAAAATCTGCAGACAATCCTCAACACGATTTACGTGGAGTTTAGCAGACAATCCTCAACACAATTTACGTGGAGTTTAGCAAACAACCCTCAACACGACTTGCGTAGAGATATGTGTATTCATTCCATTTCATTTCAATTAATTTAATTTAATTTACCTTAATTTAATTTAATTTACCTTAATTTAATTTGATTTAATTTAATTTAATTTCATATAATTTTATTTTATTTTATTTCATTCAATTTCATTTAATTTCATTTAATTTTTAGTTATTAACAATTTAAGGGCTTTTCCCAAACCCGAATAACAAGTGGGTAATTGTTTGTTTTGTCTGAGAACACACATCTTTCTTTTGATTCATTTTTGTGAAAGCCACTATAATTTCTAGATTAAGTATATGCTCACTCACACTGGGACAGTTTCCTAAAGTCATGGACGTTTTTAACAACTGTGACTATTTTCTTCGATAAATCATATAATAAAATATGATACCTACAAGTGGAAACATGTTTGTACAAGTTGTCACTGAATGGTGCAGAATATAGCACTAGAGTTATCGCCCAATATTTTTGAAATAACTTAGTCAATTCAGGATACAACTACATATAAAATTACTTATACCCAAAACAACTCTAATATAAAATTCGTAAAATATTTCCATTCGTAAAGAAGGATACATAATGCAATAAATACTTATGACTATGATTACACTGTTATGTTATTATTTTAAATTTATCAATCTATATAGAATTCTATTGATGCTCAAATACAATACATGGAGCTCATGATATTTGGTCAGTGTAAATAAAAAAGGAAGTAGGTACGATAAACTCTTTTAAATAATTATGTTATTTTATACCATAATTAAGTAGTCGGATTAAATTTGTATAATTTATTGTATCCTAGATTCTAGGATCTAGGACCTAGAATACTGTTCACTGATACAAAAGCCAACGCAATAATATACCTAGCATCAAGCAGAATTTGAATACGCTTAAAACAAAAGCCGTCGCGACATGATGGCGCCGGCCGGCGCGGCGCCTATGCACTATTGGTGTCGCCGAGCGTGTGCATTGGCTTATTAGAAAATCTTTTAGCAAACAAAGGAATCCTACTTACAGTGTGTTCCTTAACCGTTTTTAATGAGATGACTCGTTTTAAATATTCACTTTTGGAGGTTAATATTTTTCTACGATGCACATGACGATAACGCCGTGATTTATTATTTTGTTTTAATGAACATAATCGTCGTCTCTCGACCGCTTTTTTCCACTCATAGTAGCACTAATGATCGCGATTGAAGTATTACTAACTATTAACAACACGAACGTGTGACTTAGACCGCACAAAAAAACGTAATGGCGGCCATCTGGCGACCGGCTGTGTAGGGCGGCAGGGAGTGAGACAGAGATATTTTTTTTTTCTTTAGTAGCTTTAAAATATGTGACAAGGACTGCATCAGACTACGTACTGCTGCATGTTAACTGGTAATCATCTTCGAAGAGATACGAAGTATAATAGAATATAGTAAATAAAAAATAACGAAAACTAAAAAGCTTCTTTGAAAGAAATTATAATTAGTGTAAGAAAATCGTACAAAATTTTCCACACCATAATCGTGTATAAAGCTTTAATTCTCTTTATTTGACAAAACCGAAACCTGCATACATATTTGGTCACCCTACCACGTTCAACCGAAGAGTCGAGGCGGTGTTCGGTTCACACCAAATTGAACTGCCAGAAAACGATCATTACTCATATCATGTAATGATGCCATGTAAATTTTCGCCAATATTAAACTTTTCCTCATTCCCTTGAGTGAATAGTTTAATGTAGTGAGGGTCGTTACTCGAAGTAAGCACGTCAAAATAAATTTTCGTCTGTCAGTTAACTAATATTCATTTTAACTTAAGGATAGGTATGCAGTACTAACTTTGAAGTGTTAAGCCATCATAAGGCCCAAGTTCATCTGTACAGATTTTGCGTTTCAATGTTATAAAATTAGATTTAGAAAAATGTTTATTTCTATCATAAGGATCAACTATTTTATTCGAGTACATTGCTGAGTTTTTTTTTTAAACCATTGATAGAATACCAACTAATCGAAAATGCTTCTTAATAAATAAGCTTACTTTAATATATATAGTTTATCCCTTATAACTTTATTTGAAAATCATGAAAATTCAATTCAAATTGAATAGTAATAATAAACGACGATTTTGATTTTTGTTTTTCTTAACATTATTTTTAATTTAAATATGGCATCCGCGGAAGACCAGCGTCGTGGTTAACACCAGGACATATGCTGAGCGGAAACCAATTTAGTATAATGCAAAAGTGATGTTCCTGTGTTTTGAATGTGTATGTGTAATTATCTATACATATAATAAGAACGTAGGGATAAAAAAAATCTGTAATTGCAAGATATAAAAAAAAAATTACACAGGTTGCCTTAAAATCACTTACGGAACACGATAAAATAGTTTTAAAAAAAATTGTTTGTTTGTTTGTTTGTTTGAAGTCGATAAACTCGAGAACTACTGAACGGATTTTGATCCGGTTTTACCGAAATGCTAAGAAAATTCCGGAGAATAACATTAGCTACATAAATACTCGAAAATTGTTAAATTTTGATTTGGTCTAAACCGGGATTTAATCCTTGGTTGCTTGGCAACTGTTGTTTATTATGTAACATAGGGGAATTTTTTTTAATGAGTTTTACGGCTCTGGCATTGGAGGCTCTGGCATTTGAGGCTCTGGCTCACTATTGCTATCGTGTTTTACGGCACTGGGTTCTTTGTCCTTTTGAACCTGTCATTGATAGTTGTTGCCATGAGAATACCGATTTTGATGCGGTTATCACCAAAATGCTTAGAAAAATTCGGAGAATAACATACAAATTGAAAAATGTTAAACAAATTTTGATATACGTATTTACGCGACCAACTGTTAGATACGTTCGTTGAGTTATTATTTTAAAAAAGTTTTGTTACTCTCTCAGGTTACCTACCCTTTATAAATCTGTGAGGCACCTAAGCGAACATTAGCACCGCAGTAGTAAAGCGACGGAAAATAAAAACAAGCTCAAAATAACGCACATCATTAAACTTGGCTGTACATAGGTACACCTTTTGTTTCATTTTCCAAAATAACCAATAATAATATGGCTATTTAGTCGCGCCTGCGCGCGGCGCTTATTGCGGTTTTCTAATACACAGAAATGTTAAAAGTTAAAACATTACCTATATTTGGCGGTATAAACCTCTGTGTCGTTGCCCAAAATAATGTCTCTTTTTTTAGTTATGCATAGAAATGTTACCTACTCATTAAATTTGGCTGTATAAAACTTTGTATCATTGCCCAAAATCATGTCTCTATTTTTTTAAATATTGCACATAGAAGATATATTGAATTACATAGCTTGGCTGTATAAACCTTTGGGTCGTTGCCCAAAATGCTTAATGTTATTTTTTTAAATCTATTTGGTGAAAAAACGCGAGAACAGGAAAATTTAAAAAAAAATTAGCGCTCAAATTTTGAAACGAACAGAAGGAAATTTTGATATTTTGCAATGCATTAAGTACCTATTTTTATTTTGTTAATAATTTTCAAATTATATTAATTATTCATTGTGTAAAAGTTTTTTAAAACATTTTATGCAGGTACGTTAAATATTTCAGTACTTATTTAGTTCTTATTAATTTTCAAATAAGATTTATTCATTGTGTAAAAGTTTTATGAAACATTTGATGCAGGTAAGTTAAACACTTATTTCAGTACTAATTTTACATGTAAGCGGTTTCTTACTTTGGTTTCTTAACATGTTTATAGGATAAATCTGTGTTCAATGATACAATATAAGTAAGTAAGTATCATAACAATTTTAATATCATAAAACCTATAAAGAATGAATTTTGTACATACTTCTAGATTATAGAAAAATGGTTTTTCCATTCTTCTATCGCATAAGACGGTGGCTACCTCTGGTATCAGAGTTGCAAAAATTTTTAAATTTGCAGGGTACAACTGTATTAGAGGCACGGACTTCAGTTTCTTTTTTATTAGAGGTAACTTCTTTCTGTGTCCTGTGATCTACCTCTAAAAAGCTACCTAACTAACAAGATGCCACGAAGAAGTTCAAATTTATCGCAAGTATGTAACATAAAATACTATACTGTATTACCTAATAGACAATAATATAATTTATTACAGTTCTCAATTTATTGATATTTTGTATCTACGAATAAAAACATTGTTGGTAAATAGTTTTTTGTGCCTTCTGGCCGACAACCAATAATCCTGGACCGCTACCTGCTACTCGATATCCAGCTTCGGTGGACAAGGCAAAAAAAAATTTGAAGTCCGTGGTTGGACAGTATAAGAGTAGACACATCTTAGCTAAGATACACCAGTGCCTAGGACGACTCCGGACGAGTAAAATACCAATTTTATTACATATAATTGAGCGTCAGTAAACCCATTTCAGGTTTGTATGACGTAGCAAATACGCGCAACCCACCGAGAAACGGTGTTGTATACTGAATGTATGTGGAGGGATAATTGAAACGGGAAACTGAGTGAGAATCTGTATGAACGGGACGATTCTGTGCTTCAAACTGAATATATGTATGTACATGGCAGAGATGATAGTCGAAATAATAAGAGATAATGTATGAAAATAATGATGGACGTAAAGGAGACACAGGAAGTATGCCAGAACCACACTAAATGGAGATCTATTGTCTTTGTCTATCTCAGCATTCCCAGCTGAAAGGATATTAAGAGTGAGTAGATGTACGTATGTCGGTAAATACAATGTCAATTTTCTAAATTTCCGATGCATATAATTTTATTATACCCTAATAAGCTTAAATAGGTACCTACATAAAAATTAAACTGTACAGACTACAGCCTTTAGCTCACGCGGACGAAGTCGCGGGCAACAGCTAGTACTATATAAATGTTTTTTCTATTCTATTCTAATATATTCTAAAATTATACTGATTTCATACCAATTATGTATAACGTATTTCTAACACTTGAATAGCACATCGATGAGCAACCGACAAATTGATACTACATATCGTTACCTATTAAAATAGGTACATATAGAAACCAAATAAGATACACCACTAATTACGCGAACAATAATCCGGACATAATTAAGCCTAGTTGCCAATCAGACAACACACCCGATGGCCGTATAGTCGAATTATCTGTGCGTAATTATGTCGCTGAAGGGCTTCTGTTGGCATGGCTAATTATAAGTGCTCTTACCTTACTGACGACGTCAATTTTGCCTGCTTGTAATTTACAATAGTTTTTAAGTACCTACCCACTAATGATAATTTCAATTAATGATTCAAAACAAAATATATTATTATGTAAAAAAAACGCGAGTAAAAAGATTTTTATCTACACTAATGTTGTAACATTCTACTTATGTTTCCAATACTTGACTTATAATTACTACTGTTATAGCGCAGACAACAAAACACTCAATTTAAGCAATTTCACATGATGGTATAATATCCACATCGATATCGTAAAATCTCATTATAACATCAATAAAACGCGACCAATTAACCTGGCGAGCCTTATGTCAAAATCCTCATACAAGTTGTATAAAATTTTGATATTAGGCTGGCTTTTGAAAACAGTTGGGTTATACGTGAAAACTTCGTCGAAACTACTAAACTTACATACACAAAACTCTTTGGTAAGATCTTGTGCCAATTAAATAAAAAAAGAACAGCGCGCGCTCGCTCCTGATTGGCCCTGCGCGCGCAGCTGCGCTCTCATTGGTTAGATTTTAATGGCGGCAAGTTCACTGTGACAATACACGTATGCGTGAATTTAATGTTTCGCAATGTGTTTTGTTTTTAAAATACAAATTAAAAGTTAAAAATGGACAGCGACGATGATATTTGTACGCCTCCGGATATTCTAGAATTGGCAACAAAAGTAACCCACAATCTTTTGCCAGAAAAATCTAAAAAATTATATGAAAAAGAATATAATAACTTTTTGACATGGAAGATCGAAAAGAAAACTACATCATTTTCTGAAAATGTCATTCTTGTGTATCTCAAAGACCTCTCCGACAAATTCAAGCCATCTTCTATGTGGGCTAAATATTCTATGCTCAAGTCCACACTGAGTATCTACAACAATATTGATATCACGAAGTATTCAAAAGTCATAGCGTTCCTGAAACGCAGTTCAGAAGGACACAAGGAAAAAAAGTCCTTGACGTTTACATCAGGTCAAATAAAGATGTTCCTGAAAGATTCACCAGATATTTTGTATCTTTTTGAAAAGGTAAGTGTATTTTAGTTCTGTTATTTAATCTACCTAGTACTTACGTACTACACACGCAAGTTATCTAGACACTCCGTTTAAGCGCTTTGTGTATAAATTAGGTAGTAGGTACCTACACTTTACTACTTCATAAATCATAGTTTTTGCCTTGGCTATGTACCTCAAGCTTATTATATCGTTTATTGTTACAGGTTGCACTAATCTTCGGCATAATGGGGGCATGCCGAAGGCAAGAGCTATACAACATCCAGTTCGATGAAGTCTCTAACATAGACGACACTACAATCATGGTGAAAGTTTCGAAAACAAAAACGAAAATAGATCGTTCTTTCGTTGTGACGGGCAACTGCTATGCCGTATGTAAAAAATACATGGAACTTCGACCCACCCCCTGTCGAAACCCTGCCTTTTTCTTGAGCTATAGATCGGGGAAGTGCGTCGATCAAAGAACTGGTATTAATAAATTTGGTGCTCTGGGAAAAACTATCGCAAGTTTTTTGAATCTACCTAACCCAGCGTTGTGTTTGTTGTTTGACTAATTGCATTAGTGAAGATAAAGTAGTGTATGCAACTGCATATAACACGGGTATTAAAACACTCGTTACTATTATGAAACTCGCTGCGCTCGTTTCATAAACTCACACTCGTGTTTTAATACCCTTCATTATATGACAGTTGCATAAACTACTATTATTTCAATCTAAAACTAAAGTAAAAAATTACGTTTTTCTTTCAATAAGGAAGATGAACGTACTTACTCAAGTCAACAGTCGGTCACCTAAAAAACCAATTTAATTTAACAGATACAACAAAGTACATTCAATCTAACAAAGTAACTAAGTGGACAACGGACACTTAGCAAAGGGTCAGAGAATTCAATTAAAACAGCACTAAAATCTATTAACTTAACAATCGCTGCGTGTTAATGCACTCCTTACTACAACCCCTGATCTGCATACAGAACGATATTCAAACAATCTTTTTGTTAGTGCGTATTGGGCGCCATTGTTGGTCACTGCGATGTCCGAGGAGGAATGAATAATTGAGTGATAAAGATGTAATGAGTGGACCTTTGAATAGGGGCACGCTTTATCGTTAAATGATTGAATAATATATGGGTGTTGAGATAAGCGAGTTATTGGCGAAGTGACTTCGGATTGCGATTGTGTAAGCTTAGCGATTACATGACGGGTTGAGTAAGCGTAGTATTATATATACATACGTACGGAACATCTGGAGATAACGACTGATAGCATATTAGACCATCAGTTTTCGAAACATCATTATCATCATTTCAGCCAAAAGACGTCCACTGCTGGACGTCTGCCTCCCCCAAGGGTCTCCGATAAGAAAAGATAAGGATAAGAATTAAATAATACAATATGTAAAAAAACCCTGCCGTTCGCAAAGGGGTAAGTACATAAGTATACAAATAACAAAAACAAAAAAAATAAAATATTATTCATGAAAATAAAAAAGTGATCGTAATTTAAATGCAAGTTTTTTGTACCGAAATTGCTCAATTTACCCCAAAATCTAGCTAATTTTATAAATGTGACCACATTCTCCATCAATGGCGGCGGCGGCGGCATCAAAGGTCCTACCTACCGAATTGTCGACAAGAGTATTGCCTTGCAAGTTTTGTCATTTAACAAAATTTTTATCGGGGTAAATTATTTCACTTATTTTTTTAAATAATTACGAAAATAGAACTGAATCTCGATACCCAATAACACCGTTACAGATCGGACAGGGTTTTTTTACATATTGTATAATTGATGACCCAAAGAATGTTAGAATCGCGAGAATGCATGCTGCGTTCACGCATGCATACTGTGTGCGTGAGTTCATACTGAATACGTGTACACTTGCTTACTCATAGCCTTCCAGCCATTACATATAACGTAGGATTTTTTATCTTACGGGTAAGCACTTAGCCATATCTCACCTGATGAAGGCCGAAGGTGGAAGCGCACTTCACCCGGGATCCTTAACTACTGAGGCACTGGCTATCTTATCTTTAGCTGCCGGAACACAACAATGCTACAAACATTGATGTTATGACGACCTGGGTCTAAACCGGTGGTTGTAACCACTAGACCGCAGAGGCGATTAAAAGGTAGATACTAAAAATATGTATTCATTGTTTAATACGAATAGAAGTTTTGTTTCACGTTTTGGCTTTTTGGCTTTTTGACTTACAAGAAAAACATTTTTTTAAATGTTTATATAATTTTTAACGCAAATTTTGTTGCGAACAAATTACAAAAACACAAATGTTGAAAAAAATTCCACGAGCAGGATTTGAACCCGCACCCTTCTGACATACCGGGTGAGGTGCTCTCCCAATTGAGCTATCGTGGTTCTAACCAGCCCGCCGAAATTATTCAACACTATTTACTTTTTACTTTGAAAGCCAAAAGCGCCCATTCAATGTCAACAACTACCGTCATTAACATCTGATCATAATATTTTTACAAATACTAAAGATCAGTTAAGAAGTAGGCAAGCTACAACAATTTTTACTTAAAAATCAACTAGTTTCAGGAAGTAGCTCTGCGGTCAAAGCATTGGATCGGTAATCCAATAGAATAGAGGCATTTATTTGTGAAGTGTAGTAATTAATTAAATATCTTAACTAATGGCTTCGCGTTTAGCATTTTGCCAATTTCAAGTGTTTTTTATTATAAGTAGTAAGGGTACAATTGTACGGTAGAGAGAAATTAAAATGGTCTCACAACACGTGTTATTTACGGAAAGAACTCGGGTGAAAATGCGAAATGTAGTATTTAGTTTTATGTTGATTGATATTAATGTCATTTTGGTATCACTACATTTCCACCTTCGTCAAGGTATACAAATGTTATAGTAATTTACATAATAATCAGAATTTAAAAAAAAATAAATGAAAATAATAATAAGGGTCGTGGGTTCGATTCCCACTAGAGCTTCCTGAGATTGCCTGAGATTGGTTGATTCTTTCAAGTAAAATTTTATCTTGTAACTAAATATAAAATTGAGAATGCAGAAATTAAAATGTTAAAAATACTTTACGCATATCGATTTTATTCCTTTTGAACATTATGATTCATAACTTTTAAAAATATAAATTGCGTGAATGCAATGTTTTTGATAATGGCTATATGATTTATATAAAAAACTATCCAAGCGCCTCTTTATAGCGCTGGTGATATTAGTTAAGGGTTAATTGGGTAGTTTTCTTAAACACTTTCAATAATCGTTTTAGTCACCTCACGTTTAAAATTAAGGAGTGTTAATTTCCGTGACAACTCAACCCTTAGACGGCTGTCGGATTCAAAGGTTTATTGCACGGAAAATGGGTAAAAAGGTACCGCACCGGGGCGGCGCGACGGCGAAGGACTTGAAACATCAAGTCCACGTGTAAGTGAGGAAAAACAGCGATCAATTGAACATAATTATTTCAATATAGGCAATTTTGGTCGAAGTTATGACAGGACATAAAAAAATATTTAAAAAAAACTTTTGCTCTGTTTCAGATTAATAATTTATACTTGGAATTATAACGTAATTACACTTGACACTAATGACTTAATAAATTAATTAATTTTATAATAATATATTCCCATTAAACATCAGGTGGAGTGGAGTCATTTGGCTGTGCAATCTTTAAAAAAAACTATATTAATAATTCAATAAGCAATTAATCTGTACTGGTAAAATCTCATGTAAATCGCTTATTAAGCATATTTTTGTTCACATTCCAGTTAATACATAATTAGCTGGTAGGTAGCTACTACTCCCTTTTTACATCACTTAGTAGCTTGAAAGGAGTAGCTATATAGCTTAGGAGCTCGATGGCGCAGTGGTTAACGCACCTGGTCTACGAGTGCTGAGGTTAAGCAACTTACGCAAAGGCCGGTCATCGGATGGGTGATCAAAAATTTTTCATCTCGAGCTCCTCCGTGCTTCGAAAGGCACGTAAAGCCGTTGGTCCCGGCTGCATTACCAGTCGTTAACAACCACAAATCCGCACTGGGCCTGCGTGGTAGTTTATGGCCCGTTCACCTTATCCATCCATAGGAAAGGCTCGTGCCCCAGCAGTGGGGACATAAAAATGAGCTGATGATGATGATGAGTAGTTATAGTGTCCAGATTAAAGGATAAGAGATCCAGTAAAATCATTACGGGAATTATAAATAGCACCTCAAGTTTAATAAAAAAAATTCAACACTTTGTCTTTTTTTAAATTGTAATTTGTTTGCAACAATATTTGCGTAAAATTATATGTATATAATCATTATTACAGGATTTTGTATTTTATTTTATTTATTTTATTTTTTATTTTATTTTATTTTTATTATATATTTATTATTTATTATTATTTTTTATTTTTATTTAAGGTACAATTACAGACAACAGATAGAAAACATACAAAAATACATTTATGTACAGTTAATAAGGTATATCCGTGCCCAGTTACAAAATTGCCCATTTACAAAATTTCTAATAGATTAGAATAGATAGATTTATTAGATTATATAGACCATAGACCACTGACAAGCTGGGAAAGCGAAATCAATACCATTAAGAGTAATCAATCAATACCAGTAAATGTTTATTCATGTTCATCAAAAGAACAGCCGGCCCAAACTAGGGCACAGATAAATGGGATAAATGGGCATCTTTGGAGGAGGCCTTCACCTAATCTGGGGTCCTCATATATAATTTACTTATTAAAAACTAATAAGACAATTAACAAAACCAAAAATGTGATTGTAATATTATCAAAATCTATACATACCTGCTAAGTCAAACCTTACTAGCATTCCACTTGTAAATTGCACCAGTCACTCACAAACCCATTCATAAGGAAATCAGTGACCAAGGAAACACAAAGGCGGCAAAATATTGCAATGTCCGCCACAGAACCCTCCAATGACCGTTGCCGACGGTAGATTTAACAACCCGGGGGTCGCTTTGACCCCTTCCGTTTGACCATAGAGTTATTACTATTTTTTATTAATAAACTGTAAATCTATAATATTTATTATATACTAGCTGTGCTCGCGACTTCGTCCGCGTGGAATAGTGACTTTCGGCAGCATTTTTAATTTTTTAGGCTCTTTTCCCGTTTTTGCAACAATTTTCACTGATGCTTCGCTCCTATTAGTCGCAGCGTGATGTTATATAGCCTAAAGCCTTCCTCGATAAATGGACTATCCAACACAAAAAGAATTATTCAATTCGAACCAGTAGTTCCTGAGATTAGCGCGTTCAAACAAACAAACAAACAAACAAACAAACTCTTCAGCTTTATAATATTAGTATAGATATATGGGAACACCACATTAAACCACCACGCGGGCCCAGTGCGATGAAGATAAAGATAAAGATACTTTATTTACTTTATTTGCTTGCACACGTGTATAAAAAGATATTATAATTTATTTTAGATTCAACATTCAATACTACTAATAAACGGTGTACAAGAAACATAGGTGAAAAAACGTGATAATTTTTCAAGTCTTAAAATAATGCTAATTCTACCACTATTTGTATGTCTATGGTATCACCATTGAATAGTATTCAAGAGCGCGCTGTTGTAGAAAGCAGGAGGCCCTTTGAAAGCCTTCCGTTCATTTTTTATTTATGACGCTTGCAAATAATATCAATAAATCGGTGTTTTTTGGCACATTAGCTTTTTGGAAGAATTAGGGAAAGTATTTTCGGACAGCGCTGACGAATGTGCATCTTAAGAATTATTTATGCAGTATTTCGTGAGGGCTGGCCTTTGAATAGAAAGATAAGTTAGCAATCACACACATACTAGATTAACAATAGAAATGAATCAGACAAAACATAGGACAAAAGAAAAGTGTAATCTATGTACCCCTTTTTACGATAATTGCGCGGACGGAGGAGTATGAAATTTCGCACACTTATAGTTTATATAGAGAAGGTTATCCGAATGTTAATATTTTTTTTATTTATGCATAAAAATACATTAAATCAATAAAACAAACATTGCATACACTACCATGTATTTGACACACGCCTATTATACTCTTATCAAAAATTTCAAAAATGGAAGAGGAGTGGCCGAAATCTGTCAATGCCAATCCAAACTCACATTCCATCATTTTTAATTTTTCATTGCTTATAGGATACAATCCAGCTTTAATAAAATTACGGTCGAATTTCGACCACTGGGCGACCACTAGTATAAAATAAATAGTTAGATAAAAAAGGAAGATTGAAAATAGAAGCTAGTAGAAAAACAATTCTTGAGATACTTACATAATAAAAGTAAAGTAAACTAAATAGCCTATAACTGTCCCACTGCTGGGCAAAGGCCTCCATCATTGTCATCAAATTAAGTCATCACTAAAATTGATGGGCTTAATCCCAACGCTTGCCGAATGCGGGTTGGTCAATTCCCAGCACGTTCATTCACCAACAACCAACAACCCGGGACCTTCAGTTATCGGGCCGAGCCACTCGGCCACCGAGGCATTTACGTCGAGGATTTACATATATTTAAAAACTTAAATATATGTAAAACTTTTGTTTAAATTATTTAAAAAATTGTTTTAAAATTACTTGAACTCAACCAACCTCCCACACTCAACGTCTTGTCTAACAAACACTAGTAGTCAGCACAAGGCTGCTGTATTGTAGGTGCTATTCGTGGACAAAAATGTAAAAATGCATTTGAATCCACTAATAGCACCTGCCAAAAATATCAATAGGTGCTGAATGTGGACTAGGCCAAGTGCTATTCATGCAGGTGCTATTAAGGCAGGTGCTCAAAGTGGACTACCTCAACCACACTCTCTCTGTGACAACACACCCCGTAAAAAGTTCAAATTAAACTACAATAATCATAAAAAATCAACGTGACCAGAAACTACTTGTTCTAAAAAAACACAAATGTTGAAAAAATTTCCACGAGCAGGGTTTGAACCTGCACCCTTCTGACATACCGGGTCAGGTGCTCTTCCAATTGAACTATCGTGGTTCTAACCAGCCCGCCGAAATTATTCAACACTATTTACTTTTTACTTTGAAAGCCAAAGGCGCCCATTCAATGTTAACAACTACCGTCATTAACATCCGATCATAATATTTTTACAAATACTAAAGATCAGTTAAGAAGTAGGCAAGCTATTTATAAATGTTTATATAATTTTTAACGCAAATTTTGTTGCGAACAAATTACAAAAACACAAATGTTGAAAAAAAAAAAAAAATTTTTTTTTTCAACATTTGTGTTTTTGTAATTTGTTCGCAACAAAATTTGCGTTAAAAATTATATAAACATTTACTTGTTTCAAGATTAAGTCTGTTTTAAGTTAAGTGTTAGGTCTATTTATAAGTCAGTTGGTTATATCAACAACAGCATTACGTTCTGACAGTTAAAGATACCACAATCAAGTCTTTATTAGTAAGGATTCAAAGCAAAAAGCGCATTCACCTTCAGTCTTGTCATTATTTCTCATCGGCTAAGATGAAGGCCAAGTTTAATAAAAAGATAGTGTAGTATTCACATAAACTTAGGCAAACACCATGAAACGTGTAAAAATGAATGAAAATGTAATAACTTTGGACACTCTCAACAACAAACCTAATATCGCCATTCCTTTCAGCATTTTCATCACAAACTTCGCATTAATCATCCGAGTTGAAGGTAATTAATATGTTCCCGTCGTCTGCGCCGCTACTTCGCTCATTACGACGCCATTACAAGAACCCGGCTTAAAGATGGTGATCTTTTATATTATAAGAAAATATTTGAGTATCTGTAGTTTAAAAAAAACACATGACATGTCAACATTTTTATTAAAATACTAGCTAACAAGGAGGACTTCGTACCGCTCGCTTTGACAGTTTTCATGACAACAAAACAAAGAAATCATTTTATATTGGAAAATGGGAGTTTCACCCGAGTTCTTTGTGTAAAAACACGTGTTGTGAGGCTCCATTTTAAACTCAATCTACCGTACAATTATTCTTTCATAATATCTATACTAATATTATAAAGCTGAAGAGCTTGTTTGTTTGTTTGTTTGTTTGTTTGTTTGTTTGAACGCGCTAATCTCAGAACTTCTGGTTCGAATTGAATAATTCTTTTTGTGTTGGATAGTCCATTTATCGAGGAAGGCTTTAGGCTATATAACATCACGCTGCGACCAATAGGAGCGAAGCATCAGTGAAAAATGTTGCAAAAACGGGAAAAAAGCCTAAAAAATTAAAAATGCTGCCGAAAGTCACTATTCCACGCGGACGAAGTCGCGAGCACAGCTAGTAATTAAATACACTTGAAATTGGCTTAATGCTAAACGCGAAGCCATTAATTAAGATATAATAATAATAATAATATTGGAAAATTAAATTGTCGTTTTTAGTATTTCCGTTACTTGTTATTTATGTTTCTCACCGTTTAACCTTTCCCTGAACTTCCACAAATATTTCAAAATCAAAATTAGCCAAATCGGTCCAGCCATTCTCGAGTTTTAGCGAGACAAACGAACAGCAATTGATTTTTTATATATAGATATAGGCAATTTGTTTTGTAGGTAATTTTGTATGACGGATATATTTTTTTCTTGCGACACTATATCATAGTGAACGTAATGAAAGTGAGGAATGGATCTTTTTGTCGTTAAATACTATATTTATTACTACCGGCAAAAAAAAATGGTAATATATTTTTATGAACTCATTAAATAACGTAGAGTGTTACTGTTAATACGAGTATGTACTGCTAATGCTGTATGTTACTGCTAAGTAAGTATTCGTGTGTAGAATTGAAAAAAAGAAGAAAAGAAGAAATGATTCGATAAACCTACGAAACAAGGCCTTCAAAATTATTAATATATCTTAATTACGTCGTATTATATTAAAAACTCGTGTCTCGTTAACTAAAGCTTAGGGATATTATGAAAACTGATTACAAACAAGTCGAAATCCTGTTTAATTTAATAACCACTCCATAAGACTATAACAGTACAGCACCAAATGCGCTCACAACAAAGCCCAATAACCCGTAACTGCTCGCGCCAGAAAATCCCGATCGTAACCAATTGAAACCCGCACCGCAGGTCCCATTTGCAACCGCTCGTCAACCCTTAATCTGCGTTGCGTTTTACTGTTGCCTCGGCAATATCTGTCAATGTCCTTATCAATAAATTCGGGCCGTTTAACGCCGAACGACGTCGTTTGACGGCTGGAGAACGTAATCCGCGGTCTATGGGACCCCATCTGCGTTGCAAGGGTTAAGTCGCGACAAATAGTCCATTTGCAAATAATAAGACGCAATGAAAGAATAAATTAAGGGGCGCGGGTTCTGGGATCGGGAAATATGCTTCTGTCGGGTATTGAGTGCAGGCAGGCTGGTATTTTTTTCTTAAGTTTTGCAAATAAATCTTTCAACATAATTTAGGTGATGCTCCCGTCCTTTCATCATTCCCGTGTATGTCGTTAGAGCCGATTAAGAGACTAGGGTTCCAAGATACTCGCACACATGATCGGCTATAGCAAGACCGCTGAGTCCTCGCCTGCGTTAGGTACGCGGGTCGGGAGGTACGTATGGCCTCTGCCACGAACACGAGCGACTTGCGACTCGGCGAACGGATTTCTAGTTCATTGCGTTTTTTCTATCACTGCTGTCTATGACTGCCGTAGTATTACGCGCAATGAACTAGAAACTAGAAGTTATATATTTCACCTCGGAGCACTACTTTGATTATGCTAAGTGTGGCGTAGGAATCACTAACGGTGAGTTAACTCAAAATTGGTGATTTTGATGCTCTGTCTACCATTTGAGTGAGAGAATGTATGTATATTTAGATAGATAGATAGTTATAGCTTCCTCTGCCCTGATGTTGTTATGTTCTTGCAGGGCGTCATAATGTATACCGTTATTTGTATGTTTAGACGCCTGCATATCAACCTATCCAAATTTGTCAAATATCTTCAATTTATGTTCAACCAAATGCCATATACGATAAAATTTTGATCGACTGATTTAAGCTCACTTCACGAAATGCTCGAGAATTTCATGAAATGATCGCATTTCATGAAATGTTTCACTGTCTATGGGCCACATCATGATGTGGTTTGGGCAGATCAATGATAAGAAATCGTTTCTTGATATGGGCAACTAAACGCGCGGCTACTTCATGAAATGGTCAAACTTTAGTGATCATATCGTAAAATATTTAAATTACCCACCGTTAGAGGCGCTGATATCGTCTACTTTTTGTGTCGATACAATCGATTAGTACAATCTTATGCCGCTCCCCCCTTCCGTGACTGGCCCTCGCTACGCTGCACTTCGCTTGGGAAAAAAAATTTACCTAACCAACAGTAAGGATTTCCTACATTAATGATATGGCCAAACGTGGACGGGCATATCACTAAACGTTGACGCTTTAACGATATAATCAGTTTAAGCTGGGCATATCATGAAATACAACCATTTAATGAAATGGTCGATTACATCAAAAAGTGATTAATTTTAAGATCCGGCCACGACATTAACATCTAAAAATGTGTAATGTGACATGCAATGATAAATAAATGAACAGACATTAATATTCACATCATCCAAACCATTTAACCAAGAAATTCAATTAACAATATCACAATAAACTTTCAATAAGACGACAACTAAATCATTAGGCGTCGGCCACCCACCGCGGAGGCGTCTTGAGGAGCAATTAATAATTATTGCTGCGACTTCCGGCACTTCCGGCCATGGCGGCACTTCCGGTGTTAAACAATGGGTGTGTCAAGAAATGTGACGGTAGAATTCATTCTTAACGTATAACTTACATTTAGAAAGGGGGGGTGTTAATTTGTTAGCATAAATTATGTATAAACCCAAGAAAAAAATTAAATAAAAGTCGACTGTATAGCGACCACCCTAATACATAATAATTAATTAATCCTTTATTGTACAAATAAATTACATTTAAACACACGTTACACAGGACATATACAAGGGTGAGCTTATCTCTAGAAGAGATCTCTTCCAGCCAACCCTAGCTGTGGTGCAATAAACAAGTATGCGGGACTAATAAATTATAAATAATACTATACTAACAAACATATATACACTAATTACCAAGGATTTATATAATTGAAAATAAAATATTATATTATAAATATAAACATACATACATATTAAAAAAAAAAAAAAAAAACTAATTATGTTACTACAACGGTATGTAACCGATTAGCCGTTAGACAGATAATGCTCTTTGAGCTTGTGTTTGAAAGATTCTACCGATGAACTCTCACGAATGCTGGCAGGCAGTCTATTCCACATTCGAGCGGCATATACTGTGAATGATTTATGGTAAAAATTGGAATTACATTGGGGACATAGAAGGGTTCGTGTGTCGCAGGATCGTTTGGGACGGGAAGAGACGGGTATGAGCGTAAAACGGGAACGCAGATAATGAGGGAGCTGGGGGTAGTTAAGTATTTTGAAAAGGAGGGAAAGAATGTGCATATCTCGACGCAGTCGAACTGGGAGCCACTTTAACTTCGACCGAAATTCAGAAACGTGGTCAAATTTACGCAAACCGAATATAAACCGGATTGCCAGATTTTGCAGTCGTTCCAGTTTGTTAAGCAGCTCTTCAGTAGCGTCCAGATAACAAACGTCAGCATAGTCGAGAAGGGGAAGTAGAAGCGACTGAGCGAGCATAATTTTGGTATAGTACGGTAAGAAAAACTGGAGTCGCTTGAGGGAATGGTAGGAGTAGTGCATGCGCCGACTAACTTCATTTACCTGCGCCTTCCAGGACAGTGAACGGTCAAAAACGAGGCCAAGATTTTTAGTTTTTTCAGTATATTCAATATTTACTCCGTCATATGAAATACAGGGGAGACCGCTAACATCCAGTCTGCTGTACAGTCTGCTGCTACCAATGATTATTGCTTGCGACTTAGTTGGGTTCACAAGTAAACCGAATGCCTCAGCCCAAGACTTCACCAAGAGGAGATCCTTATTGATGTCTTCAATAACCGCGTGTGTGTTGGCTGCATCAAAATGTCGATAAAGTTGCATATCGTCTGCATATAGGTGGTACGGGGAAGGTATTACTTTAGTAAGTTCATTTATAAACAATGAAAAAAGGAGAGGTGAGAGTACCCCCCCCTGTGGCACACCCGCAGTTAGAAAAGCCCAATCAGAAAAGCAGTCATCACTCTTAATTCTCTGGCAGCGTTTGCAAAGGTAGTCTGCAAACCAAGCGATCACAGAAGGGGTAATGTTAAGAGAGCGGAGAGTGGCAAGGAGGATGTCATGGTCAACAGAGTTGAAGGCGCTGCTAAAGTCAAGTAGAATTACAATTGTAAGCAAGCGATTATCCATAGCATGTCGAATATCGTCTGTGACTTTTAGCAAGGCGGTTACCGTGCTATGGCCAGGACGAAAACCAGATTGAAACTGACTGATAAGATTATTATGAGAAACGTATGCGGACAATTGTTTTTGAACAGCGCCTTCAAGGACCTTGGAGAGGAATGGAAGGATTGAGATGGGACGATACTGGGACAAATTGGTAGGAGAAGTGGTCTTTGGAATGGGAATTACGTCAGCCAATTTCCACTCATTAGGGAAGACGTTGGTTGCCAGCGAGGAGTTAAAAATGTGAGTAATGATAGGCACAACGTCATCAAGAATAGGTACAAGCATGTCACGGCAAATGCCATCATTGCCCACCGCCTTGGATGTTATGGAGAGAATACCCTTCTTAACCTCCTCTTCAGTGACCTCGCGAAATGAAAAAGGCTCACAGTCAGGGCGGGTAACAGTGTCTAGAAAGGCAAGCGTGGATGCCTTGGTAGAATCAGCAACAGAGACTGGTGAGTTTGCAAAATGCTCGTTAAGCAGCTGAAGATCAGGTAAGTCACAAGTAACGTTGAGGTCTCCACCCACACCAATAGTTCTAAGAAACTTCCAGACCTGACCTGAAGGTAAGTCGTGAATCGAGGAATGAATGTATCGTCTCTTAGCGTCCCGACAGAGTCTGTTACAAAGATTCCGCAGCTTCTTGTAGGAGTGCAGACTGTCATCACTAGGACATCTCTTAAGCACGGATTTGGCTTTATCCCTACGTCGCATAACCTTCTTAATCATTGGCGTAAGCCAAGGCGCAGGAAGGTGTTTTACTCGCACTGCTCTGAGAGGAGCATGATAATTAAACAGCTGTATTATTTGTTTGTTAAAAACTCTGACCTTCTCATTTACAGCGCAAGCTGCAAACAAGGAAGACCAGTCAATCGCAGCAAAATCTTCCCTCAAGCGATCCATACAAATGCTACCAAAACTACGCCGAAGAATGACTTTAGTTTTTGATTTGGGTTTGCGTACACGATAGGACAAATATATGAGGTCATGATATGAGAATGGAGCAGTAGTTTCTATTTCTTATTACTGCCGCCAAGCAGCATTATTTTGCAAGTGTTCTGCTTTAAAGTCAAAGAATTTTGTTTTATTAAAGTAAACTTAGGAATAAGTGCTTCTAAATTAAGCAAATTGTTTTTTAACCATCTAACCATTCTCATCATGATTTATTTGTGGAGAAGAATGGGCGCAAGATAATGCCGCTTTAAAAGAAGAGGTTTAGATCCTAAAATCAACCAGCATTCGGCCAGTGTAGCAGGTTACCGACCGATATGCATATATATACTTTTTATACATAGCACGGCAACACCGCTTCCCCTGATTTTAACTGGGCATAGAGTCCAAACGCAAAGACAACTGGTGCAGCGTGAAAACAACGAAGCATCAGTCACCCTCACCCTGCTGGCCTACAAGTTGCCTCTTTTCACTTGAAGGACCCCATGTCATAGGAAGGAGGAAAAACGTGTGCTGGTGGACTATTCCATCATGTGCTGGCTGAGCTAGGCTGATGATGATGATGATGATGATGATGATGATGATTAATCTCATACAAGTAACAAAAACACAAATGTTGAAAAAATTTCCACGAGCAGGATTTATTACGAAATTCAAATTCAAATTCAAAAATCATTTATTCAGTTTAGGCTACAAGTAGCTCTTATGAATGTCGCTATGCCATCGGCTCGTAAGACTACTCTGGGCGGGAGATCTTGCACTGAGAAGAACCGGCAAGAAACTCAGCAAGTGTCCAGCTCTTTTCTCCCTTACAGCGTCAAAAAAAAAAAATGGAAAATGCCCTATCATAGCAGGACACTATCCATTACAAATAAACACAAAAAATATAGAAGACAACCACAACATGTAAAAAAACAAAAAAAATAAACAAATCTAATATATCAAATTTACATCCGGTATAAGTTTCAATTTCCACAATGTCATACAGTACCACTACAGTACTCTGATGATCGGATGTTAATGACGGTAGTCGTTGACATTGAATGGACGCTTTTGGCTTTCAAAGTAAAAAAGTAAATAGTGTTAAAAATTTAAGCGGGCTGGTTAGAACCACGTTAGCTCAATTGGGAGAACACCTGACCCGGTAAATCAGAAGGGTGCAGGTTCAAATCCTGCTCGTGGAAATTTTTTCAACATTTGTGTTTTTGTAATTTGTTCGCAAGAAAATTTGCGTTAAAAATTATATCAACAAACAAAAACATCTTATACAAGTACTTTATACTGCAAGCCCATCGCTTATGAAACCTTAATTCCTTAAACTTACGGGCCACGTACGCTAACGTTTATAGCTCACGTTGAGACAATAACGGTGCACCTACCGTATGGGAATTCTGAACGTAAACTAAATCTGAGCTTTTGTTATAGACTCGCAATTATAGTTGGAATAGCACTGTTATTTTCGCTTGACTCATTCAAACTGTTTATGTCAGGCAGATCCCATACACCACATCACCAGCCCATATACGTCCCCACTGCTGGGGCATGAGCCTTCCCTATGGATGGATAGGAAGAACGGGCCATACACGACCACGCGGGTCCAGTGCGGGTTGGCGGTAGGCAGAGCCCATAAGTGGTGTTTATATAAGTAGTAACTTTTAACGGCTCGGTGGCCGAGTGGCAGAGTGCTCGGTCCGATACCCGAAGGTCCCGGGTTCAATGCCCAGGTCGGGCAAAATGTATTTAGGATTTTTCGATGCATACCCCGGGTTTTTGATCACCAACCCGCATTTGGCCAGCGTGGTGATTAAGCCATTACCCATCAATTGTATCGATGACTTGATTTCAATGATGGAGGCCTTTGCCCAGCAGTGGGACAGTCATAGGCTGTTTACTTTTATTTATATTTTAATATTACTGTTTATCTTATTTTATTTATTTTCAATGTTATGTTTACATCATAAATTAAACAGCACTTGAAAAAGACAACCTGATCCTCTCGTGGAACTCAAACCCACGACCTTTCGCAATCTGGGTGACAGCAGTTCTCGCTAAGCTACAGAGTTGTGGTTTTCCCTAACGATTTTTAGTCAGCCGTGTTGTTTTATTTCATCAATGTTTAGTTAATATAACATCTTTTTTATTTTTTTTAGTAGAAAAATATCCTTATCCAAATTTAAATAATCCTCAATATATTTTACAAGCTAAAATAAAGATATTTAAACCTTTTATTAGATAAATGACCAGTGTTGCTTTTGCGAAAACATACATGTATTGACTTAACAAATAATTACTTCCAACTCCACTCCCCCGTCACACGGATGCGACCGGGCATCAAACCCCGCGTCTCCCGTAACACATCATTAATCTCTGATCTATGTGACATTTAATTACCTAAAACACCATATATTACGACTTCTTCCGTCCCTTGTTCTATGGTAAATGTTTTTTGCCATTCGATTTCAGCTCTTACAGCCTGATGTTAGGGTGTATGATAGTTTTGTAATTATCACTGTCTATCTTATTGCTTCACGCCTCGGATTTTATTGCTGTCGGTATGAGACAGCGCATTATGATCCTATGTCTTAAGTTTTATTGAATTTCGTATGAGTATTGCTATTGGCATTCGCTAAATAACATTGTATTGTTCATTGGCATTAAACCAAGTCAAAGACTGGCGTTTGTTAAAGCAAATTACATAATGCTACGTCAAGCAAGCATACTATTACGTCTCGTCCGATGGAAAGCGAACACCGCAGCTGTTAGACGCTTGTGACATCAAGGGCATATCACACTGCACCAGTACTGTAGCCGATCTGACACCTCAGCTCCTATACTTCCATGTAGGTAATTCCTAATACGATGACCAGCTTTTGCGAAAGTTGCTTAACTTCAGCAATGCTTTGTTGTATTCCGGCAGCTACAGATAAGGTAGCCAGTGCCTCACTAGTTGAGGATCCCGGATGAAGTGCGCTTCCATCATTGGCCTTATCATCACTTAACATCAGGTGAGATCAAGGCACTGTGCTTACCCGTTAATATAAAAAATAAAAAAATAAAAATAGTAGACCTAGTGCGCTTATCACAACGCCATTGAGCTCCTCTTGTTCATCACTATGAACAAGAGGAGCTCAATGGATCACTATCCTACGTTCTAGCGATAACAATTATGTTCTATTCCTTGAAATCGGAGCTCTGGGTCTCACCACAAGACTATACCTATAAACAATTGTTAATAAAACAATAAAACATGCCTATGTCGAAGCTCGATAGCGCACTGGTTATAGCGCCCGGTCTGTGATTGCTAAGATTAAGCAACTTTAGCAAAGGCCGGTCATCGGATGGGTGACCAAAAATTTATCATCTCGAGCTCCTCCGTGCTTCGTAAGGCACGTAAAGCCACGTTATCAACCACCAATCCGCACTGGGCCCGCGTGGTGGTTTATGGCCCGTTTTCCCTATTCATCTATAGAGAAGGCTCGTGCCCCAGCAGTGGACATAAAATGAGCTGATGATGATGATGAAACTGAACAAATGATTATGATGTTTTAATAATCGGACCTCAAACTCTGAGTCTTCACAGGTTTATATAAACATGTCTATATCGACAAAGGAACTATTTTAGTGATTTAAAAGCACACACCAGCCTTTTTGCCTTTTGCATTTCCTAATAAAAGTGCGCCGGCGCGCGGTGAATGTTTGACAAATACTAGACATTTCACAGTCTGGTGACTGCCTTTGTGACTATTCACAATGGACGCGGGTGTTCTAATGGTGGGTGTTTGTATCAGCGATACAATGGCGGATTGATAGACTGCAGAAAGGTCATTAACTCTTTCAGGTAGATGTTATATTGCCCATATATGTTTAAAGTTATTTTTTTGTGAACTAAAGACTCTACAGACGTATTCGAATGTTGGTTCTAGTGGAGAGGTGTTGTGATACTTAAACCATTTTATAGTAAGCATTTCACTGCGCTATCACCGATGTTAAGTGAAGATGTGGACTACAATGGAACTGTTTTTATAGTATCCAAGAATAACTAACTTAACAAACTAACTCCTGATTACCTCATAAGTAGATGATACTTTATAGATATAGTTTTCATGAGTTTCATCATCATCATCATCATCATCTCAGCCAAAAGACGTCCACTGCTGGACAAAGGCCTCCCCCAAGGATCTCCACAACGACCGGTTTTGTGCTGTTCGCATCCAGCGGTTTCCCGCGACCTTCATTCATGAGTTTAGTTTTAAGTAATTTAATTTAATATGTATAGCTATTATGTGTGTGTAGATATATTATCTTACAAGTTATATACATAGAATTCATAGATAAATTTAAATATTTATATTACATTGTTATTTAATTTTGTTATGAAGTCAATATAATGTCTTGGCTGACTTCACTAGATATATGTGTACACACGTCAAAAAGTAGGTAAGAGATACTGTTCGTTAGTTTTCTTTACGCAATAAAGTACTTAAAGTAAGTAAGCTTATCTTCATTCTGAACTCGAAGGAGATTAAGTTTTGTTGATTGGGAAATACATCCGTAGACAATAGATAGCTGTTTGCGTTTTAAAAAAGCAAGCAAGGTTTGCGCTGTATAGTCTCAGGGATGGCTGAAAATAAACAACTTATGGTATAGAACATCGAAACTGTAAAGTAGCCAGTAGGTTTATATCTAGCATTTCCTTTGCTTCCTCCGAATTATATTTTATATTAAATATAAATCCACAGATGTAACATTAGTCTTACTCTCCGATGAGCAATGTGCTTGGTATCGGACATTTATTTGATGTGAACCGACCGTTGGTGATAAATGTACGCGGCTCGCGTCACCGAGCACGCCTGCGCTCATTTTAAAACTATGTGCAATATCTGCTTGTTTTTATTGTCACTAAGGTGTAATACTTGTTAAATCAGTGATTTATATCTTGTTCAATTAATATACCTAAAAGATTTTATGTGTCCGCCACATATTGAAAAATACCTGAATAGTATAACAAATATAATAACAAGTATACTATTTATGTGACACGGTTTTTTATGTAAACTGTTCCATTTAATAAATCAATATTTAAATGTTATCTATTTTCCATTTTGTTAAAAAATATTTTAAATAATCTGAAACTGACGTTTCAAATTAATGCATTTTTTCAATACTTTTTACTCTGTTATCAAATAATTATTTTTTTTGTTATTTTAAATTAACAATACTGTAGCTATTGTGTATGTTTTTTTAATAACTTGCTTTTTACATTGTTGTGTTCCGTCAGTACAAAGTGAAACTAAATACGATCCTCGGTGGCTGAGGGTAAAGTGCGCTAGTATCTCCAGCTATATTACCACAGTATAGGTAATTGTAAACAATTCCTTATACTGTGATATTACGATGTTTGGTTTCTTAAAAAACCTTCAAATTTAGGCTTAGGGCTTTGTTTACTTTCAAATTAGAACTCAGTGTTATAAAAATCAAAATTTTAAATATTGCCACCTTTACGTTGATGCCGCTCGTGACATCAGGGATGGTAACAGGTTCTCAATAGAGAATAAATCAAAGAGGTTCCAATGCTATAAAAAGAAAAAAACCCTTGCCTTAACTAAAAAAATTAAAGCCTTTTGCTTCTTGGCGGGAAAGTAAAGCGTCATGTCTGCGGTTTTGTTTTATTTTCTAAAATTTGTGTTATGTCGAATATTAATGTGAAATAATGGTGGATTATTAACCGTTAAGTGTTCGTGAGTGTGCATAAGTGTTGGCAAATGAAACAAAACAGTGCAACGGCACTTTTCAAATTCTCTCAAGAAGCTCGCGTGAGGACTTACAAAAGCCCCACATCTTTACTGAGATACTCGAGGGGTTTCTCACTTCCCATTTCTAATATCATTCGTCATCATCACATAAGGAAATATTGTTTATTTATGTATTGCTTGTAAGAAAAATTACTTTGACACTGGCTAAATGTGCTAATCGCACGAAGCCATCAACTAAAAAAAAAAAAGAGTATTGGAATTTCGAACACCTTGAAACGCGAAATCAGTGGGATACGAGATAACCAATGGATTCATCTTCATACGTTACAATTACGAGCAAAACCGATACGCGCGGCCATTCGTTATCATTAGCGCGTATTCTGACTTCTGTACTGAGATTTATGGCGGCGACTGCGCATCATAATTTAGCCGAAAATCATAATATTTAGTCGATTTCGGACTTTCGATAATAAAATACCTTATCTACAAGTTCTGTAAAAGTCTTTAGACATTATGCTAAAATAGATGGGTCCATGAAGGTGGTCGAAGATCGTCACTGACTGGTTTCCATGTGACGGACACCGGAGACGTGGCAGGCCTAAACGGAGATGGGGGGGGGGGGGGTACTTGGCCCTTTTTTTTTGTAGGAGTGGTATGAGGTGGCCCAGGATAAAGACTTGTGGAGACGCAGAGGGGAGGCCTTTGTCAATCAGTGACAAATTAAACGCATTACACTGTATCGGATAACTCTAAAAAACAACGTTTGTTTTTAGTTATTAATTAGAAGAACATGTATAACTGGTATACATCGCGTGTTGATTCCGGTTACTTAAACTTATTCACACTTAAAGATAGAGCAAAAACTTAGGTAAGCAAATGTTCAATTATCTGAATAAATTCTTGTATATTACTAGATAAAAAAAACACTGAAACTACACACATGTTTCGATTCTTATTTAAAACATGTTTAAAACTAAACTAAGTACTATGCTTATTTATGTCCTTACATACACATTCACATTGACAGAACGAACCCTTTCCCCCGCAACCAATCGTAAATATATCTCTGTGGCTATTAGTTCGATAAAATTCAACTAAAACGATAAATAAAAGCGACTTTGACGGATCGCCAGTTTCCCTCGAAAAGAATACGACGATAGAACCGCGTTTTCGTCCGGAAAAATAGCAAGTACTCAACATCACCCTTAACACTGTACATATAAGAGCTACGGCTTGAAGCTGAAACCGGGATACGTTAACTGACTTCTATCATACAACCGTTTAAGGGTGGATTCACAGTGAACGAACGTGCGAAGATGAAAGGATAATTTTGTAATGTCACTTGTATCTGTGCCGCGTGGGAGCATTTGTCCGAAACTAAACTTGTTTACCGGTGCCGTCTGAATAAAACATTAGTAAATGAAAATGTTCACAAATCGAATTGAGATCCGACGATTCGTCTTGTTTGTTTTTTTTATTGTTAATGATATCGTGTTTCAGTTGTTTTGTAGACAAATTAATGACAAAAATAATATTTTAAGACTTATTATAATAAAAAAATATTAACTAAAAATTATTGTATTAATAATTTTATTTATCTTATCTTATATCCTTTTTTATGTTTATGTTTATCTTATCTTTTAATATGTTTATCTACAAAAAAAAATATTTTCTACGTCAATGTTACTCGTTCTACGTAATAAACGTATAAGGGGATAAGTTGAATAAATAACTGATAAACTAACTAACTAATTAACCATGCTTACTAATGCGAATAAGTGGGATCCCACAACAACATAACTTCAGAAGCAAGAAGGAGCTCCAGATGTTTTAATTTTGTAACCTATCTCGTTTCCCAAAAGCGGTTTAACTTACAGGATCACAAACGAGCTAACAGACTCCTTGAATTAGTTCTTGCAATTTATTGTAATTAGCAATGGAGCAATGGAGAGGGCTATGCTCGGGGTTTCTCGGCGTGATCGAATCAGAAATGAGGAGATCCGCAGAAGAACAAAGTTAACCGACATAGCCCGAAAAGTTGTTACGCTCAAGTGGGCATTGCTCGCAGGACTGATGGCCGCTGGGGAGGGATAGTCCTGGAGTGGCGACCGCGTACCGGAAAGCGCAGTGTGGGCAGGCCTCCAACAAGATAGACGATCTGGTGAAGGTCGCGGGAAGCCGCTGGATACGAGCAGCACAAAACCGGTCGTTGTGGAGATCCTTGGGGGAGGCCTTTGTCCAGCAGTGGACGTCTTTTGGCTGAGATGATGATGATTGTAATTAGAAATGTTTCAAAAATGTAAACAACAAATCTGTTCACAATTTACAACACTGTCGCGACTCCATTACCCAGCTTTGTATTTACATTTTAATTGTTTCCTCTATTTGAGATAAGCTCTGATTTTTTTCTTCCCATACAATTAAAAACCAACCAACCAACGGCCGGACTGGCGAGAGGTGGCTGAGGACAGAGCAGAGTGGCGAAATCTCGTGTCCGAGGCCAAGATCCACTTCGGGCCCCTGAGCCAGCGCAGTAGTAGTATACAATTAGTCATACCTACGACGGTCAGTAGTAATACCTACGACGGTACGGCTGCTATTGTTGTTTTTATATTTTTATTATTATTTTTTTCATTTTGTGTATTACGGTTTTGTTGCTATCGCAGCATCATTTAAACCGGTTCCGACGGAAGATCAGCGCTAACCTCAAGGCTAGCATCTTGCTGAGTCGGAACCGTTTTGGGACTCCTGTTTTATTTTTTAATTCTACTTTTTGTATATGTTTAAACTGTTCTGTCTGTTTTCATTTCATTTCATTTCAATTAAATGATTCTAATATGAAACTGAGTCGATATCAATAAAAGTTAGTCATTTTATGTACTCTTCACATAAGTGTGAAGTGTGAGTTACCAACAGTTATGCCAAAATGGTTTTTACAAAAAAAAAAACTGTTTCTGTGTATCTCTTATGGTTTCAGAATTCCTCTACCGTCCCGTTTAAATAAAACACTGTAGGTATAGTGTGAGCAATAAAATGTTATCAAAGTCTATCTACCTCTTTTCTATCTAACAAATGGCAACCCTATTCAAATTGAAACTGTCAATATCAAACCAAAAATCTAAATAGAAAAGTAGGTACTAAATCGAAATATTCTTTACTCAAATGCAAATGCAACTCGGAGTGATTCCATAAGTTTCGAACTTCGCTGTGGAAATGCCGGTTTTTCCTTTAAGGCTAAGTATAAACAGGGATGTAAAGCAAACGTGTCATAAACAATATTAAATTCTAGAAGTTTCCCAGTCGCCCGGACTAACTCCGGGAATATTACTTACTTTTGACACACGGAACCTGACTTTTGCATTTGCTGCTAACCGCGGAGTAAGAAACACAAACATTCGGATTAACTACTTTACTTTAAATATTTTATTCTGCTTGAAAAAAAGATAAAGTGTTAAGAAAATCCACGAGCGGGATTTGAACCCGCACCCCATAAAATGCTGGGTCAGGTGCACTAACAACTATGCTATCGTGGCTCTAACCAACCCGCCAAAGTTATCAGCTCAACATTATCTACTCTTACTCTGTAAGCCAAAGGAGCCCTATTCAATGTCAACAACTACTACGTCATCAACACCCGATCTTAATATTTTTACAGATATTAAAGATCAGTTAGGAATTAGGCAAGCTATTTATGGTTATGGTGATTAAAATAAAATTTGCGTAAAATTCTCCTCCTATAGCAGCGCCACCTACCGGGTCCAATTGTAAATCTAAACCATTCTCGAATCCACTTGGACTTACACAGAAAACTTCACCCAAATCGGTCCAGCCGCTTAGAAGGAGTTCAATGACACACACACGCACAGAAGATTTATATATATAAAGGTGATCATTTTATTCTGTTTTTTTTTTCTTGTAAGCTTGTTGTCTTCATCTTACCTTATGTTAACTCATGATAAGGCCAAAGGTAGAAGCTCTCTTTACCCGGAATCCTCAACTAATGATGCTCATATCGTCTGATAGTATCACGATGAAGAGTCTCTAAGCCTAATTCTTCATCATCGTCAGCATCACCAGCTCATTTTTATGTCCCCACGCGTTGTGATGGACTTACAAGCTACTGCGCCATCTCGCTAGATATTTTACCTCACACAATATCCCTACTACGTATACATTAAGTAGTTACTATAGTAATACCACTAACACTGCTTCGGTTTTAAAGGTTAACATACAAAATACGATGCGGAAGGAGCTCGATGGCGCAGTGGTTAACGCGCCCGGTCTGCGAGTGCTGAGGTTAAGCAACTTTCGCAAAGGCCAGTCATCGGATGAGTGATCAAAATTTTATCATCTCGAGCTCCTCCGTGCTTCGGAAGGCACGTACAGCCGTTGGTCCCGGCTGCATTAGCAGTCGTTAACAATCACCGCCCGCTTGGTGTTTTAAGGATTTGTTCGACCAATTTCACCAAAGCATAGGGAAGGCTCGTGTCCCAGCAGTGGGGACATAAAATGAGCTGATGATTATAATGATTAAAAATACTTTTATGTAACACATAATCTAGATTTTTACTATATTATTTTCAAGTGCTAAACTGTTGCACTAAATATTTAGAAAATTTATAAAATACAGTGAAACAATCCCGGTAGCATAGCGGTCAGTGCAGCCGCCCGGATTGCGGAAGACCCAGGTTCGATTCCTGGCTGGGTTGGGTAGGCGTTTAATTATTTTACTGTATTTTATAAATTTTATAAATACATAATCTAGACTTGAAAACTTATAAGTTAAACAAGTTTGCTTTTCATAGTGAATCAGTAAATTACTGTTTCAAGACCCAGGTCAACACCTCATCTTCGTACATCCAAGAGATCCGAAGTTAGCACAAGCTACGTAGCTAAAATATCAAGATCGGTTCGTCGAAGTCGCCGAACGGCAAGCATGATTTATGTGCCGTGTGTACAGTAACTGTGCAGATATGCTAATGCAACACATCTGATGAGATTTGCATATGCTATGCAGCTCGTAGCGTAAGTAGAGATTAGAGTGTGCATGGATTTGTGTTGATGCTGAGGAGCTTTGCTGTTTAAGACAATTTGATGTTTAGTTGATTTAGTCAAGATTGCTTGACTCTAACTTGAGAGTAAAAAAGCACCAACGTACTAAAAGTTTATTTTTAGCGCTTCGGAAGCTTTTAGAATTTTTTTTAATTCTTCTTAATTTACCGTAGAAAAAACTCGTGTAGTTTACTTATTTTAATGTTTAGACTTTTCCTTCTTTTTTCATTGCAAAGGGGTAATTTTTTTATGTTGTTCAGCCACCAAACGAGCACCTTGCTAACGTTAAGGACAGCGACCACAACAACTCATAAATGCTTGTTACACCAAGAGAATCAGGCACAAAAAAGGCACATAAATATTAACCTTTCAATAGTTACTAAGACGGAGCAAAATATGTATATCCAAATGAGTTTTTCTCCGGTTCTTCTCAAGTACAACACAGGATAGCTCGATGGCGCAGTGGTTAACGCACCCGGTCTGCGATTGCTGAGGTTAAGCAACTTTGCAAAGGCCGGTCATCGGATGGGTGACCAAAAATGTATCATCTCGAGTTCCCCTGTGCTTCGAAAGGCACGTAAAGCCGTTGGTCCCGGCTGCATTAGCAGTCGTTAACAACCACCAATCCGCACTGGGCCCGCGTTGTGGTTTATGGCCCGTTCTCCCCATCCATCCATAGGGAAGGCTTGTGCCCCAGCAGTGGGAACATAAAATGAGCTGATGATGATGACAAGACAGGTGCATTTTCGACCAATAGCTTTATAAGCCATCACCAACTATCACTATTTGTAGTACCTATCAAGAAAAATATCATAATTTGACTATGAATACTAACTCTGCTCCGCTGTCTCTCTCTCTCTCTCTCTCTCTCTGCACTGAAACTTTAAACCGAACGGCGTAAACCGTAAAATCAAATTTTAACGGTCACGTCAAAAAAGCGATTAAATTTATTCACGTGTGCTAAACGCCGCATAAAAGTTAACTCTAAACAGTTATGGCGTTATAAAACTGTTACCGAACTGTGTCGTTATTGCCACTAACGGTTTACGGTTAAATTTAACTGGGACGCGTGACTGTTTTTTTGAGATACCTTCCGTGGTCCGGTTTGTCACGTCCTGGCAGTTAAGGCTTTTATTGTGTGGTTCCAAGTTATCGGTACATGATAAAAACTGTTTTATTATTGCAGCTTGATGTTACTGGAAGGCTGATTTGGTTTGCTTTTATCGTCAGCCTATATAAATCCCCAATTTCTCAGCTCAGATCTTTCTAGATGTACGTGGGAAGACATATTGTCCAAATGTCATCAGTCTGGATCAATAAAATAAAATGAGGAAAGCTAAATCACTCAGATAAATTGTGTGGGACATTTATATTATTATGACAATTATTTTGAAAGATACAAAATGCTCACTAATTGAGTTTATTTGATTAAAGAAACTCTGACTTTCAAGTTTCTTATTTTTGGTGACGGTTTTCTGATTTTTAGTATAGTAACAGTAGGTACTGCTTTAGTAAATGATTTGTAGTCAGTGATAATTGAGAGAAATTACAAAATGTAGGTAATTGAAACATTCACGTAAGCCTTTTGAACTATCACCTATTAATATGATACGGATTTATCGTACGAGCGATCTCTTTGCGTACTCTGTTTACCATTCAATATTCATACTCCACAGACGATCTCACATGTTTGTTGCTGCATTAGCGATGTTCTATCAAAAACCAGCAAATATTAACCATTAATCAATGTAAATTAACCTTTGCTGGGTTATATTAAAGTGTAGTTTGAATATCATGTTGCGTTGGTCAACATTATTGAATTATTCTCTTTGACAAGCCTGCGTGTTTGTGGATCCCTTTCGATGCGAAGATCAGTGATATGATTCAATGGTTTAGCATTGGGTTGATGTTGATTTACATGTGACATGCGTAAAAGGCACACACTCATAAAATTATAATATGGTCGTTATTACTTTATTTACTTGGGGTATGGACTAATCCATATTGATTCAGGAGCTTTATACATGTTCAAAAGTTTTGTTTACATAATCTTTGTCATCATCAGCCTATCTAGTCCACTGCTGGACATAGGCCTCTCTTGCCAGCCACCTTGCGGAGATCGTCGCTCCACCTAGTCTGGAACGTCCTACACTACGTTTGCCGATACGCGGTCTCCATTCAAGAACTCGTAACTCTTGTTACAGTCATAATAATTAATAATTAAACGAACTTACCTTGTAAAGTTCGATTATAATTATACGAGTATCACGAAGAAGATGATTACCAGTTAACATGCAGCAGTACGTAGTCTGATGCAGTCCTTGTCACATATTTTAAAGCTACTAAAGAAAAAAAAAAATATCTCTGTCTCACTCCCTGCCGCCCTACACAGCCGGTCGCCAGATGGCCGCCATTAATTTTAGAGGTAACTGAAATCAAATTTTTCAAAGGGGTAAGGAAGGAGAATGTATTCGAAGTTGGGTTGGGTGGGAGTATGGTAATCATCTTCTTCGTGATACTCGTATAATTATAATCGAACTTCACAAGGTAAGTTCGTTTAATTATTAATTATACTTCGTATCTCTTCGAAGATGATTACCAGTTAACATGCAGATGTTTAGAGCTTCAAAAGAAAAATTTGATTTGTTACATGAAGAGTTCTTATGAAATCTTTGCAGACTGCCTATAATATATAGGAAAACACTCATTTTAACAACAACATTTTAAGCAAATAACAAAAACACTCATTTTAACAACAACATTTTAAGCAAATAACAAAAAGTGATTTATACATTATTTACAGAAAACGATACCCATCTAACTTTTCTAGTATTATTATTGTAAAAATGTACACAAATTTATGTTTTATGTATTAAAGAAAAGAAAAAGATTTGCTAATTTGTTATTGTCTACAGATGTACTGATATCTCGATTATAATATTTACGGGAAATCTTGCCCGCAGTCCCACCCACGGTTAATCCAAAAGTGGCGCGCGGCCGAGGTGGCCGCGTGTGCTGCGTGCACTAAACAGACCTGTATACCATATATGTTCCACTTTTATGCTTATTGTACTTTTTCTCAACTCTCATCATTCTAATATTTAAAGTTTTGTTTGTTTTGACTGTAAAGCCTGTGCTGGACATATATTGGGATTTTCTTTAATTGAAGGAAGTCGACAAGTGGTTGGTAGGCGCTGGGTCTGTATGTTTTAATTAGATCAATGATTTTTATTGATATGTAATACTTTTTAACAAGACATATGTTTTAATTTTTCATTAAACTTTGCATTCGCTGAGCAGATGCAATTGCAAGTAATGTAATTATTTTAAGTGATAAATTACAAAAACTTAAATTATGAAATGGGTAAACATCACTTTAACAATAGGACATAAGATTTGGGTTCCATGTATCATGATATTTTGGCTTAGGAGATCTTTACTCGGAAACGCCCTTTAACAGTCTAGTAATCATACCATGTGAGGATACTGAAGTGTTTAAACTATAGTTGATTTTGCCGTATCCACTAGCTCTTGATATTAAATGTTGTGTAAAATATATATAAATATACTTATCAAATAATTGTAATAATTAGCTTGGCAAAACTCCCGCCAAGTCTTTAAAGATGAGTTAAATTGATTCAACGTGGTTTCAGAAAAAGAAGCCATATTAAAAAAAAAAAAAGACATGGAGCTCCTCTTTTCAAAAGAGCTTGCCGGATAATAAAAGGAGGATATAGCAATGACGTATTTGGCTCAAATATAATTTCGTGAGAAACAAACCTTTTTTGATACTTAAGGTGCCACTTCTGAAATGACCAGTGTGGCACGACAACAATGCCTTCCGCTTCCAATTTAATTTTTAAATATTTTTTTGGTAATGAAGTGACACGGTAGGAATGCGAAAAAAGTAAGCAATGCACTGGCATTGCTTACTCTTTTCCTGTAACTGTACTGGTAAATTCATTAATTCGGATTGAGGATGAAGGTTCCATGAAGCGCATTTCTAGCATTTGTCATTTTATAAGCTGGTAAAAGGTCAAAGTTCGGCTAGCGAAATGTTCTTATGATTGGTATAAGCGCATATCCAGCAAGTTACCATTCGGTATCAACATTTAACTGACGTGACGCACGATCGACACGATCAATCCGAATAAGTATATTAGATATAAATATGAGAAGTAAATGTTTCTAATGCATGGATATCAGCTTTTAATTCAAGTTGACCATATCATATTTGTTTTTTCGAATCAGAAAGAAACTACTTTCTACTTGTTATTACTGGAATAATAAAAACTAAATATTTTTCCCACTTCAACAATTTTTTGTAAACCCAGCCATAACGAACTGCTGGGCGTGCTAAGGTCAGAAGTTCAATAAATTCTGAAAGTTATCATAAAGTAAATTTGTTGGTATTGAGCAACTTAATTACCTTATCCTTTATTCAAGATTAATTTTATCTGTTAAATATTTTGTCATGGTTGTTGTATTCAATAAAAAAATGCACAATATGCTAGGCACTATCTGACACAATACAGGCCTTAGAAGCACAGAATAGATATAGGATATTTACTCATGTGTTAGAAGTTTCGTGTAAACAAAATGGTGCAGTACACAAAACAAGTAAAATACAAAAAAGTAGTAAGATTAATTTGTGTAAAGAACGATCTTCAATAATCATACATGCTAAAAAGTAAGTATATTGTTCTATTATTGCCATGTTAGTCATTTTGATTCATGAGTTTCAAAACCGTACGGTCTTGCTCATCACTCATTGCTCATGGCTCATAAAACTCATTGAAAATCTTCAATGTTAAAGTGTTCATGATTAACCTTTTAGATTTAGTATAAGCTGTGTTTGCCGTTCAGTTTAGAAACAGTAAAAATTGCTGAAATATATTAGTTTTGCGCACGGACTGCAAGTTGAAGTAAAACTAGACTTAGTAAGATTAGAAATGCAACCGTCAATAATTTCGGCCTCTTTTAGTGTACAGCTCTTGTTTTGTAGTAGGTTGTATTCTATTGGATATCTATTAAAGAATTTTTGTTGCCATTGACCCAAGATAAAATTATAGGGTCGTTACTAACTAACTAACATTTAGGAACTAGGTACCGCTGAAGTAAAGTTCTCCTCCCACGATTTCGTTGCGTGGTCTTCGAGCTGTAGTTGTTTCGGTTGCAAAACGCCAAAGCTGGAGCCGCCTGCTCCTTCTCGGTATGGGGCACGCTCGTGACTCGGTGGCTGATGCTTGCGGCGCCCCCTTACGTTTAGAGTCGAGCCGAGTAGATGACTTTTAATGTTTCGTAAAATCGGAACTTAACAATTATGTATCTATTCTAGTGTTGAAACAAAAAATTAAACAAAAGGCAATTAAACATACATAGCATTATAGTGTCTGTGTCGTTCACAAAACGATATACGTGAAGTAAATACAAAATTATCCTCAACACGGTTTACGTGGAGTTTAGCAGACAATCCTCAACAATACTTACGTGGAGATCTGCAGACAATCCTCAACACGTTTAAGTGGAGCTTAGCAGACAATTCTCAACACGATTTACGTGGAGCTTAGCAGATAATCCTCAACACGATTTACGTGGAGTTTAGCAGACAATACTCAACACGACTTACGTGGAGATCTGCAGACAAGCCTCAACACGTTTTACGTGGAGCTTAGCAGAAAATCCTCAACACGATTTACGTGGAGTTCTGCAAACAATCCTCAACACGATTTACGTGGAGTTTAGCAGACATTTCTCAACACGACTTACGTGGAGATCTGCAGACAATCCTCAACACGATTAACGTGGAGTTTTGCAGACAATCCTCAACACGATTAACGTGGAGTTCTGCAGACAATCCTCAACACGATTTACGTGGAGTTTAGCAGACAATCCTCAACACAATTTACGTTGAGTTTAGCAAACAACCCTCAACACGACTTGCGTAGAGATATGTGTATTCATTCCATTTCATTTCAATTCATTTTAATTAATTTGATTTGATTTGATTTGATTTGATTTGATTTGATTTGATTTGATTTGATTTGATTTGATTTGATTTGATTTGATTTGATTTGATTTGATTTGATTTGATTTGATTTGATTTGATTTGATTTGATTTGATTTGATTTGATTTGATTTGATTTGATTTGATTTGATTTGATTTGATTTGATTTGATTTGATTTGATTTGATTTGATTTGATTTGATTTGATTTGATTTGATTTGATTTGATTTGATTTGATTTGATTTGATTTGATTTGATTTGATTTGATTTGATTTGATTTGATTTGATTTGATTTGATTTGATTTGATTTGATTTGATTTGATTTGATTTGATTTGATTTGATTTGATTTGATTTGATTTGATTTGATTTGATTTGATTTGATTTGATTTGATTTGATTTGATTTGATTTGATTTGATTTGATTTGATTTGATTTGATTTGATTTGATTTGATTTGATTTGATTTGATTTGATTTGATTTGATTTGATTTGATTTGATTTGATTTGATTTGATTTGATTTGATTTGATTTGATTTGATTTGATTTGATTTGATTTGATTTGATTTGATTTGATTTGATTTGATTTGATTTGATTTGATTTGATTTGATTTGATTTGATTTGATTTGATTTGATTTGATTTGATTTGATTTGATTTGATTTGATTTGATTTGATTTGATTTGATTTGATTTGATTTGATTTGATTTGATTTGATTTGATTTGATTTGATTTGATTTGATTTGATTTGATTTGATTTGATTTGATTTGATTTGATTTGATTTGATTTGATTTGATTTGATTTGATTTGATTTGATTTGATTTGATTTGATTTGATTTGATTTGATTTGATTTGATTTGATTTGATTTGATTTGATTTGATTTGATTTGATTTGATTTGATTTGATTTGATTTGATTTGATTTGATTTGATTTGATTTGATTTGATTTGATTTGATTTGATTTGATTTGATTTGATTTGATTTGATTTGATTTGATTTGATTTGATTTGATTTGATTTGATTTGATTTGATTTGATTTGATTTGATTTGATTTGATTTGATTTGATTTGATTTGATTTGATTTGATTTGATTTGATTTGATTTGATTTGATTTGATTTGATTTGATTTGATTTGATTTGATTTGATTTGATTTGATTTGATTTGATTTGATTTGATTTGATTTGATTTGATTTGATTTGATTTGATTTGATTTGATTTGATTTGATTTGATTTGATTTGATTTGATTTGATTTGATTTGATTTGATTTGATTTGATTTGATTTGATTTGATTTGATTTGATTTGATTTGATTTGATTTGATTTGATTTGATTTGATTTGATTTGATTTGATTTGATTTGATTTGATTTGATTTGATTTGATTTGATTTGATTTGATTTGATTTGATTTGATTTGATTTGATTTGATTTGATTTGATTTGATTTGATTTGATTTGATTTGATTTGATTTGATTTGATTTGATTTGATTTGATTTGATTTGATTTGATTTGATTTGATTTGATTTGATTTGATTTGATTTGATTTGATTTGATTTGATTTGATTTGATTTGATTTGATTTGATTTGATTTGATTTGATTTGATTTGATTTGATTTGATTTGATTTGATTTGATTTGATTTGATTTGATTTGATTTGATTTGATTTGATTTGATTTGATTTGATTTGATTTGATTTGATTTGATTTGATTTGATTTGATTTGATTTGATTTGATTTGATTTGATTTGATTTGATTTGATTTGATTTGATTTGATTTGATTTGATTTGATTTGATTTGATTTGATTTGATTTGATTTGATTTGATTTGATTTGATTTGATTTGATTTGATTTGATTTGATTTGATTTGATTTGATTTGATTTGATTTGATTTGATTTGATTTGATTTGATTTGATTTGATTTGATTTGATTTGATTTGATTTGATTTGATTTGATTTGATTTGATTTGATTTGATTTGATTTGATTTGATTTGATTTGATTTGATTTGATTTGATTTGATTTGATTTGATTTGATTTGATTTGATTTGATTTGATTTGATTTGATTTGATTTGATTTGATTTGATTTGATTTGATTTGATTTGATTTGATTTGATTTGATTTGATTTGATTTGATTTGATTTGATTTGATTTGATTTGATTTGATTTGATTTGATTTGATTTGATTTGATTTGATTTGATTTGATTTGATTTGATTTGATTTGATTTGATTTGATTTGATTTGATTTGATTTGATTTGATTTGATTTGATTTGATTTGATTTGATTTGATTTGATTTGATTTGATTTGATTTGATTTGATTTGATTTGATTTGATTTGATTTGATTTGATTTGATTTGATTTGATTTGATTTGATTTGATTTGATTTGATTTGATTTGATTTGATTTGATTTGATTTGATTTGATTTGATTTGATTTGATTTGATTTGATTTGATTTGATTTGATTTGATTTGATTTGATTTGATTTGATTTGATTTGATTTGATTTGATTTGATTTGATTTGATTTGATTTGATTTGATTTGATTTGATTTGATTTGATTTGATTTGATTTGATTTGATTTGATTTGATTTGATTTGATTTGATTTGATTTGATTTGATTTGATTTGATTTGATTTGATTTGATTTGATTTGATTTGATTTGATTTGATTTGATTTGATTTGATTTGATTTGATTTGATTTGATTTGATTTGATTTGATTTGATTTGATTTGATTTGATTTGATTTGATTTGATTTGATTTGATTTGATTTGATTTGATTTGATTTGATTTGATTTGATTTGATTTGATTTGATTTGATTTGATTTGATTTGATTTGATTTGATTTGATTTGATTTGATTTGATTTGATTTGATTTGATTTGATTTGATTTGATTTGATTTGATTTGATTTGATTTGATTTGATTTGATTTGATTTGATTTGATTTGATTTGATTTGATTTGATTTGATTTGATTTGATTTGATTTGATTTGATTTGATTTGATTTGATTTGATTTGATTTGATTTGATTTGATTTGATTTGATTTGATTTGATTTGATTTGATTTGATTTGATTTGATTTGATTTGATTTGATTTGATTTGATTTGATTTGATTTGATTTGATTTGATTTGATTTGATTTGATTTGATTTGATTTGATTTGATTTGATTTGATTTGATTTGATTTGATTTGATTTGATTTGATTTGATTTGATTTGATTTGATTTGATTTGATTTGATTTGATTTGATTTGATTTGATTTGATTTGATTTGATTTGATTTGATTTGATTTGATTTGATTTGATTTGATTTGATTTGATTTGATTTGATTTGATTTGATTTGATTTGATTTGATTTGATTTGATTTGATTTGATTTGATTTGATTTGATTTGATTTGATTTGATTTGATTTGATTTCATTTCATTTCATTTCATTTCATTTCATTTCATTTGATTTCATTTGATTTGATTTGATTTGATTTGATTTGATTTGATTTCATTTCATTTCATTTCATTTCATTTCATTTCATTTCATTTCATTTCATTTCATTTCATTTCATTTCATTTCATTTCATTTCATTTCATTTCATTTCATTTCATTTCATTTCATTTCATTTCATTTCATTTCATTTCATTTCATTTCATTTCATTTCATTTCATTTCATTTCATTTCATTTCATTTCATTTCATTTCATTTCATTTCATTTCATTTCATTTCATTTCATTTTTAGTTATTAACAATTTAAGGGCTTTTCCCAAACCCGAAGTGGGTAATTGTTTGTTTTGTCTTAGAACACATATCTTTCTTTTGATTCATTTTTGTGAAAGCCACTATAATTTCTAGATTAAGTATATGCTCACTCACACTGGGACAATTTTCTAAAGTCATGGACGTTTTTAACAACTGTGACTATTTTCTTCGATAAATCATATAATAAAATATGTTACCTACAAGTGGAAACATGTTTGTACAAGTTGTCACTGAATGGTGCAGAATATAGCACTAGAGTTATCGCCCAATATTTTTGAAATAACTTAGTCAATTCAGGATACAACTACATATAAAATTACTTATACCCAAAACAACTCTAATATAAAATTCGTAAAATATTTCCATTCGTAAAGAAGGATACAATAATGCAATAAATACTTATGACTATGATTACACTGTTATGTTATTATTTTAAATTTATCAATCTATATAGAAGTCGTTTTAAATTTGTATAATTTATTGTATCCTAGATTCTAGGATCTAGGACCTAGAATACTGTTCACTGGTACAAAAGCCAACGCAATAATATACCTAGCATCAAGCAGAATTTGAATACGCTTAAGAGCGTTTACGCCGAGCGCGAGACCTTAAGTTTAGGTTTTTAAGTCCAAATATCACGCACACAGAAGCGGGCTGTGAGCGCGCGCGAGTGTGTGCGTAGAGTAGGCTAGTTCTGCTCACTATAGTCAAACTCACTACTTTGATCCGTTCGAATTTAGTTTTTCGGTATACTTAGAAATTATTGAAGTGAAAACTTCTTTAGCGGCGTTGTACACTTTTTTTGTAATGGGTAAAAAATGTTAAATTCACGTCAGGACACGTGACCTGATCGAAAATGTAAGACGTAAAATCGTAAGACGGATGGAGAGTAGACAGCCGGCGCGGCGTAGGAGAGGAAGTATACCCCTCTCTTTCTACGGTGCGGCGAAAATGTATGCCTGTTGTTTCGTTTAGGCGGCGCAGGGCGCTTGCGCGAATAAATTGTCATGTTTGTGTACGATAGCACAATAAATAAATATTGTATTCTACCACATAAATGATAGTACTTTAATACTGATAATTGAAGCAATTCGTGCAAAATTATTCCCTAACCATTCCAAAATATCCAAAATGCACAACGTTAATATTCAAGTTTTTACTTCTGCCGGCACTCCCGGGGTGCAACCCATCGTTTTTTATTTTTAGCAGATGTCTAAACTACGGATACATGAAATAAGTACCTAAGTATAATATTATATTGTATGTATTTTTATTAATGTTGTAATTAATTTTATATCACAAAATTATAATCAATACCTATCTGTTCCTCAACGATTTATTTTGGACGAATTGATTTGACGACGACACATTTTATTTTATTTTATTCATAGGTCGGCAAATGTCTCCACTCCACTTGATGTTATGTGGAAATGGAGTTCCTGTTGTTCCCTGCATGACGTTGACAGTTGACATTTTGTTGATGTTTTAAGATACGAAACATTTAAGAATCCTTCTTATTTAAGTTTTTCTTCCAATATTTTACAAAGAAATGATTAATTGTATGGGCAGTCAAATAAATTGACCGATTTTTTAGAATATATCAATAATAATATATCTATTACCTTGCCCAATTTTGCTAATCTCCTTTTAAAATAAATTTTGTATAAAAAGTACTGGGAAAATATGAGCCACATAAGCACAAAGCGCATCATGCAGCAATAAAATAGGTGCTGTCAAAACTCGGTCAAATTATTTGACTGCCCATACAATTAATCATTTCTTTGTAATACATTGGAAGAAAAACTTAAATAAGTAGGATTCTAAAAAACATAATAATAGCTAAGAATACTTAAAAAAATTAAAAAAGGAATACACTTATTAACAAAATAAATAATTAGTCTACAAAAGTTGCACTGCTAGGATATGGCGAGGAGATTGGGCCATAGCCCATAGCGCACACTGGCACGGGTGCGGAGCAGTCGTGGCAAAAACTGGGACCAACGGTTTTACGTGTCTTGCAAAGGAGGGGAGAGAGAAACACACACAGATGGTATTTCCCACCCATCCATCCCGTGGGCCAGAATTGTGAAAGTTACTTAAAGCTCACTTTAGTTTAGGTGGAAGCTTTTTACCTACATACTTACACCACACCCGTTTCGGAGGGGGGGGGGTTATGTTTCGTTGAATTTGTTACCCATTATCTCTGCAACATAATATACGTTGTCAGTTTAAAAATTTTATTTATGTTCTCACCAATTATCTAGCTCAAGATAAGTATTCTTGATAAGATAAGATAAGACATGGGCATGCATGCATGCATAAACATAAAAAAAACACCTAGACCCGAAATAAATTTAGAAAAACAGTCCTTCGCTAAATTAACCCGACCGGGAATTGAACCCGGGGCTTCGGAAACGGCGCGACGCCTGACCCGGCGCGTTAACCACTCGACCAAGGAGGTCGTCCAATTTAAAAATGTTGCAATTCATCAAAAGTAACATAAAATAATTTATTCACTAAAGTACTAAGATTTGCTTATCGCGCTATAAATTTGAACTATCTTCGAAATTACGGCAATTTTTCGACAATCGTCGGGTAGAGCGTCGAGCGACGTGACCACTCTCTCAGAGGCCTCGCGGCGGACTGATTTGATACTAATAGAACGCAGAGTTTTGTAGTAGTTTTAGAGCAGTTTTAAAATATTTATAGAAAAATTATAGAGCTAATTTAGTAAAAAGAATTTTGCGCATAATTTAAAGAACACTTTTTTCTATAGTAAAAAGCTTTTATCTTATATTTATATAGTAAGTATATTAGAGAAAACAATTATTTTATTACCTATAATTTCTTTAAAAATTCACAATGTTTGGATTTTTATAGTTTTTGTTAGTAACCAAAATCTAAAAATGTTTTCAACAAACTATTTTGCTGAAGATCTTTCAAATTGAAGTAAAATTTTTGTTCTTAGGTTTGTCAGTAATTTAAACACATTTTTAAGCTTCGAAGTTGACGCGGAAAGTCAAATTATGAAAACCTCTGTTCAATTATCTTGTTATAAATTCCAAAATATACATAAATCTAAAAATGTTTTCAACAAACTATTTTGATGACAAGATCGTCTAATGATATAAGTAATTAACATACTTGTAAAGTAAATATTCATAGATATTAAGAGGTTTGAAAAGTACAGTTTTTGAGCAAAACGGCGTAAACGCTCTTAAAACAAAAGCCGTCGCGACATGATGGCGCCGGCCGGCGCGGCGCCTATGCACTATTGGTGTCGCCGAGCGTGTGCATTGCCTTATTAGAAAATCTTTTAACAAACAAAGGAATCCTACTTACAGTGTGTTCCTTAACCGTTTTTAATGAGATGACTCGTTTTAAAGATTCACTTTTGGAGGTTAATATTTTTCTACGATGCACATGACGATAACGCCGTGATTTATTATTTTGTTCTAATGAACATAATCGTCGTCTCTCGACCGCTTTTTTCCACTCATAGTAGCACTAATGATCGCGATTGAAGTATTACTAACTATTAACAACACGAACGTGTGACTTAGACCGCACAAAAAAACGTAATGGCGGCTATCTGGCGACCGGCTGTGTAGGGCGGCAGGGAGTGAGACAGAGATTTTTTTTTTTTCTTTAGTAGCTTTAAAATATGTGACAAGGACTGCATCAGACTACGTACTGCTGCATGTTAACTGGTAATCATCTTCGAAGAGATACGAAGTATAATAGCTTATTTTATTAGCGATTTAACGATTCTTTTTTTCAGGTACCTAGTATTGTTTGCAGTAAACTTTACCCACATAAACTGTTTTTTTTAACTAAAGTCAAACATCATAATTGTTTGTTTTCGTTCATACAATTCAATTTATTTGAGCCAGGTTTAGTTGTTTGATAGAAACGGTCCGTCATAATAATTTCATCAGAATTTATTGTAACGCAATGAAATCGCAAAATAATCATATTCACGAATTGGGTTCAACGCAATAAATAAAACTAACTGACTTTGATCGATCGCTTTCGTGCCCTGTCGCTCTTTCAAAATGCGTATCATGTCCGAATATATATTAATACTTAATTACAACAGGATAGGGTTCAAAATGGACACAATTGTATTTCTAAAAAGATGTTGTTTAAAATGAAACCAATAGGGAATTATTATATTCATCGACTTTTCTCGTAACTACTCATATAGAAGATAAATAATTCCCTTAAATTAAGTGCCCTAGCAGTCGGGACATAAAATGATAATGATGATGCATACACTTAATGCAGTGAATTACTTCATGTAGTAAGTACCTTCAGATTGTCGCAAGTAGTTAAATACGGTTGGGTCGAACGTACGATAGATGTCTCCGTAGTTAGTTCTATCCTCATGACCTACAATATTGTCTGATGTAACTGTTCCTTCGCCTTTCGTCTACAAAACCAGTAACCAACTTAAAAAGTTATGTCATTCATTGAAATATTTTGTTTCTGTCACAGAATAACTATTGCCGTTTATAAATATAATATAAATTAATGCCATTACAAATCCACAACTGTCTGTAAAATGAAAACAAGTCATAAAACAATTAGGAGTCAAAAGACAAGTATATGTGTTAGTTACAAAATAATCTTAATCTATATTAATAAACAATGTAATTCATTATACACAAATTCGCTCATTGTTCCTAAATTGACATTGTAATAGTGAGTGACTCTACGTCGTAGCTACTTTTTACCCGATTGAAGAGAAGTAAGAAACACTTTTTTAGGTTATGTCTCAAAAGATTTTATGATAGTTACGTCATTTCAAAGACATACATAAACATTTCCAAAATCAACAAGGTCGATAATCCCACAAACATATTGACCGTTACAACCTACACATAGTACATGAAGGAAATTGCGCTGTTAGTCAATCTTCGGCCGTAAGCATGTTTATACAACAACAATATAGGATGCGGTTCATCCACACTTAGTCAATTAAGCCCTGCGGCTATAGGTGTTTGGCTTGTGATCTCCGCAACGTTGTTTGAAGACTGGGTAATGGAACCTGGAGGTGTTCTCATACATCTATTTGTATGTTGTTTTGTGGAGATGCTTCCGTCGCCAAGTGGCAAAGCACTCTAAGAAAAGTATAGACGTTATTGAAATGTTACAGGTTATTTACCACAAGCAAGTCAAAACGCTTTCCAATGTCTTTCTGTTTTAACGTTTTTAAAGAAAAAAAATAATTTCAGAAAAAACCTTTTTTGTTACATGTCACGTCCAAATTCCGTTTCATTTTATTGAGGAACTCACAGTTTTATACAAAACGTAATTATATTATGTTTCTCAATTCTTAAATCATAATTTCATTTTTCTTATTCTTTTTTCGTTTTTTCGTTGAACAGCCCGGGTTTGTGATCACCAACCCGCACTTGGCAAGCGTGGTGATTAAGCCATTACCCATCAATTGTAGCGATGACTTGATTTTAATGATGGAAGCCATTGCCCAGCAGTGGGACAGTATATAGGCTATTTACTCAACTATTTTTATTTAAACTTAATGCTACTATTTGAAGAAAGACAAAGTGTTGGAAAAAATCCACGAGCGGGAGTCGAACCCGCACCCCATGACATGCTGGGTCAGGTGCACCTACCAACCAACTATGCTATCGTGTTGTGGTGGTGAACCACGATAGCATAGTTGGTTGGTATTAATAATTATTCATTATTGCTACTAAATTTACTAACAAAATGAGTCATAATGTAACTTGATATTGAATACATTAATAAATGAATGATTTGTGATGAGCATTATAAAAAAAAATTAAGAGGAGTTCGATGGCGCAGGCTTAACGCGCCCAGTCAGCGAGTGCTGAGGTTAAGCAACTTTCGCAAAGTCCGGTCACGGCATGGGTGACCAAAAATTTATCATCTGGAACTCCTCCGTGTTTCTGAAGGCATGTAAAGCCGTTGGTCCCGGCTGCATTAGCAGTCGTTAACAATCACTAATCCGCACTGGGTCCGCGTGGTGTTTTAAGGCCCGTTCTCCCTATCCATCCATAGAGAAGCCTGGTGCCCCAGCAGTAGGGACACAAAGATGTTATATACTTATAAGCTGATGATGATGATAATGATTATAAAAAATGAAATACCAACCACAAGTTTCTAACCAAGTTAAACTTTATTCCGCCATCCGGAATTACCGGTAAGACGTTATCTGCATCCTTCAATATGTGAGCCAATCAGATCTAGGAAAATAGTTCAAGAATTACGTACGAATAAAAACTAATAGTACTCCTAATGTTACCGTTTCAGAATAGTGTTATTGGGTTTTGATCGCGAATATTACCTACATTGGCATAGTTAACTTGAAGGTGTTTCAAATCCAGTCTAAAGTAATCGAATTTTATTTATTGGCAAATTACACCTGTCCCATTGCATACATATCGATATCATGTTATGTGTGAACTATATGTGCGTATGTGCGCGACTATTTTTACTTTAGATAGCAAAAATTAGTAAATCAAATTCGAATTCAAATTCAAAATTTATTTAATTTGCGAAACACAGTTATGGTATGCGGTCTTACACAATCAAATCTGGCCTCTATAATCTGCCTCAAGAGCATACAAAATATATTAAAATTACAATGTTAAATATCTACTTCATAATAGTTCCAAATGAAAAAAAATGTATACATTAAAACCATATTAAAACTAAATTGTAATAAATATCAGATTTATAATTAAAATAAAAATGTCCAATTCAATAATCGAATACAATACCTACTCAATAAATTTAAAAACAAATATAAAGTAAAAGTCGTGTATGCCAAATACATTTTAACTTTGAACAGATCAATTAATTTCAATAATTGCTCATTAAATCTCGATTGAATTTAGCTTTCTATACGTTGAACAAGTAATACGAGTATAACGTATTACCAATTAACTTTAACAGTAATAGTTAGCAAATCTCCGAACTTCGCAATAACTGAGCTTACAAGACGGCCCATAAAACATTACAATAAAGTTAGTTATAAACCCTAGTTACGGCCGCGGCAAATGAGGAAGGTTACGTCCCGCCTTATTAGTTAGTGTCTTCGGTTTATACGTAAAGTTATTATGGAGGCTTTTGTTAGGCTTTTGATAATTACCGCTGCTACGGTGGGTAGCATTTAAACAATTTTGCTACTAAAATCGGTATCAATATGTTCTTGGTACTTATATCATACAATAAGCATTTACAAAGGTACGGTTAACTTGCTGACACTTTAAATAACAAAAGAAATACATTTTCTCGGTAAAGCTTTATCCATACATTTTTGTTCAGTAACCTACCTTTACAAATATGTATACAAATTATTATTATGTTTTGATTACGAAATTTAATATAATTATTTTAAGAACATCATTATAAAAATACTGTTATTTTAATTTTTTAACTTTTAAAACTATGAGCACATGACTAACCTTGTTTAACATTCTACGTTATTTAAAGGTTAATAAATAATAAATTTAAAAAAATATGTCTTAAACTGTCTATTATCGAACAAAACTATGTTAGTGCAATGCTTCTTAAATATAAATACGAGTATCATCTTTTTGTCGAGACACATATGTTCACGCCAAGACGTGACGATCAACGAATGAACGAAGCGCAGCGCCCGCGCGTTCATTCTAATAGAAATGGGATATGACGCGCACACATCAGCACTACACCCCAGTCGTCTATGACGTAGCGAATTGAACGGTCGCCCGTGACGTCGTCTGCACAACCGCGCGCGCGCACCACCGGAAGCGACACGTACGTCGCGAACCAATCAAATCGGCATAGTGCGTTAAACGTGCTACAATCAGCTCACGCCGTGACCGGCGAGACACCACGTCACCGCCCGATCCATCCAGCACCAGAGACACATCTCCGGTAAGTCCTCCTTAGTTTCCATATCCACGTCCCCCTCAGCTCCCGTCGCTGTATCGGCACTGCCTTCCCGGCAGCCGACACATTTTGGTCACTTCGAGCCGGTGAAGATCAGTGACTTAATCAGCTCTTAATTAGTCCACTGCTCCGCCCATAATTACGACATATTGGTCGTTCGACCCGTTCGCATCCCGGTCACTCGATCCGATACATTTTGGTTTTTGCCCACCTTGTGGGCTACCTACACTCTCAGCCCTTTATTTCAATAACTACATCCGCAGATTTTTTTTATTACCTACCTACATTCTTATTATACAGTCCACTCCCCATAATTTCTCAGCACATGATTAATTATTATACTCGTAGTAGCATTCTATTTTATTAGTACCTACCTACGTACTGTATCAGCTCCTGTTATTATAACATACTTATTTCTGCTCGAAATTCTTTACGACGACGCCCAAGCGTACTTTATTATTTTTCTACCGCCCACTCATAGTTACAAAATTCACAGATTCGATTTGCGTTGGAAGTTTAATTAACGCAACCAATCGATACAACTTGTAATTGTTGATTTTATGTGACATAATTTTTTTTTCGTAAAACTTATAAGGTACATAATCTACTCACATCTAGCTCGCTGACTGGCTTGCGAGCGCGTAATCATATCAGTGTGCATAATAAGCACCTACAAAAAAAAAACATTTTTGGTTCTTCAATTAGTTTCTTACTATAAACAAATTGCGTCTACATTAAAAGAATACGTATTTGACATAGTTTCGTCATTGTCGATTGCATTTGTTTTTTATGTTTTAAGTTTTTATACTCGTAGTTACCTACACATACTACGCATCTATTTAAAAATTTTACCAATTTATAATAGGTTTAATACCTACTACATATCAGCTCAATTGCTCTTAAATGTTTGTTATTTTTTTTTCATTTTCGATTATGGGCTGACTTACGGCGTGCTAATTGTTTGTACACATAAAAACTTACTAAATTAACTAAAAGTGGCTAGACGTGTACAAAGGCGAGCTTATCTATAGAAGACATTTCCTCCAGCCTTTTATTAATATTTTTTGTGTTAGATTTTTTTCCGCTTATCGGCACAAATCTTGCTTGCGCTTTCTATATACCTACTTACACATACGTTTCCCACTTCTGGGCAATATACAGCGTGTTGCATCTAAGTAACTACAATTTTTTTTTTTTTTTTATATCTCGGTTATCAGCTCTTTCGGTGATATACATACGTTTGCCCACCTGTGGGCTATATACAGCGTGTTTTATCTAGATAGTCAATACATTAAGTTTTTATTTACTTTCAGTTTTCAGCTCATTTAGCGTTACTTTGTGTGCTACTAATACGTTCAAGCACCTGTGGTTTATATACAGAGTGTTCCCTTTTTAAATATTTTTTTTTGTTGTTGCGTTTTCATTATATTTTTTTTTTCTCTCTCTCATTTTTTACACATCGTTTACACAATGCCGACCAAGTCACAAGCCGCTATTTTTAGAGAGGCCGTTAAGGCCATACATCAGCTCCTTGATATAGGTTCAGACATTGTTGCTGGCGGTACCACACATACCTACGCGGACTTCAACGCGCGTTTCACCCGTATTGAAAACACAAAAGCCAAGATGGACTCGGTCTTCTACGAGGTTCTAGATGATGAGGACCTGGATGAGAAGACCGAGCGCACTTACACAGAGAGTCACGCAAAGGCCTCCGAAGCGTTCCTGGAGATACTCGTGACGAGGGAGAAAATACACACATTATCCTCGTCTTCTCCAACCCCCATTAGTCAGCCCAGTCAAGGCATCAATACGCCCACGGCCGTCCTCCCCAAAATAGCGCTGCCCAAGTTCAGCTCTAAGGTAGAGGATTGGCCTTCATTCATTGCATTGTTTCGAAGTTTGACTGACGACATGGCAAACCTGTCAAACGCAGTCAAGCTACACTACCTCTTCTCCAGCCTCAGTGGTGAGGCACTCAGCATGGTGTCCCATCTCAAGATCACCAACGAAAATTTTAACGTGGCCATGGACATCCTCACCAAGCGTTACGAGAACCGCCGGGTGCTCATCGACAGCTTTGTCGATATAATATTAGCGCTCCCAGACATCCACACGCGCTCAAACATCCGCACGCTCTTCCTCACTCCGCTCATTTCCGCTCAGTGTGCCCTTAAGAACCTGGATCTGCCCATAGGGGACAACGACTACGTGTTTGTCTCGATAGTGGTGCGAAAGCTCAAGGGCGAGCTCCGGACGCTATTTGAACGCAGACACGGGTCTAGTCAGTCTCTGCCCACCTTATGGGACCTCATCACCTACCTGGAAGAACATGCACGCTGTGTGGAGACCGAGTTCTCCTACTCAGCCCTTTCTCACCCCATTCAGCCCCAACCCGGCCCATCCCGTGGCCGCTCCCCCGCTCCATCACCTCACCGCGACTATGATCAGCCCGCTTACCAACAGTTCCGCCCAATACAACCTATGCGTCCCCGCTCATCTCCCTCGCCAGCAAAAAGTCAGCACATGCCGTCCTACTCGGCATTACAGCCGAACCGCACGTCGTCACCAAACTCGGCCCCTTACTGCCCTTACTGCAAAGCCAAAGGGCATAAGCTTATAGCGTGCCCACGGTACAATGCCCAGCCAACACAAGGCCGATGGGACTTTGTACAGGCACACAAACGCTGCCAGCGCTGCCTCGGCCCGCACTACGAGAACGAGTGCAAGTCGATCAGGGCATGCAAAGAGTGTGGAAACTCTGACCACCACACATCCCTCCACAGACCAATCGACCTAGTGTTCTCAGCTCACTCATCAGCACATCTGCTTCCCCCAAACCTGAGGGAACAGCCGAGGCAGCGTCCGGTACACAGCAGGCAGCATGTATCCGCCCATGCGATACAGTCCACCTCCACTCACAACATCAGCCCACCCACCTCGCCAAGTAGGCCCCGCGAACGCCGTCAGCAACTGTGACTGCCTACAATCACGGAACACCCTAGCGAGGAGAAACATTCAGCTCATACACACTCAGCTCATACACACTCAGCTCATACACACTCAGTTCATACCCACTCGGCTCATACACAATCAGCACATCCCCAGTCTGTGCCCGCCGGCACACCCATTTTGTTGCCAACCGTCTCACTAAGAATCGCGGACGGACATGGCAATCTTCACACAGCCAGAGCATTATTAGACTGTGGTAGTATGCTAACTTTAATAACTTCACGCATGGCACGACTTTTGAACTTGCCATCTAAACCCACATCATTAAAAATTACAGGAGTTGGGAATCAATACACTCATGAATCAAAAGCGGCAATAACAATAGTATGCCGCCCGACGCACAATGATACACCCACAATTACAGCTACAGCTCATATTTTAAAGAATGTCACTGGTTATCTGCCTTTGGAGAAAGTACCAAACATCTCACACATATTAGGCCACCCACCCGTTCCATTGGCTGATCAGCACTACCACACACCAGCCCCGATCGACCTCATATTGGGGTCAGATGTACTTGGGCAGGTGTTGGACGGGACTAAGGTCTCGTTGGGCCCTGGCAAGCCCATAGCCTTCGGCACGATCTTCGACTTTGCATTAATAGGACCCATTGAGGATTTGTACGCGCAGCCTGCACAACAGGCTAACTCAGCCCATGTCGTCAGCTCGCAACCAGACTCAAGCGAATCAGCCCATGACATATGTAAAAGTCTGGAAAGGTTCTGGGAGTCTGAAGAACCCCAACCCCAACCTCACACTCACACTGATCCCTTGGAGGAACAGTGTGAGGAAATCTTCCGCTCTACCACGACACGTGACCCCTCAGGCAGATATACAGTCGCTCTGCCATTTCTGCATGACGCCCCAGAACTGGGTAAAACTCACGCCATCGCATTACGCAGATTTCTTAATATTGAGAAGAAGCTGATAGCGAACCCGCTCCTCCGCTCAAAATACGTCGACTTTATGACCGAGTATATCAACCTAGAGCACATGGCTCCCTGTCACCCAAATATATTTGCTCATAAGCCTCATTTTTATATTCCCCACCATGGCGTATTCAAGTCAGGGTCAGACAAGTTGCGCATTGTTTTTGATGGTAGCTGCAAAAGCTCCAATGGCGTCAGCATAAACGATTGCCTACACACAGGCCCCGCCCTTCAACAGGACATTGTTGACATCATCATGTCCTTTAGAACGCACCCAGTAGTTTTTAGTACTGACATCCAGAGAATGTTCAGAAACGTGCTGGTAACCCCAGATCATAGACGGTATCAGCTCATACTATGGCGATCCTCACCGGATCAACCGTTGCTAACATACGCTTTAAATACCGTAACCTACGGCTTAAGATCAAGTCCATATCATGCAATCCGCACATTACTTCAGTTAGCTGATGATGAGGGTCATCGCTACCCTAAAGCCGCTCAAGTTCTACGCAAATCTATATTTGTAGATGACATTTTGTGTGGTCATGACACAATAGAATCCGCCCAAGAAATCCAGGCCGAGTTAATAAGTCTACTAGCCCTAGGTGGCTTTCAGCTCAGTAAATGGACATCTAACTCGCCTAAACTTCTCGAAAGATTCCCCGACAACCAATTTGACATACCCAAGGACTTCGATATTAGCCCAGACTCGTCGTCTATCAAGGTCTTAGGTATACAGTGGAGCCCTCAGTTGGACGAGTTCACTTATCGTATCTCTCTGCCCCCCATAACACATGTTACAAAGCTGTCAATTTTAAGCACAGTGGCCTCACTTTATGACCCCAACGGCTGGGTCTCTCCCGTTATCTTCCGCGCAAAGCTTCTTCTTCAGAAGTTGTGGCTACTGAAACTGGAGTGGAATAAGCCTGCTCCCACTGAAGTACATACAGAGTGGCATCTCATCGCAGAGGACCTACCGCAATTATCAAACATTCGTTTCCCTCGGCACATTTGCACAAATAAAGGCTCGGCTAAATACTCGCTTCACGGGTTCGCAGACGCCTCTGAATCCGGGTTTGCCGCAGATGTTTATCTCCATGAGCTCGATGTTAACGGAGATACTAACGTACACTTGATTGTCACCAAGTCGCGAGTCGCACCAATCAAAAATCGCCTCACTATCCCCAAATTAGAGTTGTCGGCTGCCGCCCTACTCTCTCAGCTCATGACCCGTGTCTCAGCTCAATTATCAGCTCATATTAATATACAACAACATACATGTTGGTCAGACAGTACGATAGTCCTCGCCTGGCTAAATACATCGCCTCACCGTCTTCAACCTTTTGAAGCCAACAGGGTGGTTAAAATCAGCTCAAGCTCACCCACATGTACCTGGCGACATGTACCTTCAGAGCTCAACCCAGCAGACTGCGCAAGCAGAGGAATGTCTGCGCAATCCCTGTCCGCTCACGACCTTTGGTGGTCTCCTACGTGGCTCAAACAGCCTTGTGAAACATGGCCTACGATGCCCTCAGCCCTGGGCCATCATGCCCTGCCAGGCCTTAAGCCTAAACACATTCCGTCACTAATAACGATACCCGGTCTGGATTTTGATCTGCTCACTCGATTCAGCTCACTTGATAAGCACGTCGGAGTGACAGCTTGCATAAGGCGATTTATATATAATTGTACACACAACCCAGACTCACGGCGCTCAGGCCCTTTGTCCGTCAGTGAACGGAGAGAGGCCTTACTTTACTGGATACGCAGTCTTCAGCACAATGAGTTTGCAGAGGATATTCATCGCCTCCAAACTAACAAAATTTGCTCCGTCAGACTCCAGCGGCTTTCACCTTTCATCAAAGACAAGCTGCTGAGAGTTGGTGGACGCCTTTCCCATGCGTCTATCAGATATGACGCTCAGCATCCACTCATACTTCCCAGCTCTAGCCCACTTGTGGACCTCATCGTCGACCACTACCACAAAATACACTGCCACCCAGGCGCTGACACTTTACACGCTATTCTACGCCAACAATTTTGGATATTGTCCGCGCGCCGTATTATTAGACACCGAGTATTTAAATGTATTAGGTGCTTTCGATGCCGAGCTCAACCGCAAGCTCCCCTCATGGCCGACTTGCCAGCCGATAGAGTCACGCCTCAGCCCGTATTTAGTCAAGTCTCAACCGACTTCGCCGGCCCATTTCTCGTTAAATCTAGTACTCTACGTAACGCTAAACTTCTTAAAGCTTACTTTTGTATATTCGTTTGCCTCTCAACTAAGGCAGTTCATTTAAAGCCTGTCTCGGCCCTCAGCACAGAAGCGTTTCTCGCTGCATTACAACGTTTTATCGCACGCCGTGGTGCCCCGGTTCTCATCCGCTCAGACTGCGGTACAAATTATGTAGGTGCTAGGAATCAGCTCATTGAAGTACAAAATTTTCTCGCCTCAAATAATGATGTGATTGCGCACAAGCTCGCTGGTCAGCACATTACGTGGTTACTAAATGTTCCTAAGGGACCATGGTTCGGCGCGTTACATGAAATCAACATAAAATCAACAAAGCAACTGCTCTATCGTGTAATTGGTGAGCAACACCTCACATTCGAGGAATTTTCTACGCTTCTGACGCGAATTGAGGCTGTACTTAACTCCAGACCTCTCTGCCCACTTTCGTCTGATCCTTCAGACTTCGAGCCGCTCACTGCCGGACATTTCATCATAGGCCGCCCACTAACGGCCCTACCCGAACTATCCCTAGAAGATAGGCCGGTAACCGCTTTTAAACGGTTTCAGCTCATACAGGCCCTTTCACAACGCTTTTGGACGTTGTGGACCCAATCCTACCTCCACACCCTCCAAACCCGCTCCAAATGGCTGTCCCCTTCCTCCCCTCCCCGAATTGGAGAACTTGTGCTCGTCAAGGAGGACAACCTTCCCGCCCTCCAGTGGAGAATGGGGCGTATTACCCGCACACTACCGGGAAAGGATGGCGTCGTTCGGGTGGTGGAGTTGGACACCGCAAATGGACACTTACAGAGACCTGTCTTCAAGATAGCCAGGCTCCCATTGGATGACCACACCCTGGGCCCCGGAGGATGTTCACGCCAAGACGTGACGATCAACGAATGAACGAAGCGCAGCGCCCGCGCGTTCATTCTAATAGAAATGGGATATGACGCGCACACATCAGCACTACACCCCAGTCGTCTATGACGTAGCGAATTGAACGGTCGCCCGTGACGTCGTCTGCACAACCGCGCGCGCGCACCACCGGAAGCGACACGTACGTCGCGAACCAATCAAATCGGCATAGTGCGTTAAACGTGCTACAATCAGCTCACGCCGTGACCGGCGAGACACCACGTCACCGCCCGATCCATCCAGCACCAGAGACACATCTCCGGTAAGTCCTCCTTAGTTTCCATATCCACGTCCCCCTCAGCTCCCGTCGCTGTATCGGCACTGCCTTCCCGGCAGCCGACACAACATATTTAAAGCTTTTTGGCTCTTTTTAAATTATTTCAGGCTACTAACATGCTACCTACAATCAGGCGTAAATATCATTTTATCCAAATTATTTAGGTCAAAATTTTCTCCTTGTCTCCTGAGCACAATGAAAAAATATACTTCAAAACCCTTCAACGGTCGTGCCCAAAAATTATCAGGCACAAATGGGCCAAAAAAATTAATTCCGCCTAACACCCCATTGAAGACGAACAATTCTTAACCCTAAACAGCGACGTGCAAACCGCCCCGGGGAGTGTAAATTTCTTTTAAACACTCCTCATTATTCGCAATGGCCACATAACAGTTTAACCCTTCGCAGCAGATGGGGTCTTTTTAGCTATAGCAGGCCTGATTTACAGTGCAAGCGATTTTAAAAGCGTATTTTGTTTAAGGAAACTTTAAGAAAAGTGAACATTTATAATAAAAAATATTTTAATCATCATCATCATCATCATCATCGGTCTAAATCCACTGCTAGGCTGAAGCTTTCCCACCTAATAATAGCAAAATGTTAAGCTAACTAATTAACTACGTACTTTAATTAATTTCTATTTGTTATTCTGCAGGTCAAAAAATATTTTTTATTCTTATTCTTTTAGAAATGATACAAAATATTTTTTAAGTCTTCTCTCTCCTCTCTAAATGCTTTACTCAAAAATATTGACGGTGCAAGTGAAATACTTAAGTAAGTACCTAATAACAGTAAGACTTTAAATATCAACACAGTAAACATTTGAAAATCATAAAACGCTTTTTATTGCTTTTAATTCGCATCGCTACATCGCTATATACTAGCTTCCACTGAGCAATAGCCCTTAAATTTTGAACACAGCATCATCGGTAGGCGTCACTTCAACTCGGCATTTTATCGTGTTAGGTTTTGACAGTTATCGCCGGACGTCACATAAAACACAGGCAAATCCGCGCGAACGACTGAGCGAGATTACTTTGTTAATTGAAGTGAAGATTTCTGTTTGTTTGTGCATTGTTAAATCTAATGTTTCCGTGGGCCTGTACAGAGTAACGGCAAATTATGGGATTAGATGCTGTACGCTGTGAGTTTTGTACGCGGATCGTAGACAATAATAGAATTCTAAAATATAAAATTATAAAATATAAAATCATAAATGTTCAAAATAGAAGTTCCTCCCATTTCAAAACATTCATTTTTCCTATCTAGCTTTGTACATTGACACATTATTATTTTGTTTTATTTTAAATACCCATTTGCTACTTATGACTTTGTCACTTATAGGAACATCACACACGTCCCAAGTGTGGTTATCCTCTAAAGTCTTTATTTTATTTTTATTTATTTATTAGTTACACAAAACAGATAGAAATTAAAAAATAACAATAATGCATGATAAATTGTATAAGAGCTAAATTCCTATCTAAAACATGTGTACACAACACGATTAATAATAAGCGTCCATGTTAAAGTTTACCTAATCTACAACTATATCCAATTAAAAACTAAATCAATACAATACATAGTAATGGTGAAAAAAATATATAAAAAAAATAAAAATATAACAAATTGAAAACTTATTCTAGGTTAATGTTGACTTTACAATTTTACGAAAATAAACTTTATGAAGTTTTTTTTATTATGTGGGAGATGCCGAACCGAGAATTTCCCGGACATTTTTTTTAAATTTATGTAAATTCATGGAAAATATGTCGATGTTGTTATTAAGTGCAACCAGTTCATTGTATAGACGGCACATTCTGACAATGGGATTGTAATATGATGTATAATACATTTTATAGACATTTTGTACAAAAGTCTTAGGCGCCCGGGTTCGATTAATTCTTTATTTATTGCTTCCTTCCACTTAGGTATCTTCAAAACAAGAGTGAATAAGCATTTCCTGTCTAAGCACGCACACTACCTGCTTACGAGCCTAATCGTTGGTGGTCAAATGTTTAGACAGTATACATAAAAAAATGTGAACACTACAGTTGATTTCTATTAAATTATTATTAAAAAGCGCAACAAAATTTGCGTTAAAAATTATATAAACATTTTATATAAATATTTATTTATTATTACACCTATTTTTGTACACATAAATAATACACTTACTGAAGAGTACAGTAAATAGCCTATAATTGTCCCACTGCTGGGCAAAGGCCTCCATCATTATAATCAAGTCATCGCTACAATAAATGGGTAATCGCTTAATCACCACGCTTGCCAAGTGCGGGTTGGTGATCACAAACCCGGGCTATGCATCGAAAAATCCGATACACAATATGCTAGAGCTGGGAATTGAACCCGGGACCTTCGTAAAAGTAAAAAACATTTTTAATAACAAAAAAATACTTACTGAACTTAGACCGTGTGAAATGTGACAAATTTCTAAAACACATTTCTTGAATTTCATCAGCCTGGATCTATTCTGGGTTGAAAATTCTAGGTTGAAATTGTTGTTTGTTTTACTTTAATGACTTACATATTTTTATTAATACCTAGTTAATTGTTTACTCATGCGAATCACAAACGCATATATTGATAATATAGGTGACAGGATCTCTCAACTTTCTGACATAAATAATTAAAAAAATACCAATATTTTTAAACTTCGAAATACAAATGCTATTAAAGATAATTAACATTAAAAAAAGGCTAGACAGTTGAGAGGGTAATTTTGTCCGAGCACGCTCCACTCAATAGCGGAGAGTAGCAAAAACTGCGGGCGGTCATCTAATACCATTCTCGGCGTGGTATCAACATGTAAAAGCTACAAAAAGCACTCTAAACTAGTTTCAATAAAGCTCACATTACAACATCTCATTAGTTGGATAGAATAGTGAAATGGTAACACGGAACACTTACCCTTCGAACGGTTTCATAAGAGTTAAATTACAACATAGTTGACGATTCCCCCTATTTGAACTTTATGTTGTTGGTAATTGATTTGAAAATCGCTTAGCTGCGAAGGTCATTGTGCAATAAATCCAAGAACTAATCAACTAGACACGTGACGCGTCATACTGTGAGGACTCGACGCCAATGTATTGTAGTTCAAACGTTTAATAAATTGAAAAATTGCGACAATTTTCTTTTACTTCAAAATTGTTTAGTCGAAAAATTTAAGATCTGGGGTAATCATAGATTTTACACAAGTGTTTACCTAATCAACAAAGTATTACTTTATATAAACTCATATATAGATGAAAACGCACTTCACCTTAATAATTTTAAAAAATCTTAGAATCTTTAACCATTGAAGAACAGACTATCTTATCTCTAAATGTCGGAACACTACAATGTTATTACAGAAACAAAAACAGAAACAGAAACAAACATTTATTGACCACAAGCACCAATTTTATAATTAAAATATTTTTTTTTATATATTTTTTATTTTATTTTTTATATTAGGTACTATGTTAGTTATGGCAACATATTTATATAAGGTGATTGTAGCTAATTCGAAACAAGACCTACCACCAACCATACATAAATCAAACACGTGCGGATATCGAACTCGGGACCTCTGAGTTCGAGACCAGTGGTCAGCAGTAGCAGTAGCTCTGTAGTCTACTGACTAGAGATTTTTTTATTTTTTTGTTTGAAATTGATAGATTAAAATCATCCGCATTTTTTGTATGTGTAGGTATAACATAGTTTACATGCAGCGTGCACAAAAAAAGCTCATCACCACAATTCAATTGTTTTTGTAGAATACCCGTGTTCCTATATGTAATTAATTATTTATGAATATAAAAATATAAATACATTTTTACTTTAAAATCGGTTAATATTTTATATTACAATATTTTAACTCATTTTGATAACCCACCGCCCACGCACATAGGTCGCAACGACCGAAATTCAACCAAAATAAATATGTACAGAATTTACGCTGAGTCAACAATAGCGACCCCTCTTCTACTAAATTGCGATTCATTTCCGTTAAACAAACATGTGAACACACACGGAATTGCAAATCGACTTGTTAATCTAATAAGAGGAGCCAGGGCACGACACGGTTCATTTGCGAAAAAAAATGTCGCGACTTATTTTATTTTTTCGGCCGCGCACGGTGACTTGACGTTGACAAATACAAAGGCATTTCCGTTTAGTGGCGTGTATATTTCTTTTATATTTGGACAGATAACGTGGATTACGCTTTGTAAAATAAGGAGGGTTGACGTGTGTAATGTTTTTTGAGTGAACGCTTTATTTCAGTTAATTTTATTATCTCGCTTTAGGTTGTATTTTCGTTGAAGCCGCTCGTTTCCACGGTGGCGTCTAGCGCGTTCGGCTTACCATAATAACTTTATTTCCCCTTATTCGACATAATGTGCTCTATATTAATGTCACACTATTTAAATATATGCAATTCATAGCACTAATAATGACAATAAATTAAATAGCACAAGGAAGAGATCGAAGAAGAGTCGTTACGTTCCCTAAAATATGGTTGAGCGAAGCGATGGCTAATTCATATGTCATGCTCGTGAACGGGTGCCGCCTGTGGAGGCTGGTCTGCTCTTGCATACTTATCTTATTTTTAGTATTATTAATTATAGTTTGACTTTGTTTTACCTAAACAATTTTTGACTTTTACTAGAGTACTGTAGTGGTGCTGTATGACATTGTGGAAATTGAAACCTTTACATAATTATCTGATGTAAATTTGTTAACTTACATTTTTTATTTTGTTTTTTTACATGTTGTAATTGTCTTATATATATTTTTTGTGTTTATTTGTAATGGAAAGTGTTATGATAGGTATGATATGCATGGGATGCATGGGCTGCTATGATAGGGCATTTTCCAATATTTTTGACGCTGTAAGGCTGGACACTTGCTGAGTTTCTTGCCGGTTCTTCTCAGTACAAGATCTCCCGCCCAGAGTAGATTTACGAACCGATGGCATAATGACATTCACAAGAGCTACTTGTAGCCTAAACTGAATAAATGATTTTGAATTTTGAATTTTGAATTTTGATGACTTGCCTTCACGTGGGCCTCGAATACACGACCTTTAGCTTAGCCTGAGGCATTCTTCTAATCATACCATTTTTAGTTTCCCTGTCCATTTTTTTAAGTGTATGTTTAGATCACTATTACCCAACGTCGTAACATTAAGATATTGAACCTCGTAAAAAGAGGCAATTTGTTTTATTAAAGTGACATTTTTAATAATAATTAAAAATAATTACATTAAAATAAAATTATCATCATCATCATCATCAGCTCATTTTATATCCCCTTTCCGATGGATGAGTAGAGAAAACGGGCCATAAACCACCATGCGGGCCAAGTGCAAAACAAAAATGAAAATTAAATGTTAAGATTTTTTTAACATAGAATCCTTATCGTAAATTTTTATCTTTGTAAGAACAATGGTGAGTGTATTCTCATTATGCTTAACCAGTACCAAATGCAATGCTCAAGAGAAGTAGGTATAACAAAATCTTTTTATAAATCCGATTATCCGTAGCAGTAAAGGGTTAAACGACTTGTCATTCAAATAAATTCCACTACAATAAACAAGGCACAGTGTAAATGGAAACAGAATAACAATTCGATTTCAAACTTTTACTTTTTTAAGTTAATAAAATAAACGGGGATTAACGCGTTAGAATGGTAAAGGAGAAGGCCCGAGTATGAATTGATAAGGTAAGTCTAACTAACAATTTTCCTTAAAACCAGTTTTGCTCCTGGCTATATAACAATTTTGATCGTACAATTTGAGAATATTCTTAAAGTTGTAACATATTCTGAGTGGCGTCTTACAACATTTATATAATATTTTGTGTTAGATTGAAATTGTACGTAGGTTATTATGATTGTCGAATAAATTATTTAAGTTTTAGTTTGAAGCATACTGTCTATCTTTACCCTCCGCGACAGTAGCGACAAATTAATTCAATTAACAATAACTGGATCCTCAGCCATTGACGAGTTAACCCTTTAACGCAGATGCGCCAGTCTGAGCGGACAAACTTAATTTGTGGGTAGCTATTAAAATTAAAACTTGATTAGAAGACGGCCGTTTTAATATTTTAGTGTTCCTGTGACGTAATGGCTGGACATGAATGCGGCTTGTGGACAATGAAGGGTGCATTAAAGTAAATTTAATTAGGTACTTTTGCATTATTATGTTACCATGTTCAAATAACTTCTCATATTATTATTTTAAACTATAACCTCAAGTTTTTAATAGTTTTTCATCCTGAAAACGTACAATTTACTATTAAAATATTTCATTGAAAAGTTAATAGATTAAACATTACAGTATAATTTTTCATTAATTATAGTATCATTACTGTGCTAACAAAATATCTGAAAGTGTAGTAATATTAAGTAAATAAGTTACTACTTTTGCATAATTGCTTAAATGGTAAAAATATAGTGTTTGCTTTACTACAATAAAATATGTGAAACTTATAGACCGATGTATAGCACCACTCTGCACTATGTTTTTTAGCAATAAAGGATGAATCATTACTTATAAAATGATAAATAAATAAATAAATTCGGCAAATTATACTTAATGATAAAACTAAATATAGACGCACAAACCGCTCTTTTTACTTCTCAAAAGTTTTTGAAATTACACCTTACAAAATCTTACAAGCCACAAAGTCTGGGTCGGTTGCTGCTGGCGTCACGTTTAATCCCACCGCGTGTTAACAACTCGTCGAGTCTGCCCGATACGTGGACCAAACCGTACTCAGGGCAGGTTCACACTCACAACACAAATTTACTACAATAGAAGAGAGAAAGAGAGCTTACGATAGAGTCAATAAATATGTTAAGACGCTTTATTTACGAAAGAATGCATAGACAAGTATCCTAATCAATTAACTACCTATGTATAATTGACAAGTCAAAACAACATAAATGTGGAATGACCTACCACCCAGTATTCGGGAGTCCACGTCGATTTACTCGTTTAAGAAGCGCGTAAAGGAGTACTATCTTTCCACTTGAGTATGTCATCGTTATTGTATGTATGTTTAAATTGTGTCGTAACTATTTTACTGTATGTTTAACCTTAAATACTTGTTTTGTTTGTTTTGTGCACACTTTTTCTACTTTTCTTTGTATCTTTTCCTTCTACCGGCCTGCTAGAAATTTCAATGTGAAATAAGCAGCGTCACAGCATACTTTGCATATATTGAGTCCATCCTCCGTTATGGTTTAATTATATGGGGAAACAGCACAGACACGAATAAAGCATTTATCGCTCAAAAAAAATGTATTAGGGCAATCTGTGGCACTGCACCAGATGAGCCATGTGCACCCTTATTCAAAAGGTTAAAAGTCTTACCTCTGCCATGTCTATACATTTTTGAAATAGCCAAATTTGTCAAACTCAACCATCATTATTTTGAAACAGCACAAGATATGTATCCCCGAAACACTAGAAATGGAAAAAGGTTGATGTCGGCCTTTGTTCCAAAAAGCACTCGTATGCAAAAGAATTGTTTCTGGATGTGCATAAGTATTTTTAATAAATTGCCTGAAACAATTTGAAAACTTATTGTAAAACAATTTCTAGCAGAGTTACATAAATGGCTTATGGCACACCTATTTTGTTCAGTGAAAGATTTTCTTACACATACACTTAATAAATGTAAGATGTGTACCTAGATGTGGGCAAGCTAATACTTTAGTTTTATTTTTCTTATAAGTTAACGACATATTAATTTCTTTTGATGTCTGTAAAATACTATTCACCTTGACCAAACATGATAAATCATTTGACTTTTATTATTATTTTATTTCTGTATATTATTTTATTTGAATTGCAAATATTTTAGTAACTTTTGACAACTGTAACTTTTCACAAACTTTTCTTTTTTCCTCTATGGCATGGACTACCATAGAGAAGTGAAGTTTACAAGCTCCACAGATTATAAGTTAGGCTGCTGCGCTGTGGTTATAATATTGTTTTGACATATTTTTGAATAGGGACAATTTCTAGTAATTAATTTTGTATTTTTATTATAATGTAATTTAATTGGTTTTTGACAATTTGGAGTGTTAATTTTGTATTTTTATGTGTATGTAATTAATTAGAATATTTAGTCATTGTCATTTAAAGTTATTTGCATGCTACATTGTCAGCTGAGAAAGAGAAGAAAACTAGAATAAGACCAAAAATGTACCTTTCTCAAGCGCAAATTAAATATATTTCATTTCATTTCATTTCCATGTACTTGTCTATTCTTACTATGTTCTCCCTTAAATAAATAAATAAATAAATTGTCGATTTAGTACTTTTTTTATTATAAATTGCTTTTGTTAATATAGTTTATTTATCTTTAAACTCAATTGAATAGCTATTTACAAATGCTTGATGACTATTATTTACAATTTTTTTTTAACTTGCTTTGCAATTTCGTTATCCTTTTCACTAATCTATAAAGTCAATAAAATTACATTTGACAAATTCTTTATTTTATTTTGTACTAATATTAAATACTTCTATCGAGTGTACACAAGATCTTAGAATGTTAAGTAATACCCAAGAGTTGCGTCTTGTTGCAGTTGATATTAAATTAAACTAACGCCGCGTCGCCGGGTCGTTAGGGCCCGTCGAACGCAGGCGCAGGGTTACGCCGCCTATTCGGTGCGGTCAATGTGTTTAATTGTGCTATTATAACTTGGTGTGAGCTGTTTAGTGTTCATACGTTGTTGGAATTGATAATTAAGAAAATGTAACCCTACTCCAAGACAGTGTAAGAAAACAACTTATCATTTTGTATAACTATCATGATTATAACTTTGTCACTTCGATAACTAATAAATATTAAAATTACATATACGGTGGTTAAGTAATGGACAGGGTACGTTTGTGATACCATATTATTAAAATAGAAAGAAAAATGTAATTAGAAAAGCTCTATGGCGCAACGCCTAGCGCATTCAGCGATCTTACAAGTTAAATAACTCTTACAATGTATTCCGGTGACTCCGCTCACCAGATGAGTGACTAAAATAAAATACCTTAAGCTCATCCGTGTTTCGAAAAGCAGGTGTATCAGTTGGTTGGTTGTTGTAGTAATGCAGTGGTCGAAAAACCCTCAAGAAAGAATTAGTCATCATCATCATCATCAGCTCATTTATGTCCCCACTGCTGGGGTACGAGCCTTCCCTATGGATGGATAGGAAGAACGGGCCATAAACCACCACGCGGGCCCAGTGCGGATTGGTGGTTGTTAACGACTGCTAATGCAGCCGAGACCAACGGCTAAGCGTGCCTTCCGAAGCACGGAGGAGCTCGAGATGATAAATTTTTGGTCACCCATCTGATGACCGGCCTTTGCGAAAGTTGCTTAACCTCAGCACTCGCAGACCGGGCGCGTTAACCACTGCGCTATCGAGCTCCTCCGAAAAAATTGTATTGAAGTAGTAATAATAAATCTTTATTTGTTTAATTAGAAAGCATAGTGAGTATCTTAACTTATGATTGACATTTCAATTGAATTCGCAGACAGTCGCTAATGCCTCCCCAAGAAATTTGTCCGCAAGCTTTTTTGCTCATTTTACTTATATGAACGAAATGAATGAATGAAAGCCACATAACATTGCTTTAATTGAAAAATGACCACATCTCCTGTTTATATGATACATAAATAAAGCCAAACAGAGCATACATTCAACCCTAACCAACCAATAAATCAAACCTGCTACCACCTAATACGAATTTAATCGCTGCGCCGGTCCGTCGCTCCGTACCCTGTAATTTGGGGACATTCGTGATAGTTCATTAGTAGATAGAAAAATAATGACTTCATTGTACGTTGTAAGCAATTTGCTAACGAAAGTATCACTATAATACATTTCTAAGAATAGAACGTGTATGTTATTACGTTAATTTGTGGTGAATTCTTTAAGTTTACACATAAATAAAGAATGAATGCGTATTTAATTTCAATACTTATATAACTTGACAATATTAATAATTTAACATAACTACAATTAATACATTATACACATTGTATTGCGTAAACAAAATTAGCATGCGAATTTCTGCAAATAAAGATTACTGTTCTGATAATATAAAATAAACATAATGTTTTTATTATCATCAATAATAATAGGAACTAAAAATAATTGTATACAAAGCTTAAACGGAAAATATTATTATTAGAAGAATTTTCAACCCTAAAATTGTGAGAAACTGGCTGCCTGTACATATACTTCAGGTCGCCAAATCCCCCGCAGATAGAATTATTCAAATCCAGTAACGGGATGATATTAATATACCTCCCTCATCGTCCTTAGGTACGTCTTAAGCACTAAGCTTATTCTACCAAAGCGGCGTAAACATAAAACGTGTTCGGTTGTTTTATTCGAGCACCACTCGAAGTACAAGGCATTGCACTTTTGGATAACGCGAATAAAATTGTACCGACAATAAACCTGAACGGATCTACACATCAACTCTTGAAGCATATAGCCTTTAGAAATCAAACCACGGAAATAACTATAAAACTTCTCTAGAGTCGGTCCTATTGTTGGTTTCAGGCACTCATAATTATCATTAAGTATTTTGTGATACAGACTCATTGAAGCATTAAGACTAAAGGTCAATGTAACAGATATTGAATAACCATAAAACAGCGCTTGCGTAAACGATGAATACTTACTACACACTCATGCCTACACAAACAGTAGGCGTATGGCGTAAGTGAGAAAAAAATATGTAATCGGAATGACTAATAAAATATCCGTTTATCTATGTAATTATCCTCTCGATTTAATTCCATGCTCTAAGCGACCATGCATCCTACAAATAAGCTGACACTACAGATCCTATAGATCCGTATAAAGTGTTCCATTTCAATGTATACTTTTCACGTAAACTCAACAAAACATCAAAGTTAATTATCTAAACGAGTTTCTAATTGAATAGACGTAACATCAAAAACAGCGCGAACTAATCTCCGTTACGAATCAGCAGATTACCAAAACATCTTAATAGATAAAGGCTGATGTATATTAATGATGCCGCGAATTAATAGCAAAAGGCGAGTTATAAGTAAATCTCGAGACGGGAATGAGATGTCACGCCGTAATCGGACGGTCGGGGACTTTGATAAATAGACGTCAACTTAGGCGTGGGCGCAAGTCACAGAAGATGCGAGTCGAGTGAACTGTGTGATATGATAACTTAGTTAGGCGATTCACACACGATGACGGATGTCGTTGCGGCGTGCATCAATGCGACATTAACATCGCATTAGTAAACAGCCTATCAAGTCATCGCTACAATTGATGGGTAATGGTTTATCTTATCTTATCTTATCTTAGTGGGGCCTGCCGAGGTTTTCCTCAAGCAGTAACACTTCGACCCATCGGGATCTTTTGTGCAATCTTTTGGTAATGGCTTAATCACCACGCTTGCCAAATGCGGGTTGGTGATCACAAGTTAGAAGCTATTTCCTTTCTTCGGCTCCCATCTAGCTAACTATAAGTATATATTTCAGTCCTTATTTGTAATTTTCTTTTTTCCTTAATCTGTAGATATTTATTTATTCTCAATTCTTTCTTTCTTTATATGCACCTACTCCCCTATTACTCCTTACTATTGTTTTACTCTTCACCCAAGGTTGCCTGGAAGAGATTGCTATAAAGCAATAAGGCCGCCTACTTATACTCTCTTCTCTTTTTATTGTCCTGTTTTGTAACTGTTTATTTCTTAGTGTGCAAATAAAGTGTTTATTATTTCCATTATTTATTTTTTTACATATTAATTTACATTTTTAAATATTTTCTAAAAACAAAACAAACATTTAAAAAAAAAAATAGGGGTCCGCCGGCATCGGGACCAGGGTCCAAACTACCAGTGATTAGGGCTCCAGGGACAGAAACCTCCTCACAATGCGTGCCGTATCGAGGAGAACTGTCTTCTGAATCAGGCCCTTGATCCAGCCGCCTAACGAAAGCCTCATAAGATGTTGATTGAGGCTCTTGGCCATCAGGCCGTTAGCCGTAACAACAATCGGCACGATGACAGCCGAGTCCACACTCCACATGTCGACAACCTCATGTGCTAAGTCGAGATATTTGATTTGTTTCTCTTTCTCAGCTTTCACGAGGTTCTCATCATGGGGAATGGTGATATCGACAATCATCGTGCGGCGCGCTAATCGATCTATCACCACAATGTCTGGCTTATTGGCTACAATAGTCCTGTCGGTGATGACTGATGATAGATCGATCCCAGTACAACGTGACATGGTCATTTTCGAGAACTGGGTCGGGCACATACTTGTAGTACGGTACCTCAGAATCCACAAGTTTGTATTTAAAGCAATTTGCTGGTGGATAATCCTGGCCACTTGGTTATGCCTGTGCAAGTACTCGCCATTAGCCAGACGAGAACGGCCAGAAATGATATGTCTGATAGACTCACCCGGACGGTAGCATGCCCGACATATGGCAACCGTCCCGTCCTTTATAATATATTTCCGGTAGTTATTCGTTAGCATAACTTCATCCATAATTGCACAGACAAAACCTTCAGTTACCCCGAAGAGGTCACCAAAACGCAGCCAGGATACGGACGCTAAAAAGCGCCCGTGGAGCTCCTTGCCTTGCCATACCACCCTGCGGTTATTGGCACTAAGTACTACGGGTCGTTGGGTCGAAATTATTACTATGTTAGGTAAGTGTTGTCGGTGTACAACTGTCACCTAACATCAGGCTGATTATCGAAAAAAAGCAACCAGTTGCTAATTGCACAATGGCAACGCGACTGCTTCTAGTTGCGTTTGCTACAATCGGTCGGTTTATTCTATAAAATAAATAAAATAAATGTTTCCCACACTCACACCAATTACCTAGCCCCAAGCAAAGCTTCCTTAAGAAACTCGAGAAATGGTTAACTAGACAACGGATAAACATACTTAATATACTAAATACATACATACAACACCCAAACCGGAAACAATTTAGAAAAGTAGGTATTTCTAAATTGATCCGACCGGGGATCGAACCCGGGACCTCAGAGATGGCGACACCATGAAAACCGGTGTGCAAGCCACTCGACCAAGGAGGTCGTCAATAGCGTCTATAGCGCCGTCATGTCACTTTAGTTCGTCAATCGCTCGCTCGTGGCGCTTTCATAGCGTTCTACGTACCGTAATACGAATATGTGTTTTGGTAACGATAAATTGCAAATTGTTGCGAATGCGACTGTCACTTAAAGATCGGTAATAAGCCTCGACTATAATTCAACTTTAATGTGAGGCCTAGTCTAAAATGATGAACATGTAATGATGTTGTCAATGCACTGAATTGTATTCTATAGTTGTGCCAATTAAATAACGCGGCAAGTGTGTTGGGCACCTTTGCACCTGGAATGGCGCGGGGAGGGTTATTTGATTGAGCAGTGGTTGTTTTTATTTATTTTTGTTTTATTATTATTATTATATAATATTTAGGCTTTAAGATACTATTTCCCAATTTTATAATTTTCATTATATTTTATACATTAAATAAATAAATAACGCGCAATTTACTATAAATGCGCTTGCCAGCTCGTAAAACGCTTGTGCCTTAGAGTAAGTCGTGAGAACCCGTTTGTGTCCGGTAGTCGAACGTTTGTATGTTCGGTGTTCTGAGTTTTAATTTACGCAGTCATTGTAATAAGCTAAATTGACTAGTTTAAATTTAGTTACTTAGACAATAAATATCGTTTATAAATTAGTCTTTTGCTTACAACTTACGCCAAACGCTCAGGAGACAAGTTATGCCCCGAGCGCTAATAGGCTTAGAACAATTCTCTGGGTGCACTCTCCTTAATTGTTTAGATCACTATAATACTTGTCTTTTTTCCTTTATAAGGTAATCAGTTATTAAAAAAACTATTGCTTACTAACTGCTATAATACCGCTATGGTATACAGCTGTGCTACTTTTATCGGTAACACAGCTGTATCGGAAACACTAATATCTGTTATGTTATCGGTTAATAAAATAATAATTAATAAATTTGCATTTTTTTTATTATTATGTGTATTCAATAAATAAGACAGATACAGATTGACATGAGACTTAAACAAAGATCCTATCAAGAAAAAATTCTTAGCTGAAGCAAGTGAAGCGTACTACGTATTGCTACGAGAAGTTTATGCTACGACTTTGTGTAGCAATGTTCGTAACGTTTTGTGCTATATTCAACAGTCGACATTAGCATTAAAACGTAATATAACATTGAGTATCCAATTTTTTAGCTAAGGTCAGCCCATACCCAGTCACCCAGTCGAAGAACTGGTTATATGGGCAGCGCAATTAACCTAATAATAAAATAATGGAGAAACAGTAATGTTTCTCAAGGGAACCCGAATCACCGAAAGCTGTCTAGGGCTATATATAATTTTATAGTTCCTTGACAGCTACATTTAATAAAATCTAGCAAATAAGTACTGAATCGCCTCGGTGGCCGAGTGGCAAAACGCTCGGTCCGATATCCAAAAGTCCCGGGTTCAATTCCCAGGTCGGGCAAAATGTGTTTCGGATTTTTTCGATGCATAACCCGGGTTTGTGATCACCAACCCGCATTTGGCAAGCGTGGTGATTAAGCCAATACCCATCAATTGTAGCGATGATTTGATTTCAATGATGGAGGCCTTTGCCCAGCAGTGGGACAGTTATAGGCTGTTTACTTTTTATTTTTAAGTACTGTTATTCAAATTGACTGTAAGCATCATTGAGCTGTTTCACTTACATTTTGTGCCGATTACAGCCCTTCACCAGCTTCCGTGTGGATATGCAAAATTCTGTACATTATGCTTTTGCATGTGAAAAATTGATGATCATTTAACGATGACAGAGTAAACGACTGGTCATTCCGCTGAGTGACGTGCTGCGAAGGGGTCTAATCGTTTTAATATGTACGTGGACATTTGAACATTGCACGGTTGTAACGCAGTTAGGGATCCTTGGTTAAATCAAAAACTTTTTATTTTAACTTTCAAATCTGCAGAGATTGGTGTTATAAAAACTTTTAAGTGTTTGTTTTTTGTGGGCAAGCACTTAGCATTTGAGGAGCTCGATGGCGCAATGGTTAACGCGCCCGGTCTGCGAGTGCTGAGGTAAAGTAACTTTCGCAAAGGCCGGTCATCGGATGGGTGACCAAAAATTTATCATCTCGAGCTCCTCCGTGCTTCGGAAGGCACGTAAAGCCGTTGGTCCCGGCTGCATTAGCAGTCATTAACAACCACCAATCCGCACTGGGCCCGCGTGGTGGTTTATGGCCCATTCTCCCTATCCATCCATAGAGAAAGCTCGTGCCCCAACAGTGGGGACATAAAAATGAGTTGATGATGATGATGACTTGGCATTTACCTCGCCTTATGTTAGGTGATGACAAGGCCGAAGGTGGAAGCGCACTTCACCCGGAATCCTCAACTACCAAGAAACTGTCTATCTTATCTCTAACTGTCGAAACGCAGCAATGCTGCTTACATAGATGTTATATGCTAACAGATTTGGAAGGGTGTAAAACCTTTAATCCCGTCTGCTATAAAACATTAGTAAAAAGCCTATAATTGTCCCACTGCTGGGCAAGGCCTCCATCATTGAAATCAAGTCATCGCTACAATTGATGGGTAATGGCTTAATCACCACGCTTGCCAAATGCGGCTGGTGATCACAAACCCGGGCTATGCATCGAAAAATCCGAAAATACATTTTGCCCGACCTGTGAATTGAACCCGGGACCTTCGGGTATCTGGCCGAGCGCTCTGCCACCCGGCCACCGAGGCGTTCGAGGCTATAAAACATAGTAGTTTGCAAAATGAGTCAAAAGTCATGTCAAAAATATCGACTGCCTACAAGGTTAGTTTATTATTTTAATTTACATTTTTAAAGAGGCTTCTATGCAACTTGAATACATCAGAGTGCCTAATGTTAGTATGTTTACTATCCGTATTCATTCGATTACGAAAACGAAAACGAAAAATTAGTATGGCATTGAAGCAGCGCCTCCTGGCGACATACGAGAAGAGTTAACATTTTGCAATACAAATTCTCGTTTTCGTAGACGTGATCAAATGGCGAATGCAACTCGCACTAGCCACCCAGGTTCAGCTTGCCTTCATGGAGCCCGATTACGTATGCGGAATATGTAAGTAGTGCATAATATCAATTTAGCATTACTTTTTTTTTTTAGTTGATGGCTTTGTGCGATTAGCACATTTAGCCAGTGTCAAAGTAATTTTTATTACAAGTAATACATAAATAAACAATATTTCCTTCCTGTATGATGATGATGATGAATGATAATAGAAATGAGAAGTGAGAAATGATATACCCCCAAACCCTCGAGTATCTCAGTAAAGATGGGGGGCTTTACTAAGTCCTCACGTGTACTTCTTGAGAGAATTTGAAAAATGACGTTGCACCGTTTTGTTTCATTTGCTAACTCATGCACACTCGCACTTAACGGTTAATAATCAACCATTATTTCACATTAATATTCAACTTAACACAAATTTTAGAACATAAAACAAATCGCAGGCATGACTCTTCACTTTCCCGCCAAGAAAAAAAACCCCCTGTATGTTTTCCAAATAAAATATAAGTAAAACAAAACAAAGTACCGGTAAACAGAATTATATGCATAATATTATACTTATAGTTAACATATTAAATAAACGAACGTTTTAATTCCTAAAAAGGCCTTTGTTCAAATCGAGCTCACGCTTGTCTCGCTTTCGTTTGCGATATCAAAGCGAATTTGCATTCATTTGGCGGGCGTTTAGCTCAATGGTACGTATGCGGTATAAATATTGTCTCTGCTGTTTACTTTTTTTCCGTTTTGCATAAGCGATGCCCCGCCGGGCGATTATTTAAATCGCTAGGCAAAAATTAAGGCACCTTTTTAATTTTAATGCCGGAATTATACAAATATCTTTGAAAGTCAGTCATGGAAATAAGTCGGATATTTCTAATTTTCGTTGATGTTATTTAGAAGTGTATTTTGGTAGCTTTCCAAACATACAGTTTACATACAATGAGAATATATAAAACGTTACATTTAGTTTTATTTTTCTTACTAGCTGACCCGTCGGACTTCGTACCGATTTGACAGTTTCCATGACAACAAAACAAACAAATAATTTTGTATTGGAAAATTAAATTGTCGTTTTTAGTATTTTATATATGTTTTTTATTAATAGAAAGTATCCTATATCCTTCCCAATACCTTTGAGAATATGTGAACAAAGTTTAATGGTGATCGATTGAGTATTTTCTGCGTGAAAGCGTAACAGTTTCCTTCAGTTTCCGAAGTTTTCATTCGAACATCTAGTTTTGTGAAGCCTCTAAATTTTCGACAAAGTCATTTTTAAGTTGCCGTTTATTATTGTTAATTTAATTCAATGTTTGGCATGGCAACTGTACCTGTGGTACGTACTTTTGCTCAGAAGCAATTTACATCCCTATAGGTGTTACATCTTTAACACCCCCTATAACCCCACCACTTGTGACCCTTCACATTACATTACATAACCCTGCTGCGCCACTGACCTATATGGGGTCTCCGCGACCCCACTCCTTGAGAGTTCTTTCAATTATTCAAAGTACCCTCAAAGGCAGTTGAGGGTTGAAAGAGTTGTGTGTACGCATACGGAGCTTTTTTAAAGAGTTAGATAGTTTTTTTTACTATGTTCAAATGTACAGTGCTTTATAGATGCTTTTATGTAAATTTTGTTATTAAGACATTTGCTTTAAACACACAGTATTCATTATATGTTGTCGACTATATACAATAGTATTGTTCCGAAAAATCAAGTCACATAACAAAGGGTATTTATTACAGTCTCTTGCTATAAACATACTCTTAAAACTTATTTGCAAGATCTATTAAAGTTGCTGAAATAAAATAGTACTATGATTTCTAAACAAATTCTTTGAAATTGCAATATTTTGCTCGATTCAAAAAGTATTGTGTATAATTTTAAAACTAGAAACGTTATAACCATTATAAAAATAATATTGACACAAACATTACTTTGTGTTAGAAAGCTAAGTGAACCCTAATCTTCGCCCTAAAACATTATCGAGCTTGCACAACAAGACATCTCACACAAATAGATTATATCCCAAAGCCTCCTTAAATATCAACAAATCCCTTACATTATCATGAGAACAATACAAAGCAGCGCCCCAAGCAGATTTGTTACTATAAAAGCCTTACAATTGGTTTCAGTGAAATTCGGTAGTAACGAGCACTTAGGCAAATAGCTTCGGGGTACTATTATACCCCACGCGCATTCGGAGGTTGAGTTTAGTTTTCATTGTGAAAATAAAAATATGTTGAAGCAATATCCTTATGGCAATACACGAAAAGCGAATAAATTCATATTATCGTAAGTACATAGTTATATTTTTTCATACATTCAAACTTGGCTGCTTCTACTGATATAGATAACGTACTAACCTATAACATATCTAAATAAAAATGTAATATTCAATTAATACTTATGACTGCAGAATCAAGAAATCTCATAAACTATAAACTTATGGTTAGAAAACTAACGAGTGAAAAAAGCTATAATCATACTGAGTTTGTAATTTCTAAATTTATGTATATATATTCTTTATTGCACAAAAACACACATACAAAGAACAGTTTACAAACAATGGTGAGCAAAGGTGGACTTATCTCTAAAAGAGATCTCTTCCAGCCAATTTAAGGTGGAATGAGAGCATCATGTTTAAAAGGACGCGACAAAAGTGAAAAAAAAATATCTTAAATAAAAATAACAATATTAGGTACAATACACAATACATGTACTACAATATTATTCAAAACTACATAAACATACATAAAATAATAATAAACATGGAATTACAAGTACATAGCTAAGAAGTATGGTATACCCTGCAATATGTTAAAACATAAACTTTCTTTCTACATAGTCTTTTCTTGTCGACAAAGTTCTGTTGCTTCGTTTTCAAATGAATATTTATATCCATGCCACTCACGGGAAAGTGAGCCTTAAGCTAACCCTTTAAGGGTTATAGTGAGATCTTTTCAGATAAAATTACTGTGTGGGAGTCTTTATATTGCCCAACCTTGGTTGAATGTCAGGGATACGAATAGGTTTGTTCCGATCTGGACTACCACATTTTCGCCTAATGGGCAGTCAACAGAAATGTTTAAAATAACTGTATAAGGAAAATTATTATTTAAGCTGACGAAGTTGAAATATATTTGCACAATTATGTTAATGACAAAATGGAATATTAATTTTATTAATAAACAGAGTATAAGCTTCAAATAGTTATTCCTTGATTTGTCTCTTTTACTTTAGATGAAATAATAAACTTTACGTGACGGGAAGAAAACAATAAATATCTATTCCAAGCTTATGTTCATTAATAAGGCTCTTAGAACCAAGTTAGAGTAAAACACAGAAAAACTATTAATTATTATATTTTTTATTTTTTTCGTGACCGATTTTTAGGTCAGTGAAAATTAAACGTATGGAATTCTATGTTGCAACGCACACGTTCTACAAAAAGTCGGTCACAAAATCGGTACTAAGACCTCGGCGAAAAAATCGCTGCCATTATCGGTACTACAAAAAGTCGGTCGTGGACAGGAGCCGTGAAACTTATGCTTTGTTTATAGGTAAGGGTGTTAAAACACTAACCGTGTTTAAGAAATTAAGTAAAGTAAACAGACTATAATTGTCCCACTGCTGAACAAAGGCTTTCATCGTGGAAATCAAGTCATGGCTACAATTGATGGGTAATGGCTTACTCACCACGCTTGCCAAATGCGGGTTGGTGATCAACAAACCCGGGCTATGCATCGAAAAACTCGAAATATATTTGCCCGACCTGGGAATTGAACCCGGGAACTTCGGGTATCGGGCCGAGCGATCTGCCAATCAGCCACCGAGGCGTTCAAGAAATTAAGAAAATAGCTAAAAAAAGTTAATAACTAATACGTTGGTGTACGTACCTACGTGTGGTTATAAGAAAACACTAAATCATTTAAATATTTATAAAATACAGTAAAAAAATCAAATACCTACCCGACCCAGCCAGACATCGAACCTGGGTCTTCCGGAAGACCCTCGGGTAGGCATTTCAAATTTTTAATTTTTTTACTGTATTAAAATACTTAATACTTCAGTGCAGCAAATAGAACTTAAAAATAAAAAATAAAATTTACTTAATCATATTTTGCAATTAACTATAAAATAAATAAAAGTGCAAATGTTCAGTCTTGTAAGGAACATTCCATTATCCGATTGCGACGGTCAAGGTTTGCTTGAAGCTCCACTGATATTTCTAGTTCAAGGTTTAATGCTACAGCAGAATAAATAGAGATGAAACGGAACGTTACTGCTACATTTAAGTATATGAAATTGGTATTTTCTCGGGACGAACAAATTCATGGCACTGAAAATGGTTTTCATAAATGACGTCAATAAAAAGTCGTGGTTTAGCTCGACCTTCTCACCTGCTCCTGTCTACATACATTCAGCAATTTTAGTAGCTAGACTGGTTGTCATGAAGAAATCGCTTTAATCGAAAAAGAACGCAATTTTTTTTAAAATACTTTTTTTATTTTATGTTCAACGTTCCTTCAACGGTCTTGCAATAATAGTTTTGTGTATAATATTATCTAAACACTTAAGTATCGCTACAATTGAAGCGATGACTTGATTTCAATGATGGAGGCCTTTGCCCAGCAGTGGGGCAATTATAGGCTGCTTACTACTACTACTACTTAGGTACTATCTACTATCTACCTACTTTAACAAACCAACTACAATATGTGACAAGCGCTTGTCGAGTTCTAACACTTCCTTATTCTGTGGTTCTAGCAAAGTTATAATGGCTTGAGTACTGCTATCGTTGTTGACCGTACTAAGTATAATATACTGCCGTTAGACTATATTAAACTTTATCATCAGTAAACCTAAAACATACTTCACTAACTCTACACTCAACATTGCCGAACATTGCCTTTATCAAAAACTTATCAAAATACTCAAAAACACAAATGTTGAAAAAATTTCCACGAGCAAGATTTGAACCTGCTGACATACCGGGTCAGGTGCTCTCCCAAATGAGCTATCGTGGTTCTAACCAGCCCGCCGAAATTATTCAACACTATTTACTTTTTACTTTAAAAGCTAAAGGCCATTCAATGTCAACAACTACCGTCATTAACATCCGATCATAATATTTATCAGTTAAAATACTCAACTAAAAACCATGAAATGTGACCGCTAACTAAGAATTACAACACGCAGACACAAGCTTTTAACATACACACGTGTCTGCACCAACTAATTCTAACCCCTAGCTATCAAATAACTCATACGCCAGGCTGATGCAATTCCACTGGAACAACTTGCATTCCACCGGCCTCATCCTCAACATATATACAAATATACGATGCTGAATATTACATTCGCCCTTTAGCGGACCTGTCGTTGCGATGTCGAATGACGTCATTGGGCGCAGAGATGGATTCGGACCATAATTTCAGAATGCAATACCCACATTCAGAAACAAACGATACGCTGTATCTCCGCTGTAAATCCTAACCGTTGCTGCATTTGTTTTGATGTCAGGAGCGACGCTTTATAGTGATGTAGCGATGGATGGAGTACAAATTCGGAGTGTAGATGTTGTGGATATGTAATTGACGAGTGACGTGTCCCATTTAGGGTCCTGATGGACGAACATTAGACTGTCTGCGTTCAGTTGCGTACCATTTGTTTTGGGGTTCTGTGTAATTTTGCAAATGTACGCGGTGGGCGGTTGAAAAAAAGAATGACAATGGCGGGAAAAAAGACTGTTTTTAATTTGTGTAATCTGTGTGGTCCGGACACGTCAAAGTTGGGGCGGAAAGGTTTAAATGACAATGAGCGACACTGTTGTGGGCATCTGGAAAAATATGAAAATGTGTTTGTATATAATGTGTTATAGCATTACCATTCATTTACGACTCGGTCAACCCAAGCCGAGTTTCTTACCCTATAGTGACAACTTGGTTTTTTCTGATTTGATCTGATTTCTGCTGAGTATTTACTCAATTTTATGGCAATAAAAATTTATCTTATCTTATCTTACCTTACCTTATCTTATTTAGTGATCGGTGATATTGAGACTTTCTATTCTAAATGATGTTTTTTAGATTAGTAGAGTGATTCAGCATTGTTATTTATTCATTTAAACAGATGCATATTGTAAAAATATTGGGTAAAGTTCTTATAAGTGCTTTTTATACACGCCTGCACATCATCAGACCACCACAAACTTTCAAATATTCTTAATAGATTTTGGGGAGAATAACAACATTATTTGTAATTGACTAGTTCATATTATTCTTGTCAATTTGCATTGAATTTTAAAGATAATACATAGGCTACATGAGTTACGATCGCACCTATCGTGTTTATTCACCACAGAAGGAGTTATATTGAAATAAAGCAACTCTTTGACTAAAATATTCCTTGTTGTGAATTACACCTCATACGGGGTCACTAGAAACGGTATATGGGGTGAAAAATAACACCTTTGAAATCAAAAGAGAATATTTGTAGTTTAAACATTTAAAAAATAATACCTTGATAAAGTTTGCATGCTAACAAGGTATAAAGCAATTTGTGACACTTTTTGTATAGCTTTTAATAAGATTAATACTGTTGTAAATAACCCCCTCTGCAGTTGCAAATAACCCCATCAGTAGTAGATTATTGCAAAGTTAATCACCACCAAATGTAGTTTTAACTGGTCGACTGACTTTGACAGCACAAATACCGCGAAAATGACGACTGTCAAAGGAAAGCATTGGCATCTTTCTAAAAATGAAGTTCGTTCAAAAACATTAAAGCACGTTTTATGAGTATGCGTGATAAAAAAGGTCGTTCTAATTGTTCTTATTTTCTCACATACACCCCGCGGTTGCTTTTCACCCCATTTTACAGTATGTATTAATTATGGCTTTTGGTTGAACATTTATTGAAACAAAATGGCAGTTTTGAATACGTTGATGTACGGGCGTCTGTATGTAAAGTTCGAGATCCAGTGAAGTCACTAAGCACAGAGGTACAAAACTTGCTGGCAGTAAGCAAGCGGTGACTGAGGCGCACAACCTTTTTGCCTGCTCAGTATAATTAAAAAAAAATCCTAGCGTAAATCGTCGCGATCTAAACCTAGTGCTACACAGCTCCTGCACCCCAAAGGCTCAGCTTTGACGGATCTCGTGCAACCCTCGCCAGCGAGGTATCGGCATAATTCCCACCCACACTAGCACATTGACCTACATATTCCCCATTTTTCTGTAATTACTCTCCGTTGCTTTGTCACATCCCTCCTGCAGGGGAGGGGAATGTGACACCACTGATGCTGTAGACTCTATGATCTTCATTTGCTATAAAGTCTATACGATATCAAAAATGTAGGTTTTATCCTGCATTTTGTTTGGCACTAACTTTAGTTCAACTAGGAGATCGATGGCGAAGTATTTTGCGCGTGCAAACTGAGAAGTGTCAAAATAATAAAAAAAACATCTTCTAACAACAACAAAAATGTATTTTGTATCTGTTTGTTATGAGGTTACAATGCTACCGAAAGAAAGGCTTAATGGCAAGAATTACGGAGTTGAAAAAAAAACAATTCATACAAAAATAACACGTTAGCTGCCGCGTAGGTCACCGGCGACCTCATCATCATCATCTCAGCCAAAAGACGTCCACTGCTGGACAAAGGTCTCCCCCAAGGATCTCTACAACGACCGGTTTTATGCTGCTCCCATCCAGCGGCTTCCCGCGACCTTCACCAGATCGTCGGTCCACCTTGTTGGAGGTCTGCCCACACTGCGCTTTCCGGTACGCGGTCGCCATCCAGGACTAGGTATCCCGCCCCAGCGGCCATCAGTCCTGCGAGCAATGTGCTATGGGCCTTGTGCCTTCGGGCTATGTCGGTTACCTTTGTTCTTCTACCGGTGACCTACGAACAATAAAATTTCTATTGTGTCTGGTTTTGCGGCAGTCAACCTGTGCACACCCAATTCTCCGACCTAAACTTCCAACGCACATGGAGTAATTATTAACGGGACTCTTAACATGTTAATTGTTTGTAATTCTAAACTAATATTATATGTATAGAGGAAACCTTTGTATCTTTGTATGTATGTATGTATGCATGCAATGATATTATAAACTATAGATATGTTACGTGCATAGTAATTTGCGTTTTAAATCTGTTCCGAGCAGTCAAAAACTGCACACATTGACAAGTTTCACAGATAAGTAAAATAAAAGATACGAAATAGCACGCAAATGAAAGAGATAGCTATAATTTTGATGATTGCACTTCACATGTTTCTTGTTCATAGAGTAACATTTGTAGTTGTAGGACTAACTTACAAGACGTCCTAATTAGGACGTTTTTGAGTCTTCACAACGCTCGCGCTTATAACATATCTGCTTCTTGTTTTATATGTTTATACATATAATATCATTGTATGTATATATGTTTGCAACGAATAACTCCAAACTTACTGGAGCGATTTAAAAAATTCTTTCACCATTAGAATAGAAAAAAAAAACACCTGTGCGAAGCTGGGACGGGCCGCTAGTATTCGATATTTAAAGTGACCGTTATGAATTAAGTTTTTAAAAAGTTTATTTTTCATAGTTTAAATAGTTATATCCCAACGCACAGTTGTCTAACCGTACAAAATAATACTTCACTATGGATCATCACCGTCACCTACTATAATATGACTTGTCCGTGTACGGCGCGGTCTTTGAAGCGGGGGGCGGAAGGAGCTGGGGTATGAAAATCATCACGCTTTCAGGCTAAGAGCTCTGGTGGTAGGTAGGCACGCTTATATACCGCACTGTGTAATTGGTAACGTTTGATTGTGAAGTTATTGCAGTTCAGAGGAGATCGTTTACACTGCAGCTAGCGAAGCTAAGCAACTTTTAGAATGCTAGGTAAAAGGGTAAGCAAATGTAGATATTTTATCTGTATATTATTACGTGAAGCAAAAACTTAGTACCCCTATTTTACGAAAATTGCGCGGACGGAGGAGTATGAAATTTCGCACACTCATAGTTTATATAAAGAAGGTTATCCGATTGTTAATTTTTTTTTTTAATTATGCATAAAATTTCATTAAATCAATAAAACAAACATTACACACACTACCATGTATTTGACACACTCGCATTATGTATTTTACACACGCATATATACTCTTTTCATAAACTTCAAAAATGGAAGAGGAGCGGCCGAAATCTGTCAATGCCAATCAAAACTCACATTCTATCTTTTTAAATTTTTCATTGCTTAGGATACAATCCGTGCAGCCTTATTAAAATTACAGTCGAATTTCGACCACTGGGCGACCACTAGTATTAAGTATTAGGTCCCGATTGTTGTTGTATAATAGCAGGTAGCAAAACCCACCAACCGACATTGGGCCTGCTTGTTTTGTTATGTAAGATTTGGCAAACTAGCCCGCGAGTCACCTGAAGGAAAGTAATAATTGCAACCTATGGAACAACATCAGAGGAAACGCAGATGAGTTTGCCTTTGAATAATAAAACGGGTTATGGCCCGATCTCAAAGTTTTAATTCCAGTCAAGGACGTTGTAGGCCATCAATTAAACAATCGATTCTTAATTTGCTAAATAAATGTTTACAAATATACAAAAACACAAATGTTGAAAAAATTTTCACGAGCAGGGTTTGAACCTGCACCCTTCTGACATACCGGGTCAGGTGCAACAATTTTTTCAACATTTGTTTTTGTAATTTGTTCGCAACTAAATTTGCGTTAAAAATTATATAAACGTTTACAAATATGATATAGCAGTGAAGTACTTGTTTACAACTTAGTTACCGCCAATTCATTGCAAAGACCATTTAGGCCTTATGGCCTTATAAGCCTTACGGGGTTGGAGATCCCATTGGAGACTGTTCATCATCGGTCTTATGAAATCTTCATTATTAAATGGAGCAATAGTATAATGTGTTTGTAAAAGAATATTGTATAACCAGTCCACTGTCACAAACCACTTAACTATTCCTTTGCTCTTCCCACAGTAGGAATCACCGATCTTCTAATAATCTTCTTCTTCTCTGTCCTTACCATACTTCCGGATTTGTACATTCGTCCTTTTATATCCAGTCCATTCTCATGTGGAACGCGCTGCCTCTCGAAATCAGGATGGCTACAAGTCGGGATGTCTTTAAAAAGAAAGTCCGCATGCTTTTTCTTAATGAAATCTTGGCAGAATCATCTCAGCAACGACCGATTTTTAAATTATTTATTTATGTAGATATAATATTTTTTTTTAAAGTATTTCATGTAATTGTAATTTATAGAATATTTATTTATGTATTATAAGTTTGAATCTTTTTGTTACACTGTTTTCTACTTTTGTTGTCTCTCAAAATTTGCACCTCCCATGTTATTTCTGCACCACCCTATGGTTGACTGGTAGAAAATGCCTCAGGCATTAAGTCCGCCATGTAATATTTTGTTGCAAAGTTTAAAATAAATAATAATTATGGCATAAAAAGTTTAAGATATCTATCAATAATTCTCTCGACCTTAAGGCATATAAAAGTTTATTTAATTTTACGTCTTGGATCGTCAACATAATTAAAATTGCTTGGAACGTTTTGTGATACACACAATATCACCTACAAAGGACTTTATCATTGACTTTTAATTTTTCGAAGCACCAAAATACAGTTGACTTCAAAAAGAATGCCTGATGGAATATTAATTGAAATTGCGGTTTAAGGTGATGGATATGCACCGCGGAAGCCTATAAACTGACGAACGCCATAACGGGAAGCCTAATTCAATAAACGCCCGACCAACATTGACTTATAAGCTACACTGAAAGCGACTGGCAAATTGCATATATAAGTTGAAAGTTACTGGCTCTAATAAAAGTCTAGAGAAGTTGGTAACATCCTTAGGCGATCCAAATAAATAATAACCCTTTTGAAAATGCTCAAATAATCCTAATTACACGCACAAGCACACGCTTGTGTAATTAGGATTATTTTTTTATTAATTAAAATTCAAAATATGTCTTACACAGTGTGAAAGTGTGGTGTGAGGGTATACACATACCTCCATACAAAAATGGAACATCTCCTTTACCTGACGATTGAAAAATCAGCCCTTTCATTGAATAATTTTGACATAATGACATATTCTCTTTAGAAAATATGTCACATTGACAAAGTTATTCGTTGGATAAAACTTATCTGGGGATTGAAAAATCGGGACTTTTACGAGTAAAATTTACAAATTTTAATGTAACTCCACCTTTATAAACAGTAACTATTATAATTAGTCACTGAACTTGTCATCATTGTGCAGTGTTTTGTAACGATTTTTTGGTTAATATTAAATAAATAAACTAATAGGTGTCGTCTCTATAATATATCAAAGCTAGTCTTAGTTACAATACATGTATATTATTAAATATTCTGAATTTGCTTCCCCCTCAGGCAAATCTTCTTTAACAAGTACTTCCAGGTTTTATTCATATTCTACAGTTACAATTCGTTGTAAAGAATTTATATCATATATGCAAACTAACAAATGGCTGAATGTAATCACAACCAGAGATTCGTAAATAGAGATTTATCAGCCATTTTGTAACAATCTGTATGTCGCATCCAGCCCACATCCACTTTCGCATTCAACTTTTTCCGTTCAAATGAATAAGCCATCATCCTTTGATCACGCCGCTCTCGTTTCAATTGAAAGGTTTGCCATTCCCTATCTATAGCCTCTAATTGACCGTGCGCGAACCGCTTTGATATTAAATGTGTTGACAGTGCCCCAAAGTGGGCATTAACACGCAAATTACACGCGTGTAGATGAGGTGGTGCGATGAAATGTTTATGATTTCTGACTTTTAATGAAAGGTAATGTTTTATTTTTAGGTTCCTACACGTGTTTATCGTTCATCTCCAGTAAAAAAAAAGATTCTATTATTTAACAGTCTAAGTAGTTTGAAAAAGACAAATTGTTGAAAAATTTGCACGAGCGGTATTCGAAACCGATGTCATGGGGAGCGGGTTCGAATCACGCTCCTGGATTTTTTTCAACAGTCTTTTTAGAATTGTTATTGTTCGCAACAAAATTTGCGTAAAATTATAATTATATAACCACTAGTAGCCCTCTCGCGACTTCGCCGCTTAAGAACACCCTTATCCCATGATGGACCCCTATGGCAGCGCCACCTACCGGGTCCAATAGTAAATCTAAACCATTCTCGAATCCACTTGAACACACACAAAAATTTTCATCAAAATCGGTCCAGCCGTTTAGAAGGAGTTCAATAACAAACACACGCACAGAAGATATAAGTAGGTTCAAAATGTAGATACCAAGTACAGACATCTACCCCTTGCTCGAAACCTAAAATGGGATATCCGGGTCTTAGACCGGTCGGTGGTGGGGTAACTATTTTTTTTTTTACACCGAATGATGTTGCCTGAAGGTCCGCGTCGATTCCTATAGGTCGGGCAAAGTGTGTTTCGCATTTCAATGCATAACCTGGGTTTGTGATCTTCAACCAGCGTTTAGCAAGCGTGGTGACCCATAAATTGTAGTGATAACTTGATTTTGATGGAGGCGGTTGCCCAGTGGCAGTCAGTGGGACAGTCATAGGCTATTTACTATACTAACTAGACCACAGAGGCGATAACCCATTATAGTAGAGTACATGCGAGTGATGTCCAACGCCACTCTGAGGGTAGAGCGGTTGGAGATTAGTTTAATACATTTGTAAGCTAATTAATCTAAATTAATAAAAATTTATATTTGTATAATTTAAATTGACATATTATAATATGTGATACTTATTGAGAATGATAATACTAATGAAATGTAATAATTAATAATTTAGAAATGTCTTAAACTTACTCAAATGTTTGCATGCTATGTAGTTAAATAGGCATAAGATACTTTATAATTGATTTTACCATCTGTAACTAATGATATCCTATTTAAAAGCAAATAAATATTATGATGATGATAATGATGATGATGATGGAGTCCCGCCACAATGTGAATTTTATTTCATTTGTGGTGAAAGTACCGACCGACCGTCTGTCGACCCTCATGAAAGAGGACTATTGGGAAAAGTGTCATGTACCGGCGGTTCCGAGGCCGGCTGCCGGATACCATGCTGCGTCGTACGTCGCGTCGCCGTCTTTACGTGTAGTATATTTTTTAATTGATATATATTATTTGTATGTTATTCTGTAAGGTATCTATTCTATGGGCGTCTTTGTATTTTGCCATCTTGTACACTGTTTTGTTGCCTGAAATAAATAAATCTTCATCGCCAGCTCATTTTATGTCCCCACTGCTGGGGCACGAGCCTTCCCTATGGATGGATAGAGAGAACGGGCCACAAACCACCACGCGGGCTCAGTGCGGATTGTTGGTTGTTAACGACTGCTAATGCAGCCGGGACCAGAGGCTTTACGAGCCACGGAGGAGCTCGAGATGATAAACTTTTGGTCACCCATCCGATGACCGGCCTTTGCGAAAGTGGCTTAACCTTAGCACTCTCAGGCCGGGCGCGTTAACCACTGCGTCAACGAGCTGCTCAAATAAATCTATTCTATTAAAAATTCGACGAAATCACCTCTTCTATAACCGTCACACGAAATTGCGGACAGAGGTTTGAAATAAAACTGCGAAGTCAATCAACTTAGTGGGGAGTGCCCCACTGCGGCTGCGAGCTGGGGATTGGGACAATTTACGTGTTTGATTGATGCACGTTTGGTGAAGAGCCACGAGATGCGGGAGAGGTGGCATCTCATATAATATTAACCTTTCGTCTTCTTATTGCCAGATCCGTCCTACAAACAATTGAAATTCTATTGTGCCTTTATTCACAGCAGACGTCAGGTTAAACTCCCTTTTTTTTGAGAGAGATTGATGATTGGCTCAAACGGCATTTTCAGCGTCACCGGGCTTTTTTTATGGGAGCGGCGAGGTACGTAAAGGGTATCTCAAGCCGTGTGAAACGAATCACCTTCGGAGGTTTTCTAGAGGGAACGGCATCACACACTTAAAAGTGCGTGTCCCCGTGCCCTACTAGATTCTCTGAAGGGTTCGGATCGGATCGGACAGTTAAACTCCCGTTGTCCAAAGGTTATCTGGAAGAAATTAGTCTTAATGATAATACCGTCCTTTGTACGCGTACTTTAATGTAGTTTTTTGTCAAATGTTTTATTTTAATTTTAGGTGTACTATAAAGTATGTTATCTTATTTTATCTTATTAAACTCCCGTATTAATAACAAGGTCTTTTGAATAGTTATTCCATGTTTTTCTCTTTTTTACTCTAATTTAAAATTAAGTTTACATAAAATTAAATTTACATGACTTGAACAAAACATGGAATATGTAATCCAAGCTTATACTCTATTTATTACTGATAATGAGGCCTATAAAATATATCAAAAGCATCGGTAAACTCGGGGGTAGGGTAAAGCCAACAAAGAGCACGCACTACAGAAGAGTACCGCAGTACTACTAATTGAATGTTATTAAATAAATAAAATAAATAAACTTTCCTACACTCACACCAATTATCTAGGCCAAGAGAAGCTTCGTTATGAAACTCGTTAAATGGTTACTAGACAATGTATAAACATACTTAAAATACTTGAATACATACTTATTATACATAGAAAACACCCAGACCCGAGACAATTTAGAAAAACAATAATTTCTAAAATTGACCCGACCGGGGATCGAACCCGGGACCTCAGAGATGGCAACACCATGAAAACCGGTGTACAAACCACTCAGCCAAGGAGGTCGGCAAAATTTTATTAAATCTGTTAGCAACTACTTGCCTGAGACATAACGTGTGCATGGAGTCAATATGGTACGTAGTATTTATTAATCCCATGAATGTGTGTTTGCCAATAGGAAAAATTGAATTTCGTATGGGAATATGTACTTTTTGGTAGTGCATACTCTTTGGTGGCTCTATCCTATGCATAAAACAACAATTTAGTTAGTTAAGGTGATGAAAACTGGCCGGCCGGACTTCTAAGTCCGTCCGGCCGGCCAATTTACAAGCAAGTTAGCAAGTTCTACAACCATCCAAACCGAGTACAATGCACACAATAGAACAGTACACTCATCTGGCGTTGTACACTCGTCCTTCCATATTCAGTCCATTCTCCTATGGAATGCGCTACCTCTTGAAATCAGGATGGCTGCGAGTTGTGACGCTTTTATAAAGAAAGTCCGTATGCTCTTTTTTGATAAAACCTTGGCAGAATCATCTCAGTAACGTCCTATTTATAAATTATGTATTATACTTTTATTTTTGTTCTATATTTGTAAAAGTAGTTTATGTAATAATATACATTATATTTATTTATATAAGTGTATTTGTATAAATTGTATATATGTAGGTATATACTATGCGTGTTATAATATATTATTTTTATTTCTAAATTGTTGTCTTCACCCGATTGCACCTACCTTGTTATTTCTGCACCACCCTATGGTTGACTGGTAAAGAATACCTCAGGCATTAAGTCCGCCATGTAATATATATTGCAAAAGTTTAAAAATAAATAAATAAATAAATCTTTAGATCACAGACAGAGTGGTATTCCCTTAAGTTTGAGTGTAGTTCTAACCACCTCTAGTTAAGACCACCGGTCCAGAGGGCCTGGTTTCGATTCCTAGTGCCTTCTCCGATATTTTTAATTCTCCATGCTTCCTACATCGTTGCTCGCCACAACCTAATGTCCGTCGGTTTGTCACAGAGCCATTATACACGGATAAACAAGTGTAACGCCATTTACATGATGCCTTTGTTACATCCCGGCTTCAATCGATTTGAATATTAATCGCTTTTCAAACGATTCCAAATTTTATCGATACTTATAATCGAATGAAATTTGAATTATGTAAAAATTTTGTTTTGTTGATACGCTTCACGGTTTTGTTTAGTTATTGCCTGAAAAAACATACACGTATGTACTAAAGTAATAGATTTCGATTTAGATCCCTTAATTCCTTGAAAGACCTCTAAAGAGTCATCATCCATCTCTTATCGTATTATTTTAAAGCTCGAAATGGAAACTCACATTACCTGAAACTTCATTTACTAACATTCGTTAGTAAATGAATATATGTATATAGTTAGTATAAGATATCTCCAACTCGGAACACAACAAAGCTACTGAACTTGCGATTTGTAGACATTGGCGATAGGCTTAATTTTTTTAAGTTACTGCATAATATTTAGTAAAATTCAACCAAATATCATGCGTGCGTTTTGTTCAGTCATCTCGATTTTATCTAAAAGCTTCGACCCTGTATACTTGACTATAGTATTTTAAACGGAAAGAAAATGGTGCGCAATACAAATAAAACATCGTCTGCACATTCCTCCCTTTTCCATGAAAGTCAACACTATCCTGAAGTGCCCTCGCTGACATCCCGATGCTAGATAGAATTCGCCTTTTTCCGCGCTCCTTTCATAGAGTACAAAGGGTGCGGGAAATCTTGATCGTTCGCTCGCGTATGAGCGAACGCTTATCATATGGGCGATCTTGTTTAGTCATTTTTTTGATTTAGCGGATAGCGATTTGGTTGTTGTCATGTATTTTTTATTCGAAAGTCAAAAATGTCAAGTTTTGTCTTAGCTTTGGTTTCACGAAAATAAATGTGGCTTTAAAGATCTTTATTCTTCTTTATACACGCAATCACTTCAAAAAGTTCATCAATGACATCATTATCACCATCATTTTCAGCCCGTATACCCACTGTTGGGCATAGGTCTCCTCCATGTTACGTTCCCTTCTGTGTTGTGCTGATTGCATGCAGGCTTTTCCAGCTCTATATCATTGGCCTATCATTCGCATCGTCAGCCTTAAACTACAGATGGGTTCAGGCTTTCCCACATGGTCATAATACCTAATACTAAATAGTTTGCGTTATTCCCAGTTAAATTTCTTTCATCATCATATATAACGCAAGGTTTAAAAGTGTGTATTGAAAATGCTTTTAAAAGTGAAGTCACAAAAAAAACATTTTCTTTATTCGCTCGATAGCTTACTGCAGATAACAACAACAATGTTGTTGGAGAGTAGCACTTTGCATTCGGCCCAATATTTGTTGTTTCCATCTCTGTTCGCGGCTAATGGCCTTCGAGCCCATTGTTTTCCGATACGCAAACATGCCGCCATGTTGTGCATTTTTGTGGACCGCGCGCTTATTAATGGCCACATTTTCTTTTTTGTATATGTGTAAAGTAAATGTACCAAGATCAACAAAGCTACCTATGATAAGTATTTAAAACACTATAGTGTGCAGGTCCTTGTCAATAAGCATTTTTGAATACTACGAGTAAATGCTTAGCACCATATAAGTTCTAAATTCAGTATTCTATTGAAATCAGTCTGGCAAGAGGAGCTCGATGGCGCAGTGGTTAACGCGCCCGGTCTGCGAGTGCTGAGGTTAAGCAGCTTTCGCAAAGGCCGGTCATCGGATGGGTGACCAAAAATGTACGAGCTCCTCCGTGCGTCGGAAGGCACGTACAGCCGTGGTTTATGGTTTTTGGTCTCTTTATCCATCCACAGGGAAGGTTCGTGCCCCAACAGTGGGGACATAAAAAATGAGCTGATGATGAGGCCGGCAAAAAAAACTCGATACATGTTTTTTTTATTACAAAAAATTATATCACTCTCATAACTTCCTTTTTTTCTAATGTGTATAATAATAAGTCATTAAAGTAGATTCTTAGTTTTTTTTTTAATTGCTATCGTAGTATGAACGTTGGTGAAATCACAACAGATAGAATTCGTGATATCTAGGCAGAATTTGGGGATGAGGAAGATTAATATAACGATTCTCTCTCTGCATCTGCTTAACATCAGAAAGAGCAAAGCTTTCTTGTAAATAACAAAAAAGATAAACCGATGAAACCTAAAAAAAACATGTAACCCAAAACGGCGCACCAAATTGAAATGCAAATGAACACAGCGGAACGACTAGACGCAAATTCGCGACCGGCCGACGCGCGGGTGTCGGGCGGGTGACGCGCGGGTGACGGGCGCGTGACGGGCGGGTGACGAGCGGATGTCGGGCGGGGGACGCGCGGGTGGCGGGCGGGCTATGGCTGCTAATGGATTTGAAGCACGACATTGTTGCGAATGCAACGGTCGAATGGACACGGAGTATGGATATTCGCAATCAGACGTTTTTATGGACAGTGGAGTTTTCGCTGAGCAATGTACACAAGTCTCAATAGGTGCAGAAGACCCGCTTTTTTTATGTGTTACCATAACTAACACTTTTCGCCATGAATCGGTCTAAAATCCTGAACGAAACAAAATTGCATTATGTTTTTTAATAAATTTCTTTGAGTAGTAAAGTGTATTGATTTAAAATGGGAAACCTATAATTCGCCTTACTCTTAAATTACTTTAAATGTTGTAAACTTATTGAAACGTGATAAACATTAAGGATAATAAATTTAATAATTAATGGACATGGAAATTAATATACCTTTTTAAACTATCGCGGTCACTTACATTAGAATAAATATTATTAACGGCAATATTACCATATTTTATATCGGATACTTAAACACAACGAAAAATATTTATTCATTTATTTTACTACTCAGATCTATCATTACAGGCACGCCCAAGGCAATAGATTGAGAACATTATAGATTATCAAAAATTATTACCGATTAATATAGTAATAATCCCGTTATTATTATTTATTCTAATGGAAATCAATGTTCGGTTGCATTCGGAAATGCGATGCGAGAAATTAAAAAAATAGAAGCACTGTACACGTAAGAGAAGAAAGGTATTCCATTGCACCGTAATATCAAGAAAAATACAAGGCTAGTTATAAAATTGCACGTTTTAATCCGACGAGGGACGCGCATTTATCTCAAGAACAAAAGGAAATACCCCTTTTAGTCGGGCGGGATCAAATCATGAAGCTTGAGAGAATAATTACACTCTGAAACTACAGGCAACGAGAAGGTATTATTAACGCTAGAGTTTTTATAACGGAGAACGCCCATCACATGTTGTTTACAGCACAGTATGGGTGCGAGCAGCACAAAACCGGTCGTTGTGGAGATCCTTGGGGGAGGCCTTTGTCCAGCAGTGGACGTCTTTTGGCTGAGATGATGATGATGATGATGATGGGTATCATGAGAATGACATGAAATAACCATAATTGGAACTAATCCATTGTTAACGAGAAACTCGTCAAGTTTTGTCTCCGCTATTGTCTCCATTTACGATTAAATAAAACACAAGAAAAGAATTAGTTGAAAACGTAAATTATAGTCGTTGCTTCATTTATATACGCAACGCCTTAGTGCTACAATAATAGGAAATCAATTGAAAGGATAAAAAAATCTATTTTTTTTAAACTATTAGGACTGAAATGATTTTGTTTTGTTTATATAATTTTTAACGCAATGAATGGGCGCCTTTAGCTTTCAAAGTAAAAAAATTAAATAGTGTTGAATAATTTCGGCGGCTGGTTAGAACCACGATAGCTCAATTGGGAGAGCACCTGACCCGGTATGTCAGAAGGGTGCAGGTTCAAATCCTGCTCGTGGATTTTTTTTCAACATTTGTGTTTTTTTGCTATTAGGACTAGCGATCATCAAGCACATATTATTTAAAATCAAGAAGTGAACTCCTTACATTCTAATCTATAGGTATCAAATATATTATTATTTCCTAAAATTAACGCAAATCCACACACATCCACTACATTGAAATGAAACAATTTTTATGGATCTACTCTTCTTTTATGACCATGAAAAGGGTTCGAAACGTCAGTATAAAATAAAATGTAGAAATTACAAGCGAGTTGATTCGTTTAAGGTTTTTTTTTAATTGAATCGTTATCTGAAAAGGTACCTACATAAAAATAAGCATTTTATTTTTCAAGTCTCTCATAATGGAGCTATCCTATTTCTCCGGTTCACAAATTACACATTATTCTCGTTTACCTGTTTACTATATTCCCAAAACAGCCCAAAGCGAGTGCACAGACGCAAACCGATATTTTTTTTATTCACATTCAGGTAGACGCTGGCTAAACAATACCGGTACCTTTGCCGGCGTGTTCGGGAGAATCGCCTCAAGGCAGAATAATTAGAATATTCCTGTGTTTTCAGTGTTGTGTTACACATTTACGAAAATAATAGGAGAATGCAATTTGAATCGTGATGAATAATGTGTACAGACGGCAGCAGATCAACCTACCACAAAATGTCAAATTTCTTTAATAAATTTTGAACCTTAGTGTTTGGTTATAAAGATCAAAATCGATTAGAGAAATTTGACAGTTTTGGATAGGTTGATGTGCAGGCGTGTGTACATAAGTTTTGTATCTCTTTACCTTGTCACTAAATATCACAATATATTCCTTGTTTTTGTTTTGTAATTCAAACTTACACAAACAACATCTCCATGCTTTTTTTCTTTTTTGAAGCTGGCAATCGAGCATGCGGTCCGCCTGATGGAAAATGCCCACCGCAACCTATAGACGCTTACGACAAGGGTGTCACACACGTAAATAAAGTTGTACACAACACACAATTCTGTGTGTAGAGCTCATATATTTATGGCAACATCATCATCAGATTTAAACGGTAGCCTACTCTAACAAAAATGTAGGATAGTAAGCTTTACGACTTCTTTCTTCACATTTAATTTCCTTCAAATGTTGCAATGCCTTCAAGATTTATTCAGCTACTCGGTTCTTGCAAACTGCTTAACTTGCTAGGTCGCAAACCACTACGCCATCGAGCTCCTACTTAATTCATTCCTATTAACAAAATATGTTTTTGGGAACAAATATATATTATACATAAAGTTAATATACCTACCAATATATTAACTTTATGATATTATATTAGTCTGCTCAAAGCCTCAAAAATGTAACAATTAAATTAGAAGCCTACCTATAACTTTACCTACACGCTTTACAGAAGAAAACATCGTGAAAAAAATTTAGGAACAAAGACTCACTCGGAGATAGAACTCATTTTGTATGTTATTCCTCATTACGACGCCAATATGTTTGTTTTTTTTTTGTTGTACGCCTTCTTTGTTACCTTTATTACATCTTTTTAACCCTTAGTCCGAGTGTAATTTTCACCAAATAAAATAAAGTTTCATTTTATTTGGATTGCACCAAAACAAGTTGCTTGTCCAGGTTTTCTTTTTACGGGTACTTTTACGTGTTCATAAAGTAAACCGATTTTGAACCGTATTACCACTTTACGGTTAAAATTCGAAGAAATTTTATAAATCCAACCGTAGCAAAATTGTTGTTCATTTCAAAGCGGCTGTTGTAACTTTTAGTGAGTAAATAGCCTTTAAACTATCCCACTGCTGAGCAAAGGCCACCAGCATTGAAATACTGAACTTATCGCTAACAAACTTTGCATGACCCGGTAATTGAACCTAAGATCTTCGGACATCAGGGACGTTTGCCAATGAGCCATCGAATAAAAAAAATATACTATCATAATTTTTAGTTGAACCATCTTCGTAATGCAAATGCGAAGTTAACTATGCAATGTCTGACACACTACTAACGCACTGACTGGGAATGACATAAATCCCCCCGCGATCATTACAACGCTAAGATGTCACTGGCACACTGACATAGTACCACAAAGTAAGCAGACAGCAGAACGTAAGCAACATACAAACGCTCTCGACCAACGCACACGAAGAGATATATCTATATCTATACAGGGTGGGAAGGTGTATACCGACAGATTGAAACCAACGATTCTAGTGCCTATTTGGACAAAAAAAGGTAATACAAATATGGCTAGGTACAGCCTAACTTTTGTGATATATTAAATTATTTAAGTCATTCACAAGGTGAAAAATCTCAAGGGTAATTGCCTTTGTAATATGACTTTATAATTTTAATTATATGTTTATCTGACGTTTGTTGTCTAGAACTCCTAATAATTAAGTGCCATACGGACTTCATACTCCACTCGTCGATTATCGTATTTAGTCGGAGTCGTTCGTAAAGTGTGAAGTTTTCTTTTTCACTCTTTTGACTAAGGCTTCGTTAAGAAGGAAGTACTATCGATAATTATTTTTTTTGTTCCAGAAATTAAGTAAGTTAATAAGGCAGTTTTGGACCCATGTTGATATAGCATTATTTACTCGTAACACCACCAGGAATCCATGGTTAAAATCTATCGGTATACTCCTTCCCAACCTGTATATATAAATATCAATTCCTGTTCGTTTGTCTCGCTAAAACTCGAGCATGGCTGGACTGATTTGGCTAATTTTGATTTTGAAATATTTGTGGAAGTTCAGGCAAGGTTTAACGGTGAGAAACGTAAATTATAAGTAACGGAAAATACTAAAAACAACAATTTAATTTTCCAATACAAAATCTTCCTAGCTGTGTAACATTTAATGTCTTTTGTCTTTTTAGAAATAATAAATTGTCACTTGGTTGTCAAATATTTATAGGTGCGTTCATAAATTTGTCTGTTTCGTACTTCATAGCTGTAGTATGAGGTCCGATTTCTTTGCTCTGGAGTTTGTTTGTTTGTTTGATACGCTTTCACGCGTAAACCATTTACCGATTTGTTTGTTTTGTTGTCATAGAAACTGTCAAAGTAATACGAAGTCCGCCGGGTCAGCTAGTAAGATATAGATATAAAAGAGTAGCTGCTAAGTTTCTTGCTGGAGTCTTCTTAGCAAAATCAACCTTCCGAACCAGCAGTGGAATCGCATTACGCTTTTTTTCGGCTGCTGGGTAGTTATCAGTAAGCATCTGTGTCTGTCTGCTCCGTAAAATAAAATAGAAAATAGTGGATAAAAGTAAAAGTTTACAGTTGGTTTTATAACTGCTCTTTAGCTAGTGAATTAATCTATCCAGTAGTGAAATCAGATTTTCGATCTACGCAGTAACACCCGAGATATAAGAAGAAACATTTTAACAATTTTGAACAAATCGTTGTGAACACAACTCGCTGTCCGCTTGCTTCACCACCGCTGCACCGGCCGGTCGGCCGGTCGCCACAAGTACTTCGCTTCGGGTGTCTTCGGTGAGACTCGACGGGCGACGACGCACACTGGGGCCCGTTCATACAACGTAGTACTCAATACCCGATTTTTAAAATGAGGGTATTTCAAAAAATAAAATTTGCGAGGGTAGACCTTACAATGTATGACATCGTTTGTACAAGTGGTGAATCACTAACTATTATCTGCTGTCAAGTGCATCAGCTCAAAGTTGACTACACATGCAAATTATTAATCATCCGATAACGTACGCGAGTTTTACGTCAGTATTAGAACATTTATTTTTATAAGTAAGCACCACATTTGATTGAAGTGCATCATGTCAGCTACAAACCAAGGTATGGTAATTCTAATATTTTATTTATGAACCTGAATGTTTGTTACTTTTGAATAATTAGCTAATTATCATGCAACCGTACGATTTTTATATAATAAATTATTCATATGTAATTTTTTCCTGTTTGCGCAAAGTTCTATTTCAGAATTATTTTTTACTATACCTAGGAGATGTTGCTTATTACTTAACTGAAGACATTAGCAATAGAACTTTGCGCATTTTCGAGAAAAAAAATGTTTTCTTACGTATCAATTTTTTATCAGGCGTTATGGTGAACTACAAAATCAGAATATTTAGTCCGGATAATTAGTTTCCAATAAATTAAAACTGTTTTGAAGAAAATAGTTGCATATCATGTGAATTTACTTAACTTTGACTTATTATGTCATTATAGACGTCTTCTTTTCATTATATTTCAGGCGAAAGTTTATCATCACACGTTACCTTCAAAAATAGAAACTTATGTGAAATCTTATTTAAAAGTAACTTTAAATCTATGGAAAAGAAGTTCATCGAGCTAGAAAACTATCTTAGGAATCATACAAACTGTCCAGATGATAAGAAAAGTGAACTGAAATTAGCATTGCGAAATTTTAAGAAGTCTTTTACATTTAAGTAAGAAAAATGTGGTAGACACAAAAACAGATTTTTTGAATTAGAAAAGGCTTGGCTGGAGGGTGTGTGCCAACTTAGTCTTTATCAGAAGCTTACAGGAGGACGACCTACAAAATCTTTTGATGATTGCAGTGACCAGTCAAAACGCAGAAAAACTGCAGAACTTCGGCATACCTATTCTGCTGATGAGTTAGCATATGCAGCACAAATGAGCTTGCGAGCTAGTAGTAAGCGCACGGAAGCCAAAAAAGTAAAAGAACTAATTGATCCAAATACATCTTCTTTACCTGAATGTCGTATGTTAACTAACGAACAAGCACTATCTTTAATTATAGAAGCACAACTAAGTAGAAGACAATATAATATCATTAGAAATTATGCCAAGGATGTGTTCCCTTCCTATAAAAATGTTCGCACTGTAAAAAAACAATGTCTACCTGAGGGAATAATAACTACTGAAGTTGAAAGTGAGGTTCCTTTGCAATCACTATTGGACCATACAGCTAATCGTTTAATGCGTATACAAAAAGAAGCTGTAATTAGCACAAGTCTTAATAAGATTACTTTAGTATCTAAATGGGGCTTTGATGGTAGCTCTAGTCATACGCAGTACATGCAAAAATTTGCATCAGAGACAAGTGATGACAAATACATGTTTTTATCATCATTAGTTCCCGTTCGACTAATAGCTGAGAACGAAAATAGAAAACTTGTCGTATTATGGCAAAATCCGCGACCCTCTTCCCCGCGTTTTTGCAGGCCCATCTAATTACAATATGAGAAAGAGTCCACTGAGCTTACTAAAAAAGAGAAAATCCATATAGATAATCAGATAAATAATTTGATAGATACAAAAGTTATGCTAGATGAACAAGAATACAGCATCACGCATACACCGCTTGTTGCAAATAAACAGGCATTTATTTTTGTTGGAAATAAAACTTTGATTTGTATTATGGACGGATCGATTTGGGAATCGATTATCGAGATTCAATTTATTTAGTGGCATAATGGCCCCATCACTAATTGTTCTTTTTTCTTTGTTGGTACACTTGTCTCGGGAAGGCAATTATGGCTGGTTTATAGGTTATCGTGTGTTGATAATTAAATAGATTTTAAGCAGTAATAAGGGCATTTGGAGCCGTATTACTCTAATTAAGTGTATTGTGCAACCTGTGTTTTGTGTGTGTGTACGTCGTAAGCGAATCGCATCGGGAGTACAATTCGCCATCCGTGTTTGGATGTCAACGTCACCGCTGCTGGAGAAAGCAGGTATTTCCTCGGGGGAAAAGTGCACTTGGGATAGTCGTTGGGTGTGATTAGGGAACCCGAGAAGACCCGGACTCGGATTCCGGCCCCATCAGACCATATGGATCCCGTTCTGGACGGCGGGAGCGGCATGGAACTGTGAGTGGATTTTGTAGATTTTAAGGTGTAACCTAATTTTAAACAGTAGCATAGTGTGTGTTGTGGGTTTCCGCAACACCGTTTTTTACTATGATCGATGGCAAAATCTGTAATTCACTATCAGACACAAAATCGACATTACGTTGCTATTTATGTAATGCTACGTCAAAGGAATTTAATAACTTGGAGGCCATTTTGGATAGACCGATAAAAAAAGAATATTTGTCATTTGGAATTTCTGTACTTCATGCGTGGATACGATTTTTTGAATGTGTGTTGCATTTAGCTTATAAATTACCAACTAAATCTTGGCGTGTTAATAAAGAAATCGAAAGCATAGTGGAAGAAAATAAGAAAAGAATACAATTCGAATTTAGAAGAGACATGTCTTTAATAGTCGATAAACCTAAACCAGGTTATGGAAATAGCAATGATGGCAATGTAGCTCGTAAGTTTTTCCAAAATAGTCAGCTATCTGCATCAATAACTGGAATTGATGAAACATTGATTCATAAACTTTATATAATTTTACAAACAATATCCAGTGGTTTTAAAATCGATACCAACAAGTTAAAACATTTTGCCTTAATACTGCTGAATTATATGTCAGTCTATATCCCTGGTACCCTATGACTACAACATTGCACAAAATTTTAATACACGGAGACGTAATTATATCAAATTGTTTACTACCTATTGGCCAATTAAGTGAAGAAGCTCAGGAAGCAAGAAATAAGGATTTTAAAATATATAGGGAGCGCTTCTCAAGAAAAACTTCAAGACAGAGTAACCTAGAAGACATATTTCAGCGGCTACTCGTTTCATCTGACCCTGTCATAACAAATTTAAGACCTTCGCAATTAGTTAAAAGAAGACCGTTTGATCCTGAAGTTATAGCTATGATTGTAGAGGAAAACTTAGTTACCTTTTCGTGAGTCTGATGCTTCAGAAGATGAAATTTGATATTATATTCATGAGTTTGTTATCGATAACTGGTATTTTAATTTATTATAACATTTTTATAGCATTTCCTTCACATTCAGACTTTTGAGCATTACCTTATATGAGCGGGCCCCACTGTGCGACGGGCGGACTCCGTGCCGGCTAGCGATGACGTCGCGCGAAGTTTGCTGCGCGGGTTGTGCGGGTTCGATTACAGAGGACAGCGCGTATATGCGATGCGTGAAATGTAAGAAGTTTTTTGATATTTGATGTACGGGCTTTAGCTGTAATGTTTATGCTACGCTTTCATCAGAATTTAAGAAGTCATGGGTATGCGTCGAGTGTCGCAGTAAAATACCGAAAGGCGATAACTCACACACGCCTGTACGTCAGCCTCAACAGCTTGTCCATGACATGAGTATCGCTAGTGACTGCCCCCCTGACATACCAATGCTCATGAGTAGTCCTGATAATGTCACTGTGTGTACTGGTGCGCGTCACCCGCAAGCTGCCAAACAAAGAGACTCGCTCAATATTCTGCATGAATCCTTGCGAGATTCAGTTGTGGGTGAAATAAAGCAGATGCAAAATGAATTTGAGATACGACTTTCAACAAAAATTTGTAAATTGATATCTGAACAATTTACTGAACTTAAAACTGCATTATGCGATAAGGTTGATAGCTTAACTAGCAAGATTAATGCACTAGAAAAAAAAATCGATATGATGGCTATTACAAATTGTGAGACAAAGCAAAGCCAAACTAACAATAACGCGCGAGTTCAACCCACTATAAAGTCTGTTAGTGAGCTACAAAAGCCGCCTATAATGAAGACGGTACAAAAGAAAAAATTTAGCAGCGCTGTTAAAAATATTAAAGACTTTGCTTCATCTTCTACTGCATCAACTCAAATGGCTAGTCTTGCAACTACGCCTTTGGAATCGTCGACGTCTGTGGAGCGGATTTGTAATGAGAACGAACGAACTAATAACTCAGAAGACTGGGTTGATGTAAAGCGCAGACGGGAGCGTGTTTCACTCCCCGGTGTACTTCGAGGCACCGCAGCGCCAGGAACTACGACGTTACGTGCCTCTGAAAGATGGAGATATCTTCATCTGTATTATGTACAAGAAGGCACCAAGGTCGAACAGGTTCTTACCCATCTCCGTGCCATTTGTGGAAGTGACGTTTGTACAGCGGAAGAGTTAAAAGCACGAGGGCGCTACGCCTCGTTTAAACTTGGTGTACCATCAAAGAACGCTGAAACTGTCATGTCGCCTATGAACTGGGCGGAAGACATTTGCGTAAAGCCCTGGCGTCAGAGCTTTCGTGCAAAAGAAAAAAAAGTGCGTCAACGTGACATTTCTAGAGTTAAGTCTATTGTTATGTGTTATCAGAATGTCCGCGGGTTACGCTCTAAAACAAATATTTTTAATAGTAATGTGACACAAAGTTATTTTGACTTAATAGGGTTGACCGAAACATTTCTGACGAGTTCCATATCAGACGGAGAGCTCTTTCCCTCTGGGTACGTTACTACGTTACTGCGGTAGGACCGTACTGGAGATGCCGGTTGGGGAGGAGTTCTACTTGCGGTGCGAGATTGTTACTCGGTTCGTGAAGTCATAGAAATCGACTCTCTAACACCTGACATGGAACTCATTTTTACTATTATTAGCTGTAAATATTTTAAAATGTTATGCTGTGTTGTCTACTTACCCCCCAATTACAAGGATGATCAATATCTTAGTGTATTAACGTGCATAGAAAATGCAATTATGGCTTACTGTGATCTGAATGTTTTAATAATAGGTGACTTCAATTTGAATTCTTGTAGTGTTAATGTTAGGACTAGTTTTAATTTATTTTGTGATTATTGTGGTTTACGGCAGCATAATAACGTACTTAATGAGCGAGGTGGTATGTTGGATCTCGTGCTGAGCAACTTTAACCTTGATCATGTAATGGTTCATGTTGGTGCCGAACCTCTAGTACCGATAGATGTATACCATCCCTCACTACAAGTTACAATCAAGTTCCCATGTAGTGCGCTGGGAGCAACACCGCCTTCGCCTCCAACCGCCTCACGCCTTGGATCTAGCCCGGACTGGAACTGGCGTAAAGCAGACTATCAGGGATTGTATGCGGCTTTGTCTGAATTAGATTGGTCAGACTTGGCTAATTTATCAGACGTAAATGTAGCCCTAGAGCTGTTCTACAGCAAATTATATAGTTGTATAAGTGACTTCGTGCCGATTAAAAGTCATCACATAAGACATAATCGATATATATATAATAATTAGTAACATAAAGAAAAAATATTTCCATCTGAAACGGTACAAGTCGGAAGGAAAGGAATTTAATAACGTACTTTTTAAATATTATAGGTGGCATGTAAAACATTTAATTGACAATGCATATCGGCAGCATTTAACATTGACGCAAAATAGTATAATTGAAGATCCAGTTCAATTCTGGACGTACGTTAAGGATAAGAAAAGGAACCGGCGAGCCGCAGGTACTTATTTTTATAAAGGGGCACAGGTGATTGGTCAGACTGCAGCCCACGCTTTTGCTGAATATTTCAGTTCTGTCTTCCAAACAGAGGTCCCTTTGTTAAGTCCTACTGTGGCCGCTCGTGCTGCTGACATCTGTGCTAGCGCCACTGTTGTTTCTGTCGGACACATAGACGAGGCTGATTTGAGGTTGGCAGTGAAGCGTCTTAAACCGAGATCGTCAGGTGGACCCGATGGTATCCCTGTATTTATAGCGAAAGACTGTATTTCGGCCCTTGACAATTCTCTCCTGTTACTCTTTAATCTGTCGCTTAGTGTATCAGTGTACCCTCGGAGTTGGAAATTATCAAGGGTTACCCCAGTTCCCAAGGGAGAAGCCGGAAACGATGTTTCAACCTTTAGACCGATCGCTGTACTATCAGTATTTGCTAAAATTTTCAAGACAATTTTGAGTTCATGCATCAGTAGGCAAATTCGCAATGTACTGCACGACTGTCAACACGGCTTCCGTAGCGCACGTTCGACTACTACTAATCTCGTGGCTCATGTAGATTACGTATATGCAGAAATGGACGCCGGTCGGCAGGTCGATGCTGCCTATTTCGATTTTAGGAAAGCATTTGACCTCGTGGATAACGACATTCTATTACAAAAGTTGGCGGTAATGGGCTTTACACCCAAACTCCTTGAGTTTTTCTCCAGTAATCTCAGCAATCGGTGCCAATTTGTAAGAACTGAGGGATACGAGTCTAGTTTTACAAATACCAAAGATCAGTTAAGAAGTAGGCAAGCTATTTATAAATGTTTATATATTTTTTTAAATATTATGATCGGATGTTAATGACGGTAGTTGTTAACATTGAATGGGCGCCTTTGGCTTTCAAAGTAAAAAGTAAATAGTGTTGAATAATTTCGGCGAGCTGGTTAGAACCTCGATAGCTCAATTGGAAGAGCACCTGACCCGGTATGTCAGAAGGGTGCAGGTTCAAACCCTGCTCGTGGAAATTTTTTTTCAACATTTGTGTTTTTGTTAATTGTTTATACTAACGTTTTTTTAGTTTTCTTAGCATCTATTTAAGTTGACACTATAAAAATTGTAGAGTAGTGTGTTTGTTTCACTAGCTAAATACAGCAGACTTAAAAAGAAAAAACAAGTCCCTGCAAAGCTACAATAAAACAAAAGGACAATTCTGCGAACAAAAAAGTAGTCAATTTAAAAAAAATTGGGCGATAAAGACACAAAATGAATAATCGTTGTTATTACTGAAGCCTAAGTAACATAGTCCTAATTAAAGGTGTATAATAATATTAACAACCGGTATTGACTTTTAGAAGTAGTACACCTATTAGTAAGTGAGAAAAAAACGTAAATTTCATAGGTAAGGACTCAATATTCATTACATAGACAACCTCTCAGACGGCATTTTCAGCTTCACCGGGCTTATTTGGGGCGGCGAGAAGCTTAAAGCACGTTCCTCAAGCCGTGTGAAACGAATCACCTTCGGAGGTTTTCTAGAGGGAACCACATCACGCACTAGTGCGTGTCCCCTTGCCCTACTAGATTCTCCGAAGGGTTCGAAGGGAGCAGTTGAGAGCTATTCCGTGATAGGAGTCTATGTGTGTGTAGCTCGAACGCGGTATTTATTGAGCTTACCTTCTGGGTTTCTTTATTTTATGATAGTAGGTTGGAACTGGCAAACAGAGGGTTCCGCGTAACTTACACCTACTCCTACATCCCGAATACAAACAACGATTTTTACTTATTCAAAATACATTGCGTCGTTCACGAGTTCAACTCTGATGTAAAACGCTTACCGCACAGCGTTGGACTGCGTTCAAAGCGGAGGTTGTATGTAATCCATTCGCGGGATACCGGCACAGGTGCATTGAACTGGGGGAGCGCGTCAGTTATTCAACGCCATGTTTTCACCAAGAAAAATCCTTTGGGGACCCTTCACTGCGAATGTAGGGTTATTAGAGGAGATAATGTAAAACAATAAAAACTTTTCTCTGTCAAAGTATGTAAGGGACGTATAAAATAGCTCTGGTAAGAATGTGACCGGTGACCGGTCGCTTGACATTGGAGAGGAACTTTTTAGTCCATTTTACAATTTTTAATTTTTATTAAGTAAACAAACGAACAAAAAGTTTCACATTACATCACATCACCAGCTTGGGTACGAGCCTTCCCTAAGGATGGAAAGGGAGAACGGGCCATAAACCACAACGCGGGCCCAGTGCGGATTGGTGGTCGTTAACGACTGCTAACGCAGCCGGGACCAACGGCTTTACGTGCCTCCCGAAGCACGGAGGAGCTCGAGGTGATAAATTTTTGGTCACCCATCCGATGACCGGCCTTTGCGAAAGTTGCTTAACGTCAGCAATCGCAGACCGGGCGAGTTAACCACTGCGCCAACGAGCTCCTCCATCCTCCATCGAGCAAAGATTTTGCAATAAAATAAAAGTTTTTAATATTTATATGACATTTTAATTTAATATGTTTACCTGGGCTAAGTGAAATGCAAATCTCTCTCATCATGTTTGGACGTGCGTTATTATAGTCTGGAACCCTGGACAGATAAATGTGTAGTGTCATAACTTTGCTACGCCAGACGAATCGCTAAATATTTTCACCGGATAACTCCCATTGAGCAGGTTGCGAAGATGGAGAAAACAGAAAAAGGAGATTTAAAATTCCACCATATGGGAAGTTTTTTGAGGAGCTCGATGGCGCAGTTGTTAACGCGCTTGGTCTACGATTGCTGAAGTTAATGAACTTTCACATAAAATAAGCTGATGATGATGATGATGATGAAGAGTTTGAAATCGCATAAAAAAATAGAACCAACTTCTGACTCCTATTTTTTTTATTAAGTGTAAACATGAATATCTCTGTATTACGACTCTTTGTTTTTCTGTATTTCAGAGATGTTGACAGTTACTAAAAAAACCGGCCAAGTGCGAGTCGGACTCGCGCACGAAGGGTTCCGTACCATTATCTATAAAAATAATTCAAGTTCCTATCTGTTATCGCAATTGAGACCGAGAAAAATATTTGAAAAAAATCACGTTTGTTGTATGGCAGTCCCCTTTAAATTTAAATTTTATTTTAATTAATTTATTTATTTTTAAAGTGAATAATAAAACTCAATATTCTGTGAATATTTCAAGTGCCTCCCTGTTGTCGTTATTAATATCGAGCAAAAAAAAACACGTTTGTTGTATTTGAGCCCCCTTAAATATTTATTTTATTCTGTTTAGCATATTGTTTGTTGACGGACGCGGCTTAAGACAAAGACGAAGGCGATTCAACAGCCATTTCACATTTCGGTATCTTGTACAAACTTTAAAAAGTATCAATACTTACGAACCAATAATCCAATTTTAATTAAACTTTCTTAGCTTAAAGAAATACAGAGATGTTAAAAGTTAATAAAAACAATTTAAAAAAAATGCTATTTTAAACGATTTGAGACTGTCCATAGTGCACTTTCCAGATGTCGCATAAATTTTGTTATAATTTTTTTTTTGAGGCGTAGCTCATAAATTGTGTTAAAGAAGAAAGAAGAAGAAAAGACATTTATTGACTCTCACATCACATAATATGATTATAAATAGAAAAAAAAGAAAAGACATGGAATACAAAAACAATAAAAACAAAAAATAACAAAGACAACAGGTGACGAGCCAATCAGGACCCTACCTCAGCATATGCCGCTACGGTGTGAGCAAGTCACATCGCAACGGCGCTGGTATTCTGGCAGGGCCTGTGCGAGGTGACGATCGTTTAAATAGGTATATAAGAAAAATAGAATATATAATTATATTTGGATATAAATACTTATATTATAACTAAACCTAGATACTCATAAATATATTTAAATATACATACTAAAATAAACATATAAAACACTATTTAAGACAGATTATACAAAATAAAAGACATCGTACAACAAAAACAGATCCTAAATAAATAAATAAAAAAAAAACTAGCGAGGCGGACTGCACACTGAACGCAGCCAAACTGTCACCTGTCATATGTGACATTGACATGATTCGCCCACGTAGGCAGCTCTAAAACACGCGCGCACGTCCGCCATCTCGTCTCCCATCCATGTGTTTGCCACGAAAGCAATATCTAATTCCACACTTTGACAAACTAAAAGCGCTGAATAACATAAGGACAGGTCCGTGCATAAGGAGTGATAAAACAATAGATCCCCCACGTTCACTCACAACAGTGTATGAAACTGAGGCCCAACCGCCCAACGCGCAGCAGTGCCAGGATCACAAAGTGCCTTGTAATATAGCCAGGATGCGCCCGCGCGACGTGAAGACCCAGATTGTAAGTAGATAAAAGATTAAAACAAATTTTACGCAGTTGATGTAAGCTGGAGAGTAAGTAAATGCTTTTTAAGGTATTTCTTAAACGTAACGATTGTCTTCAGGTCACGCATTGGCGGCGGGAGATCGTTCCACCACCGAGTGGCTGCGAACTTAAACGACCCACGGAACACACTAGTACGATGTTTAGGCGTCGTAAAAATATGTTTGCAGGCTCTCATCGGGTTCCTATTGATGCTATGAGCCCACGTGAGTTTATTGAATAAATAGATTGGTTTCCCAGATTTAATGACACCAAACAACAGAATAGCGAGATGGAGCTTTCTACGAGCCTCCATTTTTAATAAATTTGAGTTGTTGAGGAAAGGAGTAACATGAGATCGTGGTGGTATTTGAAAACAGTAGCGTGCACAGGCATTTTGCACCCGTTGTACCAGCTTAGCTGTTCTAGCCAGAAGACATGGTCCATACACTGTATCACAGTAGTTAAGTTTTGAAAGGATAAGTGATTCGCAAAGCCTGACTCTGAGCTGTTCATTAAGATACGGACGTATTTTGTAAAGTAATTTGAGTCTATAGAAACAGCTGCGAACACACTCAGCGATATGGCTTTCAAAATTAAGATGGCTGTCCAGAGTTAAACCCAGATTTCTGCATTTATCCACACAATCAATAACTTCGCCATTAAGTTTTATGTTGATGTTTATGTTATCCAGTTTCTTTATGTTATTTTTAGTACCTATCACCATTAGTTTTGATTTTTTTGGATTGAGAACCAGACAGTTAGACTCACACCAATCAGCTATTCTTGATAGATCACTGTTGATTAGTTTGACAGCATTATTAGTAACAATAAAACTTATTATCTATTTAGTTTTGCAGTTTGTTTTCTTTTACCATAAGAAGGCTGCGTGAGCAGTACCACAGTTCCTCTAAATAGGGCAATCTGGTTTATTTATAAACTAGCTGACCCGGCAAACGTTGTTTTGCCATATAAATACCGTATGATCGTAGAAGGGTGAAAATTGAGGATTGTATGTATTTTTGTATGTTGTATCATAAAAAAATAGAAATTAAAAATTTTGTCTAAAAAATAAAAAAAAAAATTTAGGGGTGGACTACCTTTAACATTTAGGGGGATGAAAAATAGATGTTGGCCGATTCTCATAGATACCGGATAAGCACAAAAAATTTCATCAAAATCGGTCAAGCCGTTTCGGAGGAGTATGGCAACGAAAACTGTGACACGAGAATTTTATATATTAGATTATTTCAGAATGCTATTGAGACTGCACCTTACTCCATGCATAAGAGCAGTACGAGCTTCTATTATCCAAACAAATCGTTCCAAACCAAAATTTCGTTGTACAAAGATTTAAAACAAAATATTTTCTAAATTTTTACTTTTTTTATTTTCAAGTGCTAATTGCAGCCGCCCGGATTGCGGAAGACCCAGGTTCGATTCCTGGCTGGGTCGGGTAGGCGTTTAATTTTTTCACTGTATTTTGTAAATTATATAAATATTTAATTTAGCTTCAGTGCAGCAATTAGCACTTAAAAATAAAAAAAAGTAAAAATTTACTATAGCGTTGTGTTATCAAATTTGTGGTATTTCATCTGCAAAGATGAATCTGCATAGCCAACAGTTGCAATGACCGTTGGATAGATGGCGCGCTGTGCCGCTATTAGCACTCTAAAATTACAAAAGCAGTGACAAAATTCAGCGTCTACGTCAGCCTTCCCGGTAGCATAGCGGTCAGTGCAGCCGCCCGGATTGCGGAAGACCCAGGTTCGATTCCTGGCTGGGTCGGGTAGGCGTTTAATTTTTTCACGGTATTTTGTAAATTATATAAATATTTAATTTAGCTTTAGTGCAGCAGTTAGCACTTGAAAATAAAAAGTAAAAATTTACTATAGCGTAGTGTTATCAAATTTGTGGTATTTCATCTGCAAAGATGAATCTGCATAGCCAACGGTTGCAATGACCGTTGGATAGATGGCGTTTAATTTTTTCACTGTATTTTGTAAATTTTATAAATATTTAAAATATTTTCTGTTAACTGTGAACATTTCTTCTTCGTCTACCGTTCATCACTTGGGCTTCCTTATTAAGTCCATTGAGAAAAGCAAGTTGTTAATGTGCACTATATGAAGATCTCTCTTATTAGTGACCGGCACACATAGTATCTACAACTACTGAGACACTGGCTATCTTATTTGTAACTGTCGGAACATAACAATATTACTAACATTGATAGAATGGTATCATATTTAGATGATATGGTAGTAGCTAGTAGTACAAACATTTCCGGCCAAGAATCAACCGCGTACCTTTGGGTCCGAGATTCTACGATCGATGGCCTAACTACTAGACCACAGAAGCGGTGATATATGTATCATAATATTAAGATAAATAAGCTAAGTAATAAGATCTTTTTTATATATCTATATCTCTATATCTACCCCCTTCAGAAAACAGCCTGCAAGTCCTCTGTTTCAAAATTTCTTATGTCACTTGACTACGAGGCTACGGAGGGCTTGCTCTGTCCTCTGAGATAGTTTTGAGCCTGGCTTAACCTACTTCCCTATCCTATATTTTCCTTTGCGCCGCCTCTTCTCAATTCACACAGTTGCCCGCTTACTTACACATGCATACACACACACCGACTCACCCTCACACACACACACACACACCCTCACACACACGCTAACACACCCTCATACCATCACACCTACACACACACGCTAACACACCCTCATACCATCACACCTACACACACACTTACACACTTATATATATTATGTACATAACTTCGTGCTAATAACTCCGGCGGACTTCGTACCACTTTGATAGTTTCTATGATAACTAAACAAACAAATCGTGAAAAAATTTGGATAATTAAATCGTATAAAATAATATTTGGGGTACCCTTATCACTTAAGGGTGTGAAAAATATATTACGACTGATTGTCAGACCTACCGAACATACATATAAAATTTCATAAAACTCGATCGAGCCGTTTCGAAGGAGTATGGCAACCCACGTGTGACACGAGAATTTTATATATTTAGATATATTTACAAACATCCATTACACAACCACTCGCACACATACATAGGTAATCTGTTTCTCATTTGTTTCGTTTTGTTTTTCTTTTTGATCATAATTTGTTAATAATTTGCTTTATTAAAATAAAGCCCAGGTTTCCTTATTTTCTGAAACTTTTATCAGGCACCAGTCTCTCACAAATAGGATAGCTAGGATGCTATCATATAGGGTGTTCGGTAATACCCATAATACCTGTATAGTCCCGAATGTGGCAGATAGGGCACAGGGCGTAGAACCCCAGTTACTAAGTAAAATTGCGAAGTGACAAGTACAACCCTAGGCCCAGCTGATACACTGTTATTGTTCATCAACCTCATGGTCCAAACGAAACAGAAGTCTTCACAAATATGATTTTGTATGTTACCACGGTGTTATTTATACTTGGTTGCATGGCTATGCATTGGGATATTTTTTTTTATTGTGGCACGCCAAAATGGCCTCACTGTGCCTGATGGAAAGCAGCCAGTGAAGCCCAAGAAATGAACGCGTTCATCACAGCGCTACCACGCTATGCCGAACGCTCACACTATGGCGGCCTGCATAAATGCTTTTTCATGCCCCGCTTGAATAACCCGGGAGAGAAAGAGGAGGGAAACACGTGTGCGGGAAGCGCATTCCACATACGGGCAGTTTGGCAAAGGAACGATTGTCCAAACTTTTTGGTACGTGTCTTGATGGTCAGCACGGTATGAGGGTGGCTTCTCAGACCTGCACGCGTCGATCTGGAAAGGAATGCAGAGGGAGGAATGAGGTCAAAGAAGGTCGAAGATATTAATATAATATAATATTACCAAATTAATACATTAAAGTCTGTAAACGAGCAGGCAGGCCGCCTGATGGTGATCGGTCACAGCCGCCCCTGGACATCAGCAACATCGTTGTCGACCTGGAAAAAACTCTTTACACACTTTTTAAAAGACACATGCCATTTGGGCCTTACTAGGTATATGTTTTTACAAGTCCCGAAATTAAGCAAAACATAAACTTCCATCCAGCTTCATCGGATCCAACAGCTGGAACTTAGCGAGACAATAAAATGCGGTTACCGTAACTACATAAACCGAGTCGAAGTTGCGCCATAGAGCTAACGATATCGTTCAAGTTCGCGACTCAATTCCTGGGAACTCGGCGGCAATTTGCGCAAATTGGACCGAGGAGTTAGCGCTATCGGTGATGCGATTTGCATTCGCGGTAATGTCATTGGTACTGTCTAATGACAGTCGTGAGAGTTTTTAAGAACTTTCTTTAGCCATCCTAGAGCGTGCCGATCTAGGAAGGTACCAATTTTCGAGTGTTTGTTTGTATAGAAAAGTTATTTTTTAAACTTTTAACTACTTTTTCCTTTTTTGGTTATGTTTAGTTAAAATATTGTACATTTAATTTTATTTTTATTTATGAATCCAAAGTTTTAATTTTATGTATTCTTTTTATTAATCTATTAATCCGTTTTTAATTTATTTTGATTTTTAATTTTTATTTTGTTTTTGATTTGTATTTTGTTTTTAATTTTGTTATTTTGATTTGGATTTTTATTTTAATTTTGATTGTAATACAATATTAATTATGGATTGTTTATCCGCAATAAACTATTATTATTATTATCTCTTTATTTCTTTTTTTCTTAGCCTAGGTTTGTTATAATATTAATATAAAAGTAAAATACAAAAGCACATACAAAACATAAAAATATTATAAAAAACCTAGCCTAGGGTACCACCGGCAACAGGGCAGGGCTCATGCTGCCGGTGGTTAGGGCTGCAGAGACAGGAACCTTCGGACTATTCGCGCCGTGTCCAAGAGTACCGCCTTCTGTATCTGACCCTTGATCCAACCATTGAGCGAGAGTTTCTTAAGGTGTTGGTCGAGACTCTTCGCTACCAGACCGTTCGCAGACACGACTATCGGCACAATGATTGTCGAGTCAATATCCCACATGGCGGTTACCTCGTGAGCCAAGTCAAGGTACTTGCTGACCTTGTCCTTCTCGGCCTTTACAAGGTTCTCGTCATGTCATTATTATTATTATTATTATTGAACTGGCAAATGGGTATAAGGGTCTATTTCCTGTCATGCGGTTAGCCGCCTGATATGCATCCTATCATTTCATACATGCTTTTCCTATCACGCGGGCAAAACGCGCGCGGGACGCGGATTGGCTGCGGGCGCGCGCCCCGCACGCGTGCCACCCGCTTGCGGGGCGCGTTCTTCTACTGCCAGTGTAGTTTTTACTGTCGTGCGGGTTACACGTATGGTTATTGCACGCATACAATCGCAAACAAAAATGAAAATTGATACAGAGAGACTTATTTTTGAAGTGCATTTTCGCCCTTTGTTGTGGAACAAGCAGGACGAACTTTACAAAAACCGGGATGCAAGGGTGGCTGCTGGGCTGGAAAAAACAATGACCATTATGTAAAGGGGTACCTAGCTTGCCTTTTCTTTAATTAAATTCTTCTTCTTCTGACATTGCATTTGAACACTGCGTTTCATTTCTAAACCTATATTTTACTTTACTTTTAATTTTTTTATTGTGATAATTTACATTAAACATTCCAGTAAGTGATTTAGTTTCAAGATAAGGATCTACTCTAAATTGTTTTTTATATTAATTTTTTTGAAAATTTTATAAGCGATAATTACTTTTTTAACATTCATCTCTGTGCACGAGTATAATCACTGGCGACACGCACGACACTGCAGCGGCGAACGAAATCTTTGTTCTGCGTGTGGCCCGGAGCGTATTATAACCCGCATGCGGACGAGATCCGCACGCGGGTGAAAATACGCATGACAGGAAAAAGGCCTTTAGGCTCACTCTTAGGTAAAGATTTAATGTAGATTAAATATATACTCGTAGCGATCGCGAAGGCGATCTGGTGAAGGTCGTGGGTAGCCGCTGGATGCGAGCAGCACAAAACCCGTCGTTGTGGAGATCCTTGTGGGAGGCAGACGTCCACCAGTGGACGTCTCTTGGCTGCATGACGATGATGATGATGAAGGAGGTTCATATAGTAAGGGAAGTGATACAAATAAGGCCTATTTAATTTCAAACACTCATATCTTGATTAATTATTCGAAGTAGGTGATAAAAAAGCAAGGCTATTCTTTGGTTTATAAATTTTAAGTAATTAAGAAAACATATTATAATCTTTTATCAAAAATCATTAAAAAAGAGGTAATTCTGAAACCTTAGCCTTAGGCCTGTTTAAAACATAGTGACTTAACAAGGCCTATATACTTAAATTATAGGATTATTGTTATTAGAGTATTAATTATTTAAAAATATGTATTTCTGAGCCTTGTATCATATGTTTCCATGAGATCCTTGAACAACTTTCGAAGTTATTTTGCTAAATATTTTGCTTAAATTGCTAGTCAGACTTGAAGTCGCTTAATATTACAAGAAATAAAGAATAATATAAAGAAAAACATATCCAAATAAACAAAAATTTGCAAATTAACATATCTTCTCAAAAATATTATTAAATATTGAAAAATGAAATATATTTTGTTATGCCTTAATTAAACAAGGTAACTAAATAAGGCCTTGGAACGTAATAAGTAGCTTTGTAAGTCGACAATCGCCCACAACGCACATCATTAACTGCCGCTCTCAAGCTTTCTTCGGACCACGTAGCACGTTTTGGTATTAGGCTTTATTTAGTACTTTGTACTTTATAAATATTCTATGCAGCATTTAATTCGCATATTCAAAAAATTACAATTTAAAGTCATAGTTAACTTTTTGATGAGTTATATCGTGATCAAACAAAACTTCAAAGAATAACGTATTAAAATTCGATAGAAATTACGACAAATTAATAACGCGCGTGTGGTGTGTGGTGGATCTCCCTGTGTGGTGCCGGGGATAAAGAATTGCACCACCCCATCTCAACCCGTGGGTGTCGTAAAAGGCGACTAAGGGACCATTCCAGAGGATGGGCAGCAGCATCTCTCTGAGGTTACTTTCAACCTACTGCGATCGCCAACCCGCCTGCCAAGCGTGGCGATTATGGCAAATACCCCCCCATCTTGGGGGAGGCCTTTGTCCAGCAGTGGACGTCTTTTGGCTGAGATGATGATGAATAACGCGCGATGAAAACGGCGGTCCTTCACAAACGACCGGCCACTAAATGTCGCTGTGAGCGCTAGCGGGCCTTTCGAGCACTATTTGCCGAGTCGTGGAGCTGTCGTCTATGCGTGTGTGAAGTATTTTTGATGTGAATATATTTTAATCGACTTTTCTGCACTACAGGCCTTATTTGAGCATAGGCCTTATTTGTATCAAGTACCTTATGTTTTGAAAGTACTTTGATTAGATCGAATAAACAGACAGATAAATTACCCATAATGTTAAGCATTGCAGGTTTCAAGGGAAACTTTAAGAGTAAACTTTTTTATATAATCTATACATTATTCAAACCGAGAATTAATCAATATCCATTCTCCTACACAATTAGGTACAGTGACTCTGTTTTAATTGCGGTATTACATTTTTAAATTATAATAAATTTTAATTTCTGTAGTTGGACACGGCACTATAAATGAAACATTATATGTTTCATAATTATAGTGCCGTGTCCAACTACAGAAACTCATTTTCATTAATAATAATAATGGACGATCGGCTCGCCTTTCTTCAGATTGTTAATACATACAAGTAATAAAACACGTTTCACGAGCCAAGGAAAATATAAACTAAAAATAGAATGAAATCTCCATTAATACTCATCTTCGTCATTCGTCTGGTATTTGGCAAGTATTGCCACATTAGTTCCTGTAAATTTGTAAATTTCATCACGAGACTATATTGTATCATATTTTGCACATTCATAATATATTTGCTATCAAGCAAAATATTAAATTCGCCAATATATCTGTTCGTGGGCATAGAATTTCTAGCTAACGTTATTTTCTGTCAAATAACAAGAGAAGTCTACTTTTTTAAATATTGTGCTGTAACAAAATCTAATGATGACAATATGGGCTACAATAAAATACCTTTTGTATCGACAACTTATGTATTCGTGAGCATAATATTGATCATAATAATATTGAGATTTTATATAATAGGCGTCTACGTGTATGTCGCTTATAATCAACTGTACGGTTTCGAATCTAAAGCCCTAATCGATATCGTGTTTGTGGGTGTAATGACATTTTCCAATGATATGAACATCGTCACTATTGTCATCATTTTTAACATTTTGTACAATCGCATGAAGCTGCTCACAATGTCTTTTGAGAAAAATCACATTTCTGTTAACATCGTCAGCAGCAAAGAAGTCAACAAAAGCATTGTTAATACAAATCGTTGTTTGTCTTATTACAAGATGTTACTCAATAATCTGGAACACGTACATACAGAGGTGCAGATATCGGTAATATTTATATATTTTCTTAAATATTATTTTTGAATGTTTTTTTAACGATTTATTACTTTCATGTAGCAATTTTGCATTGACATTTTTTATTGTTGATAGATTTAGAAATAATGGTTGACTATTCTTAATAGCCCGGCCAAAGTAGACATTGACCCTTGCATTAATTCACAACAAGCTGAAAATTTACAGGCACGTAAGGGATACCACTCTAATGGAATCCTGAAAAGTCCCCATTGATCCCGTGTGTGCAAAAAATTTGTTTTTTGCATTTTTTGGCCAAACGGTTAACCGTTTAACTGTAAAACTAATTTAACGATAAAAATAGCTCATATTAAAATTGTAGATCAGGTAATTATCTACAAAAATTGTTCGTATAATTTTTTCTCTAAGATTTACTATTTCTGAGAAAAAGCCATTCGAAATTTAGCTGGAGCTGTATTCTACATATTAGGCATGACTACGCTGTCTCTGAACGTTATTGGACGCGTAATACAAGTAAAATTTTAAGTTTGCGTGACTAATACATTCATAATGAGTAGTTCTGAGAATTTAAGTTGAAAAGAATCCGTCCCTTATTTGATGTGACCACGTAGCCTTGAGCAACATCTGTCTGCTGTTCTGCGCGCCGCCGCCGGCGCCACGCCGCCTCGATGACGCCGCGTCGCGGGTCCGACCACACGAGGTTGCCGCCCACCCAGTCCACCGCCAGCTCTGCGCACCACACGCAATTAACCAAGTCATTATTGTCTACTCGGGTATACTCGTCTACCTGCTCTTTATTCGAAGGGTCTAACGAAATACCGTTAGTCTTTAATGTTCGTAGTGAAAGCACGTGGTTATTGCTAATACTATTTTTTAAAGTTTGTGCTGTCCTATTCAGTTTCTTTCTCGGAATTTACTTTCTTCTTTCAGTCTATGGAGCTCCAGAAAAAATCACCTGCATTGATAAGTATCGTTACTTATCCTTTGCTAAACAATCATGTAATAAAAAACGTGTGCAATTAGCTTGTCTTCCTCCAACCTCAGCTTCTGCTCAGCAACATTTCTATCGAGTGTATTATCAGGTTCAAGTGTGGCTTGGGAATGCACTGGATCCAGATGAATGGGATTGGAAGCTAATTGACAATGTACTGGAGCCAATCCATACTCTACTTCTTGCACCAGAGAAGCTCCTTTACAGCATTTTTTTCAATTGCAAGAAGGGGTGTGTAGTTCAAAATGCAGCTGCAAAAAGTGGTCTTATTTCGTTCAACAACATGTCAAGGCCAGTCGTGTTCAAACGTTAAACTTTCAACAGAAGAAGATACCAACATCAACGACGAGTCGAAGTATCGCTGCTACAACAATTTACATCGACTCAGGAGAATGCAGAGGAAAAGAAGAAGAAGATAATTATGGAAGAAGAAATAAAGAAGAAAAAGCTCATTAAGACCTGATTTACCACTAATACAGACCGTGGAGTATGCCTACCGGGGAAACCACGTTTAAAAACACGCGCCTCGTACACTACCTCATAGGGAAACGTGTGCATTTTATGGAGAATGCAGCTCCAGCTAACTTTCGAATGGCTTTTTCTCAGAAATGGTAATCCTATCTTAGTAGAAAAAAGTATAAGAACAATTTTTGTAGATAATTACCTGTTCTACAATTTTGATATGAGCTATTTTTATCGTAAAACCAACCGTTTGGCCAAAAAATCAAAAAACCATAGAATATATTTTTTTTTGCACACACGGGATCAATGGGGACTTTTCAGGGTTTCATTAGATTGGTATCCCATAAGTGCCTGTAAATTTTCAGCTTGCTGTGAATTAATGCTAGGTTACCCCTATTATTTGGGCTAATTTGACCGGGCTATAATGTTTTTATTTGTTTGCTTTACGAGTACAATACATTGACGCTACGAACTGGCTAACAACTAGAGTCGAAAAAATATGTGATATATTTTTTTTAATTGACGATTTGCTTTTAGCTTACAATAACGTTGGTGTGTAAGTTACCGAAGTTAGTTCTATGTTGTTATAACGTAGTTAAAAGATCAAAGGGAATAATGGTTAGTTATATTTTCTAATGATAAACTATTTTATTATAATAATTGTCTGAAAAACGATGATAATATATGATATTGTGTCCTATTCAAGAAAAAGTCATGCCAGGACAAACACTAATGGATATCCATCGATTGTTTTCAGACCGAATACCTGTTTATTTCGACTTATATTACGGAAATAATTCAGAACTCTATACTTCTGGTCTTTCTAACCGTTTTTGCAGAACTTACTATGAACGAAGTTTCCAAAATACGAACTATTCTTACGAAGCAGCTCATGAAATGTTCTGGTTTGTATTTATTTATTTTTCCTGCGGCTTTTGTCCTTCTAAATTACATGTAGTTGTGTAAACAGAGTTTAACATCGACGGTCTTCTTCATAGAATTAATATCAAACTGATCAAAACAAATTTCTTTCCACAGTTTCTTTCAATCTCACTTACATCTTTTTAATCAGAAGTGTTTGCATAAAATTAGGAAATACCAGCCTGATCTCCGTTAATTCTATGTGACCGTCATCACATCGATTATTCGTTTTCTATGACTTAAGTTTGAGCTAGCTATAGGCGTAAGAAACAAGCACTTGAAAAATGCTACTAGTTACCTGCTTTAGATCGGATTCTCCAAACCAGATTAGTTTTATATCCTTCCTTTGCCATATTTCCGAGTGTTTTGATTTGAAACTTCTTCTAATAGTAAATTATACTGTTATCAAGCTCATTAGTATTGTAAAGAGCACACTTAATTTAATGTACTTTTCATTAATTTTGTGTACTTTTCTATCAAGCATGCACGCAATCGCATGCAGCGCCCTTGTATTAGTTTCTTTTAATAGTTTGTCTTTGTTTAGATGAAGCTCTGCGCATGAGACTGCATGAGACTTTGAACTACATAGAGCGGCGCCCTTTCAGCTACAGTGTGTGGCGTGTCATCCCCGTCAACGTCAAACTTCCCGTGTCCATCTTAAGCTTATCCATTACTTACGTCATCATCATGGTCCAATTCAAAAGCTTCGTCATTTAAGAATCAGTACCTGGATGACCTGGATGTCCCCGCCTGCGACAACTACCAATATTCAATGAATATATAAATACTAATTTATTACAGATTTTATTATTTAAGTATAGGTATCGGACAAGGAAATATTTCACGTTGCATTGCTCAAATGGAATTCTGGGAACGTAGAGCTTGTTTTTTTCTTTTCAGTTTTTTCTCTTTGCAGTTATTTTTTATGTTAGTCCGGTTTTTACGAGTATATTATTGTTTTTTATGTAGTTGTTTTAGCAGTCGGGTTTTTTTATGTGATTCAAGTTAATATTTTTTTGCTCGATATTAATAACGGCAACAGGTAGGCACTTGAAATATTCACTGAAAATTGAGTTTTATTATTCACTTTAAAAATAAATAATTAAATTAAAATTAAATTTATTAATGTCTAGTTTTGTACTTTTATTTTTATATGATCTTAATTTAATTTATTAATTATTTACAAACAAAGACAAAAACAAGATAATAATAAAACTACTTAAAATTAAACTTACAAAAACTATAAACTATATCTACTATTAACTATAAATAAAAAATTTGCCCCAAATCATCCCCATCAGGCAGAGTGCCCAGTAAGCTAGCAGCATTGCCACGTTGGATAGCTATGCTTATACGCTGGCCCAAGTAGCTGCTAGCTCTGGGGTACCGGGTGGCTTCTACTAGTTTAATAGAAATATCTTTAAAGAGTTTGTGAGCACCCAGGCCCCATGGACCTAAAGTCTCTACCCCAAACGGCTCAAATATGAGATCCCCAGTCAGATTCTCATACTTTCGCCGTTTGAGGTTCTCTGCATGATTTGCAGCCGCGCGAGCGCTAACAGAAGTGCTTGGAATGTGGGACGGTGCAAGCGTATCGACACAAGTTGCATCCCATACCAGAGCCCGTCCCACCTTCCAAGGAACTAGGGTCATGCTGTCCGGTCTTAAATTAAATTAAATTTTAATTGGGCTGCCATACAACAAACGTGATTTTTTTCAAATATTTTTCTCGGTCTCAATAACGATAACAGATAGGAACTTGAATTATTTTTATAGATAATGATACGGAACCCTTCGTGCGCGAGTCCGACTCGCACTTGGCCGGTTTTTTTAGTAACTGTCAACATCTCTGAAATACAGAAAAACAAAGAGTCGTAATACAGAGATATACATGTTTACACTTAATAAAAAAAAATAGGAGTCAGAAGTTGGTTCTATTTTTTTTTTACGCGATTTCATTTTCATCATCATCATCATCATCATCAGCTTATGTGAAAGTTGATCAACTTCAGCAATCGTAGACCAAGCGCGTTAACAACTGCGCCATCGAGCTCCTCAAAAGACTTCCCATATGGTGGAATTTAAATCTCCTTTTTCTGTTTTCTCCATCTTCGCAACCTGCTCAATGGGACTTATCCGGTGATAATATTTAGCGATTCGTCTGGCATAGCAAAGTTATGATACTACACATTTATCTGTCCAGGGTGCCAGACTATAATGACGCACGTCCAAACATGATGAGAGAGATTTGCATTTCACTTAGCCCAGGTAAATTATTATATTAAAATAAATAAATATTAAAAACTTATGTTATTGTTATTAATATAATTATTATTTAAAAATTATATTAATAACCCGTAAGTAAATTATTTTATTGCAAACTTTTTGTTCGTTTGTTTTCAATAAAAATTGTAAAATAGACTGAAAAGTACCTCTCCAATATCGAGCGACCTATTTTAAACGTCGCCAGCAAAAAAAAGCGGTTACCATAGGCACATTGCCTTTTTGCCTTAAGGTTGATCTGGCACTGGTTATAGCTGTTAAGCTGCATAGATATTGTGGCATAGTAAGTCATACATCGTACTAATTAACTTAAATATTATACATTATGTAAGTGAGAACGCTACTGTAACCCACAAACGTCTTTTTTGAAATTCAGCGCCATAGGAAATGTATGATCCCATTAATTCACTAGAATAATGTTTTTGACTTTTTATGTTACCTATATAACTTATAAATAAGCAATAAATAACTTTACAAAATAATATTAAAATTATATCTAAATAAACCCAAACACAAAAATCAATTTCCTTGGACCTAATCGCCTTGATAAGTTATTTTCTACTTAATGTTCTTTACTAGATAAAATGTTGAGCCATTTCTACATTCTTCTTTACTTCTATGGGTATTGGTACTGGCGTCGGTATTAATATAGACTTTGTAAGCGACACTGAAATATTGACAAACAATTTATACGAATGCCGAAGTAGATTTATATCGCAACTACTAATTTGAATGTGATGTTATGGAGTGCTCTAAATCTATTATATTGTTTGTTTAAGAAATTTTGAAACAGAGGACTTGCAGGCTGTTTTCTGAAGGGGGTAGATATAGAGATATAGATATATAAAAAAGATCTTATTACTTAGCTTATTTATCTTAATATTATGATACATATATCACCGCTTCTTTGGTCTAGTAGTTAGGCCATCGATCGTAGAATCTCGGACCCAAAGGTACGCGGTTGATTTTGTCCTTGATTTGCTTTTTTAAATTGCCATTTTCTAGAACTAGGTTTGCTATTTCATTATGAGCACTTTCTAGGTCTATTTGGACATGTTCCATTTTAATTTTCAGCTCTTCCAATTCATGTTTATATTTTAGTTCAATATTTAACTCAGGACAACTTCTGTTTAAGGTGTCATTTCGAAGATTTGTACTTTTGAGGTAACTCTCATCAGTCAAGGAATCAAAAGAGTTTCTTACAGGGACATTATACTTTCTGTGGGTAATATTGTCAGATGTGGAAATATTGACTAATGGCGATTTCCTTTGTATAGGCGTAATATTTATCGTATTTGCTTCTCTCCTATTTAAAACAGGAGAAGAGATTTCTCTGTAAACTGATGTTGGATGTTTGACTTTTTTTAGTGTTGGAGTGCTAGTTCTTTTTACAGGGGCTTTTGAGCTGTTACAGACATTACAAATCCATAAGTCTCTTCGATTTTTGTCCATTAGAAAAAATAGTTTCTCTTTATTAGCACATATTAGGTCATAAGTTTGTTTACACTGAGAGCATCTAAGAAAACTATGTTTGGATAGGATATTTTTATTGCATTTTGCGCAAATAGGTGTAGGCGCCATAATATTTTATTTATAGTTGTTTTAAATTTTTTTTTAATTGCGTGTAAAAGAACGCACAAATTTCGGTTTCTGTAGTAACAAAGTCTTCACTTGCTTGTCGCTAGATGTCGCATATTTCGTGTTGACATTGACGTTTGTGCTGTTTTACCGACTCTTTACTGAGAGAAATAGGTCAGCTGATCCGTGATTGTGTTGTTTGAAAGAATAACCGTTGTTTTATTACTACAGTGTTGCTTCAGTGTATAAATAGTGCATCTTTATTGTTTAAATCATGTTTAATACGTACATTTCTAGTGGTCAACATATCTTTGCATTATTATTATGTTAACTGGTACTGTTTTCAACCGGTGTGGGGCGAGATATTCTTCTAAGTGCATGCGCACTCCGATTTGTTGCTATTCGATGACTCCTTGATTATATGGCGAGTATAACATTTGCACTTATATATTTAATGACTTTGAGTATATTCGTCATTACTATACACAACTAATAATATATTATTTATTTATTTCAATTTAAAATACGGAGAACTGTTTACTTGCTTTGACAGCTGTCAGCTTAGTACCTCGCTACCGAAATATAACAACGATACGGCTTAACAATAAGGTACTTATATATTAATCGTTGCATTACCGCAGCAGTGAAGCGTGCCAGATCAAATCATCGGCAGATTGCCGATGATAACAGATTAGCATATTGTTTGTTGACGGACGCGGCTTAAGACAAAGACGAAGGCGATTCAACAGTCATTTCACATTTCGGTATCTTGTACAAACTTTAAATAGTGTCAATACTTACAAACCAATAATCCAATTTTAATTAAAGTTTCTTAGCTTAAAGAAATACAGAGATGTTAAGAGTTAATAAAAACAATTAGAAAAAATGCTATTTTAAACTATTTGAGACTGTCCATAGTGCACTTTCCAGATGTCGCATAAATTTTGTTATAATATTTTTTTTGAGGCGTAGCTCATAAATTGTGTTGGTAACAATAAAACTTATTATCTATTTAGTTTTGCAGTTTGTTTTTTTTACCATAAGAAGGTTTCTCGATTCACACAGTTGCCCACTTACTTACACATGCATACACACACACCGACTCACCCTAACACACCCACACACCATCGCACCTACACACACACACACATACACACTTATATATATATATATATATTATATACATAATATATTTACAAACATCCATTACACAACCACTCGCACACACATACTCACATAGGTTATCTGTTTCTCATTTGTTTCGTTTTGTTTTTCTTTTTGACCATAATTTTTTAAGAACTTTATTAAACGAAAGCCCAGGTTTCCTTTTTTTCTGAAACCTTTATCAGGTACCACTCTCTCACAAATACAGGGTCTAACAAAATCAATAAGCGAACGTTTAAGGGCGGTATCTGTACATCATTCTGAATACAATTACAAAAAATGGGCTCCAGTTTTATAGTGATTTTTCAAAGTTATGTTTTCTAACAAACACACTAATATTATTGTGTTATGTGGTGACAGCTCACAAACGAAGAAACGTGACATCATAAATAGTTTTAATATTTTGATAAAACTGCAATCAGAAACAAATTGCAGGATAATAATTAGCGCTTTTCCCTATTGTACCAATTTGACCTGGAAACAAAATAAGCGCATTTATGAATTAAATTTATTATTGTTTAATTTGATTTGTCGTCATAGTGACACTATTTTATATTTTGATATAAATAAATTTATTAATAGCTTTAGTTTGACGTCAGATACTATGTATCTTTCTACGAAATGTAGGACCCAAATAGCTAAATTGTTAGCTTATAATATACAGGATACAGTTATAAATGGTATAACTAAGTCTTTACGTCATAACAACGTAACCATTAGTAGTTCTACTAATGCAACATCTACAACTAGTAATAAGGTAACAACAACCTCATGTTTAAACTGAGGTCTAAGACAAAAGCCAAGTCCTCATTAATTACTATTATACATCAAAATATTCAAGGTTTGGCTGGCAAAGACTTAGAGTTAGAATTATTTGCAAAAAGTCAGGCAATTCATATATTTTGTTTAACTGAGCATTGGCTAAGAAGTCATGACACATCATTCTATGTAAATAATTTCCAATTAGCAAGCGCGTACGTGCGAAGCTCAGCTATTCACGGTGGTTCTTTAATACTAGTAAGAAGTAATATAAAATATAAAGATCGCAACGATATTGTAGGCTTATCAGTGGAGCGTAATATTGAGCTATCATCTGTGGAGTTTAATAGCTTTGTAATAGTGTGTGTATACCGACCCCCATCGGGCAATTTCGGTATTTTCGAATCTGTAATGGAAGACGTACTAAGAAAATTAAAATTAAAAAATAAATTTGTTTTTGTATGTGGCGATTTTAATATAAATATTCTAGAAAGCACTTCAATGAGTGTTCGTCTTGTTGCCTTGTTTAAATGTTTTAATCTCATTAATCTATTTCTCGAACCCACTAGAATAACTTCACATTCAGCCACTTGTCTTGATAATGTTTTTACAGACTATGACCCTGTTTCTAAGTCAGTCATTAGTAAGCTTACGTCTGACCATTGCGGTTTAAAGGTGACCTATGATTTTAATATTAAGGATGAGCCAAAAATAGTGAACTGTAAACCAGTTACAAAGGAGCGAGTAGAGCGTTTTAAAAATAATATATCGTGTAAAATTATTGCATTGCCATTTGGACAAGATGATCCAGATGTATTATATACTAATCTTTTTAACTTCATAAAGACTGAATATGACCAAGTGTTTACACAAAGAACAATCAAAATTACTCATAAATTTAAGTTCTGTGACTGGGCCACGACTGGTATATATAAAAGTAGAAATAAATTGTATGATTTATATAGTCTAAAACAATATAACCAAAATTCTAATTTTACGGAATATGTAAAGAATTATTCGAAAATATTTAAGAAAGTATGTATAGTAGCAAAATCTAATTATATTAAAGAAAAGATTAAAAAGTCCAACAATAAAATTAAAGCCACTTGGGACATTATAAACCGTGAAACAGGTAAATTTAAACCACGGGATAATACTTTCACTTTAAAAGTAAACGACAACTTAGTCAATTCAGATTCACATATTGCTAATATTTTTGATGATTTTTTTGTAAATATACCTGTGCTGACAACCTCAAATTTGGATTCATCACCAGAAGCTGCACAAGCATTACTCCAAAAATATGTACCAAAATGTAATGTTTCTTTTCAATTTAAATATATTGATTCAATGGATATTATTAAAACTTTTAAATCACTGAAAATGAAAAACACAAGTGATTTGTGGGGCATCTCTATAAAAGTAATTAAGAATATTATACATTCTATTGCACCATATCTTGCTGAAATTTTTAATAACTGTGTGAATAAAGGTATCTTTCCCGATCTTATGAAGTTTAGTAAGGTCATACCTTTGTTCAAATCGGGAAACAAAGAAGACCCCAGTAACTATCGACCCATTTCAATACTACCAACTCTAAGCACAATTTATGAAAAAGTTATATTGGAACAGTTGATGTCGTATTTTAACATAAACAACCTTTTACATAATAAACAATATGGTTTTACAAAGGGTCGTTCTACTACTGATGCAGGTGTTGCTCTATTAAAACATATATTTGATGCCTGGGAGAAGTCTCAAAACGCCCTTGGAGTGTTTTGCGACTTGTCCAAGGCTTTCGATTGCGTTGAGCACAAAACTCTGGTGATGAAGCTAAATTACTACGGTCTCAAAGATTTCGCACTAAATTTAATTCAGTCGTATCTTAGCTCTCGAACACAAACTGTCGATATTAATGGAACTAAATCATCTGGTTCTCATGTAAAAATGGGAGTTCCACAAGGGTCCATTCTTGGTCCTTTTCTGTTTTTGATTTATATTAATGACTTGCCATTCTTTGTAGAGAACTTCTGTGAAATCGTATTATTTGCAGATGATACTTCACTCATTTTTAATGTAAGTAGGTGTAAGAATTATTACGACGATGTAAACAAAGCACTCTCTGATGTACTCAGTTGGTTTACTATTAATAATTTGCAGCTTAATGCTAAAAAAACAAAATGTATTAATTTTAAATTACTTTTAAAAAATGAACCAACCGATATAAGAATAAACGGTGATCGATTAGATTTGGTAGACTCGACAGTTTTCTTAGGTATAACCCTTGACTCAAAACTTCAATGGAATCCTCACATTTCGAAATTGGCCGGCAAACTCAGTTCTACTGCTTATGCCATTAGAAAAATAAGGCAGTTAACAGACGTTGAAACTGCTAGAACAGTTTACTTTAGTTATTTTCATAGTGTCATGTCGTATGGCCTCTTACTGTGGGGAACAGCGGCTGATATTGAAACTATATTCATTTTACAGAAACGAGCAGTAAGAGCAATCTATAGACTAGGTTCACAAACTTCTTTAAGAAATCTTTTTAAAGAAATTGATGTCTTGACAGTGGCGTCTCAATTTATTTATAATTGTATAGTTCTTGTACGTTGTAATATCAATTCATTTTCTAAACACAGTGATGTACACAATTTTAATACTAGAAATAAGTCAAAACTTGTAATGCCACTGTTCAGGTTACAGAAGGTGCTTGGTTCTTTCTTGAGGCAAGGTATACACTATTACAATAAAATACCAAATACTGTACTAGATTTACCTTTAGATAAGTTTAAAAAACATGTAAAGTCTTCTTTACTTAAAAAAGGTTATTATACAGTCAAAGAATATTTAGAAGATAAAACAGCCTGGCTATAATAAAAAACATATACATAATACTACTTATAAATAGTGTCCTGCAGATAACAAAATAGCGTTGCATTGAACATTACAATTAGTTTTATTTTTATTATTATTAACTATAGTTTTTTTTGACTTTTACTAGTACTGTATGATATTGTAAAAAATTAAACTGGTAAATTATGTTTTTGCAGGCTTAAATATTTTATTTAGTTATTTTTTATTTTTTGTGTTTTTTTTACATGTTGTGATTGTCCTTTACATTTTGTGTTTTTATTTGTGATGGAAAGTGTCCTTTATGATAGGGCGTTTTCCAATATTTATGACGCTGTAAGGGAGGAAAGAGCTGGACACTTGCTGAGTTTCTTGCCGGTTCTTCTCAGTACAAGATCTCCCGCCCAGAGTAGATAGACTTACGAACCGATGGCTTAGAATGACGTTCATAAGAGCTATTTGTAGCCTAAACTGAATAAATGATTTTGAATTTTGAATTTTGGAATTTTGAAACTAAATCAATTAAAATAATGCACATCATGAAACATGCTGTATCTTTACTAACACGCACGCAAGCGTCAATAAACAGATACACGCACACAATTGAAAAACCATTAAAGTATGACATTCATACACACTCGGCTATCTTTATGTGCGTGTAGTACAGCTGTACGGGTTTGGAAAGGGTGAATTTTTTGGTGAATTATGATAATGTTTTGTTGATTATCTCGGTAACGAGCCTGTAGTTTTGGACCAAATTTGGTAAGCATGCTCAGTGTGATGTATAGATTCTCCCCTGAAACGTTCGCTTCTTGATATTGTTAGACCCTATATAGGATGCTATCATATAGGGTGTTCGGTAATACCCACAATACCTGTATAATCCCGAATATGGCGGATAGGGCACAGGGCGTAGAACCCCAGTTCCTAAGTAAAATTGCAAAGTGACCAGTACAACCCTAGGTCCAGGTGATACATTGTTATTGTTCATCAGCCTCATGGTCCAAACGAAACAGAAGGCTCCACAAATATGATTTGCATGTTACCACGGTGCTATTTATACTTGGTTAGGGGCCGTTCAAGTATTACGTAAGCACTATAGGGGGTTGGGGGGTCTTTGTTTTGCTTATTTTGGGTGACATAGGGGTGGGGGAGTCTAGACGATGATTACGTCATCGGTAGTTATTTACTTTTTTACACGAATGGCAACCCTCACATTGTCTATGCTTGAAAACGAAACGCATTTTCGGGGATTCCCACAAATAACGCATACGTTTAGTCCCTTACTCTATGTTAAATACTGTATCAGTAAAATCTAATCTCTATCCTAAATCTATTTCCTTATTTTTTAAATTATAATTATAATATATAAAAAAATACATTTTTAATTGAAAAATGTTTACTTAAAAATGGGGGGAGGGGGTAAGAGCTTTGCTTACTTTTGCTGACAAGGGGGATGGAGGGGTAAATAATTGTAATAAATCTGCTTACGTAATATTTGAACGGCCCCTTATGTTTCGGGATTATACATAACTAGCGGCTGCTCGCGGTTTCACCCGCGTGGTTCCCGTTCCCGTGGGAATATCAGGATAAAAAGTATTCTATGTGTAAATCCAGGTTATAAACTATCTGTATGCCGAATTTCATCCAAATCCATTCAGCAGTTTTTACGTGAAAGAGTAACAAACATCCATCCATACTTACAAACTTTCGCGTTTATAATATTAGTAGGATATTACCAAACACCCTGAAAGTCTGTAAACGAACAGGCAGGCCGCCTGATGGTGATCGGTCACCGACGACCCTGAACATTAGCAACATCGTTGTCGAAAAGAAAAAAAAACTCTTTACACCCTTTTTAAAAAACACATGCCATTTAGGCGTTACTAGGTATATGTTTTTACAAGTTCCGAAATTAAGCAAAACATAAACTTCCATCCAGCTTCATCGGATCCAACAGCTGGAACTTAGCGAGACAATAAAATGCGGTTACCATAACTACATAAACCGAGTCGAAGTTCCATTGAGATTGTCTCAGTTCTGGCGGCTAAATAGGCAGATCTCGAAGTCTATGAGTCGCGACACGCGCCAATTTAATACTAACCGTATTAAAGAGGCCATTAAGCGGAACAAAAGCTCAAAAGTGTTCGCAAGAGATCTGGGTATTGGGCAGTGTCAACTGACGACGCTGAAAACCGATGACGGCAGAACTGTCACGACCAGGTCATGGAAGAGGTCAAGAAGTTCTATAAACAGCTTTACACATCCACACGGCCACCTGTACAAAGCTTAGCTAAAGACCCTAGAGCTAAGTTAACCCGGCACACACACGAGATTAGTATGGGTCTCAAACAGCTCAAAAACGGCAGGGCACCAGGTGCTGACGGAATTACGGCCGAGCTTCTGAAAGCAGGCGGAAGACCGGTACACATAGCTCTTCAGAAGCTATTTAATTCCGTCGTACTAGGGGGTAGAACGCCAGAGACGTGGCACGAAGGTATGGTGGTACTGTTCTTCAAAAAGGGCGACAAAACCCTGCTGAAGAACTACAGGCCCATCTCACTTCTAAGCCACGTCTACAAGCTGTTTTCGAGAGTCATAACGAATCGTCTCGCACGCAGGTTTGATGACTTCCAGCCTATCGAACAAGCCGGTTTCCAAATAGGCTTCAGCACCATAGACCACATACATACGCTGCGGCAGGTTATACAGAAGACCGAAGATTATAACCAGCCTCTTTGCTTAGCGTTTGTAGACTATGAAAAAGCCTTCGATTCAATTGAAACATGGGCCGTGCTACAGACTCTCCAACGGTGCCAAATTGACTATCGGTACATCGAAGTTTTGAGGTGTTTGTATGAAAGCGCCAGTATGTCAGTCCGTCTTCAGAACCAGAGCTCGAAACCTATCCAGTTGCAGCGAGGTGTGAGACAGGGAGATGTGATATCTCAGAAACAGTTCACTGCTGCACTGGAAGATGTTTACTAGCATCTGGACTGGAAAGGACTCGGCATCAACGTCAACGGCGTATACATCACTCACCTTCGATTTGCTGACAATATAGTGGTCATGGCTGAGACCCTGGAAGACCTCGGCGCAATGCTCGGTGACCTCAACAGAGTCTCTCAACAAGTGGGTCTTAAAATGAACATGGAGAAGACGAAAGTTATGTCGAACTCACGTGTCGTACCCACTCCTCTGAAGGTTGGGGACTCTGCCCTTGAAGTTGTGGATAATTATGTTTACTTGGGACAAACGGTCTTGCTAGGTAGGTCCAACTTCAGCAAAGAGGTCAATCGTCGAATCCAATTAGGCTGGGCAGCTACGAAATATCTTCTCGTCCGATATATCGCAGTGTCTCAAGACGAAAGTCTTTGACCAGTGTGTGTTGCCAGTGATGACATACGGGACTGAGACGTGGTCGCTCACTATGGGCCTCATAAAAAGGCTCAAGGTCACTCAAAGAGCAATGGAGAGGGCTATGCTCGGGGTTTCTCTGCGTGATCGAATCAAAAATGAGGAGATCCGCAGAAGAACAAAGGTAACCGATATAGCTCGAAGAGTTGCTAAGCTCAAGTGGCAGTGAGCAGGGCACATTGCTCGCAGGACTGATGGTCGCTGGGGTGGGATAGTCCTGGAGTAGTGACCGCGTACCGGAAAGCGCAGTGTGGGCAGGCCTCCAACAAGGTAGACCGACGATCTGGTGAAGGTCGCGGGAAGCCGCTGGATGCGAGTTTTTTTGTTTTTTTTTTTTTTTATTAGAAGGAGGCAAACGAGCAGGCGGGTCACCTGATGGAAAGCAATCACCACCGCCCATGGACACCCGCAAAACCAGAGGAATCACAGATGCGTTGCCGGCCTTTAAGGAAGGAATAGGCTCGTTTCTTGAAGATTCCTAAGTCATATTGGTCCGAAAATACCGCCGCTGAGAGCTGGTTCCACAGCACTGTAGTTCGTGGTAAAAAATTACGTGAGAAACGCACAGAGTAGATCGCCATCCATCAAGATGGTGTGGATAGAAAGACAGTCGATTGCGTGTAGTGCGGTGAAGGAAATCAGCGGCAGGGATCAAACCGAACAATTCCTCAGAGCACTCCCCATGATAAAGGCGATAAAATATACAGAGAGATGCAACGTCTCTCCGAAGGGCCAGTGGATCGAGCCGACCAGAGGTTACCACGTCGCCGACAACTCGAGCAGCTCTGCGTTGAATGCGGTCAAATGGGAGGAGTTGGTACTGGGGTGCTCCAGCCCAAAGATGGGAACAGTATTCCATATGAGGCCTGACCTGTGCTTTGTAAAGCTGTAAGCGATGGGTCGGCGTGAAATACTGTCCCGCTCTATTGAGCACACCCAGCTTTTTCGAAGCTAATTTAGCTTTACCTTCCAAATAACCGCGAAATTGAACGTCACTCGAAATATCGACGCCAAGGATTCCAATGGTCGGTTTGGTATCAAGGGGAGCTCCTTCAAAGTTTAGAGATACGACGAAGGGATGTTTTTTAGCGGTAAACACGCAAACTTGTGTTTTGGAAGAGTTAAAATGGACTAGATTAAGTCGGCCCCAATTCGAGACATGACTTAACATGTTCTCAGTGTCAGCCACAAGTTTATTCCGGTTCTCGATGACGCTTTCCAGAGAAATATTAGTACGTCCGGTGTAAAGCGTATCCCTAGTACTGTCGTCTGCATAGCAATGAATGCTGTTGTTATGCAACATGCCATTGATATGCAGAAGAAACAGTGTAGGCGACAGCACACACCCCTGCGGGACTCCAGCATTCACGGGCTTCAGGTCAGGGCATGATCCGTCAACTACGACTTTGATGCTACGCCCAGAAAGAAAGCTGGCGACCCACGCACACAATTTCTCAGGGAGCCTGTATGATGGAAGTTTCGAGAGAAGAGCCCTGTGCCATACCCTGTCGAAGGCTTTCGCTATGTCCAAGCTAACTGCCAGTGCCTCCCCTTTCCTCTCGACTGCCTCCGCCCATCGGTGAGTGAGGTACACTAAAAGATCACCAGCCGAACGACCGCGGCGAAAACCGTACTGACGATCGCTTAGTAGCTGATTCTCTTCTAGGTACCTCAAGAGCTGGCAGTTTGTAATGGACTCCATTACTTTGGAGAGCAAAGAGGTGATGGCTATAGGCCTGTAGTTGGACGGATCTGAGCGATCACCTTTTTTGGGAATCGGGTGGACAAGGGCTGTCTTCCAAGAACTCGGGACAACGCCAGTCGTGTAAGAGAGCCGGAAGAGGCGCGTTAGAACCGGCGCCAACTCAGGAGCACACGTCCGAAGCACAATGGGAGGGACTGCATCACGCCCACTCGACTTATGAATGTCAAGGGAAAAAAGAGCCTTACGAACTGACCTTTGCAGGAACCGAACGTTTGGCATAGAACAAGCGCAATGCGGTATTGTTGGTGGCGAGTTTTCCCCATCGTCCAAGGTCGAGTTTGATGCGAAAAGAGTACCCAAGAGATCGGCTTTCTCTTTTGCAGTATGGGCAAGGCAATCATCGGTCTTGTGCAGTGGTGGAAGTGACGGTCGACAGAAATTCCCCAAGACAGCCTTGGCGAGAGACCAGAATGCACGCGTACCCGAAGGAAGACGCACTAGCCTCTCCCCAATTCTACCTATAAATGATGACTTCGCCTTGGCAATGTCCTTCTTAAAAGACCTGGCAGCAAAGTTGTACTTCTTTTTGAGCACACTGGTACTTGGATCCTTTGATGACACCGCATTAGCCCAGGCTTGGTAATGCTCGCGCTTCTGGCGAGATGTTATTTTGCAACATCGACCAAACCATGGTTGGGATCTGCCGCCAACGGAAACCATAGAGTTTGGAATGAAGAGTTCCATTCCCTGCAGTATCACATCAACGACAGAATCGGCGGCGACATCAGGATCATCCAGCGAGAAGCAAACTCGCCACCATGGGTACGACGCAAAGAAACTTCGCATCCCATCCCAGTCCGCTGACCTATAATGCCAGACCCGACGGCTAACCGCACGGTGCGATTTTAAAGTTTCCGTGAGAGGCACTGTGCTCCGAATCAGGCAATGATCTGATGAGCCTAGTGGTGCATCAACGGACACTTGATAGCCGTCTGGGTGCGAGGTCAACAAGAGGTCCAGTAAGGAAGGTGTATGGCCCTCCACATCTGGTACCCGCGTTGGCTCGGCAACCAGTTAGGACAGACTGTAAGCCAAAGCGAAGTCATGAACGGCTCTACCCGCGTGGTCAGTAGTGCGTGAACCAAGCCATTAGACGTGGTGGGCATTAAAGTCTCCCAGCACCACGATCTCGGCAGAGGGGATCCGTTGGAGAAGGGAATCTATGGCCGTTTGGACGCTCTCGACAAGTTGGTCAGTCTCAATGTTACCGCTATGGGACCTAAACAGGTACGCGTAGACGCGAGGGTGGTGTCCGCAGTCGACGTGCAGCCATAAGATGGAGAGGTCCCTAACTTCAAGATTGCCGAGGCGACGAACGCACATATCCTCCCTGACGTAAGCACAAACGAATGCTCCAGATTGTATCCCGGGTAGCTCAAGTAGGAGACGTCAGGAGGGGGGGATATCTGCGTTTCAGTAAGGAATAGCAAGGCCGGCTTCTCCGTCTCAAGGTGGTAATGGACGGCGCTTAAGTTGGAGTGAATTCCCCTGATGTTGCAGAAGTCCACGCGAAGCGTAGGAGGGGGTGCCGAATGTCTTGCCTTACTCCTGCCTGCAGCATGTGCTGATACGAGCGGACTTTTGCCCTCCCCAGAATACGTAGGGCAGCCTGAGCGTGGACGCTCAGGGGGGGATTCTCCTACACTGGAGGTGTAGATACCCCCCTGGGGTAAATCTAAATTTAAGTTCGCTGCCATATCAATTGTGTGTGTGGGGGGGGGGGGGGTAAGGGCCTCCGGAACTAGCACAAAACCGGTCGTTGTGGAGATCCTTGGGGGAGGCCTTTGTCCAGCAGTGGACGTCTTTTGGCTGAGATGATGATGATACATTTTTCAAAGCGAGAATTAATCAATATCCATTCTACTACACAATTAGGTACAGTGACTCTGTTTTAATTGCGGTATTACATTTTTAAATTATATGTTTCATAATTATAGTGCCGTGTCCAACTACAGAAACTCATTTTCATTAATAATAATAATGGACAATCGACTCGCCTTTCTTCAGGTTGTGAATACACACAAGTAAAAAAACACGTTTCACAACCCAAGGAAAATATAAACTAAAAATAGAATGAAATCTCCATTAAAACTCATCTTCGCCATTCGTCTGGTATTTGGCAAGTATTGCCACATTAGTTCCTGTAAATTTGTAAATTTCATCACGAGACTATATTGTATCATATTTTGCACATTCATAATATATTTGCTATCAAGCAGAATATTAAATTCGCCAACATTTCTGTTCGTGTGCATAGAATTTCTAGCTAACGTTATTTTCTGTCAAATAACAAGAGAAGTCTACTTTTTTAAATATTGTGCTGAAACAAAATCTAATGATGACAATATGGGCTACAATAAAATACCTTTTGTATCGACAACTTATGTACTCGTGAGCATAATATTGATCATAATAATATTGAGATTTTATATAACATGCGTCTACGCGTATGTCGCTTATAATCAACTGTACGGTTTCGAATCTAAAGCCATAATCGATATCGTGTTTATGGGGGTAATGATATTTTCCAATGATATGAACATCGTCACTGTTGTCATCATATTTAACATTTTGTACAATCGCATGAAGCTGCTCACAATGTCTTTTGAGAAAAATCACATTTCTGTTAACATCGTCAGCAGCAAAGAAGTCAACAAAAGCATTGTTAATACAAATCGTTGTTTGTCTTATTACAAGATGTTACACAATAATCTGGAACACGTACATACAGAGGTGCAGATATCGGTAATATTTATATATTTTCTTAAATATTATTTTTGAATGTTTTTTTAACGATTGATTACTTTCATGTAGCAATTTTGCATTGACATTTTTTATTGTTGATATATTTAGAAATAAAGGTTTACTATTCTTAATAGCCCGGTCAAAATAGACATTGACCCTTGCATTAATTCGCAACAAGCTGAAAATTTACAGGCACGTAAGGGATACCACTCTAATGGAATCCTGAAAAGTCCCCATTGATCCAAAGTGTACTAAAAATTTGTTTTTTGCATTTTTTGGCCAAACGGTTAACCGTTTAACTGTAAAACTAATTTTACGATAAAAATAGCTCATATTAAAATTGTAGATCAGGTAATTATCTACAAAAATTGTTCGTATACTTTTTTCTCTAAGATTTACCATTTCTGTGAAAAATCCATTCGAAATTTAGCTGGAGCTGTATTCTACATATTAGGCATGACTACGCTGTCTCTGAACGTTATTGAACGCGTAATACAAGTAAAATTTTAAGTTTGCGTGACTGATACATTTATAATGAGTAATTCTGAGAATTTAAGTTGAAAAGAATCCGTCCCTTATTTGATGTGACCACGTGGCCTTGAGCAACAATCTGTCTGCTGTTCTGCGCGCCACCGCCGGCGCCGCGCCGCCTCGATGACGTCGCGTCGCGGGTCCGACCACACGAGGTTGCCGCCCACCCAGTCCACCGCCAGCTCTGCGCACCACACGCAATTAACCAAGTCATTATTGTCTACTCGGGTATACTCGTCTACCTGCTCTCTATTCGAAGGGTCTAACGAAATGCCGTTAGTCTTTAATGTTCCCTCGTAGTGAAAGCACGTGGTTATTGCTAATACTATTTTTTAAAGTTTGTGCTGTCCTATTCAGTTTCTTTCTCGGAATTTGCTTTTTTTTTCAGTCTATGGAGCTCCAGCAAAAATCACCTGCATTGATAAGTATCGTTACTTATCCTTTGCTAAACAATCACGTAATAAAAAACGTGTGCAATTAGTTTGTCTGCCTCCAACCTCAGCTTCTGCTCAGCAACATTTCTATTAAGTGTATTACCAGGTTCAAATGTGGCTTGGCAACGCACTGGATGCAGAAGAATGGGGTTGGAAGCTAATTGACAATGTACTGGAGCCAATCCATATCTACTTCCGCCTGCACCAGAGAAGCTCCTTAACACCATTTCTTCAAATTGCAAGAAGGGGTGTGTAGTTCAAAATGCAGCTGCAAAAAAGAGGGCTTATTTCGTTCAACAACATGCATGAGTTGTCAAGGCCAGTCGTGTTCAAACGTTGAACATTCAACAGAAGAAGATACCAACATCAACGACAAAACCGATGATTTATCGCTGCTACAACAATTTACATCGACTCAGGAGAATGCAGAGCAAAAAGGAAAAAGAAGAAGATCTATATGGAAGAAAAAATAATGAAGAAGAAGCTAAATAAGACCTGATATTTACCACTAAAACAGACCGTGGAGTGTGCCTACCGGGGAAACCGCATTAAAAATGACGCGCCTCGTACACTACCTGATAGGGAAACGTGTGCATTTTATGGAGAATACAGCTTCAGAAATGGCAAATCTTAGAGAAAAATGTATAAAGACAATTTTTGTACATAATTACCTGTTGTACAATTTTAATCTAAGCTATTTTTATCGTAAAACTAACCGTTTGGCCAAGAAAATCCAAAAAGCCTTGAATTTTTTTTTGCACACAAGGAATCAATGGGGACTTTTCAGGATTCCATTAGAGTGGTATCCCTTACGTGCCTGTAAATTTTCAGGTTGTTGTGAATTAATGCAAGGGCTATTGTTTGGGCTAATTTGACCGGGCTTTAAGTGATTTTATTTTTTTTATTTGTTTGCTTTACGAGTACAATACATTGACGATTGATTACGAACTGGCTAACTATAGAGTCGAAAAAAATATGAGATATATTTATTTAATTAACGATTTGCTTTTAGCTTACAATGACGTTGGTGTGTTACTTACCGAAGGCAGTTATGTATTGTTATAACGTAGTTAAAAGATCAAAGAGAATAATGGTAAATTATATTTTCTAATGATAAACTATTTTATTGTAATAATTGTCTGAAAAACGATGATCTACGATATTGTGTCCTATTCAAGAAAAAGTCATGCCAGTACAAACACTAATGCATATACATTGATTGTTTTCAGACCGGATACCTGTTTATTTCGACTTCATTTACGGAAATATTTCAGAACTCGTTACTTCTGGTCTTTCTAACCGTTTTAGTAGAACTTACTATGAACGAAGTTTCCAAAATACGAACTATTCTTACGAAGCAGCTCATGAAATGTTCTGGTTTGTACTTATTTATTTTAGCTGCGGCTTTTGTCCTTCTAAAATACATGTAGGTAGTTGTGTAAATAGAGTTTAACATCAACGGACTCCTTCATAGAATTAATATCAAACTGATCAAAACATATTCTTTCCACAGTTTCTTTCAATCTCACTTACATCTTTTTAATGAGAAGTGTTCGCATAAAATTAGGAAATACCAGCCTGACCTCCGTCATTTCTATGTGAACCGTCATCACATCGATTATTCTTTTTCTATGACTTAAGTTTGAGCTTACATCGCTATAGGCGTAAGAAACAAGCACTTGAAAAATGCTACTAGTTACTTGTTTTAGATCGGATTCTCCAAACCAGATTAGTTTTATATACCTTCCTTTGCCACATTTCCGAGTGTTTTGAGTTGAAACTTCTTCTAATAGTAAATTATACTGTTATCAAGCTCCTTAGTATTATAAAGAGCACACTTAATTTAATGTTATTTAATTTTGTACTTTTCTATCAAGCATGCACGCAATCGCATGCAGTGCCCTTGTATTAGTTTATTTTAATAGTTTGTCTTTGTTTAGATGAAGCTCTGCGCATGAGACTGCATGAAACTTTGAACTACATAGAGCGACGCCCTTTCAGCTACAGTGTGTGGCGCGTCATCCCCGTCAACGTCAAACTTCCCGTGTCCATGTTAAGCTTATCCATCACCTACGTCATTATCATGGTCCAGTTCAAAAGCTTCATCATTTAAGACACAGTACCTGGATGTCCGAGCTTTGCTCGGTATTTTTTTTGGTAATTTTCTAACCTAGCTTCTAAGCTACCTTTTTTAAACCTAGCTAGATCGATTTATCGCCTCCAAAACCCCCTGCATACCAAATTTAATGAAAATCGTTGGAGCCGTTTCCGTGATTCATATTATATATATACATACTAGCGGCCGCTCGCGGTGTCACCCGCGTGGTTCCTGTTCCCGTGGGAATAGCGGGATACAAAGTATCCTATGTTTTAATCCAGGTGATACACTATCTGTATTAAATTTCATTCAAATCCATTCATCCGTTGCAGCGTGAAGAAGCAACAAATATATATACATACATACACACAAACTTTAGCATTTACGAGTATAATATTAGTGTGATAAACAGTATTAGATGTAGTCTTTATTTGTGATACATCAAGTTCTCTTTCAGCCAAAGTGTATTTAACGCCATCCTTATCTCCATGTTTGCTCTCACCATCAACATTATTACCATTTTAACCTTTACTGTGTTTAAGCCACCGGCCTTAAGCTAAGAGGTATCGGGTACAATTCCCAATGAAAGTACAAAATAAGTATGCTGAGTTTGATAGGTGGTAAGGCTTGTTTTAGATCCACCTGTGGACCGCCAACGGCCACTTTGGCCACCGGGCCAAAGTAACATTAAGAAAACGATAGCGAAGTTCGAAAAGAATAAAATGTATGGGATTGACATAAGATTGACCACGTGATTTAGCGCGGCATATGTCAATCCCATATATTTTATTCTTTTCGAACTTCGCTATCGTTTTCTTAATGTTACTTTGGCTAAGCCTACTGGTTAGATTATTACTATATTATCTAACTCGCTACAACAACAATGTTAGTAGCATGGTCGCTAAAGCAACGATTTAGAGATAAGATACTCGGGTGAAATACGCTTCCACCTTCGTTCCTGTTTTCACTTACTATTGCAGGTGAGATGAAGGCGAAATGCTTCCTCATTGTGTAATAGAAAAAACTGTGTTATAACTTCAGCATCTAATCACATATTATCGCCATTTGGTTGTAACGAACTATTTGTTTGTCTTTTACCATCATCATCATTCGCCTGCTCTGTTCCTCATCATAGTTTTTTCGGGTCGACGCAATATGTTTTCTTCTGCCTTTCACATTGTTACAGAATCGCTCGCTGTCACCTCACCTCAAGTTACCTTTTACGCCATTCTTTGCTATATCATCTTTCACACAGTCTATCCGTCTATCATTTATGTGATTCAATAAATGATAGACGGATAGACTGACATATTATTTATGATTATTTACATATAATTTAACGCAAATATTGTTGCGGACAAATTACAATTTGAAAAAAAACAAATAGGGCTCCTTTGGCTTATAAAGTAAAAGTAGATAGTGTTGATTAATTTCGGCGATAGCATAGTTGGCAGTGCACCTGACCCGGCATGTCATGGGGTGCGGGTTTGAATCCCGCTTCGATTTTCCCTCGTAGATTTTTTTCAACACTTTGTCTTTTTACCCGACTGCGTCAGAAGGAAAGTTATGTTTTTTTAAATTAACATTGTTAATCATAGCCTGAATGACGTTATTCGACGGGCTCTGGTCACCGCTGAAGTACCAGCAGTACCTGAACCCTCTGGTCTGGCACGTGATGACGGCAAAAGACCGGACGGCATGACCCTAGTTCCTTGGAAGGTGGGACGGGCTCTGGTATGGGATGCAACTTGTGTCGATACGCTTGCACCATCCCACATTCCAAGCACTTCTGTTAGCGCTGGCGCGGCTGCAAATCATGCAGAGAACCTCAAACGGCGAAAGTATGAGAATCTGACTGGGGATCTCATATTTGAGCCGTTTGGGGTAGAGACTTTAGGTCCATGGGGCCCGGGTGCTCACAAACTCTTTAAAGATATTTCTATTAAACTAGTAGAAGCCACCCGGGACCCCAGAGCTAGCAGCTACTTGGGCCAGCGTATAAGTATAGCTATCCAACGTGGCAATGCTGCTAGCTTACTGGGCACTCTGCCTGATGGGGATGATTTGGGGCAATTTTTTTATTTATAGCTAATAGTAGATATAGTTTATAGTTTTTTGTAAGTTTAATTTTAAGTAGTTTTATTATTATCTTGTTTTTGTCTTTGTTTGTAAATAATTAAATATACATAATTAACATTGTTTGTCTTTTTACTCCAAGTTTTGGCGACAATCGTCAAATATTAAACAACTAAATGTCATCGAATGTAACAGCTACCGAGTTTTGAACACATGTACATGACATTATTGATAAACACATCAGCGGCCGTCGATGATGTGTTAATTTATGTACCGTTTATGATTTACGATCGCGTCGCCCCGCTTCATTAGCCGACTATCTGTGTCGCTGTATCGCGGGCCATTCATCATTGCGACTGGTCTGAGTCAATCTTCTGTTATAGGATTTGAGCTTAAACTACAACAGCTTATATAATATGATGCAACCACTATTCAGTCGACTGGTATTACTATACTACAAGTAATAGCCGCTTCATTAGCCGGCTATCTGTGTCGCTGTATCGCGGGCCATTCATCATTGCAACTGTGGCGGTAGCCAAAGTAACATTCAGAAAACAATAGCGAAGTTCAAAAAGAATAAAATGTATGGGATTGGCATAAGATTGACCACGTGATTTAGCGCGGCTTATGTCAATCCCATACATTTTATTCTTGTCGAACTTCGCTATCGTTTTCTTAATGTTACTTTGCTACCGCCACTGGTCAGAGTCAATCTTCTGTTATAGGATTTGAGCTTAAACTACAACAGCTTATATAATATGACGCAACCACTATTCAGTCGACTGGTATTACTATAAAACAAGTAGAACAACAAAATAAGGAGATCAGAAGTTAAGATTAATGCATACCGCTCTAAGCAACGCAACGCTCACATAAGTTGCGTTGCTCCCTAGGAAACGGAATCTCGGACCATCTCAAACCAGTCTAAGCGCAGCTGTTGCGAGATCACGTGTCCGTGAGCGATTGTCTATGTGTGCGTTGCTTAAGCCCGTTTGTAAAAAGCTTACCTTCTCCTGTCTCGTTATTACTCGCTAATAGTCTTCATTTGTCAGTAAGGACCAATACAGTATATGAGGGCGACACTGAAAGTTCTTAGATAATCAAAAACTTAACAAACTAGCAAGTTATTAGTTTTATTACATCTTTTCAAAACAGTGTCCATTCAAATCAATACATCGCTGCATGCGATGGAACCACTGAGAAAAGCACTTTGCCCACTCGTCCTAAGGGTCTCTTCGACGGCCTTTTGAAATGCAGCCACTGCTTCCTCGGCGTCCATAAAACGTTTTCCTCGAAGTTTCTCTTTTATTTTCGAGAATAAATAAAAATCGCAAGGTGCGAGGTCGGGGCTATACGTCAAATAGTCAATCGTTTGCTTGGCGGTGTGCGACGAGGCGTTGTCGCGGTGAAGGAGGACCCTACTGCGAGGTCGTTTCTCCCCGAAATTTTTCCAAAACAAGTGGCAACAAAATTGTTAGTGTACCACTCTGCAGTAACTGTTTATCGATCCTCTAAAACAATTGTTGTGTAATGACCTGTCCTTCCGAAGAACGATGCCACCTTATTTTTTTCCACGTTTCGACCTCTCTTCATTTTAGTTGGCAACTGGACGGAAACACCCACTCAGCAGACTGTCTTTTAGTTTTAGGATCATAACAGTAAATCCAGCTTTCGTCACCCGTAAGTACGGCGAACACAGCATTTGAGTCACCTCCGTCAAATCTTTGAACCATTTCACGGCACCAACCAACACGACGGAGTTTTTGGGCCTCTGTCAAATTATGAGGCACAAAGCTTCCTGACCGCTAATTCTGCTGCTGTTCATGGAGGATTTTGTGCACTTGACTCATACCGATGCCTAAGATTGTCCGAATCTGCTGGCAGGTCACTCTTTTGTCAGTCTCTATCATACGTCGCACAACACTGATGTTATCTTCAGTCATCTCGACTTTTTTGTTGACTTAGACCCTTCGCACACGAGTCGTAAGCGTAATCGTATCGTAAGCGTATCGCTAGGACGCAACGCGTACGATACCTGCGGCTCTTCGCACACGAGTCGTAAGCGTAGTCGTATCGTAAGCGTATTGTTCTACAAACGAATCGTCGAGTAGACGTACCGTTTTTTAAGAACTCAGTTGAAATCATGGCGTCAACGGTAGCAGATGTATTGGGTGAATTTATAGACTCTCTTACATTCTCTTCAGACATTAGAAATAATTACAAGAAAAGATTCACGAATTCAATCACTTTTTCAGTCATATTGAAATTAAAAGTGGTCAGAAGTAAAAAAAAATCAAATTCAGTTATATTTTTATTGAAATTAATGAACAGTTAACTTTTTACGCTTGCTTTTTTACGCCAGTACGCTACGACAAGCGTAATGACAATAAACATCTACGATTCGCTGCAGCACCGCTTCGTGTGCGGACTTGTTTGAACATGTACGCGCTCGTATTGCTCTCGTCTTGCGCGCGTATTACGATACACTTACGATACGACGCCGTGTGCGTCTCTTAAATGACATCGAAAGTCATATAAAATCATTGCACGAAATTTTCTTGCGTTAAATTCATGCTGACGTAACACAGGCAATTTTCAATTTGCCGCCAAGTCGTTAAACAAATGACAAATGAATGAAATACATACACAATAATATTTGGCAAAGACTTCCATTTTCAAAATTGGTACTTATTTTTTTATTATATCGTTTCCAATTGGCCAGTTCTAAAAACTTCCAGTGGCACCCTCGGCCTCGTATTGACCTTTTGGAATTATTTCATATACTATTCTGTGTTGTAGCTTTAGGTATTACAATAAACTAATGGTTACATGTCATGCAAAGTCCAGTCAAGCCTTGCATGGGCCGTGATCACCGATGTCATAATAAACATGGTAATAATCCCAAAAATCATCATTATCTCAGCCAAAAGACGTCCGCGTGCTGGATTAATTATCCTATAAATAATTAATTTAAAAACCATGAACTTTAAAAATTACATATTAATATAATCTCCTTTGTTTTGATTGTGTTTTGAATTTCGACTTTTACAGCTATTATTATTACTATTATACTAAATTTATTGTTAGATAGTAAAAGAAGCACAAACAATATAATAGATATAGAGCACTCCATTACATCGCATTCAAATTAGTAGTTGCGATATAAATCTACTTCGGCATTCGTATAAATTGTTTGTCAATATTTCAGCGTCGCTTACAAAGTCTATATTAATACCGACGGCAGTACCAATACCCATAGAAGTAAAGAAGAATGTAGAAATGGCTCAACAATTTATCTAGTAAAGAACATTAAAGTAGAAAATAACTTATCAAGGCGATTAGGTCCACGGAAATTGATTTCTGTGTTTGGGTTTACTTAGAAATAAATTGTAATATTATTTTGTAAAGTTATTTATTGCTTATCAATAAGATAATGTAGGTAACAAAAAAAGTCAACACCATTATTCTAGTGAATTAATGAGATCATACATTTCCAATGGCGCTGAATTTCAAAAAAGACGTTTGAGGGTTACAATAGCGTTCTCACTTATAATAATGATATTTAAGTTAATTAGTACGATGTACGATGCCACAATGTCTACGATCTATGCAGCTTAACAGCTATAACCAGTGCCAGATCAACCTTAAGGCAAAAAGGCACGTGCCTATGGGAACCGCATTTTTTTTTGCTTAACTTAGATGTTAGGTCCCCCGAAACATGCAGTGCCTAGGGGCCTTTACATGGCCTAATCCGGCTCTGGCTGTAATATTATGTAAAAGTTTTCGACATCCAGGCAATACAAATAGAAAAAGGATCTTTTTTAAAGCAGTTATTCTATCCAGGCTTCGTACGCCAGCGCTGTTGTCCATACGAATTACCGACGAAGCCAGCACCGATGAATTTATGGCGCGAGCTAGCCTCGCGTGGATTTATAACTCTGACTAATTTTATATTAATGTGTGTTTGTCTCGACGCTGCCTGTGCCGAATAGCGTTGTTCCCAAATAGCAATTGACTTGGAATTTATTTATTGCTTTTATTGCCAGTTTTAATATATTAATTAATCTGTGTTTTAGAGTTACACGATTTATCGTCTTTGGGCTGATTTTTCAATCGTCAGATATAGTATATTTCTTAGATAAATTATTGGTCTCGCGCGCTCGACTAGATACCGCCGGTGTACTTGTTAAATGCGGCAAAAAATACTACGCCGAAGTCGGCGTAACCGAGTCAGTCGCGTTGCAAACTGTGTGTGGTGCGCGTACCGAATGTTTTGTTAAATTTTGATAAACCGAAGTAAAATGCCAGTTTGCGTAGTTAGTTAAAATAATACTAAAGGAAATAAGAAGGATACCGTTCTTACACACACAACAATATTGAGTTTCCGCATTCACGGTGCTATTGTTTTTAGGTAGCGCGGTATCTAGTCGAGCGCGCGAAACCAATTCAAATTCAAATTCAAATTCAAAAATCATTTATTCAGTTTAGGCTACAAGTAGCTCTTATGAATGTCGCTATGCCATCGGTTCGTAAGTCTACTCTGGGCGGGAGATCTTGCACTGAGAAGAACCGGCAAGAAACTCAGCAAGTGTCCAGCTCTTTTCTCCCTTACAGCGTCAAAAAAAATAAAAATTGGAAAATGCCCTATCATAGCAGGACACTTTCCATTACAAATAAACACAAAAAATATAGAAGACAACTATAACATGTAAAAAAACAAAACAAATAAACAAATCTAATATATCAAATTTACATCTGGTATAAGTTAAATTTCCACAATGTCATACAGTACCACTACAGTACTCTAATAAAAGTCAAAAATTGTTTAAGAAAAACAAAGTCAAACTATAGTAATTAATACTAACAATGAGATAAGATATGCAAGAGCAGACCAGCCTCCACAGGCGGCACCCGTTCACGAGTATGACATATGAATCAGCCATCGCTTCGCTCAACCATATTTTAGGGAACGTAACGACCCGACGCACACGCCACCACCGCAGAGACAATAAAGAGAGCATGACACACTCAAGATACTTTAAATAAAAACTTAATGATCTATTTAACGCAACGCTGTTTGTTATCTGTAGGACACTGTTCAAAACTATCATATCAGTATAAAAATTATATAAATTAATTTTATTATGTATATTGATACAAATAGAGTATAATGTGTTTTTTATTACAACCAGGCTGTTTTATCATCCAATTATTCTTTGACTTTAATAATAACCTTTTATAAAAAAGTGTAACTACTTACAATGTGAAATAACATGTGCAGGCGAGCAGACTAAGATGACCACACATTCTTATCATTAAAATAATCATCAATTTTATAGTAACCTTTTTTCATTAGACCTTGTTTTATTTCTGTCTTAAACTTGTGTAATGGCAATTCTGTTAGAGTGAAAGGCACTTTATTGTATATTTTTATACATTTCCCAACAAATGAATTACCAACTTTATTGAGTCTAAGTTTTGGAACAGCAAGTTTGTTTTTGTTTCTTGTGTTAAAATTATGGGTATTACTTTTTTTTTCGAATTTATCTAAGTTTTTATAAACATAAATGATATTTTCATAAATATACTGTGAAGCTACAGTTAAAATATTAATCTGCTTAAATAACTCTCTCAGCGTATCACGGGGCTTAAGGCTATAAATAGCTCGAATGGCTCTTTTCTGTAAAACAAAAATGGTTTCAATGTCAGCCGCTGAGCCCCACAATAAAATACCATACGACATGACGCTGTGAAAGTAACTAAAGTAAACCAATCTTGCCGTTTCTACATCAGTAAGTGACCTCATTTTTCTAACCGCATAGGCAGCTGAGCTAAGTCTTCCTGCCAGGGCAGCAATATGAGAACCCCATTGTAATTTATGATCTAAGGTAATACCCAGGAAAACTGTCGAGTTAACTATTTCAACTATTTCATCGTTCATAGTGATACTGGTATTAACCTGCTTCACATTGGGCATCGTGAATTTCACACATTTAGTTTTTTTTGCATTAAGCAGCAAGTTATTAGTGGTAAACCAATGTAATATTTGAGAGAGAGTATTACTTACGTCGTCAAATATTGCTCTATGTCTATCAACTTTAAAAATCAATGAGGTGTCATCAGCAAATAATACTATCTCACAAAGATCTTCGGTGTAGTAAGGTAGATCATTTACATAAATGAGAAATAAAAGAGGTCCTAATATTGAACCCTGGGGCACCCCCATAAGTAACGGGGCGCCAGAAGAATCAGTACCGTTAATATTAACTTTTTGAACTCTGCCAGTGAGGTATGATTTCAATAAGGTAAGTGAGTTGTCTGAGACACCATAATGTTCCATTTTTAATAATAAAGTATCGTGATCGACACAGTCGAAAGCTTTCGATAAATCACAGAAGATACCTATCGCATCCTGTTTCTGCTCCCATGCATCGAAAATATGCTTAATGAGTGCAACTCCCGCGTCGGTTGTATTTCTACCTTTAGTGAAACCGAATTGTTTGTTATGAAGTAACTGGTTATCTGTAAAATGTGACAGCAATTGATTAAAAATAACTTTTTCAAAAATTTTACTAAGAGCCGGTAGTATGGATATAGGCCGAAAATTAGATGGGTCACTTTTATCGCCTGTTTTAAATAACGGTATAATTTTACTGTACTTCATTAAATCTGGAAATACACATTCATCAACGCATTTATTAAATATTATTGCTAAATTAGACGCGATAGAAGATATTATAGATTTTAATATATCAGTGGAGATACCCCAAAGATCCTCAGTCTTTTTTATATTAAGTACTCTAAAAGCTTTTATTATTATATCAGAATCAATATAGTGAAAATTGAATGGAATATTACATATTTTTACACTAGACACAAGAAGAGACTGGGCAAGATGTTTACAAGAATTTAATTTATTTGATGTAATGAGTGGAATATTTGAGAAAAATGTTTCAAATGCGCCTGCCACTTCCGTATCACCATTGATGTAAGCATTATCGACTTTGAGTTCAAGTATACGATCACGAGACCTTACTTTACAAGTTTCTTTATTAATGACGTTCCAAGTGGCTTTTATTTTATTTTTTGAATTCACAATCTTTGCCCGAATGTAGTTGGCCTTTGCTATGGAACAAACTTTTTTGAACATTTTTGAATAATTTTTAACATATTCAATTACACTTGGATCCTTAGAGTTTGCCTTTATATCATATAATTGATACAATCTATTTCTACTCCTGTAGATGCCAGCTGTGGCCCAATCACTGAATTTAGTTTTAGACTTATCTACTTTGATTAATTTTTGAGTAAAGTTGTTATTAAACTCTTTTTTGATTATTTCGAATAGATTGTCGTATAAGATGTTCGCTTTGTCATTGTTACATGGTATTTGTAACACTTTATCATTAACATTCTTCTTAAATCTGTCTAATCGATTAGTGGTCACTGGCCTGTATAAAATATTCATTGAAAGACATTCATATTGGTGCTCAAATCTAACTATCTGACCACTGTGATCAGAATTTATAAAATTTATTATTGATTTCTCAATATCATTACAATTAGAAAAAATATTATCTAAACAGGTAGCTGATGTGGCTGTAACTCTTGTAGGTTCATCAAAAAGATTTTGCAAGTTAAACGATTTGAAAAGATTAAGAAACCTTACCGAGTTCTGTGAGTCATCTAAAATATTTATATTAAAGTCGCCACATACAACTATCCTCTTTTTACAATTGCATACCTTTTGCAAGGTTTCTTCCATAATGGACTCAAATAAGTGGTAATTACCAGAGGGAGGCTTATACACACAAACAATAACATACTGCTCGAGCTCCGCACATGATAGTTCAATATTTCGTTCAACTGAGAGAGATACTATGTCTTTACGCTCCTTTGATTGTAATGTATCGTTAATTAATATCAGTGACCCACCTCTTATAGCAGACTCTCTTGTGAACGAACTAATGACTTTATAATTATCAATGCTTACTAACAGTTCGCATTGTTTTAACCAGTGCTCGGTTAAGCATAATACATGTACATTTTTTTCATTTATATATAATTCTAATTCTAATTCTTTTCCAGAAAAGCCCTGAATGTTTTGATGTATAATGTTTATAAAGGTGGACATTTCATTTGTCTTAATATTTAAGTCGCAAGAGTTTTCCTCTATTGTCTGAGTGATCAATTTAAATTATTGTAAACGGATTGATTTGGAACAGATTCCAATGTACAATTTACAATGTCAATATTCTGCCCAATAGGGGCAGATAGGCTAGCCAAATTTTTGGCTGAGTATTCAATATAATATGATAGCGATAATGCTATCTGTCTCTTAAGATATTTATTAAGATAAAATTTATCTTTTGTCAAATATAATTTATTATCTAAATACTTATTTAGGTCAATTAAATGGAATTTATTCTTATTATTAAAAGTCAGAGTATGTAATGTCATATTTATTTTATGCCTTATATTGTTTTCAGTCTGTGGCAAGCTTTGGCTATAAGGAAGTGTGAACAAAACAACATTTTTAACATTTAATGAATACAATAAATCAAAACATTTTAACAGTTCAGTCTTGTCCATACTTCCCCTGTGTCCCACTAAAACCAATAGTGTGGTTTTTTCATTGAATTTGTAATTCATAATTTTTCTAATAATATCATGATAAGTTAAACCAGGCGTACAATAATTAGTAACAGTTTGTCCCAAATATGTACTTAATAATTGGCCCATGGATTTCCCAAGTTCATCACTAAACATGATAGTCTCAGATTTTACAATGTTATTCTGAGTGGAGGAACTATTGGTATTTTTACATTGCTTTTTATTTGATACAGATGAAGGACTTTGGTGATGATGAGTGAACAAGGACTCACATACTGACTGAGGGCTGCTAGATGAGCTATTTTGGTCTGACTGGTCACAATTAGACTGAATGAGGCACTTTAAAGCAAGCATGTGTTCCTCGCACTCATTTTTAGCACTATTATACTTATTCGTCATTAATTCTAAGGATTTGTGAAGGTTACAAATCTCAATTTCCATTTTCCTTATGTCACTGTCATATTCGGTAATATTATTTTCTAATAATAATGAATACATATCAAGTTCATCGCCAAGTTGCCTTCTCTCTTTAATATACATAATTTTTTTGTACATACATTTTTGCCTCTTAATAAGTTTTTTAGTTTTGGCTATATACTTATTAATTTTAACATACTTTTTAAATTTGTTTCTACTGCACTGAACAATCCCCACTTCAGTATTTAAATTTAAGGTTTTTATAGTGTCATCACTTGTCAGATCAATTGTTACAATGGGTTCCGATATTTGTGCAGTAGAAACCAGGCTGGGCGCACTACCGACTAACTCATCAAACAAGCTGTGGCTATGGGAAGTCATGGTGTCACGTTTCTCCGCCTCCAGGGTGGTAATGTGGCGGTGGGCTTCTTGCAGCTCCTGCTCCAGGACCGACATGCGCTTGAGGCCCTGCTCATACTCGTCACTGCATTCCCTGAACCCAACCAGTATGCTATGCAACTTGTCCCGCTCATCTACTACTAACCTATGCTCAGTGTGCAGCTCAGCCATTTGTTTTTTCAAAACATCATATTTATTTAACGAATCCAATAGTTCCATCTCATTGTCATCTCTTTCCCTATGCAATTGTTCAACCAACCCCTTGGAAACCTCTAATTCCTTCAAAGCCAAGTTGAGTTTTCTCAATGTAACATCGAGCTTACTCTCTTCTTGGCGAGCTGAGGTCATGCTACGCGTAGTGATCGGCATTTTAGTTAATTAGAAAAAAAAAAAACAAAAGATAAAGATAAACACCAAAAAGTTGTTCGAACAAAGTATGAGAGGTTATAAAGTAAATTACAAAGTAACCTCAACGCGAAAGTGATCAAATATCACTTTAAATATATAAAAAGAACGGTATTGTCTAATGATTATTATAATTAAATGTAAAATTCACCACACAATGCTATTTAAAAGAGATGACAAAGATTGACAATAACAAAAAAATGCAGTGTCATTGACTGCTCGTCGGCCGGTACGTACGATACCTGCAATTCACTAATTCACACACAATACACAGTTTTATGCACAGATTATTACGCAAAAACACTTAGAATATACTTAAATTTTGTTTCGTGATGAATTTTGGGACCAAATATAAGATTAAATAATAAAATTAGTAAATAAATTCGAGACAAAATGCAATCAGCTGTTAGCCGTAGTGTTGCCACAGAGGAAAAAAAAAAGGTAAGTCAGTAAGGTAAGTAAAGTCTAAGGTATATTCATTGAATAATTTTGACATAATGACAGATTCTCTTTAGACAATTGTTGCGGAAACCCACAACACACACTATGCTACTGTTTAAATTAGGTTACACCTTAAAATCTACAAAATCCACTCACAGTTCCATGCCGCTCCCGCCGTCCAGAACGGGATCCATATGGTCTGATGGGGCCGGAATCCGAGTCCGGGTCTTCTCGGGTTCCCTAATCACACCCAACGACTATCCCAAGTGCACTTTTCCCCCGAGGAAATACCTGCTTTCTCCAGCAGCGGTGACGTTGACATCCAAACACGGATGGCGAATTGTACTCCCGATGCGATTCGCTTACGACGTACACACACACAAAACACAGGTTGCACAATACACTTAATTAGAGTAATATGGCTCCAAATGCCCTTATTACTGCTTAAAATCTATTTAATTATCAACACACGATAACCTATAACCCAGCCATTGTTGCCTTCCCGAGACAAGTGTACCAACAAAGAAAAAAGAACAATTAGTGATGGGGCCATTATGCCACTAAATAAATTGAATCTCGATAATCGATTCCCAAATCGATCCGTCCATAATACAAATCAAAGTTTTATTTCCAACAAAAATAAATGCCTGTTTATTTGCAACATCCCGCCACCCAAAGCGGACGTACCGCTTTCTAGCCTGAAATCTTAAACTAGTCAACCGGTAATCGAGCTAAGGTCGCGACTGCGCGATTTAGCACCGATCCATCAACCAACACTTGCGCCACACGCGGAGTCCCGTCCGCGCCCCAGATTAACTTTAAAATGCGACCTCGTCTCCAAAATAACGATGGCAAATTAGCCTCTTTTAATAAAACCAGATCCCCCTCCGAAGGGGGCGACGTCCGGTCTGTCCACTTTACACGCTGCTGCAATAAATGCAGATACTCCAGTGACCAACGACGCCACAAGTCCTGACTCATTTGTTGTATCATTTGAAAACGAGACATCCGGTGTCTGCGTTCATCCTTCCAGGGATACTCAGGCAGGGCAGTGAGTGGCTGACCGACCAAAAAATGACCAGGGGTCAGGACTTCCATGTCATTTGCGTCAGAGGAGAGCGGACAAAGCGGACGCGAGTTGAGAACCGCCTCAACCTTACAAAACACAGTTGTAAGTTCCTCATACGTGAGGGTAGTTTCCCCAACTACCCGGCGCAAGTGGGTTTTTGCCGATTTTACCGCGGCTTCAAATATCCCGCCCCAGTGGGGACAGGCTGGCACACTAAATCGCCATGTGATTCCCCGCTGTGCGAGAGCTTGACTTATGCTATTACATTTTTATCCAGAAAATCGTTCACATCTTTTAAGTAGTTGGCAGTGCCTCTGTAGTTGGTACCGTTGTCGGACCGAATGAGAGAAGGTAAACCCCGTCGCGAAACAAAACGATCCAGCGTGGCGACAAAGGCTTCCGTAGACAGAGCCGAAACCACTTCCAGGTGGACGGCCTTAGTGGCCAGGCAGACAAAAACGCACAGGTATGCTTTCGTGACCCTAGTGTTACGATAGGCTGTGGTTTTCACCAGAAACGGTCCAGCAAAATCCGTACCGACCCCGTCGAACGGCCTAGTAGTCTGACAAACCCGGTCAGAAGGGAGGGAGATCCCCCATCTGTGGCTGCATAGTGGAGGCCTTCACCCGATAACAAGCCACACACTTAAATAACACGCTGCGAACCACTCTCCGAGAGGACAAAATCCAGAACTCCCTCTGTAATATCGCCAGTAACGCATTACACCCCGCGTGAGCGTTTTTCAGGTGTCTATCCGAGACCACCAGTTCTACCAAAGGTCCTCCTTTGGGGAGTAGCAGAGGATGACGGCTACCGAAGGGCAGGTCGGCATTTTTGAGGCGACCTCCAACGCGTAACAGTCCATCCGCATCCAGAAATGGGTTGAGCCGAGAGATCGCTCCCTTGAGCTTTGCGCGACCGACGCGCAAAATCTTCAGTTCGTCCTCGAACCGGTCAGCTTGAACCAGCCGTATCAGGGCCAACAATGAACTCCTGCGTTCCTCAGCACCCGCCACGGGTGATAACTGCCTCTTGTCTGGATGGCGGCAATTATGTAGAAATCTCCGGATCCAGCAAGTTACTCCTAGCAATTTGTCCAGTTTGCTGTATCGAGCCGTCAACCAATTCGGATATGGCCTTGACTCGTTTGTTGTCACCAAAACTTTTATTCCAGGGAGCATCCCTAGAGAGCCATCGATCATGGTGACCGGCCATGATGACTCACCCTCCTTTAACCACTCTGGACCCCACCAAAGGGCATGCTGCACCAATTCCGGCGCGGTGCAGCCCCGAGAGGCACAATCGGCAGGATTCCAGGGGCCGGGAACGTGCCACCAACAAATTTCGATGCCCGAGTTCTGTACCTGAGATACCCGATTGGCAACAAACGTTTCCAATACGTGGGGTGCCCCGCGTAGCCATGCCAGAGCTACCTGACTGTCAGACCAGGCGTAGACATTCCGGATGTCCACCGTAGACGTCAGTTCCTTGTGCACGTGGCACAACAGTTTGGCCAATAGATGCGCCCCGCAAAGCTCCAGCTTCGGGATTGTCAGCCTAGTTTTGAGGGGAGCCACCTTGCTTTTAGCCAGAAGCAAGAAGACGGCGACTCGACCCTTCGAGTCAACCGTTCGCAGATACACCACTGCGGCATACCCTCGTTCTGACGCATCGCAGAAGCCATGTAGGCTTGCCCTGTATTTGCCCCGCGGCAAGATTCGCCGCGGCAACGCCACCTGATTGATCGCCTCGATCGTAGAGATCAGAGCGAGCCAAGTGTCGAGTGAGAGCCCTACCAGTGGCTCATCCCACGAGACTCCGAGTGTCCACAGTGTTTGCAATAAACACTTCGCCATAAAAATGCACGGGCTGATCCATCCATTTAGATCAAACATCCGAGCGATGGTGGAAAGGACCGTCCTTTTCGACCAAACTCTTGTAGTTTCCAGTTCTACCCGGAATGTGAAAATATCGTGAACCGGCTGATATTTAATTCTCAAAACGGCGATAGAGTTCGGGTCCCCTGCGTCCTTGAATAGCTGAGGATTCTGTTGGTGATCTTCCGGAATCCCAACCAGAAGCTGTGGCTCGTTGGATAACCGTTTTCTCAACTCATAACCACCAGCCTCGAGGAGTCCGATCAGCTCATTCCTGATGAGGCTGCCCCTGTGCAGATATCATCTACGAACACGTCACGTGTCAGTACAGCGGCTGCCCGGGGAAAGCGAGCCCGTTCCTGCTCCGCCAGTTCCAGCAGTGACCGGATGGCAATGAAGGGACTCGACTTCAGGCCGTACGTGTTGGTGTTGAGCTCGTAGACGGTTATGGGATCCTCCGAATGTTCCCTCCAGAGTATTAACTGAAACCTCCTGTCCGCAGGATGTATTACTGTTTGGCGGAACATCATCCGGATGTCCGCACCGATCACCACCTGGTGTCTTCGGAAATTTAAAATGATGTCGACAATGTCCCGATGTAACTTCAGACCAGAATGGAGACATTGGTTCAATGAAACTCCAGTCGACGACGGTGCCGATCCGTCAAAAACAGTCCGTAGTTTTCCAGATGAGGCCTTCAACACCGCGTGGTGAGGCAAGAAAAAATGATCTGCCGTTGTCCAGTCGACAATCACCCGCGACATATGCCCCAAGGCCTCGTATTCTCGCATGAACTCGATATACTTTTCCCGAAGTACCGGATCGCGAGACATACGACGCTCCATGGACAAGAGTCGTTTCTCTGCCAACGCCCTCGATTTTCCCAAGAGAGGGGGACAGTCGATAAAGGGCAGTCGAGTTTTGATCCTACCCGACGCCATCCGGCGTGTGTGATCCTTATAAAAGGTTTCGCACTCCACATGCTCCGGATCCAGACGGGAGACCATGGGAGGCTCTTCCAGTTCCCAGAATTTTTGCATCGTCCTAGCGATGGAGGTAGTAGCGACGACAGGTGAGACATCCCGCGTCTCCTGGTCGAAAACCGGTCCCATTAAAACGTGTCCAAAGATGGTAGGTATAGCTACCAACGAAGAGCGGCCCAGAATCCGCTGAGGCCCTAAAAGGATCCAGCCCAGTACATCCGCTCCCAATATGAGGTCCACCGGAGCCGGCTCCTCGAAATGAGGGTCTGCCAGCATGAGACCTGATGTGTCAGACATTGCGTCCCGCGGAATGTCTGTCGGTGGATGCCAACCCAGCAGATTGTCGAGTACGATCACGACCGCCGCAATCCGTATCGAAGCGGAATGCACAGGAGAGAAGAAAATGTGGGTCTGACCGGACAGACCCCCCACTTCTGTATCTCCGACTCCCCGAATCGGAACTGAGGGAGGCGCGCACTCCAGACGTAGGCGCCTCGCTACCCTCGTAGTAATTAAGCAGCCCTGTGCCCCAGTGTCTAGGAGGGCTCGTATCCGGACGAAGTCCCCCCTAGGTCCCCAAACGCGTACCTGCGCGATAGGCAAAAGAACCGTCCTCGGTTCCGACGTAGCCCGACCACAGGCTAGTCACGTGTCAGAGCCAGCAGCCGACCCTGTCGAACCGTGATGACTCGGCCAGTAAGTCGGACGCGTGCAGGCCACCATCCGGGGTGGTGCGTATCCAGCTGCCCTACCATACCGGTGATAGGGTGGGTGGTATTCCAACCTCGGGTACTCGTGCAGTACCGGTGAGAACTGTTGACGGTTCTCATGTCGTTGTTGTTCCGGCAACGGCGGCGGAGGATACGCGTACGAGTATCCGGGTGTTGGGTCCGGAGGTGGGGCTCCCTGTACCCAGTGGCCCTTAGAGGCACCAACTCCTGGTGTTGGTCGCGCCGGGTGCCGGGTTGTAGCCAGAACCTGGCTCCGTTCCGGCGGTCCCCAACTCACCTGAGCCGGGGTGTACGAGGGGTTGTAGTGTGGCGGCCGTGGCGGACTCCGTCTTTCCGGAGGCGGAGTTGACCCCGGCCCCAAACCGCCACCCGTGGGAGATCCCCTCTCCCGAACCGGTGCTGAGCCCTCAGCACTACGAGTGCACAGTAAGCGATGGTGCGGTCCGCCGCACACATCGCAAGGCCTCGCCTGGGGACACTCATTATACCTATGTCCTCCCAGGCAGGCATAACACAATCCTCGTGTCCGAACGAGGTTTCGGCGCTCTTTTGTGGGCAGCACGAGAATTGCTGGACATAGCTGTTCCAAGTGCTGCTGTCCGCAAACCCGGCATCCAGAACCGGGGTTGATGGCGGCCGCAGCCACCAGCCTGCCGCGACCCTTCCCTGGGTTGCGTGGCGGCTGGGCGCCGTAGACTCCGGAAGTGCGGGCCGGCGCACTTGTCGGAGCCTCCTGGGAGGCTAGCTGGTTTTCCAGCAGGCCAGCCTCCTCTTCCAGGAACTCCAGAAGTTCCCCTATCGAGGGCAGAACGCTGCCGAGATCCTTGTGGACCAGTCGATTCCGCTCGAACTTGTCCCTCATCTCCTGCGACAACTTGGCCAGAACGATGTGCAGAAGAAGGAAGGACCACTGGTCGACGGGCAGTCCGAGCGTCCTTAACCCGTTTAAGGACACGGTGAGCGGGGTGATCAGCTGCGCCCTCAGCTGAGCCCTATGGTTGACCCTCGGCAATCCCAGCAGATGGGTCACGTGCGCGTCCGCCTGAAGACGCGGCTTCTCGTACCGCTTCTCCAGCAGCAGCATGGCGGTGTCGTAGCTCGCATCCTGCAGCTCCAGATGCTGTACGAGCTGTCTGGGTTCTCCGTCTAGGAAGGAACGGAGATATGCCAGCTTTTCGGCCTTGGTGAAATCCTTCCGAGTATCCACCAAGGCCAAAAACATGTTCCGGAATCCAGCCCAGTCCCGCATACATCCGGTGAAATGCGGGACCTCCAGGGCACCCAATCTTCCCATGGCGCTGGGTCCAGGGGTGTGGAGCGAAGCGAGGCGCGCAACAGGCTTCCCCTCCCGCAGTCGCTCGATGTCCTTCACCCGCTGAAGGACCTCATCGTAGATGTCTTGGAGGTGCTCCAGATCCTTGACATATTGGGCGTGGAGGGCCAGCTCCTTCTCCCCGACCGGGTCGGTTGACAATAGAGCGGTTACCGACCGCTCGGCCAACAAGAAACGACCCTGCATTTCTTTCGAACGCGTCTCCAAGGCGTCCTCCCGGTTAGGCCGATCTATTAATGCAAGCAGCCCGGTGAACCACCGGAGCTGCTGAGCCAACTCCTGCCGTGACGCTGTCATTATAAATAACTTAAAGTAAATAAACCTAAACACAAAATTAAAACGAGTCAACGAAAACACGGAATCGATTATCCCGAATCGACTCGATGCTTTCAATTGAAAGAAATTGAATAACAATTAACGTTCCGAGAAATGTCCCAGCCCAAATACAACGGTAATACCAACCTTACAATTCAACCGCACCTGTCCCGGAAGTGCGATTTTACACGAAATGAGCTTAACCTATTACGAACTAACAAAATACACAAAATTACACCGATTAACCTAGAGGTCCGGTAGTAACCACGCTCTGCTACCAAAATGTTGCGGAAACCCACAACACACACTATCTGCTACCGTTTAAAATTAGGTTACACCTTAAAATCAACAAAATCCACTCACAGTTCCATGCCGCTCCCGCCGTCCAGAACGGGATCCATATGGTCTGATGGGGCCTGAATCCGAGTCCGGGTCTTCTCGGGTTCCCTAATCACACCCAACGGCTACCCCAAGTGCACTTTCCCCCGAGGAAATACCTGTCTTCTCCAGCAGCGGAGACGCCGACATCCAACCACGGATGGCGAATTGTACTCCCGATGCGATTCGCTTACGACGTACACACACACAAACACAGGTTGCACAATACACTTAATTAGAGTAATACGGCTCCAAATGCCCTTATTACTGCTTAAAATCTATTTAATTATCAAAACACGATAACCTATAAACCAGCCATAGTTGCCTTCCCGAGACAAGTGTACCAACAAAGAAAAAAGAACAATTAGTGATGGGGCTATTATGCCACTAAATAAATTGAATCTCGATAATCGATTCCCAAATCGATCCGTCCATAATACAAATCAAAGTTTTATTTCCAACAAAAATAAATGCCTGTTTATTTGCAACAACAATGTCATGTCACAATGACAATGTTATTCATTGGATGAAGCTTACCTAAGTATTACAAAAAAATGAAGCTATCCAAAACTGTCAAATATCTTCAATATATGTTCAACCATATCCCAAACACATAAAGTTCAAAGTCTATTGAGGAAAGAACATGGCTAATACAGTATGGACGACTGCCATGAAATGTATTAACATCGTATTTAGTAGTACGTAATGCTGGATAGCTAAATATTGTTATTTTATATGTAAAACGATTCAGGAACTTTTCAAATCTTTGCAATTCTGAAAAAATAAAGTCACAGAAACTCCTACTACTTATTGATTTGTTCACGAGAGTTCTAGGAAAATAATAAACACGTTATTATTATTTAACCAATATTTGAATAATTCAAGCTAGTGAGAAGTTAATATACATTTTGAGAGCAGTCATGTCCTTTGACAGTTTGGCAGCCTAATGTACAGGCGTGCGTATGTTGTCAGTAATTATTATGTACAAATTGTTATGTTGCCTGTAAATAAATACGGATTGTTTTTATATTGTGGTTTAAATTTAACTACTTTGGCTTACATTGTAAATAGACAGTGTTGACATGCACGTGGTTTTAGTTATTGATTGCGTTGTCAAGTTAATCGATGCATTTGAAAATAATAAACTGTTTTGTTCATAACTGGTTTTGTTTTACTTTTAAACTTTCGTGTTCCTTACTCTACAATCAAAACAGTTATTAACGCAAACGTCGGGCATAAGGAAGGTATGATAACTTTTACTAATTAGTCGGAGTTAATCCCCGTTTAAATTCTTTGATGCCACTTGCAGATTGTTCTGAAGCGTTACACTTACAAAATAGTTTCTAAGTTACCTACACTATATAGCACAACGGTTGAACGCTACGCCCGCTACGAAGCGACTCGTGTGACGTCTAATCCATCGGTCTGCTACGACTTGCAGTAGAAAGGCCCAATTGCTACGGTTACGAACATCATTGCTAATGTTGCTAGTATGTAAAAAAAAAGACCAGTAAGTAATGTAATACTCGTATTGGGGATGACTCGCTCTTTCCCAGGACAACAGATAACATTGAGTAATATAAAAAGCAAAAAATATAAAAAAAAGGAACGTGCATGTGCGTGCGTGCGTGCGTGCGTGCGTGCGTGCGTGCGTGCGTGCGTGCGTGCGTGCGTGCGTGCGTTCGTGCGTGCGTGCGTGCGTGCGTGCGTGTGTGTGTGTGTGTGAGGGTGTGTGTGTGTTTATGTATTTACTTAAGATCATATTAGGTTTTTTTGTTTAATATCATATAATATTATGTATTTATGTCACTTTTTTAAAAGGTTTTCAATTTCTTCGTAGGTTTGTTCTTTTAGCCACTCTGTTATTATTTTTTTGCGTTCTGATATTTGTTTAGGGTATATATTTAATTTCTTATTTACAGCGTTATAGATAACTGACGATCGGGTAGTGTATTGACGTTCAGCAAAAACCGTACGAATGGGTCCATAAGGTGCTACATTGTATTTACGTCTTTTCTTTTGTTTTCCTGGATCAAATGGAAATTTTTTGTGTAAGTCAAGTATGAGTAGAAGAATATACAGTTTCCTTAGTCGAAAATTAGTCTTTGTAGCATCACCCCAAACAGGAATGCAGTATGTTATGACTGATTGCGCCAACGTAATATAGATTTTATTAAGTAAATAACTTGGCATTACATAACGCAGTTTTTTAAAAATCCAAATGAGTTTTCTAATTCTGATCGAAATAAGTTCTAAATGTGAATGCCAAGATAATCTATAATCTATCATTACTCCCAAATATTTTGTACAGTCAACTTTTTGAATAAGAGGACATACGCATTCCCGTTCTGGTCGACCATAACACCCATGAATCCTAAGACAAAAACCTTTATCTGGTTGTGACCTCTGATCAGGGGTGAAACATATAAAGTTAGTTTTTTCTATATTTAGTGTCAGTCAGTCAGTGTCAGGGAGATTTGTGTTCAGCCAATCAGCAATTTTAGCTAAGCCAGTTTCAGCCATGGCCCGTACACCCTGCCAAGATTGTCCAGAAAACACCACCGCTGTGTCATCCGCATAACAAAATATCTTCCCCCCACTGTTCTGAAGTTTAGGTTTATGTAGACTAAAAACAGCGTCGGGCCCAACACAGATCCATGCGGAACACCATAACTAACAATTTGTTCGTCGCTGATTATGTTATTAATTTTCACTAATTGTTTCCTTTCATGAAGGTAGTTTTCAAAGATGGCAAGTGATGTGCCTCTTATTCCTATACTCTCAAGCCTATGTAGCACTGCTTCAAGCCAAATGGTAACTTTTTTCAGACTAGGGAAATTTTTTGATGCCACTTACAGATTGTTCTGAAGCGTTACACTTACAAAAAAGTTTCTGTTACCTACACTATAGGTATACTAATGGCACAGCGGCTGAACGCTACGCCCGCTACGAAGCGACTCGCGTGACGTCTAATCCATCGTCTTGCTACGACTTGCAGTAGAAAGGCCCAACTGCTACGGTTACGAACATTATTGCTAGTGATGCTAGTATGCAACACTGCTACAAGCCAAATGGTAACTTTTGCAGACTAGGGAAAAGGCTGTATTAGGTATACTTCAACTCAGAAAGTCAATGGCACTGTGGTTAACAAACCCGGTCTGTGATTGCTAAGGTTAAAAGCAAGGGCTGGTCATTTTGGATGGGTAACCAAAAATATATTCCGTGCTTTGGAAAGCACGTAAAGACGTTCCCGGCTGCAGTAGCAGTCGTTAACAACCACTAATCAGCACTGAGCCCGCGTGGTGGTTTATGGCCGCAGTGAGGACATCAAATAAGCTGTTGATGTGGCATACTTCGAGGCCAAAGGCGTCTGACCCGATTGGCAGAAGGTGCTAGTTTGAGTACCGGAAATACGACTGAAAGAAAGAAAGAAACAATTATTTGACATTAAAAAATAATAAAAATTCACAAAAAAAATATGATAAAGCAGCTTCTCCCTAGCTTAATGTCACAGCTATGGCGCTGGTTTTCGGGAAAACCGGTTGAGAGGTTAGATATGCTTATTTAGTAACAACAACAAAGTATAAACAAAAAGTAATCAAAAAAAATAAATATGCACATTTTAATGTACCTACAATAAAAATATTTGTAAGAGAATGTTTACGTACCTAAAATTTTGTAATGAATGAGAAATTAGTCTGTAAATAATATAATCAGTCAAAATCACGCGCTCGTCGCCAACCTAAGCTTCTGCAGTTCTGCCTCTATGCCATGTTATTTCATTGGACACAAAACACAGCCACGTATCCCATACTATTATTTTAATTATCTTGGTTTATCTTTAAAAAAATATCTATGTTATAAACTTTTTTAAAGTCTTTGCTTAAGATTAGACGGATACCCTTAAAACAATAATAAAAAAGGGCTCCACCGATAATCCTTTCTTACCTTCAGATTTTACCGCCTTGTGCCCTAACAACGGTTCAAATTTAACAACGGTAATAAAAACGGGATTATATTCATAACAGATAAAATATTTTAATAGCTCCCCCCTTCAGTTTTATTTGTTTATGTAATCCTTGAAATTAATGTTCGAAAATATAACTGCTTATTGTTTTAGAACTTAAAATGGCAATCATAAAAAGGTTGTATCATATTCGCGTAAACGCAATAAAATCTTTCTTAAATTGAAAGTGAAACGTAAAAACGTAAAAAAGCATAACTTCGGTCCCAACAAAACAGTCAAATCACATGTTAATAAAGATGGTAAACAGGGACCTTCGGAACCATTTTTACATTGATAACCATTATCTTTTGCCTTTACTTACATGATACCTATGTAATCCGTATGTACAGTATGATCTTGGAGCTAGACACACATGAAGGCCTAGGGCGCTAGAGACACCGTTGACAGTCGCTACTTGAATGTAGAGCTACTCCAAATGTGAGCCTTGATTCTACTAGTATACATAAATACTTACCTCGCTTCACAGAATTTGAAAAGTTAGTTACTCAGTCAATAGATAATCTGTTTATTTTATGTTACCGAGCCAAGATATAGCAATGTCTATATAAACATTATGTTAAAATATTTATATGCGATTAAATGTTATGCCTATGACAAGATAAGCAAAGTAGCTAAAGTAGATAAGGTTCAGTTCCTATGTCTCTATGTTATTTCCTATGTTATTTGGTAGGAACTTTGATATAGCACAACACAATTTAAAAGTAGGCATATAAAAAAACGTAATGTCTTTTATTAGAAAAAACTCATTTAATCCCCCAATCCCGTAACCCCGCATTGATTTGAAACATCACGCATGTAATCTTGGTATGATTGATGCGTCCCCATAGTCCTGCCACCATAGAAATTAACCCACCATTTTAAGTTTAACTGTCAACCCATAGATTTTTTATGAACGCCTGGTTTTATGACACTGGTTTAGTATGTTATCCCGAGTTAGATAAAGACCATTATTCTTCGAGCCCTGTTTAGTAGTGACTAAGGTGGTCGCAAGGCTTTTGTAAAAATGGTTAATACGACCGTTCAATGAATAATTCAAAGTATTGTTAAGATATTGCACTGGCTGATGATATGTCACATTATTCACAATTTCGTCTCATGTCTTAAAACGTGTTTGCGTTTACTGTACGATCAAAGTTTTATTTTCTTTTGTAGGATGGTTTTTTGGGAATTTCTTGTAAGCGACATGGAACGCTGTATTATTTTTATTTTTGTTCATGGGGTGTTTTATATTATGTTGCATAACTATATACAGGGTTACTGGAAACTCGACGTATTCCTGGCTGGACGTGATAGGGCAGCCAAATTACAACAAATTTAACCTAGCATATGGATGGCCGAAAATTGGATGGCCGTTATTTTTTAATTTTTCATAATCACAGCAATTAAAATAATTCAGACTACCAATTTGTCCTCTTAGATACACTTTTAGGTACTGTTGTGTATAAAATAATTGCTGGAGATAAATAATTTGTATGTATGAATCACAGGCACAAACAATCTTTTATATACCTACATGTTGCACTAGATTTAATATTTCTAACATTAAGTACCAGGCTACCATAACTATGCAGGAGATTGCTTATTAATATAAAAGAATATTATTATAATCTTTGCTATATGTATATGTATTTACAAGACTATATTATTCTTTTATATTAATAAGCAATCTCCTGCATAGTTATGGTGGCCTGGTACTTTATGTTGGAAATATTGAATCTAGTGCACTAATAATATTTTTATATTTTTTTTTCATTTAAAAAACATTTTTTATGTAGGTGTTCAAGCCGAAAGTGTATCTCTGGGGAATAAAAGCTTTAATTTTGGTTAATTACGCTTTATTTATTTTTCGTTTTCATCTAAAATACATTTCTATTTAAGTGTCCAAGCCGAATGTGTATCTTACAGGAATAAAAGCGCAGTTTTCATTCTAAGTAAAGTAAAAACGTTATTTATAAATTTTTAAAAAGAGAGATTTATGGTTAATTTGTTTTAATTTTTTTTCGTAGGATATCTATATACATCAATAATTTTAGAATAAAATAACTACCTTTCATTTCGCGCGCTCAAAACGAACTTTCCTTGCTACCGGTACTTTATGCAAAAATGATGTACTATGAAGACTTGTGGCGAATTTACAATAACCCTTACCTACCTGTGGCGAATTAACTTTCAATGTATGGAGTTACAAAAACGTGGCAAACTAACTTTGTGGCGAATGTACAACAACCCACAATGTTAAGTAATTTCGGATAGTACTAATGACTTTCGTAGCTTTATTAAACTATCAGCTTTGAATAAAAGGAAAACGAAATTCCATCCAATAAGCAATTGTTTTAAAATTTCGGAAAATGAGTATTTTCGTAAAAAATCTTAAAATTTAAAAATCTTGAAAGTATTAACTTTCGGCCATCCTTAATGTAAGTTAAATTTGTTGTCATTTGGCTGCGTCACGTCCAGCCAGGAACACGTCGAGTTTCCAGTAACCCTGTATATGTTGTATAGTCTCAAATATTATGACGTCGGTGTTACACGTACAATGATCATGTATAAACATCAATAATCTGTTGGGGACAAATTTCTTGCATGTAATCATTCTTTCTTTTTACAGCTAGGATTGGCTGAAGAGATTAAAGACCATCTCACCTATGTATTGTATACGAGGAGGCCGATAAAGGATCCATATAAAAGTTTAAAAGGTTTACTACCTAGATATAAGAAAATAAAATCTCTATTTCAAGAAGACTTTTCTCTAAGCATCTAAGCTCATGTTTTAGAGTCCACTTCTGCATTCTAACTGTTCGGTGTATTCCAGGGTTTACGTTGAAATTTATAACTATTGGTTTATTTTTCCTTTGGTTGCGAACTTTAATAGTCAGATTCGAGATTATTTTAATTTAAATAGAATAAAATATATATTGAACCTTAATTTATAAAGATTTAGCCAGAACTACAATATCGGAATAAAACACTTTATGCGAATCTATTAATTTGCCCGTAGATCTTCTTATCTCTATTAAATATTAATTATTGTTATATTTTCACACTAAAATCTTGGCATATCTTTGGTTTGCATTGAAACAAGTATAAGTGTATTATTACTAGGTTTTTTTTTATCAGACACTCTTCAGTGACCATATCTAGAATTTGTCACAGCCCAACGTGGAACAACTTCAAAATACTCCATATAACTAAACGCATCAAGTCTAGAAGTGACTAGTTGTCATAAATTATGCATTCCAGATATAAAACCACCCGAGTGGCTGAGATTCCCTGATCCTGCTTGTTTTAACGGCGCACTATGGGAGTAAGCTGCCTTCCTCCGGGACACAGTGCTTTCAATTTACGCAAACAATTCAGTATCAAGGAAAATACGGGGTTTTACGTGCCTTTTTGAAAATATCTGTTCACAAATAATACTTTGTCTGTTATAATGTGTAGAGGGCATCTATTGCGCATAATATTTTGTATGACAGTATACCCTGTACGGTAACAATTTCAAGAAATGAGCAATTTTTTACAGGATCTTTGATTATATAGATCCGAATCCGAAAATACAAAACAATGAGAAAAAGCTTAAATACTAACGGGGTCTTGGAGCCGACTTTGATACAAAATAAAAGTACGAAATTAGGTTTTAGAAAAAAAACCTGTCTGGTAATCGAACCTGTCTTTTTTTAAATATTCTGTTTTTTTACCGGCCAATAGTGTCGCTTATAAAAGCCAAATTCTCTGAAGTAATGTCAATCTAAAGAATCACTCCTTAGACATTTACTCAATGCCATTTCAGAATACATGGTAAGACCGATCATGTGGTATTTGCCAGCATATTTTGTTCAGATGTTACTCGCCAGCAATTTTATTAATAAACTAGCATCCCGTCATTTTTTTAATATAGCCTATGTTACTTAATACTAATGTAACATCCTAATGGTGAAAGAATTTTTTAAATTGGTCCAGTAGTTTTTGAGTTTATTCGTTACAAACATACATACAAAAATACAAAGCTTTCCTCTAATATTAGTATGATAAATAAACCGGTGACGTGCGTTCCACCTTTGGCCTAATCATCACTTATCATCAGGTTGAAAAACCAAGTGCTTACCCATAAAAGCATAAAAACTAAGTGTTTACAAGGTAAATAATTATTTTTAGAAAACGGATAACAATGAAAATGAGATGTCGTCATGAAAGATAATCATGACGATCAATGACGATAAGGCCGAAGATGTACGAACATCACCCGGTATCCTCAAACACTGAGGATGATGCGATGATGATGCTATCTAGCTCTAACTGTGGGAACCCAACAATGCTAATTATGAAAGCCTTTCCCCACAAAATAGTAAGAAGGCTTACCTCAGCGTTTCGAACAGACAATGATATCACAAATTTGTAGAGTTGCTTCTTATTAGCAGCCGTCTGTATCCACGCTGCGATATTCAGTTCTTGAGTACAAATCTCATGAATAATTCAGAGCCTTACAAAAACTAGATACGAATAAGTTGTTAACTTAAGTATTTACAAATCATAAATTATAGGACATAAACAGTGTTTAGTAATGCCAGGTCCTCGAATTTGAAAGGAATTGCAGGGGAGTTCCTCGATGTGAATTCCTTGAAGAGGTCGGTGAAGAGTCCCAAATATCCATCTGCTTCTCCCCGGGCGCAGTGCTATGCCTATTGCATTTCTCCTGTATAAAAAGGTCATCGAATCGATGAGGTAAGTTCAATTATTAAAAACAATGTACCAGACGATAATAATTATTGCCGGCCCTTTTATTTAACATCTATTAGTATTTTCCAAGCAATAAACGTGACAGCTAAGATGGATATATTTGACGAGTGATAACTGAATTCATACTTTAAACTTATCTTAGTATATTTAAGAAAATATAGTTTATGTCTAAAAAATATTAAATCAGTTCGAAAAAAATGTGATAAACATAACTTTAACGAAAAAAATAAAAACAAACAAAACATAGGTACAATAAAGTTCCTTTCACTCTAACGGAATGGCCACTACACAAGTCTAAGACTGAAATAAAAGAAATTCTAATGAAGAAAGGTTATTATAAAATGTTTGATTATCTTAATGATTTGAATGCGTGGTCATCCTAATCTGCTCGCCTGCACATGCTGTGTCTTGGCATAACTGGTTTGCCATAATTATTAATACTAATGGTCGCCCTGTGGTCGACAATCGACCGTAATTTTATTAAGGCTGCACGGATTGTATTCTAAGTTATGAAAAATTAAAAAATATAGAATGTGAGTTTGGATTGGCATTGGCAGATTTAGGCCGCTCCTCTTCCATTTATGAAATTTTTGAAAAGAGTGTTTATGCGTGTGTGTCAAATACATAAGCGTGTGTCTCAAATTCATGGTAGTGTGTGTACATAATGTTTGTTTTATTGATTTAATGTATTTTTATGCCTAATTTAAAAAAATATTAAGGTGACGCACCGCTAAACATTAAATCGCATACGTTTTGATACAAGCGTTTGCGCCCCGTCATTAAAACTACAAATTATTTTTAAAAAATGAATTACAATTTTGAAGTGTGTGTTAAGACTAATCTACTAAATCGGTCTGGTTAGCCTGTAAAATGCAAATCTATGTTTTAAAAGAGGTTACTTTGATATTTTTTTCTCTGTTATAAAAGTTGACAAATCGTGTTTCTGCAACTAGCAAAATGAAGTCAATTAAATGAAAATCATGTCAACAAATATCACTTTCATATGTTTTGTAATTGTTGGGAAAAATCAAGATCCCCGCCACGTAAATTTCCAATGCGTCGCCTTAACATTCTGTACTCCTTTCTATAACATAAACTATAAGTGTGCGAAATTTCATAACTTTCGTAAAAAGGGGTACAAAGTTTATGCTTCACGTATTAATATATAGATAAGTTCATAAACATAAGCAAGTAACTGCTAAAAATTCAAATAATTTATAGAATAGGATAGAAAGATATAATTATTTAGAATCGTGCATATTAAATATTAGTTAACATGAATATGTCATTAGAAATAAAGCCTTCTGATAATGCTTCTTAAATGTATGCTACTCAACGTTTACGCCAAACAAAGTGGCCACATTAAAAAATGAGTTACATAAAGTTTTCTTTGCAAATATTATACCAAACAACGATTATGAATTATGATAATTAAAATTATGCAATATTAGTTTAAGACGTATAACTTTATGCGAATAATTACGTAAACTATACTCACATTAGAATACCTTCATTTAAACAAAGTTATAACAATACAAAGTTAAAAAAACTCGTACGTCCGAATACATATAGAAAGGTCTTAATGAAGTAATAGCAAGTAGTAGCATAAATCGTTGTTTTTATTATTATTTATTATTTATTAATATATAATCCATAATTTACATTTGTACAAAGTAGGTAAACACTTATAATAAACATGTCAATAGTTGCGGAATGTATACTTTACTTGTACACAAAAATCTAGTATATTAATAATGATAATAAGAATAATAATAATTTGTTATATTTCTAGTGCTTACACAATAACAACAAATCAGAAATATAAATATATAAATAATAACATTGTCTAAACACTGCGTTGGTATCACTGCGCCACAACCGAGTACGTTGTAAATCACATACCTATCCTGTTTTTCTATTTGACATCTCGACATATTATGCAATTGTTTTGAGCATGTTCATATCTTTTAAATGTTTAAAAGATTATTAGTCAAATTGATTTTGCCCACAGAACAGTTAATTTTATCTATCCCGTGATTTTGCCAATGCGTAGCCTAGCTTAGTATAGTTTCTGAACTTTTTATTACCTGGTGAGGAAAAACTATACTGGAGTATCGCACATAAATCGAATATACTTTCAACATAGTTATGTTTTTTTATTTTTGCTCTTGAAAGTATACTGACCTAATGCAGTATGAGTGTGTATCTGATAAAGGATATTTGTTGTCGACCCTGAAGCTAAAGTTCGTATGCCTCTTGTGTCTCATGCCTAGTGATATGGTTGTTTTGTACCCTTTAAACTTAAATGCAACAATACAATACAATTATTTACGAAGAGAATCTAGTAGGGCAAGAGGACACGCACTTAGTGCGTGATGCCGTTCCCTCTAGAAAACCTCCGAAGGCGATTCGTTTCACACGGCTTAATGAACCCTTTAAGGTTCTCGCCGCCCCCAAACAAGCCCGGTGAAGTTGTGAGGCAATCAACAAACTCTCAAAAAGAAAATTATATATAATATTTTTGTATTTTTATTATTTTAGTGTTGGCATTCAAATGCTTTATGTAAAATGTTACTAGAAAAAATCAACCAGTTTCAGGAAGCTCCAGTGGGAATCGAACTTACGACTCTTATGTAATACCGCTGGTTTCAACGAGTTTTCTGGGGTCCCAGTAGCTCAGCGGTCAGAGCATTGGACAGGTAAGGTGACCTCCTTGGTCGAGTGGTTTGTACACCGGTTTCATGGTGTCACCATCTCTGAGGTCCCGGGTTCGATCCCCGGTCGGGTCAATTTAGAAATTATTGTTTTTCTAAATTGTCTCGGGTCTGGGTCTTTCTATGTATAATAAGTATGTATTTAAGTATTTTAAGTATATGTTTATCCGTTGTCTAGTAACCATTTTAACGAGTTTCATAACGAAGCTTCTCTTGGGCTAGATAATTGGTGTGAGTGTAGGAAAGTTTTTTTTAAAGTTTTTAATCCAAGGGTCGTGGATTTTATTGCTACTCGAGAACTCGCGATTTTTTCTAGTAAAATTTGATATTGTAAATTTTAAGCATGGCTTTCCGCAAAGTAACGCCTGAGTGCCTAGTGTGAGTTTTGTATAATATCCGTATTCATTCGATTACGTTAACCAAAACGAAAATTAGTATGGCATTGAAGCAGCGCCTCCTGGCGACATACGAGAAGAGTTAACATTTTGCCATACAAATTCTCGTTTTCGTGAACGCGATCCAATGGCGAATGGAACTCGTACTTGGTACTCTGATTCCATAAACTGTGTATGCTTAATCATACAAGTGCGTGAGCTGTACGATGACGATGAGGTATGTGGTCATAATGCTGACGATGGATATCGGTAGCCGAAGGTCAAAAGGTATCCTGCGCCACACGTAGTACTGGCTCGGCCGGTATGACATGTAGTAAAGCACCGCTTTCAGCTCCGACTGCTTTTGTGGATCTGCAATGAAAGATAACGTAAGCTTGAACCGCCTCTTGGTCTAGTGGTACCACCAGATTGAGCCCAGATGTCCCGAGTTTGTTTCTCAGCGGAGTAGCGAAAAGTTCCATTGCCTGCAACATCACATCGGTGACAGAATGAGTTTGGTTGGTGATGAGGCTTGCTTTTATTACGCCTGGCCAGCTACCACCATCTTACCTAAGTCTGAACACCATCTTGCCACAATATGTGTTGCCATTTTGTTGCCGCCGTTCATAGTGTATTATTTTTAATAGTATGGAAAGGCAAACAGCTAAGATAGTGCTGTCTTTTGTTTTTGTTTTTTGTATTGTACTTTTGTTTATTTAATTAATATTTTTACACGTAATTAATTTTTGTTGTAGTTTGTGCCAATAAATGTATTTTCTTTCTTTCTTTCACCAAAGTGAAACTTCTCCAGTGTACTTCTCCAGTAAGTTCGTCTAACTCACAAGTAGGAGCTTGTAACTTAGCAGTATGTGCTTGTAAGTCAGTAGGTGCGTGTAACTCACAACACGTAAGAGCTTATAACTACTAATTACTACATGATATAAAGATATATATAATAAAATATATAAAATGAAATAAAATGAAATGTAATGAAATAAAATAAAATTAAATTAAAATATGAAATATCTTTTTTTGTTTTTATTTTATGGTTTGCACTTGACCTTCATCTAACCTGATGTTAAGTGATGATAAGGCTGAAGATAGAAGCATCCTCAACTACTGTGGCACTGGCTATCTTATCTCTAGCTGCTGGAACACAACAATACTACAAACATTGATGTTATGGCGAAACATTTAGAAAAATTGGTGGTAGCGGGCAAACAAGCCCTACACAAATATACACAAATATATACCCTCCCGCTGGGAATCGAACCCCTCTGGGTCTTAACCACTAGGCCAGATACTACCTACTAAACACTAGACTAGGTACAGGCACTAAGATAAGATAAGAAACTTACCAGTAGTCTCGATCAGGTTGTTGAGCAGGGCCAGCTTGATAGTGTCTGCCTGCGCGTTGGCCACCTCAGCAGTGATGGCGGCCAAACTCATCATGAAGCTCATCTGGATCACCACCACGTACTGCAACGCCAAGGACACCCAGTCGTTCTGGAAATGCAATATCCAGCCATTGGTGAACAACGAAGTGTCAAGTCGAAGTAAAAATAAATTTAAAAAATTTTTTAGTTATCAATGGCGTTTACAATAAAATGCGGCACCATTACAATAAAATCCATGATTGTATAGTCAAAATAGAATAAAGTTATTCTTTTATTCAAGTAGTATTTTACATTTTAATTTAGCTAATTAACGCCTATTTGAAACCTGTTTGCGTCATGTAAAAATATTGATTGAACAGAAATTCTTATGACAATTTCTAGGTTTCACGACTAATGACAGAATTTTTAGTATAATTTGTGAGAGAAAAAAGAAAATCTTGAAAATTAATCAACATACGCTTTGTTTTAGCTGATGTAGAGCCATGTATTCGGTAGCTATAAATCTAGGAAAAGCTATGGTTGCTCCACACAGAATCTGAGAACAATTTGAAAACTGTCATTATTTGCGCTTACAAATAGACATAAACATAGACATAGACTTAAACATAGGCATAGACCTAGACAAAGACATAGCCATAGACATAGACGCAGATATGGACATAGCCATAGACATAGACATAGACATAGCCATAGACATAGACGCAGATATGGACATAGCCATAGACATAGACATAGACATAGCCATAGACATAGACGCAGATATGGACATATACAATTATACATAGACATAGACATAGACATAGCCATAGACATAGACGCAGATATGGACATAGCCATAGACATAGACATAGACATAGCCATAGACATAGACGCAGATATGGACATAGCCATAGACATAGACATAGACAAAGACATAGCCATAGACATAGACACAGATATGGACATAGCCATAGACATAACCATAGACATAGACGCAGATATGGACATATACAAGTAGGTGATTATTGGGCATTCTACTTCGCTTTTTCGAGTGAGCGAACGGAGCGAGCGAACGATTAAGAAAAAGTGAATAGTGATAGAACGCCCAATAATCGCGTGGAAAAAAGTGTATACTTTTAAAAAATCAACGCCACTCGCTCAGCCACAGCCAACAAAAAGTGTTCTACAATACTCAATCGTTATTTCAGTATATTTGTAATCATACCAGTTAGATAACTAAAATGACTACAACGACTGCGATCTACTTTACACATTTTCAAGGTTTTCGTTCATAGGATGCAGGAGTTTTTAGCAATATGAAATTACAGCACAACTTAAAGTAAATGTGGTCTCTCAGTACTGAATAAGTTGATGTGTAGACGCAAGCGCCTACACGTTGTAATAGCAATATATCATCATTACAGCTACGCTCTTAGTCTGTCCGACAGCGCTTTGCCAATTTATTGTTTATAATGCCATTGTGTAATAAAGTTTCGATTCATCATTGAGACCACATTATTAAACTTTAAAATCCAGCATATATTATGGTTTTATTTGCCACCATGCCCCAAGGTGTATCACATAGTTGTACTATAGCATTTATCAAATTTTATTCTTGCTCCATTAAGAAAACACTTGTGTATTTTAATCGAATTCATAGTTCAGTTTCTGTATACAATGACTTCGATCTACTTAACACATTTTCAAGGATTTCGTCTATTGAATGCAAAGGTATTTAACAATATAGAATTACAGCACAACTTAAGCTGGCTGGGGCTCCTGGTCTCCCAGGACTGGATCCCCAAATAAGTTAGTACTATGAATAACATATGTCAAATTTGAACCTTGACTCATAGGAAAACACTTGTGTTTTTCAATCAAACTTTATTTCAGTATACGATGATTCCGATCTACTTTACACATTTTCAAGGTTTTCGTCTATTGGATGCAAAGGTTTTTAACAATATGAAATTACAGCACAACTTAAACTTGATGAGGCTCCTGGTCTCCCAGGACTGGATCCCCGAATAAGTTAGTACTATGAAAACAATTGTCAAAGTAGTACCTCGACCCATAGGAAAACACTTATGTATTTTGATTAGAATCAGTTGCCAATTGTCATTATCGACTCCGATCTACTCAACACATTTTCAAGGTTTTCATAATAGATAAACACTTGTGTTTTTTGATCTAAGTCAATGCAGTCAACTGTGCGGAGAATTATTAGTTACCTTATTTATATCAATCTTACCAACAACAACTTATGCAATCACTACACACACACACACACACACTCACACACGCTACCTACGAGTTCAACAACTTCCCATTTCAATGCTGACGAAAACAATTTTAATACGGGTTATTCCCAACCGCCTCCAATCTTTTGTTTGGAAAATATAAGAAATCATATAAAATAATTGATTCCTAAACTATAAAAAATATTATTTAAATTTTAGTATAGGAGCTCGATAGCGCAGCGGCTAGCGCGTTCGGCTTGCGATCTTGTCCGTTAAGCAACTTTCGCAATGCTGGGTTGCTGGATGGGTGGCCAAATTTAAAACATCTCGAGCTCCTCAGTGCTCCTCAGTGTTTGAGGAGAATGGAAATCGATTAACAAATTATTATATTTGTATTTTTTCTGTAAAGAACTTAAGAACATTTTTATTGGAGGAGGATGGAAATAACCCTTTAATATAAACAAAATTAAAAAGATAAAGCTAGGTCTATACTGTTTTAATTGACAAACGCAATAAACGAACATTTTCATAATACATACAAACACAAACATCACGCCGTATTCCCACAAGTGGGATAGACAGAGCAACAGGTAACAATTATGTCATGCTGAAGCCACGTTTAGCAAAAAGAGATCAATTTCCATAACAGTACCTTTTCATGGTTTGACTTATTAAACTGAATGTCTATTTTAATACTTACTCATTAAATATGGTTAGATTTATTTGTCGTGGGACTAAGTCATCTTATGTATTCATATGTAAACAACATAAACACAGAAGTTATAAAAATAGACTGCCTCGCGGTAATCGAACCTGCGTCTCTCGATATCCGAGCGGCTAACTTCTAACTTAACGAGATATTTGTTTAGTTTATTACATCGAAATTTATAATTTTAGAGTGTAAGGAGCTCGATGGCAAAGTGGCGAAGTCGATCTGCGATTGTGATAGTTAAACAACTCTCGTAAAGACCGATCATGAGATGGAATGTATTAATAAATTTCATGCTTAGTGAAAACAGTCCTAATGTTGCACATCCGGACAATCGCTGTCAGCGTTTTATCGAAAGGTCAGCAATTACACGGGAAATGATAAAATATGAATGTTATACTTTCGCTGCAAGTTTTCACCTTAATCGAAAAAATATATATTTTGCTGAATATTAAAAAAACCAGAGGTTACAAACATTGCTTCAATTGTGTACTTCAATTGTGTACTTACATATTTAACATTGACATTATTTGTACTTTAAATTGTGTATTTATAATATTGCAATACTTAATTAAATACTTTTGCTTAAACGTAAACTCGTTAAAATATAACTAGTAGTTAATGTAGTGGCTAGATACTTGAGTATAGCGCGAAAGAGGTTCAGGTTGAATGCTAGTAGCAGCATTTTGTTTGATGAATGCAAACATTTATGTGTATATCGTATAGGTAACTATTTGTAGTACTTATAGAAAGTCAAACTATCGACTAAACCTATCTTACTTAGAATTTATGTGTTTTATAAGACCAATAAGTATTAGGTATGTATTAAAGGTAATAAAAATAAAAAAGTATTTGGAATTACCAGTTTTTACATACGGTGTTATTCTTGAAAGTAAAAACTAGCACTAGTAGTAAAAAAGTTGATCACCCCTGCCTAGTAAAATTGCTTGTTAAACAATTTTCTCCAATAAATACCTAAAAAATGGTAGTCGTTGTATCAGTGCTTCTTAAGTCAGATTGACCACTAGTTAGTGCTTCAGTACTCCGACATCGCCCCGAGAATCATCCAGAAGTTATACACCGAAAAAATGTGCGTAAGTTTTGAATATTATTATTTTTCTATTAATATGTTGTGTCACGCACGACCCGCCATCTGATGGGTGGTCGACCATTTACCACCTCGAGTTCCCATATGCTTCGGAAGGTATGTCAAGCGGGTGATCCCAGCTGCATCTGCAACCGTTAGCACCACCAAACCGCACTGGGTCTGCGTGGTGCTGTGGTCCGTTCTCTCTATGTGTAGAGAAGTCATCATTATAGAAGGTCTGTATAGGGGCATTGACCTAGACCAGCAAATGTTATTATTAAAATCAACCTAAAATCAGCATTTACTGTCGCGTTGAGTCATGTCGAGTCATGTCAAATGTTAATGTCGAGTCTCTAATATTTATTGTTATAATTTCAGGTCTGAAAGCAAGCAAATTAAACGCTCTGCCAAGAAAAGCTGTGTGTCAACCAATTTGTTGACTCGGACAACGAAAGCATAAGGTAACTTGCGTTGATTACTTTTAAAACTACTAAAATGTGTTAACATATTTTATGTTTTATATACGTATATCGGCGATATTAAAAAGTAAAGTAATGTATGTTTTTTAATTACATTTCTTATCTTTCTAGCACTAAGAAGAAATGCACAGGCATTTCTTCTTAGTGACGAGTACAGACTCGTCGTCGGTGCCTAAGACCTCAACGACGATTGCGAAAAAACAAGAAGCGTTCAGCTCCGCTTCAAACTGGTTAAATGATTCGGAGTCAGATGACGAAGTTTCGCCGCCACCACGCGAGACAAACCAGGTCAACGACAGTGTACTAACGCAACGAGTACCAGGCGGAGTAACGCGTCGGACTGCGAAGCTCAACGGTGAACTGGTGGCGGAGCTGCGTCTCTACAACGCTGAGGAGGTGCGCAGTCTCACCGGCTTTGAAAGGTGTGAAAAGGCAATAGTTTGGGTTCGACTTCAAGGCGAAGCCGAGTCTCCTGAATTGTTGACAAAAAAAAATTTTGTAAAATTAGTTAAATCAAAATTTACTGAAGAGGAGATATTTTTTAGTGATAAAAAAAAAATAGTCACAGTCCGCTTATAATTAGTCACACTCTCTTCGGTAAATTTTGACTTAACTAGTTTTACTTATATATTATGTGTGTTAGGTTTTACAACATTTTATACGTAATATTACATTTTACTTTAAAAACTACTTTAACCTCTTGTAAAATTTTTAACACAGTGAAAACAAAATCATAATGGTTAAGACTATATTTTGTTCAACTTGCAACTTATCCGTTAAAAATAATGCTTTCTCTGCCCATTTAAAAAGTATTTTACACAAGAATAATAGTTCTGTCGTTGAGAGTGAAGGTATCGAAAAAGTTCATAGCGCTCTTCGCGGTCGCATAGCGTCGTACCGGGTTCGATGCGAGGACGTCATCGGTGACGTTGAAGAACGTATGCATGTGTTTACTCCTGCTGAGTTTTTAACGCAATTACGCTCCCGCGTGAAACTTTTACTCTCAGCCCGAATTGAAGCTTATGCAAACCTTAAAGTAAATTTTGAATTGTTTTCCGAATTTTTTCTCCATAAAGATAATTCGATTTCAATTAAATCTTTTGCTACTGAAAACACTATCTTACATCAAAGTTATAATTTTGATGATATGTACACAAACATTAACCATCAAATTTGTAAAAAAGTTGAAGAATTTGAGGAAAGAGGTAGTGGCTTGGCTTATTTACGAAGCTTGTATCTAGAAGTAAATATTAACAAATATAACCCGTTGAGAGCCTCGGGTTACTTAGATTTACCTAGCGCTATAAAAAACAAACGTGCATGTATCAACATTAAAAATTCAGATGATTACTGCTTTTTGTGGTGTGTTATAAGCAGCACTTTTTCCTGCAAAAAATAACGCACACCGTACGACAGCATATCCGCACTTTGAAAGTATACTTAATGTTAAAAATATGACATTTCCAGTAGGGTTTACGGATATAAGAATTTTTGAAAAGAATAATCCCAACATAAGTATTAATGTTTATGGTCTTAGAAATAACACTAAGGTGGTTGGACCTCTGTACAAATCTGAATTTCGAAAAGGACGTCACGTCAACATGCTTTTTCTTGAAAATGGAAAACGCACACATTACTGTCTAATTAAAGATTTATCTAAATTACTTCGCAAGCAGTTAACTAAACATCATTCCAAAATATTTTTATGTGAGGATTGTATGATATTTTTTGATAACAATCTTAAGCTCGAAGCTCACGTTTGCAGTGGTGTAGCAACAATGTTACCTAATCAGGGAACTCGAATACAATTTGAACATTATGAACGCATGCAAGACATGCCCTTCGTCTTATACGCAGACTTTGAATCTTTGTTAGAACCAGTTGAATCAAATTCTGGAACAAGTTGCACAACGATAACGCAAAAGCATGTGCCAGCTGCATTTGCTTACTATGTCGTATGCTCCTACGACAGCTCCCTTAATAAATATGTGTCTTATCGAGGACCAAACTGTGTGAAAAATTTTTTTGATAACTGTCTATCTGATATTACCGTTATTTATAATATTTTGCATTCATCGATCCCTATGTTCTTAACAGATGAAGATAGAACTAATTTTGCTCAAGCTAAACAGTGTTATCTTTGTAACAAAATATTATTTGACAACAAAGTAAAAGATCACTGCCATCTTACTGGGCGATATCGTGGTGCAGCTCATTCCTATTGTAATGTTAAATATTGTTTGCCTAAGTTCGTCCCCATATTTTTTCATAATTTAGCTGGTTACGACAGTCATCTTTTCATACGACAGTTAGGAGAATTATCCGGTAGGATACAAGTGATTGCAAAAAATAAAGAAAATTACATATCGTTTACCAATTTTTTTCAAATTAATAACAAAGCTATCATGCCTGTTCGTTTTGTCTATTCATTTAAATTTTTAGGCACAAGCCTAGAGAAGCTAGTTGCAAATTTAAATACCATTGATTTCAAACATCTGACATTTTTTTTCCCTCTCAGGAACATTTTAATTTGTTTTTCAGGGAAGTGGGGCGCCGTCTACGAGAGAGGGGTCTTGACCCTCGCTCCGAGTCATTCCTGATGCAAAGGTTGTCTATCGCTGTTCAACGCGGAAACGCGGCAAGTGTGTTGGGCACCTTTGCACCTGGAATGGCGCGGGGAGGGTTATTTGATTGAGCAGTGGTTGTTTTTATTTATTTTTGTTTGTTTGTTTTATTATAATTATTATTTAACAGGTTCCCTGTCCCATATATCACATGTGATACATAACAATTGATTATCTATTGTTTTAATTTTTGGACAGCGAAACTGTTAATATTTAGGCTTTAAGATACTATTTCCCAATTTTCCACTTATACAATAAATTTCCTATTTCTAAAATTTGCTTAGACGTAAAAGGGTTTATCCTTACGAATACGTCACTACTTGGAGTTCTTATGATGAGGAAGAAATACCTCCTCTGAATTGTTTTTTTAGTAAATTGCACAATTGTAACATATCAAAAGCAGATTATGAACATGCAAAAAGAGTATGGCAAACCTTTAAATTACGGAACCTTGGAGAATACACTGATTTATATCTTAAGTCAGATGTACTTTTACTAGCGGACGTCTTCGAGAGTTTTCGAAAAACTTGTAAGACGAATTATAAACTGGATCCTTCTTTTTACTTAACAGCACCTAGCCTGAGTTTTTACGCTATGCTATTAAAAACAGATGTTAAATTAGAATTAATAAATGACTTGGAAATATTAAGAATGATACAAAAAGGCATTCGCGGTGGTATATGTTTATGTTCTACAAGATATTCGAAAGCCAATAACAAGTATTTACAAACTTATGACCCCGCAAAAAGTGATAACTTCCTTGTTTATATTGATTGTAATAATCTTTACGGTTATGCTATGTGCGGTTATTTGGCTCATTCAAATTTTAAGTTATTAAGTGAACTAGAAATTTCAGATATTGATTTTCCAAATATGCCTATTGACGGGGACATTGGTTATATACTCGAAGTAGACTTAGAATATCCTAACCATTTGCATAATTATCATAACGATTTTCCATTCTGTGTCCAAAAATTTGCTCCTCCAGGATCTAAACCTTCGAAATTGATACCAAATTTATACAATAAGTTTTTATATGTCATTCATTTTTCCTACCTGAAAACATGTCTAAAACATGGTTTATTGTTAAAAAAAATACACAGAGTAATTCAATTCAATCAGAGTCCATACTTAAAACAGTACATTTATATGAACACAGAGTTACGGAAAAAGGCAAACTCTATATTTGAACAAGATTTCTTCAAACTTTTAAATAATAGTATATTTGGTAAGACATTAGAAGACACCGAGAAAAGGGTTAGCGTGAAGTTGGTTAATAAGTGGAATGATGAAAAGAATATAACAAAGAAAAGTTTCGGTGCTGAGCAACTAATAGCTCGACCAAATTTCCATAGTGCTACTTTTTTTTACAGAAAATTTTATAGCTGTTCAAATGAAACCTGAGACAATTACTTTAGACAAACCCATATACATTGGCTTTTCTGTATTAGAAATATCCAAAAGTCACATGTTTGATTTTCATTACTCTATTATGAAACCTTTTTATGGGGAAAAATTAAAGCTTTGTTATACGGATACGGATAGTTTTCTTTATTCAATAGAAAGCAACGATTTTTATACAGATTTAAAGTTGAATTTCCTTAGATATTTCGATACTAGGAATTATCCATTAAATAACTGTTTTGGTATACCAAGTCTTAACAAAAAAGTACCGGGTCTCTTCAAAGATGAACTAGGTGGAAATTTGATTTCTGGGTTTGTTGGTTTAAGATCAAAGTTATACTGTATAAAAACAGTACAAGAGGAATTAAAAAAGGCTAAAGGTATACAGAAACAGGTTTTAAAAAATGTACATTTCAAAGATTACTATAATGTATTAAACAAAAATACTTTTTTAAGAAAGAAAACATTATTTTTAAATCTTTAAAGCATGAAATATTTACCCAAGAACAGAACAAGATAGCTTTGTCAGGCAATGACGACAAACGCGTAATATTAAAAAATAAAATATCTACTATGTCTTGGGGTCACTGCGATTATATATTTTAACAACAATTGTTTTCACTGTGTTTTTAAATCCTATCATACTTATGGCTTAAGAAATAAATAAATTGTATTACTGTTTATTATCATTACTAAGATTTATTGTTTGAATTTAAAATAATATGAACTTGTTATAAAATATTGTAACCCGTTTTTCGATATACTTAAGTACTTAGGTACATATAATTAATTTTTTGATTTAAAAAATGATAATTAAATATGTAGTTGCTTTTGCTCAGATTCATTGTTTTAATTAGGAAAAGTAACTTATATTATGAAATGTAATGTAGATTTACTGTACCTACCCGGCTGTGTATTAATACCTAATAAAATATAAAAGTAACAAACTAACTTGCATTTTTATTTATTTTTTTATTTAGTATAGGTTCTTTGTACATAATAATTTGTTTATATGTCATTGTAGACTTAATAAACATTTAAAATTATATAAACGATAAATAAATAAGTATAGGTATATGAATTTAATTGAAATTAACATGCAAATTACATTTAGTACCTATATTCTTTGTATAATAAAACATTGACGGTAAATAAGTAAGAAAATTCTAACGCTAACAAGTTTAAACAAGTCAGATTCAGAGTAGGCTGTGTAATACAACTCTTCTGATTATAAGGTAATATGAAACCTTTTCAATACAAATCAGGTCATGTTATTGCTAAAATAATCATTCTTTATTAATATCAATAATGTTTTTTTATTTTGCTAAATTGCAAATTACATTTTGTTGCAAAATCTTATAATTTTCGAGTAAGCAACCTACATTGTAATACAATACACGTGTTGCTGTGTCATCATATACATTAATATAAATGGGTTTCAAATTAGTTTCAATTTCAATTATCAAAGTGAAGACGTCAGTAGTCCAGCTAGATAATATCAACATGGTAAGTAGTTTAGATAATTTTATACGATTATAAAATATTTTTATTTGTGTTGTAATTGTGTCGCTATTTGGTGAACAGTGGATTATGGTAGAGGACTGCTTTTGCTGTCCTTATTGCCTAGTCTTTGACTAACCTTTCGGGGATAATAGTTGTGGTTATATGTATATAATTGATTATTTTATTTTATTTTTTAGAATACTCAAGAGAACTCGTTGTCGTTCAGCATCAACAAGGAGGTCGTGCAATCATCATCTCCTACTTTTGAACAGAACGCTCAAGATATGCTCGAGGGATTTACAGAGGAGTATCCGAATTGGAGAGCAGATGAATTGCGATGCGATTCCCCGCTGTATAACAAGGTGATGAGAAATATCACGAAGAAGAGACCTCAAAAAAGAAGAAGTTATTTGAAGCAACATAATTCTTACGTGCTGAAAAGTACTTCGATTCAAGGTCGTCGATTAATTAAGATTGAAGTGTTAGACTTGGAAAAAATTCATACTGATCCATTATTATGTGCGCAGTATGTGGTAACAGAGCATATTGAACCCATAATGGATCAAACAGAGGCTATTATTAGCAATATATCAAAAAAAGTTTGTGGATGTAGTTTTACTTTTTAAGAAATTCTCAAATAAATGGAATTGAATTGAATACTAAGATCGTTTCATTCATTTCTTTTTACTTTAGTAAATAAAACAAAAAGGTGAGTAGACAATTTGATTTATTGAGGAAAATACTGTATTACATTAATAACTCAAATAACATTTGAAATGTACCACTTTTTTAGACACAGAACATTTTTTAAAGCACACATTTTTTATGATACTCACAATTCAAGATATTATTATCTTCCACACGATAATCTTTATATAATTTTAAAAAGTTAGGGCAGCCTTTTTCTCCTAATTCTATTATTTCACAATCTTGACATAACTCGCGAATCCACATAATCTTTTCTAATCCCTTTACTAATATTCTTTTACCGCTTAAATACGGAACTACTATTCGTTTAAATTCACGGTAATCAATAAATCCTTCACTCCATATGAGCCCACGATTCTTTTCTAACCACCGAACTTGCTTCTTTTCTTCATATGTTAGATTATTATAAATATACGGTGGCTTAACTATGAATGTCTGCGTGTGGTTTCTGGTTGCTATTGATAACTCTTTTATAATAAAATTATTTTTCATATCCTTGAACCCTTGCACATCCGCTATAATAGTATCGATATTCGTGATAGTTTTTTAACGATGTTACTCAGTGGTTTGTATTCAAATATACAATCGTTCAATATAAGGCAATATGCAGCGGTCTGATCAAGAACCTCTTGATCTGTTTCGATTTCAACTCGTACGTCGATTGATCCCTTCAGTGTTTCGTGTTGGCGAGAACAGTCAATAACGAATAAAGGAGCAATGTCATTGAACTCTTTCATACTCATCAACGGTTCTAGTCGACGTCCGTGATAAGACTGCTGAAACCTCGCGTACTGTTCGTATATTAATGAAAACTTGCTGTCAGAGAAATTGATATTCAGTCCTTCGTAGGGGTAATACGATGAATTTAAAAATACTCTTACGTCACACAGTATTTCGCATAGAACAAGCTAGGTGGACAAAATACATGACACGATTTCCAGGAAATGATAATTAACTAATGTTATAGACTCCTCAAAACACACGATTCCAGTTTTTGTTTTGATCTAATATTCCAGAGTACTGAGTTTAAAAGTCTTAATGAACTTTTGCACTTACCCAAGTGCAAAAGTTAATAAGTAATCAGTTGCATTTTCGCGACACATTCGTTATTACGTTTTTGTAATTACCTATGATTTTGTGGAAGTTTGTTGTTATGGATTTTATTTTCGAGGATGAGTACTATATTCTATCATATGATTTAAGTTCTATAACGTCTACATTAATGCTATATATTTTTTTTAAATATAATGAAAATTTAGTATTATTTTTTCTTTGTTTTCTAACTTTAAACGTTCAGGAGGAGCATGTTCCCGCTTGTTTCCGGGCTAAATTTTAGATATATTATATGAGCAACCTTTCTCTTCACAGTGTTGTTTATTTTAGCTAGCACACTGGAGTACAACATTTTTTTTATTATTTTTTTTCAGAGAAGGTTTACTCTTTTTCAAGAAAGAGTTCTTTGATGAGTGACTGAAGCACACGAAAGACGAAAGAAACTTGCGTCTTTTTGAATTTCTTTCACATAGATTTGATTTTGGCGATATTATTGAAGATTGTCAGAGAGCAATTAAGTTTTTCGAACAAAATTGCTGCCAAAATGGTTGGCCGCAGGAAAGTCAAAGGAGCGATTTTTAACTACAAATAAAAGTTGGCTAAATGCTGAGGACATACAATTTAGCGTACGTACTACCCAGCCAAGACCTTTTACATCATTTCAAGATGTGAGTCCAGCTGGAAGGCCTCGAAAAGACTTTGAGGATTCGTCATTTAAGACGAAGAAACTTAAAGAGAGCAGTTTATTTAGTTGAAGATTCCACTGAAGAATTATATTTATTTTTTATTTAAATATTTGTTTCTTTTTGTACATAGTTAAATTATAAGAGTATTATTATAGGGTATGTTGTAATTTGTTTCTTCTATTTAGATAAGGGAAAAATAATTATATATATCCATATAAATACAAGGCAGTGCTACACAAAAGTGGCAGAAAATAATTTTGTCCACCTAGGGAGTTCTACGCGAAACACTGTGCGTCACGAACATTGCAATGGTCGAACTCGGCCATTGACATTTCAGCATTATGTTTCCGGTTAGTTTGTAATGCAATTATAACAAACCGTGGTTTCTCTATTTGCGATGATGTCTTGATAGACCAAGTATGTTTACGTGTTTTGGGTAGTAATGGATATTCATAAAGATCCCAATTACGAAACGCTAGTGTAATAGCACGATCTTTTTCCAAATGTTTTAATAAATTAATTCTTTCACGATCTGACACTTTAATATGCGGGACACGCCAGACGATTTTATTTATTGTTATGTTTTCTACAACTTGACCTTTATTCAATTTTAAGGCATTAACATTTGTGTTGCTTCTCAAAAGTACTAACTCATGTTTACAATTAATTATAATTTTTTCATAATCTTCAGCAAAACCTAATAATTTGTTCAATGGTATCGAAGCAGAGAATACTCCGCTACTAGTATAGGTTGTTCCTGAAGCAGACCAACCCCAAACTCTACCACTTTTGGATTCATTTTCGTTCAACGACAAATAAGACTTCATAGTCGTTGTAATGCCAGCATTTTTAATTTTATCTATTTCTATTCCATTTAATTCATAACGAATATCTTGAAATAAGAATAATGCGGGATTATTTACAAAATTTACACTCGTTATTTTTTCTTTTGTGGTACTGTTATACACATCGGCTTTGCCTTCAATATACAAAGTGCTGAGTGAGGGCAACACATACAAATCTTGTTGATTTATGGGTATTCGTATTTCATCATTATTGTTGAAACTTGTTACATAGGGCTTATACGAATGATATTCAAAACTCTCAATACTGTTATCGTACGATGTAGGTTGAGATATATTTAAAAAATTCATTTTAACAAACCTACTAGCTTTAGAAATTCTTTATTATTTTTAGTAAGCTTCTTTTTTAACTGAAGCGGTGTTCTTTTAGTAGATGTACTATTAGAACTGACTTGGACACGAGATGTAGCAGGGTTTTTATTGAAGTTAATCATTTTTTCTAAAGTGTAAGTATAATTGTACTTCTTCACCTCGTAAATTTATTTGCTTATTATCCGCGTCTAGTAACCTAATATTGATTAGGTTTTTCGGTATTTCAATAATTCGATAGCCAGGTGGTACGTTAGGTACAAATTCGTAAATGATATGGCTTGCGTTTCTATTCACATATGATCCTCCGACTACATCACATTCAATGCGCACGATGGTTGTTGATAAAATACTGACTGGATACTGAGATTCGCAACTTATATTTGCTTTTATTGTATCTTTAGCGAAACCTAAAATTTTACCAATAGAATATTTTTTTTCAAAATGAACATCTTCTGAACAAAAAATTTTAGTCTTGAGTGTATTGTTATTACAAGTCAAATTTAATGCAGCATTCTTGATGTTATTTTTTTAAAAATCACAAATATCTTGAAGTTCATATGATCCTTCCGGAATTTCGACGACCTCATTTAGACCATAATAAAACTTATTGTTTGTTTCGTCTATATTAGGGATAGAATTAAATGTAGAAAAGTATAGGAGTCCACATTCATATTCTCCACGTAATTCTAAAGTTGGTGAATAGTTCGTTATTAGGGAAGCTCCTTGTCCAGTTATGGATACAGTGAAAGACATTTTTGTACTGACAAGTTGTTTTATTTTATCCTTTATATAAATGATTTTTCCAATAGTCTCTTAAAAATTTTAAACAAAGGTGACCACAGTTTATAGTACCGAAAGTTTGTTGCCGTACATAATTATAATATATGTGTCTATCTTTTAAATACTTTAATAATTCTAACGGTGGTTTTAAGTTGCCAAAACTATCAAAATATTGGCAGTGTTCATTTTGTTTGACATAGGCTACCCAATGAGTTCCATAATTTGTAGAACTATCTAAATTTCTTGGTTTTGAAGGTAATGTGTCTCGCATAAAAACACCACGAAAATATGGAATATCAGCTGAATGCTTTAATATATCTAAATTAGTAAGCGCTCGTTTGGGTAGCCGTTTAATTAGTTTTTTGGAGGTTGTAAGTACAAGCCCGCTCCTTTTTTGTGAGTCTTTAAATACAATCCTTTTCCAAGCGCAACGGCTTCCATCATCTTGTTATGTCGTTCAGATTCTTGAAGATTTTTTTGAGCAATCTTGTAATCGTTAACAGCTTTTGTTATACCTGCAGCACCTCCAGCGAGTGAACCCAGAGCTGATAAACCAGCAAAGATTGGTATGAGGGGTAACAACCCACCAGTTTTCGGAATAGGAATGCAACGTGGGAAGCGTATTCCTTTTATATCAGAAAACACTTTTTTGCAGCTGCATGCGCATATTTTATAGCCGTGCGGTTGTCATTACATTTTATTTTTTTTATTTGTTTTTGAATTTTTTTAACACCTTTCATGAACGAACGTACTCCTGCTCCGGCTTTAAGTTTTGCTTTCATTGCATTTTTTACTATCCATGATGCAATCTTTTCGCCTTTCCCAGCATCTTTCGATTTCAATCTTTTCTTTGCCATATTTAAAAGTTCTAAATCGGCGTTATGTCTAACGTTCCAATCTTTATTATCGTAAGCAATATCGTGATATAAGCAAGCTTCATCCAATTTATTTATACCTCGGTCACCTCTTAGTAAACGTTTTTTAAGTTTTGTTCCCGGACCACAAAACTGATATCCAGGTAAATGTAACTCGAACGGAATGCTATCTATTAAATTGTTGACAATGCCACTTCCTTCCTTCATTTATTTATTTATTTATTTTAAAACTTTTGCAACATATATTACATGGCGGACTTAATGCCTGAGGCATTCTCTACCAGTCAACCATAATTCATCGATGTTCGTAAAGTGACTGTACAACATAATCGAGCATTATTTATATCATTAATGATTTTTTGTCAACCCAACTGTTTTCATCATCACTGAGACCTAACCATTTGACAAAAAGTTTGTTTCCTTTATTCTTTAAAACTTTTTCAATAAGATATATATCAGGAAATTTGGTTCTTTGCAGTTCGTATTCATAAAAAGATCCTAAAATAGTTTGCTTATGTTTATCTTCTAAGTGGTATGTGGTTGGATTCGTATGATTAACTTTAACAATGTTGAAGATTTCTGTTGACCAGTTTGGAGTATAACCTTTGTAGAAATCACCTTTGTATTTACTAATCCGAACATAATCACCAACGCAGTATTTATTATTTTTCTTTATTTTATAATAATTTTGTGATTTCATAATATTGGACTTTACAGTCGTCTGATTTTCTTTATCGACGTCAATGGGCTTGAATTTTGTTATCCTATGAACAGTGCTATTATAGCACTGAACCACTTTATTTAAATTTTTACTAATCCATTGATATTGACCACATAAGCTAAATAATTTATAAAGGTGACCTTTCAGCGTTCTAATTACTCTTTCAACGATTGCCGCTTTTTTCACAGAATAAGTAGAATAATGGTTAATGTCATATTTTTTCATCAACTATTTAAAGTTTTCATTATAAAACTCTTTACCTAAATCTGTTTGCAAATTTTTTGGTTGCCGAGACGAATTTGATAATATATTTTGCATTGCGTTAGTGACATTAATTTTATCTTTTGTTTTCAAAGGATTTGTCCAAACATATTTCGATAAAGCGTCAATAACTACTAAAACATATTTATATCCTTTATTAAATTGCGAATACTTTTGAAAATCCATAAGGTCAGCTTGCCATAAATCATCTACTCCTTCTATAATTGTACATCGACGAGGAAAATTTCTTCTCGCCGCTCTGTGAATTTCTTCTACTATATCTCGTTTACTCATTTTTGTTTGACTTTGCTTGAATCATACGGTCTATTTCTGTTTTTGAGTAAAACGTAGTAGACAAGCGATTGGAAGTAGCTGATTCTAAGTTCTGTATGTAAATTTTTACACGACTATTAACCTTATTTATTTCGTTCCTTAGATCTTGCACAGTTTTATCCAAATACGTCTTATTTACAGCTTCGTCGTCCTTGTCTGAAGATGATAAACCTTTTAGTTTTGATGATTTTAAGTCGTATTCGCCCGTTTCGCACTTTTGTAACGTATCGTTTAGGGTATCGATGTATTCAGATAACCTCAAACGTTTATGAATGTGATGACCAAATTTATCTATATTCATTATAGTCTCGATGCTTTGTTTACTGCGAGTATACTGCTTAATTTTTCCGGCGCTATTTGTTTATATTCTGTATTTATGATGCTTCGTACAGTTCTTCAATTATTGCAATTATTTCATTATCCAAACCCGTGTTACCAGCAGCTTTTGACGCAAGCAGTAATTTTAATCGTTCTATTAATTCATTTGGAGCATCCCAATAAACTAATTTCGTATTTTTTTATTTTTTTTTTGCAAGTTCTATACCTTTTCTTTGTGTAAGACTTTCAGTACTAGTAGTTGGTTGTCGAGAGAACTTAAATAATGGTTTTATAATATTCATGTATTTAAATCCTTTATTGCTGTTTATTGGTTTGGTAGATTCAAAATTACGTCTGTGTGCATTGGTGTTGATAAGTAGTAGCTTATAGCTTGCCAAGTCATCATCAGTAATAACTTCTAGATTTGGTATCTTTTTAAACAAAAGTTCTTTTAAGCCAAGTGTCTTTTCAAAAGAAATATTTCCAACTTTCAGAATTCTGCTGTCATCATGAACGCGACTATTTCCAAGCATAAGTTTCCCTCGCTCATTTCGGACTCCAAAAGGTATGGTATCAATTACTTCAGATGAAGTAGACCATGAAGAAGACTGACTTTGTTTTGTAGCATTTGGTGATGATTGAAGAGACTTAAACGAACTTTTACTTACATTATGGTCTTCAAAAGGTGTTACAGTTAGGGTTTTGTTTGATTGTTGAAGTGTTCCTTGATCCCCGTCTTCATCCGCACTACTAAAATCATTAAATTCGTCAAGAGAAGAATACGACTTCTCGCTTTCGTTTTTCTTAATTTTTTTCAATTCGGGATTATATTTTTTTATTTCTTCCAAACTCTTTTCATCATTTCTTTTCGCTAATATGTTAAGAGGGTCAACTATAGGTTTGAACATTGCTTCCAGTGCAACATTACTTGTATTTTTTGCATCCTTTATCAAGTCTACCTTTCTTTTGACAGCTGATGCAGATTTTACAATTTGTTCTTTTAGATTTCTTTCCATTTTATTAAGTTTCCTTTCAGGTTTAAGTCACAAATGAAAGTGATTTTATTACATAGTTACAACTGCTTTTGTACATTAATCTATTTCTATAAACGTATCAAATGTCTTCCTATAACATGCTTTATTTCGTTCACAATCCTTATTTATAACAATGTAATTGTATGGTTTCTTCCAAACTATTGAGCACATTTCTCGGAATTGAGACCATGTCATGTCAGATCCTACGTTCCTATGTTCATCATAAACATGCTTTAAATTAACATCGTCTTGTTTAAATAATATTATTAGATTTGAATTATCTCTAACAAGTTGTTTTGGTATTTTTGTGTAAGTTTGATTAACATAAAAACAATCAATATTTTTATGTCGTCCCATAGCAAAATAGTCGCGGATGTTGTTTTGTTTTTCACAAGCAACATCGTCAAATATAATAATTGAGTCAGGCAAAGCTTCGTGAGGACTTAAAATGTCACTGTTGTTATTTTATTTTATAAACGATGTGCCTGCAACCATTTTTAATACCTTTTCTAAGAATATATATTTAGGTTGATATAAAGATTTAGAATATACATAAAGGTTACAAAAACGTGGACCATCTTTATGTAATAATAAACTAATTACTAAGTTGGTCTTTCCACAATTTGAAGGACCACAAACAATACAACGAATACTGTTTGGCAGTAAGTTGCCATGCCGTTTTGGTTCATTTGATAACGGAGGGCATATGCATTTTAATTTTAATGATTGTTTTTGTTTGACAAATCTCATAGCAGCTGTTTTGTTCTTGACCACAGTGTTTCGAGAGTCTCAATAAAATGACAGTGAAACATAGCGCTCAAATATATAAACGGATAAAGTTATAGTTAAAGTTCGCAAGTTTTTTTCCTGCAGACTACACTTTTTTCCACGCGATTATTGGGCGTTCTACTTCGCTTTTTTGAGTGAGCGAACGGAGCGAGCGAACGATTAAGAAAAAGTAAAGTAGAATGCCCAATAATCACCTACTTATACAATTATACATAGACATAGACATAGACGCAGATATGGACATAGCCATAGACATAGACATAGACATAGACATAGCCATAGACATAGACGCAGATATGGACATAGCCATAGACATAGACAAAGACAGCCATAGACATAGACACAGATATGGACATAGCCATAGACATAGACATAGACATAGCCATAGACATAGACGCAGATATGGACATATACAATTATACATAGACATAGACATAGCCATAGACATAGACGCAGATATGGACATAGCCATAGACATAGACATAGACAAAGACATAGCCATAGACATAGACACAGATATGGACATAGTCATAGACATAGACATAGACATAGACACAGATATGGACATAGTCATAGACATAGACATAGACATAGACGCAGATATGGACATATACAATTATACATAGACATAGACATAGCCATAGACATAGACGCAGATATGGACATAGCCATAGACATAGACATAAACAAAGACAGCCATAGACATAGACACAGATATGGACATAGCCATAGACATAGACACAGATATGGACATATACAATTATACATAGACATAGACATAGCCATAGACATAGACGCAGATATGGACATAGGCATAGACAGACATAGACATAGACATAGCCATAGACATAGACGCAGATATAGACATAGACATAGACATAGACAAAGACATAGCCATAGACATAGACGCAGATATGGACATAGACATAGACATAGACATAGCCATAGACATAGACGCAGATATGGACATATACAATTATACATAGACATAGACAAAGACATAGCCATAGACATAGACGCAGATATGGACATAGCCATAGACATAGACATAGACATAGACAAAGACATAGCCATAGACATAGACATAGACGCAGATATGGACATATACAATTATACATAGACATAGACATAGCCATAGACATAGACGCAGATATGGACATAGCCATAGACATAGACATAGACAAAGACAGCCATAGACAGACACAGATATGGACATAGCCATAGACATAGACAAAGACAGCCATAGACATAGACACAGATATGGACATAGCCATAGACATAGACATAGACATAGCCATAGACATAGACGCAGATATGGACATATACAATTATACATAGACATAGACATAGCCATAGACATAGACGCAGATATGGACATAGCCATAGACATAGACATAGACATAGACAAAGACATAGCCATAGACATAGACACAGATATGGACATAGTCATAGACATAGACATAGACATAGACGCAGATATGGACATATACAATTATACATAGACATAGCCATAGACATAGACGCAGATATGGACATAGCCATAGACATAGACATAGACATAGCCATAGACATAGACGCAGATATGGACATATACAATTATACATAGACATAGACATAGCCATAGACATAGACGCAGATATGGACATAGCCATAGACATAGACATAGACATAGACAAAGACATAGCCATAGACATAGACACAGATATGGACATAGTCATAGACATAGACATAGACATAGACGCAGATATGGACATATACAATTATACATAGACATAGACATAGCCATAGACATAGACGCAGATATGGACATAGCCATAGACATAGACATAGACAAAGACAGCCATAGACATAGATACAGATATGGACATAGCCATAGACATAGACACAGATATGGACATATACAATTATACATAGACATAGACATAGCCATAGACATAGACGCAGATATGGACATAGACAGACATAGACATAGACATAGCCATAGACATAGACGCAGATATAGACATAGACATAGACATAGACAAAGACATAGCCATAGACATAGACGCAGATATGGACATAGACATAGACATAGCCATAGACATAGACGCAGATATGGACATATACAATTATACATAGACATAGACATAGACATAGCCATAGACATAGACGCAGATATGGACATAGCCATAGACATAGACATAGACATAGACAAAGACATAGCCATAGACATAGACACAGATATGGACATAGCCATAGACATAGACATAGACGCAGATATGGACATATACAATTATACATAGACATAGACATAGCCATAGACATAGACGCAGATATGGACATAGCCATAGACATAGACATAGACAAAGACAGCCATAGACATAGACACAGATATGGACATAGCCATAGACATAGACACAGATATGGACATATACAATTATACATAGACATAGACATAGCCATAGACATAGACGCAGATATGGACATAGCCATAGACAGACATAGACATAGACAAAGACATAGCCATAGACATAGACGCAGATATGGACATAGCCATAGACATAGACATAGACATAGACATAGACATAGACATAGACATAGACATAGACATAGACATTCATTTCTTCGCTACTTATGCACACATAATTACCCAAAGCGAAAATTGTACAATCATCTTGAACTTTTCTTTCTTGTTTAAGAAACAACAAACAACACGGATTGAATAAAATAATAAATAAACCTAACTAAATTAAAAAATAAATCCATTAAACACTAATAAAAAAAGCGATGATGAAAACTTACCAGCTTGTCGAGAACAGGTTTAATTCTATCCACAGCATCCATTATACCTTTGTATGTTCTCAAAACGTTAGCGGGATGTATTTGATTTTTAATTATTTTTAATTTCAAAACATTCAACCGTCTATAATAAATGTAAACTATTATGTATTGAACCAATAGCGTCGTGTCAAACGCCAAAGCTACTAGGAATCCTTTCAAATAATCAACATATGGTAAGAAACAAAAAATTTCATCCGTAGAATAAGCACAATAAATAAAAAACATAACCCCTTTTAGTCCAAAAGTCACCAAGGGTATAACCAAAATTCTAATGATAACTTCGATCAAAATTTTTCTATTTTTCATCCAGCCATACAAATTGATACTGTCAAAATCTAATAAGTATTCGTATAAACTGTACTTCGATAGTAAAAGTATTAAACAATATGACATATATTCGGATGCGAAAGACAAATTTAATAGTACATGATAACCGCTAAAATCTTCTAATGGCCTCATCAACATCACCGCCACATTCAGAGAGAAAACGAAACACAGTATTTTCAGAAAGTACCCCCACTTTTTGGTGACTATATTCGCGACACCGAAATCCACTCCGAAAATGATTTGCACAGTTGTAAACAGTATTGTGGGGGTTTTTGACAAGAACGCTTTCCCGTCATTGGCGTGAACGTCCATCTTGGTCGATGGACAAAACCTAATTAATTTGACGGTGCCAATCGACGATTAAAAGGGTCGATCGCTAATGAATTAGACTAATAGTTTTGTGTGAAAGTGGGTGTGATGCGACACGTCGTCTCTATAGGGCTTTATTGTGAAATATAGTTATGACATCATTTTACAATGTGGTGTACGACGACTGAAACAATATTGAATAATTATGATAACTTTGTAGGACAATTCATAAATGTTTATATAATTTTTAACGCAAATTTTGTTGCGAACAAATTACAAAAACACAAATGTTGAAAAAATTTCCACGAGCAGGGTTTGAACCTGCACCCTTCTGACATACCGGGTCAGGTGCTCTTCCAATTGAGCTATCGTGGTTCTAACCAGCCCGCCGAAATTATTCAACACTATTTTTTACTTTGAAAGCCAAAGGCGCCCATTCAATGTTAACAACTACCGTCATTAACATCCGATCATAATATTTTTACAAATACTAAAGATCAGTTAAGAAGTAGGCAAGCTATTTATAAATGTTTATATAATTTTTTAACGCAAATTTTGTTGCGAACAAATTACAAAAACACAAATGTTGAAAAAATTTCCACGAGCAGGGTTTGAACCTGCACCCTTCTGACATACCGGGTCAGGTGCTCTTCCAATTGAGCTATCGTGGTTCTAACCAGCCCGCCGAAATTATTCAACACTATTTTTTACTTTGAAAGCCAAAGGCGTCTACTTAAACAACTACCGTCATTAACATTGAATGGGCGCCTTTGGCTTTCAAAGTAAAAAATAGTGCGTGTAGTAACAAAATTTGCGTTAAAAATTATATAAACATTTATAAATAGCTTGCCTACTTCTTAACTGATCTTTAGTATTTGTAAAAATATTATGATCGGATGTTAATGACGGTAGTTGTTAACATTGAATGGGCGCCTTTGGCTTTCAAAGTAAAAAATAGTGTTGAATAATTTCGGCGGGCTGGTTAGAACCACGATAGCTCAATTGGAAGAGCACCTGACCCGGTATGTCAGAAGGGTGCAGGTTCAAACCCTGCTCGTGGAAATTTTTTCAACATTTGTGTTTTTAGGACAATTCATACTTTAACTAGCGACGCCGAACTTTTTACACCATAATACATAAAAAAAAATCGATCACGGCTAAGAAAAGTACGATATAACAACAAATCGTATTATAATCAAGACATGTTTTATTTAAATCTTGCACTAACAAAACACTTTTAAATAACGAGCTACATTACACACGAAGTGCTACCTCAGTTAGAGGTGCACTACAAGCTGGATGAAAATAGAAAACGATAGTGACTTATTTATCTAGATTTTTATAGTGATGGTCCATGCGTCATCACTAGCAATAAATGAGATTGTTTTCTCATTTGTCACCAGTGGGAACGAAGCCAGTGGTGATAACTGGGAACAACCGATTAATATGCAAATACATATGCAAGTGCAAACAAAAATGCAGCATGATAGCATACAAACAGCCATGAAATATACAAGCAGCCATGTAAAAAGCAAGTAGCCCTTCAGACGGCTTTCAGCATGCAAACAGTCATTCAGAATACAAGCAGCCAAGCATGCAAACAGTCATTCAGAATACAAGCAGCCATGCAGTGTGCATCATTTCTTTATGGGTGTGCTTCACCAGAAGACTTTCTTCATCAACCCTTATCATCACTTCACCCATCCCCTCGATCTAGGCGCCTTACATGTCTCCGGCTCACTTCACCCTTCTGAAGTCGCTATGCTTCAGTTTCACGTATTCGTGCATCTCAAAAACTCGTTTTTTTTTACTGAATGGATTTGGATGAAATTCGGCATACAGATAGTTTATAACCTGAATTAACACATAGAATACTTTTTATCTCGATATTCCCACGGGAACGGGAACCACGCGGGTGAAACCGCGAGCGGCCGCTAGTATGTATATATATATGTTACTTATGTTAACAAGACAAATCTCGCTTTATTTATGTAGCCACTCTTGCTCACAATAAATGGGTCTAACTCACTGAAGTGCAAATTATAATTGTCAACAATACTAGTTTATACTGCATTCCTACTTTAATTGGTTTTGCGGAATGGGACAGCAAACAGGTGGGAGTGACGAGTGCGACGCGACGTGTCGGTACTCGTAACGCAATATGTTCGAGGAGCTCAGGGCAGTCTAGGTTTACATGTTCGTATGACAAAGCCCAGGTTACGGTAAGACCTATTATTAATATTGTACATGTGTATCGAGAACTTCATCTTAGAATCCTGTTAGACACCCAAATCTCGAACCGCCTCTACTTTTTCTATAACGGTCCCGTTCAAGGCATACTTAAAAGACAGTGGCTTAAGTTTACGTGTAAAGCTAATGCACTGACATTTAGGAATACTGACTGTAATGTTGTTATCGGCGTAATAAGACATCAAATTATCGAGATCTTGCAGAATCAACCTACAGTCAGAGATGGAATTAACCCGCATGTAGATTTTTTGGTCATCGGCATATAAAAGATATTTAGCACTACTCAAGCATGTGTGAATGTCACATATGTATGCGTTATAAAATAACGGGCCGAGGTGCGAGCCTTGTGGAACACCCGATGGCACAGTGATGAAGTCCGACCTGTAACCACCCAACACAACCGCCTGGGAACAATTGGATAGATATGAGGCAACCCACCAAAGCAAATCACCGTGAATCCCCAATGTTTCAAGTTTTTGGAGTAGGATTACGTGGTCAACACGGTCAAAAGCTTTTTCAAAGTCCGTGTAGACCACATCAACCTGTCCACCATTTTCCATTTTATCCAAAACAAAATCTGTGAAAAGAGCCAATTTGGACACCGTTGAACGACCTCTTAAAAAGCCGTGCTGCGTTGTCGGTATGCTTTCAGTTATAGCAGGGTAAATGTGTGTGTATACTACTTTTTCATTTTTTTTTGCGATTGTGTTCAAAACCTTCAAATCATTAGTTCATTTAAACCTTTGATCAATATGTAAACGAAGGTATGTAGGTACGCTCTTCAAAGGTTTCCCAGACAGTTTTTTTGTTCACCATTGGAATACTAGAAACACGCTAAACGTAATATCTAATGTATATATTCTATTATATAGGTATAATAGAATATATACATTAGATATTACGTTTTCGCTTTTCTGAGTGCCTTGTGCGATTTTTATTCATCATTCAATGACGTTAACGAAACCGAGTATGGCGTTGAAACAGTGCCTACTGGTGACAAACAAGAAACAAATCAGAAGCTGCTTTTTTGCCATAAAAAATCTCGTTCTCGTATATGTATATGATCGAATTCGGTACTTACGGCGTAATCAAGTAAAGGTCCTTACCTATGAAATTGACGTTTTATTCTCAAATATTAACAGGTGTATTACTTCTAAAAGTCAATACCGGTTGTTAATATTATTATACACCTTATTTAGTACTATTTTATTTAGGCTTCAGTAATAACAATGATTATTAATTTTGTGTATTTATCACCCAATTTTTTTTTAATTGACTTTATTTTTTTTGAATTGTCCTTTTGTTTCATTGTAGCTTTGAAGGGACTTGATTTTTTTTCTTTATAATGTTTTTTAATGTTAGCTAGTGAAACAAACACACTGCTCTACAATTTTTATAGTGTTAAAATAAATAGATGCTAAGAAAATTTAAAAAACGTTAGCATGAAAATTTTTTTTTTTTTAAATCTTCGTACAAAACGCCTATTTCATAGGTAAGGACCTAATATTTAGGCGGCCAGATATTAAGGTTTCCTAAGTGACCGAACAATCCCCGAAGATTCTTGGGGCTGGCATCACGCAAGCTGGCAACTTCACTAGATTCTCCAAATCGTTGGAGTCGCATGATGCATAGACTATTTTCAGCTATGCTTCGCTACTAATGAGGTAGAACCGTCGAACACAGTTAATCAATTCGTTCGCACCTATAAACAACCACAGCAACAACAAATCTTCCACAATTAGGGTGTCTGTCACTTAATTCGAGGGCGATAAATTACCGCGCAGAGCCGGCGCGCATCGCTAGTGCACATTAATCATACTTAGCGGCCGGCCAGTTATTTTGGCCAATGTCTAATGTCTGCATCCTGATTTAATTTCACTCAATAAAGATATAGATAATTATGAAAGTAGGGTCACCAAAAATTATGCATTATTATACTGTTGGGTATTTGGGTGTAAGTCAATTGTCCGCCCCCCGCTGTGGTGTAGTGGATAAGACAATCATCGATCTCAGATCAGACCCAGCGGCTAGCCAGGCGGAAATACAAGTTAACATCAATGTTTGTAACATTGTTGTGTTTCAACAGCAAGAGATAAAGTACCTCAGTAGTTGAGGGTTCCGGGTGAAGTGCTCCTTCCTCCGTCTTATGTCTTACGCTTTCTCATAACTTAACATCAGGTGAAATGAGGCCAAGTTCTACCCGTTAGATATTAAAAAAAACCGACTTCAAAAAACAGGAAACTAAAAAAAGTAAAAACAGCTCTAAAAAGCAAGAAATAATATTGAAATCATATTTTAATTACCTAGATACGCTTATTAGTTTTAAAGAAGGTCTGTTGAAGTCGTTTTTATTTTATCTTTCTATGAAGCAGTGGCGTTCTATTGGAGCGTAGTCTAATGATGATGATGACGGTACTTGAACCTGATTAAACTGTGGTAGTGGTATATCAAAATAATATTTGAGTACGCAGACGTGCTGCGAGCTAGCGGTTGCCATTAATCCGGCGCCAGCTGCCGAACCACTCCGTTGATTGGGACATTGCGTTGGGACGTACCCGATTGTGACATATTATTATGTACGTGAAGGACTATGCTTACGGATTGGCCAAATACATTAAGTTCTAATTTGTAAACAAATATAATCTAATCTTGAAATTAAACCATATGCTTCCAGAAAAGCTCGCGCGCCCAACGTTACTATCAATCAAGGCGTAGATACGTGTTTAACAAACTCATTTAACTATATAGTTATCTAAGATGAAAGAAAAAAAATGAAACGTAATTTTTATATAAAATTAGATAAAATAACGTAGACAATCAAATAACATTTTAAAACTTTCATGTTCCACTCTATCTAAATTGAAAGAAAATTAAAACAAAATGAAACGTAATTTTTATTAAAATTAAATAAAATAACGTAGACAATCAAATAACATTTTAAAACTGTCACGTTCCACTCAAATTTAAGTTTAACGCAAACAACTTAGTTTGAATATATAGGCATACCTCTTTTATTCCCGAACGTTGCAATCGAATTGAACCCACGAAGGTGTTGACCTTCGTGGTTGACCTATACGGCAAAAAGAAAAATTAAAACAAATAAAAACTTTCAAAGAAAGGTTTAATTCACAAAAAAGTATTTACTCTGTAAGTCTTTTTTTTTCCTCTGTGGCAACACTACGGCTAACAGCTGATTGCATTTTGTCTCGAATTTATTTACTAATTTTATTATTTAATCTTATATTTGGTCCCAAAATTCATCACGAAACAAAATTTAAGTATATTCTGTGTGTTTTTGCGTAATAATCTGTGCATAAAACTGTGTATTGTGTGTGAATTAGTGAATTGCAGGTATCGTACGTACCGGCCGGCGAGCAGTCAATGACACTGCATTTTTTGTTATTGTCAATCTTTGTCATCTCTTTTAAATAGCATTGTGTGGTAAATTTTACATTTAATTATAATAATCATTAGACAATACCGTTCTTTTTATTTATTTAAAGTGATATTTGATCACTTTCGCGTTGAGGTTACTTTGTAATTTACTTTATAACCTCTCATACTTTGTTCGAACAACTTTTTGGTGTTTATCTTTATCTTTTGTTTTTTTTCTAATTAACTAAAATGCCGATCACTACGCGTAGCATGACCTCAGCTCGCCAAGAAGAGAGTAAGCTCGATGTTACATTGAGAAAACTCGACTTGGCTTTGAAGGAATTAGAGGTTTCCAAGGGGTTGGTTGAACAATTGCATAGGGAAAGAGATGACAATGAGATGAAACTATTAGATTCGTTAAATAAATATGATGTTTTGAAAAAACAAATGGCTGAGCTGCACACTGAGCATAGGTTAGTAGTAGATGAGCGGGACAAGTTGCATAGCATACTGGTTGGGTTCAGGGAATGCAGTGACGAGTACGAGCAGGGCCTCAAGCGCATGTCGGTCCTGGAGCAGGAGCTGCAAGAAGCCCACCGCCACATTACCACCCTGGAGGCGGAGAAACGAGACACCATGACTTCCCATAGCCACAGCTTGTTTGATGAGTTAGTCGGTAGTGCGCCCAGCCTGGTTTCTACTGCACAAATATCGGAACCCATTGTAACAATTGATCTGACAAGTGATGACACTATAAAAACCTTAAATTTAAATACTGAAGTGGGGATTGTTCAGTGCAGTAGAAACAAATTTAAAAAGTATGTAAAAATTAATAAGTATATAGCCAAAACTAAAAAACTTATTAAGAGGCAAAAATGTATGTACAAAAAAATTATGTATATTAAAGAGAGAAGGCAACTTGGCGATGAACTTGATATGTATTCATTATTATTAGAAAATAATATTACCGAATATGACAGTGACATAAGGAAAATGGAAATTGAGATTTGTAACCTTCACAAATCCTTAGAATTAATGACGAATAAGTATAATAGTGCTAAAAATGAGTGCGAGGAACACATGCTTGCTTTAAAGTGCCTCATTCAGTCTAATTGTGACCAGTCAGACCAAAATAGCTCATCTAGCAGCCCTCAGTCAGTCTGTGAGTCCTTGTTCACTCATCATCACCAAAGTCCTTCATCTGTATCAAATAAAAAGAAATGTAAAAATACCAATAGTTCCTCCACTCAGAATAACATTGTAAAATCTGAGACTATCATGTTTAGTGATGAACTTGGGAAATCCATGGGCCAATTATTAAGTACATATTTGAGACAAACTGTTACTAATTATTGTACGCCTGGTTTAACTTATCATGATATTATTAGAAAAATTATGAATTACAAATTCAATGAAAAAACCACACTATTGGTTTTAGTGGGACACAGGGGAAGTATGGACAAGACTGAACTGTTAAAATGTTTTGATTTATTGTATTCATTAAATGTTAAAAATGTTGTTTTGTTCACACTTCCTTATAGCCAAAGCTTGCCACAGACTGAAAACAATATAAGGCATAAAATAAATATGACATTACATACTCTGACTTTTAATAATAAGAATAAATTCCATTTAATTGACCTAAATAAGTATTTAGATAATAAATTATATTTGACAAAAGATAAATTTTATCTTAATAAATATCTTAAGAGACAGATAGCGTTATCGCTATCATATTATATTGAATACTCAGCCAAAAATTTGGCTAGCCTATCTGCCCCTATTGGGCAGAATATTGACATTGTAAATTGTACATTGGAATCTGTTCCAAATCAATCCGTTTACAATAATTTAAATTGATCACTCAGACAATAGAGGAAAACTCTTGCGACTTAAATATTAAGACAAATGAAATGTCCACCTTTATAAACATTATACATCAAAACATTCAGGGCTTTTCTGGAAAAGAATTAGAATTAGAATTATATATAAATGAAAAAAATGTACATGGTATTATGCTTAACCGAGCACTGGTTAAAACAATGCGAACTGTTAGTAAGCATTGATAATTATAAAGTCATTAGTTCGTTCACAAGAGAGTCTGCTATAAGAGGTGGGTCACTGATATTAATTAACGATACATTACAATCAAAGGAGCGTAAAGACATAGTATCTCTCTCAGTTGAACGAAATATTGAACTATCATGTGCGGAGCTCGAGCAGTATGTTATTGTTTGTGTGTATAGGCCTCCCTCTGGTAATTACCACTTATTTGAGTCCATTATGGAAGAAACCTTGCAAAAGGTATGCAATTGTAAAAAGAGGATAGTTGTATGTGGCGACTTTAATATAAATATTTTAGATGACTCACAGAACTCGGTAAGGTTTCTTAATCTTTTCAAATCGTTTAACTTGCAAAATCTTTTTGATGAACCTACAAGAGTGACAGCCACATCAGCTACCTGTTTAGATAATATTTTTTCTAATTGTAATGATATTGAGAAATCAATAATAAATTTTATAAATTCTGATCACAGTGGTCAGATAGTTAGATTTGAGCACCAATATGAATGTCTTTCAATGAATATTTTATACAGGCCAGTGACCACTAATCGATTAGACAGATTTAAGAAGAATGTTAATGATAAAGTGTTACAAATACCATGTAACAATGACAAAGCGAACATCTTATACGACAATCTATTCGAAATAATCAAAAAAGAGTTTAATAACAACTTTACTCAAAAATTAATCAAAGTAGATAAGTCTAAAACTAAATTCTGTGATTGGGCCACAGCTGGCATCTACAGGAGTAGAAATAGATTGTATCAATTATATGATATAAAGGCAAACTCTAAGGATCCAAGTGTAATTGAATATGTTAAAAATTATTCAAAAATGTTCAAAAAAGTTTGTTCCATAGCAAAGGCCAACTACATTCGAGCAAAGATTGTGAATTCAAAAAATAAAATAAAAGCCACTTGGAACGTCATTAATAAAGAAACTTGTAAAGTAAGGTCTCGTGATCGTATACTTGAACTCAAAGTCGATAATGCTTACATCAATGGTGATACGGAAGTGGCAGGCGCGTTTGAAACATTTTTCTCAAAAATTCCACTCATTACATCAAATAAATTAAATTCTTGTAAACATCTTGCCCAGTCTCTTCTTGTGTCGAGTGTAAAAATATGTAATATTCCATTCAATTTTCACTATATTGATTCTGATATAATAATAAAAGCTTTTAGAGAACTTAATATAAAAAAGACTGAGGATCTTTGGGGTATCTCCACTGATATATTAAAATCTATAATATCTTCTATCGCGTCTAATTTAGCAATAATATTTAATAAATGCGTTGATGAATGTGTATTTCCAGATTTAATGAAGTACAGTAAAATTATACCGTTATTTAAAACAGACGATAAAAGTGACCCATCTAATTTTCGGCCTATATCCATACTACCGGCTCTTAGTAAAATTTTTGAAAAAGTTATTTTTAATCAATTGCTGTCACATTTTACAGATAACCAGTTACTTCATAACAAACAATTCGGTTTCACTAAAGGTAGAAATACAACCGACGCGGGAGTTGCACTCATTAAGCATATTTTCGATGCATGGGAGCAGAAACAGGATGCGATAGGGATCTTCTGTGATTTATCGAAAGCTTTCGACTGTGTCGATCACGATACTTTATTATTAAAAATGGAACATTATGGTGTCTCAGACAACTCACTTACCTTATTGAAATCATACCTCACTGGCAGAGTTCAAAAAGTTAATATTAACGGTACTGATTCTTCTGGCGCCCCGTTACTTATGGGGGTGCCCCAGGGTTCAATATTAGGACCTCTTTTATTTCTCATTTATGTAAATGATCTACCTTACTACACCGAAGATCTTTGTGAGATAGTATTATTTGCTGATGACACCTCATTGATTTTTAAAGTTGATAGACATAGAGCAATATTTGACGACGTAAGTAATACTCTCTCTCAAATATTACATTGGTTTACCACTAATAACCTGCTGCTTAATGCAAAAAAAACTAAATGTGTGAAATTCACGATGCCCAATGTGAAGCAGGTTAATACCAGTATCACTATGAACGATGAAATAGTTGAAATAGTTAACTCGACAGTTTTCCTGGGTATTACCTTAGATCATAAATTACAATGGGGTTCTCATATTGCTGCCCTGGCAGGAAGACTTAGCTCAGCTGCCTATGCGGTTAGAAAAATGAGGTCACTTACTGATGTAGAAACGGCAAGATTGGTTTACTTTAGTTACTTTCACAGCGTCATGTCGTATGGTATTTTATTGTGGGGCTCAGCGGCTGACATTGAAACCATTTTTGTTTTACAGAAAAGAGCCATTCGAGCTATTTATAGCCTTAAGCCCCGTGATACGCTGAGAGAGTTATTTAAGCAGATTAATATTTTAACTGTAGCTTCACAGTATATTTATGATATCATTTATGTTTATAAAAACTTAGATAAATTCGAAAAAAAAAGTAATACCCATAAATTTAACACAAGAAATAAAAACAAACTTGCTGTTCCAAAACTTAGACTCAATAAAGTTGGTAATTCATTTGTTGGGAAATGTATAAAAATATACAATAAAGTGCCTTTCACTCTAACAGAATTGCCATTACACAAGTTTAAGACAGAAATAAAACAAGGTCTTATGAAAAAAGGTTACTATAAAATTGATGATTATTTTAATGATAAGAATGTGTGGTCATCTTAGTCTGCTCGCCTGCACATGTTATTTCACATTGTAAGTAGTTACACTTTTTTATAAAAGGTTATTATTAAAGTCAAAGAATAATTGGATGATAAAACAGCCTGATTGTAATAAAAAACACATTATACTCTATTTGTATCAATATACATAATAAAATTAATTTATATAATTTTTATACTGATATGATAGTTTTGAACAGTGTCCTACAGATAACAAACAGCGTTGCGTTAAATAGATCATTAAGTTTTTATTTAAAGTATCTTGAGTGTGTCATGCTCTCTTTATTGTCTCTGCGGTGGTGGCGTGTGCGTCGGGTCGTTACGTTCCCTAAAATATGGTTGAGCGAAACGATGGCTGATTCATATGTCTTACTCGTGAACGGGTGCCGCCTATGGAGGCTGGTCTGCTCTTGCATACTTATCTCATTGTTAGTATTAATTACTATAGTTTGACTTTGTTTTTCTTAAACAATTTTTAACTTTTATTAGAGTACTGTAGTGGTACTGTATGACATTGTGGAAATTTAACTTATACCAGATGTAAATTTGATATATTAGATTTGTTTATTTGTTTTGTTTTTTTTACATGTTGTGGTTGTCTTCTATATTTTTTGTGTTTATTTGTAATGGAAAGTGTCCTGCTATGATAGGGCATTTTCCAATTTTTATTTTTTTTGACGCTGTAAGGGAGAAAAGAGCTGGACACTTGCTGAGTTTCTTGCCGGTTCTTCTCAGTGCAAGATCTCCCGCCCAGAGTAGACTTACGAACCGATGGCATAGCGACATTCATAAGAGCTACTTGTAGCCTAAACTGAATAAATGATTTTTGAATTTTGAATTTTTGAATTTTAAGGAAAGCTTTAACAAGGTTTTAATAAAACATTCGTTCTAAGAGTATCCCGTGTTCCACAATTGAAATTCCATGGCACCTCGCAGCGGGAGTTAGCGCAGCGTTTAATTTCCAGAGAACACACAACGAGTTCTTAAATCAGCCCCGATGGTCCGAATAAACAGTACAGTGCAACAACTGGTGTGCGGACACTTGATCTACTGTTAGTGGTACATGGCAAGTATTTGTGGTTTAAATTGTAAGTTAAACGTTGCCTACGTAGCTTACTGCTGTATTGCAGCTATACTGTGTAGCTGAGGTAATAGTAAAATAAAGAAACTGAAATTAAACAACTGTTATGAATCAACTTGCATTTAATTTGTAAATTTGATTTATCCTGACCTTTCGTCGTCACATGCAGACCTCAGGGGTTCCAAACGTTAAGATAAAATCAAAAATTAATCGTAAGTAGATACAGAAAGAAACAGAGGAGTCATAAGAAGACTGAGAGGTTGGTATTCTCATAATTAATTAGGTACTCGCTATCGTCAAATTAAGATCTTTAACTATAATAATGTCGCTTTGAACATTAAATTGAATAAATCATTAATATTAATTAAAACGAGCATTGCCTAATATAAGGTTATTCACTACTAGATGATAATAAATTCCGAGTGATTTGTTAATGATCTCAATTAAGGGGTCTATTGGAACATTGGACACTTGTAAGAATCAGTTATAAGCGACAGGTGAAGACTAGAGGTGTGCATATCAGAATAAAAGAACACTGCCCTGGATAGCATTTCAATATATTTGTGACCACAAATTATAACAATATACAATAAGTGTGGGTGGTATATAAGTGCGAATTAGTGTAATCAAAAATGATTCTGTACCGTTTAGCATGGCAAAGGTAGGTCATGATTACTTTAACGCTTGTTTAGGAATTTATTAAATAATATAACTTATAAAACTTTGTTGCACCTCCAAAACATGAAATTGTTTGCCAGCACACGTTTTGATATGGGGTCCTTTAAACGAGGCGTGAAGAGGTACCTCGTGGGCCGGCAGTGTGAGGGTAGCTGATGCTGCGTTGTTTTCACGCTGCACCAGTTGTCGTTGCATCTGGACTCCATATTCACTTAACATCAGGTGAAATGGAGTCATTTGCCGTGCTACGTATAAAAAAAACTATTATATTCACTAGCATTAGGATATTTTTTAATTTGATGACTGATCCGGCATAACGAAATTTGCTTGATTGCAACCCAAACACGGGAAAATCGAGCTCTTTCTAGGTAAAATTTTATTAAGTAAATAGCCTATAGTACCTACTGTCTCAAAGCTGGACAAAATGCCTCCATCATTCAAATCAAGTCATTGCTAAAATTATAGGTTTTGTTAGCTTAATCACCCTTGCTATACGCGGGTTGGTGATCACAAATCGGGTACCTATACATCGAAAATCCGGAACAGTATTTTGCTCGACCTGGGATTTGAACCCAGTGCCTTTTGCTATAGGCCGAGCGCTATGCCGCACGGGCAACGAGGCGTCTCTTTAGAAAGTTTTAATTTACTATTTTGCTTTTGTCTATAATTTAATTAAACGTTCACCTGTTTGTTCCAGGTTCGTCCAGTACTTCCACCTGGATGATCTCTTCAAGGAGGACGAGAGACTTCTCATGCTTCTCCACAAAAAGCCCAAAGTGGAACACAAGACGCAACTTCTGACGGACCGCACCCTCAACCTTTACATATCAATACTCCTGTCCATCATCAGTATATTGATTTGCTTGTCTATCCCATTCGCAGCCCTAGAAAAACCCTGCGCAATACTAAAAGAGAAAGAATTCCATATCATCTACAACATAGCTGTGTACGTCAGTAAATACTTATGGCTTTTAGACATCGTCATAGTTTCGCTGATACTAGTTCTGATTTATGCTACAACAAAGATGGTTCTAGATGCTATTAAGAGGACTAAGATTAATATTAGTCCGTGGATTGAGCAAGGGAAGTACAAGCTGCCGGGCAAGATGAGCCCACATCTGTCAACACACACAGAAAACTCGTATAACAGACAAATGCCATTATGTCCGAGATCATCGTCAGCAGGAGAGTATCGTAAGTGGACCACACGAGCCACAGAAAGTTGGGCGATGCCCTCCTAGATCACTAAAGGTGTGTACAATGAAAAGTATGGAACACTACAAACTTGTGATAGATGATAGTGGAAAATTTTCGTGAGTCATCGGAAGAAAAGACAGTGAAAAAAACGCAGTGAAAAAGATTCTATCAAGAAAGGTTGATACCTAGTTGAATTTCTTAAATATATTTTATATTCTAAAGTGAATAAGAGGCGATACCAATACGTAGTTTTAGAATAATTTAAAGTACCGAGCAAGCAAAATAAATGAAAGAGTTAATATAGCATTACCATTGTTTTATTTATTCTGCTAGTATATTCCGCTCCTGGCTTCGCTCACTTTAAGATTAGCATGTAATAAATAAAAACAATAAAAGCTTTATTTGTTCAAATACATTGAGTACAACAACAATAGTGTTCGATAATGGCGGCATCCGTTAACAAAACTGTAATCTATCTATATGTGTGTGTGTGTGTGTGTATGTATGTCTAAATTTGGTTAAGAGTTTTTCTGGTTAAAGTTTTTTTTGTCTCTTCTAACGGTGATAATTTTAAAGTTGGCTGAAAATGTTTTAAAATTAAACATTTGGTAATTTTATATAAATAATAAAATGTAATGATACACTTACTATAGAAAATGTTAGTCCGATAAACTAATTAGGTAATAGTAATTATGTACCATGGAACTTTCCTGATTAATCGAGTGTAACTTTATTTACAGCTTTAGAGAGCTACTATGGATGTTCCTGGCGTTTCTCACATTAAATGGCACCTCTCTAGTGACTTATTTTAATTCATTTTGATTTTTTATTGTTGTAAAAGACAATTTCAAAGAACAGTAACAGTGATTAATGTTACACTTGATTCCTATATTAACCTCATTCAAATGGATCTAGTTAATATGTGCATGAAAGCAGTCGTAGGCACCTTTAGTCAATTTATTAAAAAGATACAACTTAAAGTATATATTCACTATTGGGAACGCTCAGATAACAAATATATAACATTCATGATGGCATATATAACTCCTTCGAAGCCTTGAAATCGAGGTCGTCTCCCACGGAGCAGTTACAAGTTTTAACTAATAAACAAAGTTCAGATAATGGAAAAATAACATTCGCTCTGCTTAGAAAGCTGGAAACATACGCTATAACATACCAACACCAAGCATGGAACATTGGGAATCAACTGCGTACTGCACAAGAAACGAGATGACGTAATTTCTTAATACCACCCAAAATTCAAAAGTGTTGGAAAACTAATTATTCTTTTATTACTGGAATTGTTGTACTTAATGTAATCGTTAGTAATCGTTTTGTTGGCTTTAAATACTTTTAACTATTACTAATTAATAGATAATTTTATAACTAATTATGTTAATAATGATGTCGACCCGAGGAGCTCGATGGCGCAGTGGTTAACGCGCCTGGTCTGCGAGTGCTGAGGTTAAGCAACTTTCGCAAAGGCCGGTCATCGGATTGGTGACCAAAAATGTATCATCTCGAGCTCCTCCGTGCTTCGGAAGGTACGTAAAGCCGTTGGTCCCGACTGAATTAGCAGTCGTTAACAACCACCAATCCGCACTGGGCCCGCATTTTTTAAGGCCCGTTCTCCCTATCCATCCATAGGGAGGGCTCGTGCCCCAGCAGTGGGGACATAAAATGAGCCGGTGATGATGTGATGATGTCGACCCAACTTGTATAGTTGTTGTGTTTGTTTATAGGTGCTTTGAATTTTCCTTTTGACAAGTCCTTGATGTTCAATCATATGTACCTACTCATAAAAAATTCTTAAACATATCCTGTTCCTCATACAACATTTCCCATACTAAATTAAGTTTCGGTTAACAATGAATGGCGCTGTAGTATCCTGAATCGCGCCACAAAAATGACCTTGACTTTGTACTATGTTACATAAATGTCAAACTGTACTCTATCTTTCGAGCCCCATTAACCGTTAGCCGTGCAGTGATGTCACCTACCTTTTATTTATTTATATTATTATTTTTCTGGTTTCCACGGAAGATCATCGTCGGGGTGCCAACCAGGTATCTCGACATTATGCTGAGTGGAGACCGTTTCAACACCACTAATTCTAAGTATTTTGTCTATGTATTGTTATTAATATAAGTGGTTATGAATAAAAATTTTCAATTTTCTATTTTCATTAGCTTTCATTATATTTGCTCAGTAAATTTTGGTCAATTTGAATACCCTACAGACCTATTGTTAGAAATACATGATGAGAACGGATTTGCGTCCATTTTCAACAGAGTTTGCTGATTGCCTCAAACGCCATTTTCAGCTTCACCGGGCTTGTTTGGGGGCGGCGAGAAACTTAAAGGGTTCCTCAAGCCGTGTGAAACGAATCAGCTTCGGAGGTTTTCTAGAGGGAACGGCATCACGCACTAGTGCATGTCCCCCGCGCCCTACTAGATTCTCCGAGGGGTTTGGATCGGATCGGATTTGCGTCCGTATGTTTGCGGGTCGCAGCGGGAAGATACCACGCAATTTCCTTTGTGAGCGAACTTAGATTTAGTCCTTGGCATTCAACTACAAGTTCTAGGTCGCACTAAAGCTTGGTACATGTCAACTCATTTAGTGACGCTATTTCTAACACGCTAACGAACTTAATACGATTTTCCTATAGTCTAATAAGCTTTAACTAGATGAGAGTAGCCGCGGATGACCAGCAGTAGACTAGCGGTATACTTTTTCCCCCTGACTAGAGTCCGGGGGGAAGAAGCTAAAGACTAGTATAGGCTGATAAGATAGTGTATTTCTTCATTTTATTTGTGTGTTTTGTTTTTTTATGTTACTAGCTAGGGATGCCATAAGGGCAATTAGATTTCGTTATTGTTAAATTTAATTCATAATTTTAGAGATAGATAAGACAAATATTCTTCATTGTACAATTAAAGAAATGAATCACTTTGGACAATGAAACTTAAGGAAGTAGATAGATAGATAGATAATACTTTTATTGCAACACTATAAAACATAAATGTTGTTTAATCTATTATGTGTTTATAACATTGTTAAGATTAATGTCTGTTGCGTAACCTAATAAATAAATAAATAAACATAATATATACATTCGAATACAAGATTTAGTAAATTCAAAACGAGAAATTAAGTTTATGTTATTGAATGAAAACAAAAAACGCGATTACAATTTCAATGGATAAATCTTAAATTAAATAAGAGCAAGGATGTTTGGCTGTTCCTTTTAAAGATATTTTATATTTAACAAACTTGCTATGTGTACAAGACTTTAACAAATCCTTGACGCATCCACGTGTTCGTCAAATATTGTACTACGGGTATACGATAAATAAAAGTTTGTTTCAACAGAGCTGCCACGAATTAATTGCACTACAAGAACAAGGGAATATTTGACATAAATTGTTAATAAGTATACCTAGAACTTATGACGCTATAAATTATTTAAATTTGTAAATTACAAAATAACAGCTTTTAACAGTAAGATATTTAGGTATCGGCTGAAAATGTAATCAATATAATTCATGTCAGAGTCTGTGTAGACAGTACCTATTTACTCGAACACCTACCAATTTCAGTAATGGACCAGTTAAACAAATATTTTTGTGAAACTATTAAAAATTAATAGCTCAGTTCTTAGTCTTCGGCTAAGTCCCAAGGTAGTGACCGCGAGTCCATTGAAGACACCATTCGTTTCAAAAACTCTCTTTTACCTCAACCACAAACATAAAAAATGAAGGTCGACATCTCCGTAGCGCACCGCCAATCATTTCAATTCAAATCGAGAAACACTAACGGCTTTACAAATCTTATGAGATATCATTTCATTTTCTTACATATAGTGTTAGGTTTAGACTTTGGTTTTATAAGATTCGAATCTGTAACTAAGACCGTATTAATGAAAGTATTAACTACACTGCTGATGTTCACTTACGTAGGGACGGTGGTTTATGCATTCTGTACCGTGGGTGTTGAAATTCCGATGAGTGAGTACTGGTGTCTCGTCGACGTACTTCTATACTTCGCATTTGTGATTACACTCATGTCGCCTACGTATACCCTCAAAGATTTCTTTATAGATTTACACCATTTTGACTCCGATATTGCGGTAGACAGCACCATTTACAGATCTGATTGCAAATTGATACTGATGTTAGCTTTCCTTATTTTATACCAAAGTTTTGTAACAATACTATATTGTGCTTTTACCGAATTCTGCATTTTGCCTTATGGGATACGTTTTGTTCACAACATCACTGTAATTGGGTCAAACTTCATCAACATCATAACCTTTTTCATATATTACACAGCATACGGAAGAATGAAGAAATTCATTGTATACGTTGACAAAGATAACGTAGTTCACTCACAGCGTTTGTACAAAACTATAGCTGAAGTAATTGAGAAGGTGAAGACAACTTTCGATGTTACGGTAAATAGTAAATCTCTTACGTTTATATCTTTAATTTTAAGCCGAACCTTGGACCAGTGACATGCGCAGTACTTCACGGTTTCTGGTTCCTACTAATGCCAGAAAATGTCAAACACTAAAATATGGAATACCTACTTGAGTGCGAAAGCCGACAAGACGTCGATTGAATAAGGCTTCGCAGTAAGATAGTTTCGCAGTAAAATCGTTCGCAGTACAGTTTTTCGATGTAACGAAACATCGCAGTAACAAGACGTCGATTTAACAAGGCGTCGCAGTATAGAGATGTCGTTGAAAGGTTTTCGAAGAAACAAAATACGATGAAACGGCATTCAAGTTTATTAGTAGAAAAATTTATACTCTATTAGACAGATAAGTCTAATAGAGTATAAATTTTTCTCTTCACATTTTCGCTTTGTTGCACCGGGCGGGCGTTACAACTCTTCACTAAAACGCTTATTTAACTGACTTTTTACTTTCCTGATCAAAATCATTTTTTGCGAGGCACGCGATAAAGTAAGACTCTTGTGAGTTTGTGACAGGCCGATTTGGAAGCTAGTATACCTACATATAAAGACATTTTAGTCGGCAGTGTGTTCTCTGGTTTTTGGTCACTAAAGAAATACCACTCACATGCCACTAACATTAGTGGTATCACAATATCAAAGTCGTAATCATGTGGTCCATCCCTAGTATCAGTACCTACCCACCTTCAGCCTTAGTCACTTACCACCAGGATACATGATGGAATAGCGCTTCTTCGCTGTGAAATATGAAATAAGATCACTACTACAATTACTAACCCGTCATCTGTTTTGTTACATTACCACTCCTCAATAGTTTTCCTTGATTGCGAAGCTTAATAGTCATAATTTTTGCTAATAACTTAACAGCTATTCTAGTAATGTTATTTCCTTTTACAGTTTCTCATTTGTTTGGTGTGCAACACGATCGATTTAGTGACAACAATCTACTTCGACCTCATTGATGACAAATTATTTATGGTGTGTAAGTTTTGTTTGTTGATTGTTCAATAGAACAGCTTACGTTCAAATTTTCCACAACTTACTGCTAGCTGACTAAAAGTATATAAAAAAAATTTGTATGCAAAGCTTAAAACTCCATATAAAAACAAGCACTTCCTTGTGCTGATCCACCGGTTTTGATGGGCAATGTACCTCAAAAACGCCGGTAAACTACGCCCTTTGGCGTTTACCTAAACAGAGGTTTGGCCACGGCTAAAAACCTTTAGCCTTGCCGTCATCTACTTTCAAGTGAGATGGAGAACAACTGATCACCCGCTGAAATGAAAATAAAACTTGGTCGTTATTTTCTTACAGTCAAATCTCTCTCGTATTAGTGGGATGAACATACAGATTGCTCAGGAGTTGGTGGTCATGTTTGCGCCGACTCTCTCTGCGGGATTCCTCTCCTTCCAATCTGATGCACTCAAGCTGAAGCTTCACGACCTTCTGCTCACTGCAGGTATCATCATCCATAATGGACAATAATTATCCACTTCACCCATGCTTATGCACCTTAGCTTGAACTAAACAACATTTTACTGACTGATGCTATTATTAGGCTTTTGATAAATTTACCGTCTTCCGTCTACCTACCATAGACAGTGGATCACCAATGAAACTGACGCATTAAAGCTAAAAGAATATGTAAAATGTAGTCAGTAAAATATCGTGATTTATTGTTTTATTTTTTGGAAAGAATTTGTTTTTTCTAATTCAAATACCTGTTTTGCTCTATCTTTTCTTTATTCTCAAAAGTATGTAACCTATTAAGCCCCTGTGGTTTTCTGGTTCTACCCAAAGCTCACTAGATTCTCCGATTCAGTTAAGCCGAGTACCAAAAGCGGATGACACAAAGGCGTTTCTAGAAGCTTACAAAGCATCGCTGTCTAATTACTGGCTGCTTTCACTAGGTCATCACTAGGTGGCACTGCTGCATTTCCATGCAAGCCTTAGCTTTATAACTGGATCGAATAGAGAAGACATCTCTTAGCACTTTGATGGATACTCGGCGTACTGCACCTCAGTTGATCACACAATACTTCTGTTTCAGACTACCATCAAAAGAAAGATATAAAGAGGTTCATTGCATACATCGAGGCCCGCCCACTCAAGTTCACCATTTGCAAGATAATCCCGTTGGATTGGACCCTCCCCATCACGGTCTTCAAAATTTCTGTCACTTACTTAATTGTCATGCTGCAATTTACTCCTAAGTTTTAGGCAACTTCGAAAAATCTTTTGTTAAATATATTCATGCACCAAAGCTCTGCTTTTGGAGTTTAGCAATATATCGTGTCAAGTGATGTGCGCACCACTTCAGATAAAAATTATGTTAATAATATACAATGTTATTTTTAGTTTATACTAAACCTGAAAACTGTTTGTTCACAATCAGTAATAGAATCGATTTCAATATTTTTTATACCATGTTACATTTTGACCAAATAATATTTACAAAATCTCAAATAAAGTACACCCTACCAAAAAAACTCTCACTCGTGCGCCGGCCGCGCGCATCGCTTGTCACGTGGATGTGAGAAGGCGCAAGGTCGCACAGCGCAGCAATCGAGACACGCGCTGGCTCCACACACGTGGACGCACGCCACCCCCACCCCCCGTGTCAGTCACCCGAAAGCTATCGACCAGTGTGTATGTGTCGCATGCGCCCCGCGCGTCCTGCCTGACTCTTGCTCCCGCGCAGTGTTAGTTTCGGTATTGAGAAAATGGGATTTCGATACACTATCGCTCAGTACACAGAAATGGTACGAACGCAAGCTGTGTGTTTAGCAATAATAACGTTTCCGCGGCAATGCGACGTTACCAATACGTAATCAATAAGTGCAGTGTCGCGTGCTGTATGTGACCACGTTCGCACGAGGACAACGGGACAGCACAAAAAGCTTGTAATTTCGTGAGATTTCAAGATATTATTTTAATTTTTTTGTACTGATTCTTTAAATGAAAATATTTGACCCGTGTTTCGATTTTCGTATAAACTAAAAATAAGGTTGTATATATTATATCTTACCGGTAAGCACTTGGCCTTCATCTCACCTGATGTTAAGAGATGATAAGGCCAAACGTGGAAGCGTACTTCACCCGGAATCCTCAACTACTGAGGTCTCTGGGTTTCGACGAGATACATAGACAAAGTCACGAGAGGAACGCCAGTGTTCTATTATATTCAATTTACGTCTGCAAATTAGTTAAATGCCGACTATCCGTATGTCATCATTATTTCAATCGAAACCCATACCGATAATGAAGATACTACTACACGCCATCTATTATGTCTATCAAATATGGTGTTAATAAACATGTTCATCCGTTCAGTTTTGAACTATTACCAAAATAAATACAAATATGAAAAGAACACCATATAATAAAAATCATTAAAAATGATAAACTTTATAACTTTATAATATTAAGTCAGTTGAATCACATTTTATTAAAAGTTTTAATAAATAAATTTACAAAAACCATTTTTTTTTTTTTTTTAGTTTACACGAATACTACTTGTTGTATTATATTATTATGTATAATCTATATGTAATTTATATGGTATAACGCCTCGGTGGCCGAGTGGCAAAACGCTCGGCCCGATACCCGAAAGTCCCGGGTTCAATTCCCAGATCGGTGTGTTTCTGATTTATTCGGTGCATAGCCCGGCTTTGTGATCACCAACCCGCATTTGGCAAGCGTGGTGATTAAGTCAATAGTAGTGATGATGGAGGCCTTTGCCTAGCAGTGGGCCAGTTATAGAATAGCCTTTAACCATATAGATTAGTAGTCGTAAATAGTTACAACTACTAATCTATATGGTCCATGGGGTGACTTTATTTCAAAAAAGTTTTCGTAGCCTTATTTGGCGAATGTTTGGAACTAATTCAACGATCCCTAAAACGCAGAAACGCAAAAAAGCAACATAACCACTAATGGAATTACAAAACAATTTTGGTCGAAAATTAGTTCGTGTCGACAAAGTGTCGGTAGTTGTCAATCATTTCAGACAGAAGCCGTCGACATGAGAAAAATTCACGAAAAAGTCATGGTGTCCATAGTTCGACAAAAGCGAAACAAAATAAGCATTACTCTGAAATTATTCTTTTTGTTACTGCAATGTGTTACGGCATTAGATTTTGGTTTTGTTCCTCGTAAAACAGCATGTGCCAAAGTTCTTGTTAGAATTTTTACGATAGCCCAATGTTTAGGGGTCTGCGTTATAACCTTAAAGGACTTCAACATGCCCGAAAACGAAAAAAAAATTTTGACACTCGGCGTCTGGATTGTAATCATGTTGGTGCAATACATTTACCACTGCATGGTATTATTATTTAACTCGAACAGATCCTTCTATCATTTACTTGTGACGTTAAATTCTGTAGACAGAACATTACGTGTTGACAGCAACTGTTACAGCACGGAGTACCTAATTATTGGATCATGTATTGCCTCAATTTCGATAAGAATAATAAACGGTTTAGTATATTGTGTTTATTTCGAGGATGAATGCTTCGATTCGGTTTTAACTCAGAGTATGATAAAAATACAAATAGTCGTGGCAGACTTAGTTCTTCTTGTGTCTTTCCTTTACTTCTACGTCGTGTACAGTCGTTTGAAAATGCTGAACAACATCGTACAGAAGTGTGACCAACGCACGTTCACTCACATTATTATATACAAAACTCTTGTTGACGGTGTCTACAGAATCAAAAAGTCATTTAACTGGACGGTAATTTAGTTTAAAATTATAATTTTTCAATTGTAAATCATCATTGTTAAAAATTGTAATCATATTTACTTGGTACGTTTTTCTATCGAGATGATTACTACATTATAAAATTCTGCACGTACAGATTTGACAGGTTTCAGAACTTCAACCCTCATAAATCACTATTTGACAAGTGGCACAACTAATGCGTTAAATCATTCCTAAATGTTATTAAATTATTAATTATTTCAGTTCGCAGGGGCGCTGGTATTTAAAACACCAGAACTAATAGTGACTGCATATTTAGGTCTATTAAATATTAAACATAACGATGTAAGTACTACAATGTCTATTAACATACTGTTAATTCTACAATAAGCAAACTTTCCAACAAATTAAACATGCACAAACATTTGGAATAATCATTTTTTTTAATGCATAAGTTAATATTTCGTCAGGAAAAGATTTTTTTACAAATTTAACGCTACATCAAATCAGAAGGGATCGATAATCTTGAAAATGAAAAATTATAGACAGTAAAACAAATTCAATTCTGACTAAAACATGTATCAGGAGTTCAGAACAAGTGGTTAAAACTTAGAAACTGCATGGATGCTACTAGAATTCTAAAAGTAAAATGTTAACCCTTAATTCAGTGTTTTAAAGGGGACTCAATTATTTTCATATTGAAGCAACAAAACATACATATAATAATCCCGTTCTCATATTATAGAAGTTTGCTGACGAACATTTCGTAAGGGTCCTTTTTACCACACACGTGTTTTTCCTACTCTTCGCTCCGGCGGTTTCTGCTGGCCTATTAACAGCGGAAGCTGCAAAACTGAAGGTTATATTACATGAGAAGTTACTTCAGGAAACAAGTAAGCAACAAACAAAAACATTATGCAGTCTCTTGTTGAAACAAAACAAGAAATTTGAACATAATATGTATATGTTTGGATTTAATTGCTTTTCTTACTCTAATCAGAACAAAAGTAACATGATCGCCATCTTTGGTTTGCCTGAATGTATGTAAATTGAAACTTTCCACATGTTTTCCGGGTTCGATCCCCGGTTCGGTCGGGTCAATTTAGAAATTATTGTTTTTCTAAATTGTCTCGGGTCTGGGTGTTGTCTATGTATGATATGTATGTATTTAAGTCTTTTAAGTATGTTTATCCGTTGTCCAGTAACCATTTAACGAGTTTCATAACGGAGCTTCTCTTGGGCTAGATAATTGGTGTGAGTGTAGGAAAGTTTATTTATTTATTTATTTATAACTTACTTAAAATCACATAAGTTTTGTACATAGACTATGTCTCAAAAGTCTACTCACTAGATTTCTGTATGTCCCTTCTGAAACATATTGAAACCTGCTCTTTGTATGGCATACCTACCGAAATGTATTATCACCGTCATCATCGTCATTATCATCATCATCATCATCATCTGCTGACCAAAGGTCTCCTGCAAGGTTTTCCACAACGACCGATTTTGTGCAATCGAAATGCATAAGGGCTTTTAAGAGCGTTTACGCCGCACACTAGCGCCGTCAATGCTAAAAACGGCCACTTTTAACTGTAACGCCGTATTTAACTAAACCATAACATGTCAGATGTTCATTATTTGACGTAAAAAAGCTAAATTACTTCATTCAAATAGTTTGTTGAGCATAATTTGATTTTCTATCTCTAATTACTAGATATGTTTTTTTTCATTGGCGGCGCTAGTGAGCGGCGTAAACGCTCTTAATCCGCAATTCGTTTCCAGACCCGGACCAAGCTAGTGTGCTGGAACACTTCTCTGAGTACGTGTCGTCGCGGCCGCTGCGGCTGTCGGTGCTGAAGGTGGTGCCCCTGGACTGGTCGCTGCCTCTACTCATGCTGGACCTCTGTATCTCCTACCAGATTGCCATCGTACAGTTCACTCACCTGTACTAACCACTGCAGCATAGATGCTGCGTTAGGCGCGACGCCTACACGAGAGTCGAGCTGAGGCGCGGGCGCGGCGCGTCTAGGTTTCCTTATGAAATAAACGCGCCGCGCTCGCGCCTCGACTCGACTCTCGTGTGGGTCTGCCATTATTTCAAAGAAACCTAGACGCGCCTCGACTCGACTCTCGTGTGGGCGTCGCGCCTTACTAAGTAAATACTCTTCTGTAACAATATATCAGAGAGAGTCTCCCTGTGACCACGGACCCTGCAAAGGGTTCGAAACGTCAGGATAAACATTAATTAAAAGTAATGTGTAAATTAAACGCGAGTAGATCCGTAAATGTTGTTTCATTTCAATGTGTAGTGTTCGCGTAAGCTTTAGAAAACAATAAATATAATCTTTTATAGTTTTCTATAAAGTTGTCAACGTTTTTCTTGTTTTGCTCTTCTGGTCATCGTTGTTGCTGCTTCGCTTTAACTTTACAAAGCCAAAAATAAATGATAGACAGAAATCGTAAAAAAATTTTTTTTTTAGAGAGAGTTTGTTGATAGTCTCAAACTGCATTTTTAGCGTTACCGGACTTGTTTGGTGACGGCGATAAACTTAAAGGAGATTGATCTCAGCCATTTACTTTTGGCTACATGAAACTACACCTTTACACCTAAGGCACAGATGAGTAGATTATTATCACATTACCGTCAATGGCGAACAAATCCATGACCATAGCAACAAAAAACTTAGAACAATATAATTAATGAGAAGTAAATACTTTACTCTTGTATTGCATTGTGTAGTATATTAGGTCCTTACCTATGAAATTGACGTTTTTTTCTCACTAAAAGGTCTAAAAGTTCTAAAAGTCAATAACGGTAGTTAATATTATTATTCACCTTTAATAAGGACTATGTTACTTAGGCTTCAGTAATAACAATGATTATTAATTATGTGTCTTTATCGCCCAATATTTTTTTAAATTGACTGCCTACTTTTTTTGTTCGCGGAATTGTCTTTTTGTTTCATTGTAGCTTTGAAGGGTCTTGATTTTCTTTATTTTTAATGTCTGCAATATTTAGCTAGTGAAACAAACACACTACTCTGCAATTTTTATAGTGTTAACATAAATAGATGCTAAGAAAATCAAAAAAACTATAGTATGAAAAATAACATTTCATAAAAAATCTTTATACAAAACGTCGATTTCGTAAGGGTCTAATATTAAAGTCATTTTAGAAAAGAGCCTTAGCTATTACGATAGTGTTCTTTTGACACCCAGTATACACCTTGTCCTTTCTTGCTGTGTGTGTCAACGGCAGTCAAAACAGATTTTAAAATATTGTCCTGAAAAAGGAAAGCAAGTGACGTCATCACCAAACTTTGACATTTTCACCAAAACTCGAATCAATTCAATTTCAATTTCTTGTAAGATCGCTCTCGCTATGATTTAGCCAGTGTCTAGTTTTAGGGCAGGTTATTATTATTGTTTTGACTTTGTCCGTAACTTTGTTTTGAACTTTAATAGGCGTTGTGCTTGTACAAGATAGAAACTGTCTAAAACTGAGAGCCAATTTTGAGGATATAGCTAGTTACTGATTGATTCTGTTGATATACCTGAAACAATGAGAAATAACTAATTATCTGAGCGAGTTAGTGAAGCAGATAATAGTAGATTGTACACCAAGGGGATAAAGCACTGTATTATGTCACGGGCGCGATATTTGAATCCTGAGCGTAACGAAGGACTCCAGATTTAACTCCCGAGCGTAGCGAGGGGGTTTTGAGTTGATTCCCGAGCGAAGCGAGGGAATTAAAATGGAGTCCTGAGAGCAGTGAAGGATTCAAGCGCGCCCAAGGCAAAATCAGTTTTATCCCTGAGGAGTATACTCTACTTTTCTCACCTTTTGCGAGACAATAAAAACCAAGGCTACTAGAAAAAGTATTTTATTTATTAAAATACTATTTTCATTTCTAATTATATATAATTGGCACAGTAAATAACAATAAAAAGTAAATTAAAAATTAAAATTGATGTTTGATACATTAGTCCAGTTATATAAAGATATGGTTATATTTTTTGGTACGCTTATGTTAGTTGAGGTGGAATTTATTTGAGTAGCAGCACCCAATACATCAGAACCTTGCGTGTGAGGATCGTTTGGCACAGTAAAGGTTGGGGAAGGTGGTGCTTGAGGCAGTGGGCTTGACGGGATATATTTTGAGCTAGATGGCTGTGGTGGCAAAGGTTTCCAAGGATCATCAATAATGGACGTAGTTTTCAGATGAATGTTGTCACCAATACGACAGCTTATCTTGTTTTTGTTTTGTATGGAATTCTCTATGTAGCCCTCCGCTACTGCATCGGATTTCCAGCCACCATGATGTTTTATCTGGGCCATATCTGCTCCTGAATCTGCCAACAGACTTGCCGATGTTCTCCTCAAACAATGACCCGTATAGAGCTCGGGATTTTGCAATTTGAGGTATTTTGCAATTTCTTTTGGCATGGCGCTGATTTTATTCTTGCCAATGACTTGCCTGGTGCATTTGCCATTACTGTAACCGATAAAAAATCTGTTGGTGTTTATATTAGAGGGGCGCAGAGCTTGGTACTTTTCAACAATTCTTGCATAATCTTCACGAACTATGAACGAACGTTCTCTATTTGTTTTGGTATCTGGTAAGTTAATCAGCAATAAATCTGCATGTTTTTTGATATCATTGACTTTTATGTTTACGAGTTCATTTCCACGACATGCGCCATTCACTCCAAAAATCAAGGCTACCTGTAACAAAAAATAGGATTGTGAGTAAATAGATACTACTACATTTTTTGACCTTTATATTATAAAAAAAGCTTGCGACAAAACCTTAGAATGTGTATTTTTTAAATGTGTGCCATTTAAATACCCTATTATTCATTAACTATTTTATAGAGCTATTATAGGTAGGTACTAGAAACGTAACTAAAAAGTAGGCAGTACTCATACTTACTTTCATGGCCAGAAAGCTGTGATCAGGAGCCTCATTCAGAAAAGTTTCCACATCTTGCGCTGTCAATACTTTTGACTTCTTTGCTCGATGACCATCTGATTTCCTCTTTAAAAATGCCAATAACTTGCTTTATGTATTTATCTTAATGTCGTGTTTGATGCTTATTGTTAACCTGAGCATCGAATAGATACACCACAGGCTGCTGGACTTCTTTGTACACGATAAATACTCGAAATAAACAAGAAGCACTGACTCCGACACAGACTTTGCGCCTTTTGCAGTTTTCCATTTGTGGAAATCGTCGTAAGCTTTCAAGTATTTTTCCTTCGACTTCTCTGGTAGTAGGTTATTAACAATACCTAAGGCGTCTAATTTAATGGACTCCGGAGTTAAATCACTTTCGTCACTCGACATTTTCTTAATGTTTTATTCTATCTTCTTTTGCAGTTTTGTCTGATACTGATTGCACCGTATTGAAATACTCGCGGCTTTTGTTTTAAGTATTGATTTTTTTTCGTTCGGCTTGCCGTGGCGTGGCCAGCTCGATTTTCGAATAAGTTCGATTTTCAAATAAATGAGGCGCGGCGCGCGCCGCCGTCCACCTCCTCGCCGTCGGCCACCAGCAGCTGCAGCAGCCGCGCGCCGCGCGATTTTGACGAAATTAGACTTTAAATGCATAACAATAAGAACTAAGAGAAGTGAGAATCACATTACTGCCCGGCGGGTTATAATGAAATTCAGTACAACATTACACCCCGGCAAAAGACAAGGGCTATAATGATTTACTTTGAGTAAGGTTTGCATGATATATAATGAGGCATTGTCGAGCAGGTGGTGTGAAAAATTTATAATTTCATATTATTAGATACTACCTGCCCGGACAGACTTCGTTCTGTCAAAAGTTAATACTAAAAATTAAATAAATATAACGTGTTTCCGGGTGATCACGTTATTTATGTCTCAATTAAAAACACTACAAAAAACTTTAAAAAAATTTTAACCTATAAAACTTTACGTGTGGAACATACCTACGAAAAAAAAAATGCTGAATTGGTCGAGCCGTTCACGAGTTTTGCGCTTAGCAACATTCACTTTTATTTATATATATATATATATATATAGATAGATATATAGATATAGAAGATAATGTAGGTACGAACACAAGACAAACAACTCTAATCGAAACCTTCGCGATAGAATGACACTGACAGGTGGAAATTTGACGTTACCAATCAATGTGTTGCCAGAGTTTGTAAGATAAAGCTGCTATGCACGTACCAATATCGTCTTTTTTGTTCGAAATCCTGGGTCCCAATTATCGCTAAAACACCAAATAGCCCCGTTTTACGGTATATTGAATTTTAAGATACTATTTATATACTATTTATACTATTTACATTTTACGCTACTAAAGGTCAAAAATTCAAAATCTAAAAAAAATATTTAAGAACGTCATATCTACACCATCACTTCGTAAACCTTATAGTGGAGACCTTTTACGAGTACCAAGAAGAAGCAACTCGACAAGGGTTATTGTGTTACAAATAACACAAGTTTTTTTTAAATAAATACAATAATGATATCGCAATCATAATAGTAATTTGTCGTGCTCTATTATGTATATACAATTATAATATTCAATATCCAAAGACAACCTAAACCAAACACTTTAAATAAATTTAATTAATGAGAAGTAATTACTTTACTTCAAAAAGGCCAACGCTGAAGTGTATTAGATTGTGAAGTATATTGATAGTAATTTTAGATAGGAGCCTTGGCTCCATACCATAATGTACTTCGGACACCAAGTATACATACGTGTCAAAATACATTTTTCAAGTAGTTTTAGGAAAGCTAGTAACGTTAGAATACCCCAACTATATGATTATTCTTCACATAACTTCTTTGTGTTTCGGTCAAAAAGAACTTTCGTTTACATCATAAACAGTTTGATAAATTTATTTGTAGTGTTAGCAATATTTTAAAATATATAGTTGTTGTGTCCAAGTACAACCATTACGTAATAAATATGGAATCTCAAAATAAAATAAAATCAAATTTTACTATAAAAAAGCGCTTAAATACGTTGTTCATATTGATACAAATGGTTTTGTGTCTCGATTTTGGATTCATTTTTAACACGAAAAGGCCTGAATATAAATGGGCCATAAAATTGCTGACGCTAGCACAAATAACATGTTATACCGTTGCATCATGCGTTTCTTTCATATTATTAAAAAGTAACTTTATTATTATACTTTGGAATGTAGCTTATAGTTTTCACTGGTTAATAACTTCAATTGTTTTGGTGGGTATTAATAAAAACCATTCATTTTACATGATGTTGGAAGAGCTTCATTCATTGGATTCCAAATTAAATATGAATATGTCGCATACCACTCGAGCTTTGCTATGGCTTTTACCTGCAAGCGTATACGCAGCCACAAGTAATATATTTTTTTATATCCTCTATGACAGTGGTTATGTCGAAATAACCAGCAGAATTTTTACTACATTATACCACATGTATTTTTATGTTCTAATGTTGGTCAACTCTCTCGTTTTCTACTATGGGTATTTACGGTTAAAATCATTAAAAAGTTTTATCAAAGATGGAGGAAACCGGATGCCACAAATTTTACAGTTACACAAAACTATTTGTGATATTGTAACCAACTACAAGAAACCCTTCGATGTTTTGGTACTTTTTAATGGTATTTGGTTAAGCTTTATATATTTTCTTAAACTTCAGTATTACTTATAATACTGGTTTTTTTTTTAGTATATGGTAGTACTCATATTCAAAATACCAGATTTGCTATTGACCGTCTATATGGCTTTGTCAGATTTGAAAGTGGATCACTTAGACCAGGTAAAAATAAAGACTACAACTTTAACTGTGCCATCAACATATTTAAAACCATAAATCTGTATATCTGTGATTTTGTAAAACATTTTATTGAAGTTTAAAGTCACTTTGCAAATTTTCAGAAAAATGGTAATGTCATAGTAGAAAAAAATATACTAATATACCTCCATGCAGGTCAAACATTTTTAGTACTCATATCTCCGGCAATAGCGGCGGGCTTACTGTCATCCGAAGTCAAAAAGTTAACAATACATTTACACGAAGCGCTTCTACAGGAACGAGGTAAATAATAAGGATCTTAATTATTATATCATATCTTTAATCATTATTACAGTACTTCTATTTTTTTTAATGACACTTGTCGGATTTCCATTAGTTATAGAGTATATAGAGTTGCTACTTCTCTTATTACTTATTATTAATTTATTTTAAAATGAGGGGAGAGACTATGCTATCACATGTAAATTGATTAACAATTTATAGTTTTATATTTCTACTCTTAGGTATGTTGGTTCATACAGAAATCAAAACAAAACAACGATAGAGAAAATGGTTCTGAATTCAAATTATTGTACACATTAAATCTAAGTATTAAGGGACATCTACACAAACGAGTGGACGTGAAGCAAAATCTTTGGATCCCTTTTTAAACAAATGAAGTGTGACATTTAGTATAGTTAAAGTTCATAATGGAGACGAAGCGCAGAAAGATAAAATGTATGTATAATAGGATTGCAAAAAAAATCAAAGGATGTTTAAAAATGCGGATGATTTGAATCTGTCAATTTCAAACACATATATTTTTAACTGTCATGGCCACAGTTACTCACAACTCTTTCTTCCGAAAGAGTTGTGAGTAACAATGGTTTACTATAAACATCTTTCAATAAAAAATTACGGTCGAAGTTAGACCACTGGGCGACCACTAGTTAAAATTATTATTAAATTTCATTCGGAAATGCCATGATTACAGAAAGACATTAAGAAAATAGAAGCAGTGTACAATTACATTACAACAGCAACACGATAAGAAAATAAGCAAGCAGCGAGAAAACGCAATCTGTCTGCCTTCTAACAGGAAGTCATCTTCATAAACTAAACCTTTTTCAGATCATAAGCATGCCAGCGACATAGAGCGCTTCGTGGAGTACGTGTCGGCGCGGCCGCTGCGGCTGGCGGTGTGGAAGGTGGTGCCGCTGGACTGGACGCTGCCGCTGGTCATCGCCAATCTGTGCATCACCTGTCAGATCGCGATCGTGCAGCTCACGCACCTATTCTAATAATTAGGGTTATGGAATTCAGGCTATCATAGGCATTAGAGAATTGTGATTCGTTGTATTTTATTTCAATCACACTGATTTCTTTAAATATCTAAACAGAAGACTATTCTGCCTAGAAATTGAGAAAAATAAATTACTATCAACGAACAAATCGGCTTATTCATTGTGTTACGGCGTATAAATATACTGCTAGCGTCATCTTCTGGCGTGCGGCGAAAACGACCACTGGTGTGAAGCTTGCATCGATCGAGACCAGCGTGAAGCCAGGAGCGGTGGCGGCTCAAATCCAAATCAACCTATGCGTTAACCTTCTTTAATTTAATTATTGTATTCACTTTTGGAAATATATTTATTATTTCTCATGGGGACGTCGCCAGCCGGACGGACGATCCACCCGCATTGTTGCAGGCCACTTCATCCTTTTCCCCGTTTTCCCTATATGAGGGAGTTAAGGTTCATCCAGCTTTCACGGCGGCCCGTTAAATCTTTTAGTCTCTTTGGCAAATCTTACTATCTGCCCCACTTTCAGATCCTTTAGGTCCTCTATGTGTATTGTGTCCGACCCCCAGAGCTCCCATCTAATCTGTGAGTACATAGGGCATTCAGCTAGTAGGTGGAGGCTGGTCTCCTCGCTTTCCAAGCACTCCGGGCATAAGGGGTAAGGGATTTTGGAAATATACATTGTATTATAAATTTTAAATAAGACGAATCATTGAAGTACTCCTGAAAAGCCACCGCTCTAAAGCAGGATAGACGAAGCACCAACACGTTGCCTGGAAAGCAACTATAGGTCATAAATGCAGGCAGCCCCAACTTTTCATTTAAACCACATGAAACATTTAGCTACCTACGAAAAAAGGGTAAGCACCAAATGCAGATAAGTAATCATTACGTTACCACCGAAAACAAACATAGGCAAGCCAAGCCCGACCAACAAAATACTTACGTTAAGGAAATATAATTAATAAGAAGCAAAGGCAAAGTAATGAATTGTGAAGGAAGTTGATAACAAATTATCGATTAGATCCTTGGTTATTAAAACAATTTTCCTTAGGCACCCAGTATAAATTTGGTCTTTATTGAAACGGGTGTCAGAACAGATTTGTGACGTCTCACTATTAAACGCAATTTAGTGTAACATCTTAGTCGGGTAGCAGATGAACCGCAGGAGCGGTTTCCATCGGCGGAATTGGTGTTTTTGGGGAACAGTATTTTAAATTTATTGTTGCTATTTTTAGGTACTTTCCAAAAACCATAACGCAATGAATATGGAACCGCACCATAACATTCAGAAAATAAATAAGCGCTTTCATACGTTATTCATATTGATACAAATGGTTTTGTGTTTAGATTTCGGATTCATTGTAAACACAAAAAGGCCTACATTTAGATGGGCCATAAAATTACTGACCCTAGCACAAATAACATGTTATACCGTTGCATCATGCTCTTCTTTTATATTATTAAAAAGGGAACTTTTTATTATAGTTTGGAATGTAGCTAACAGCTTTCATTGGTTTATAACTTCAATTATATTGGTAGGAACTAAAAGAAAACATTCATTTTATATGATGTTGGATGAGCTTCAATCATTAGATTCTAAATTAAATATGAATATGTCGCATACCACTCGACCTTTATTATGGCTCATACCTGCAAGCGTATACGCAGTTATAAATAATATAATATTTTATTTCCGTTATGACAGTGATTACGTCGAAATAATCAGTAGATGTTTTACTACAGTACAACAAGTGTATTATTGTGTTTTACCATGGTTTACTTCCTTGTGTTCTACCATGGGTATTTACGACTAAAATCATTGAATAGTTTTATCAAAAACGGTGGAAGCCAGATATCAAATTTGATACTTCTATACAAAACTATTGGTGATATTGTAAACAACTATAAGAAACCCTTTGATGTTTTGGTACATATGAATGAAGTTTTGTTAGGCAACATTACAGTTTCTTGGGCTTTTAGTATCATTTCTAATATTGTACATTTTCTTTTAGTATATTGTAATGATAATGTTCAAAATACCAGATTTGCTATTGACAGTATATATGGCTTTAACAGATTTAAAAGCAGAACCCTTCGACAAACAGGTAAAGAAATGAAAGTGTAATTCCTTAACCGTGCCAATAACATATTAAAAATAAAAAAAATCTACAATTATATGTAAATCTTTTATTTTTATTTTATAGTAACTTTGATAATTTTTAGAGAAAGAGTAATTACATTGAAATGAATATACTAAGAGACATCCATGCAGGTCAAACTTTTTTAGTACTCATATCTCCGGCAATAGCAGCAGGTTTATTGTCTTCTGAAGTCAAGAAGCTGATAATACATTTACATGAAGCACTTCTACAGGAACGCGGTAAATAAAAATATCTTAATTATTATTAAGTAGTATCTACTCTTTGTTCATTAATGCAATTCATTTACAACAACAATTCTAAATAACGTAATATTATAAGTACTAGTTAAGCAGCCTAAAACATCGTCAACCCAAGAACGCAACCTGCTACCTAACAGAATATAAACTAACTAATTAGAATGGCGCAACGAACCAAAGTGAGCCTTGGCCTCCGATAATAAAAGTCGCCATCTGGGTCTGTCCTGCGCCACCTGGTCCCAGTCATCCGCGTTGAGCTCGCGCAAGTTACCTTACAGACCTCGTCCTCCCAGCGGTACCTGGGTCGTCCAACCGGTCGTCGGCCACTAGGACGTCCCATGTACGCTCGTTTTACCGCACAGAACAGAATAATATGTTACTTTTTTTTTCTTTTTCGATCATGGCGCATTCAACTGTGCTGAAATATCTGATACTTACACAGAACAAAAACATAATTATTAATAATCGCGTTATTAATAATTATTCTGAAAATATTATGTACTTATAACTATACTAGTTAAACTTTTATCAGACCATAAGCAAGCCGCCGACATAGAGCGCTTCGTGGAGTACGTATCGGCGCGGCCGCTGCGGTTGGCGGTGTGGAGGGTGGTACCGCTGGACTGGACGCTGCCGCTGGCCATCGTCAATCTGTGCATCACCTGTCAGATCACGATCGTGCAGCTCACGCACCTGTTCTAACAAATGCGAGTTATTGAATTCATGTTATTTTAGACATTTGAAAAATATATTTCGTTTTGTTTGCTTTTAATTTTCCATATTTCTTTAAATACCCATTCAGATAAATATGATGATGATATGAAAATTACCAGAATAAATAAGTCGTGCTTAACAAGCTAAAAACTGGTTTGGTTAGGTTACTTCTGTTAGGAAATATTAGTTAGCGAAGCTAGCAATTAGCTAACGGCAATTTTAAACAAAATTTAAACAGCTGACTATCCAAATATTTGTTTAGTTATTAGTTTTTGGTTGCATTTATACAATTTATTAAAAAAACGTTGTTGGTGGTCCTAAGTAAAGCAAAACAGTAAGTAATGAGCCTTTATACATAGTCATAATCGTAATCATTTATTCGCACTAAATAGGGTACTACAAGGTGTTCATATAATATACATCATAAATGTCATCCTAAGCCTAGCCCCAAGTGAGCTTTGGCCTCTGATACAAGCGCCACTGGTCCCGGTTCTGAACTGCTTCCTGCCAGTTGTCTACGTGAAGCTTTTTTAGGTCCTTTAGAACTTCGTCCCTCCAGCGGTAACGCGGGCTACGCCCTACTGGACGCCCAGCCTATGCGCGTTTCAACGAGCGATCATCTTCCATCCTTTCCACGTGGCCGAACCAGCGAAGCCTATCTATCTTCATTTCGGCGATAATGTTGGGCTCGGCCACTAATTCTTCAATTTCGACATTCTTTCGAACCCTACAGCTGCCGTTGTTTCGTTGCACTGGCCCCAAGATCTTCCTAAGTACCTTTTTCTCCGTGACTAGGAGTCTACGTTCTTCTTTTTGAGTTAGCGTCCAAACCTCACAGCCGTACATTAAGATTGGTCGAATTACTGTTATAAATATTCGAATCTTGGTACTCCTGCTTAGAAGTTTGGACGTCAAGATTTTATGAAGTGCTGCACTGCAACGGAGGGTCTGTGCGCGGATTTCGTCCTCACGAGTATTAGTGTCAGTTATAGTGCAGCCTAGATACTTGAATTTTGGTACTCCTCCATATAAAACGTTCTCCACAATCAGGTCTGATCTACCAATCAGTGCGTTTCAGTATCGTTTCATCAGAAGGTACTCAGTTTTTTCGTGGTTGATCCTAAGGCCGATTTTACCAGCTTCTTCTTTAAGGTGTTCCACTGCTTCCACGACGCTATCCTCATTTTCTTTTAAGAAAGCAAGGTCATCGGCGTATCCTATCACTTTGTGAGCACCATTAAGCTGCACCACCATCCAGGCTCATAACTTTTGAGCGCCAGATTAAATATAGCACCGGGAATAGTGGATCTCCTTGTTTCAACCCCGTTGTAACTTCAAACTCAGGTGTCAGTTCTTGGTCTACTCTCACCCTCATATGGCTTATTGGTGGCCACTTGTACCATTCTTATGAGTTTTGACGGGATGTTGAAGCTCTCAAGGATGGTAAACAAAGTGTTCCTATCGACGCTATTTAGAATCTCTATATCTCTCTCTCTATATCTAGAAATCGACAAAAAACACGTAGATACTTTGCGCACACTCCCATTTTTTTCCATTATAAGCCTATTTAGCTATTGTATAATAGCATGCAAATTTATTTCCCTACAATTAATAATATCCAAATAATTATCCTATCATCCGACTATTAATACTATCCAACTGCTGGGCAAAGGCCTCCATCATTGAAATCAAGTCATCGCTATAATTGATGGGTATTGACTTAATCACCTCGCTTTCCAAATGTGGGTTGGTGATCACAAAACTGGGCTATGCATCAAAAATAAATCGAAACGCACTTTTACCCTACCTGGGAATTGAGCCCAAGAACCTCGGATATAGGGATCGAGCGCTTAAAAAGCTTTCATTGCATGGAAGGCAGTTGAAGGTCACAAATACAAGCAGCCCAAAGTTATAATTCGCACTACATGAAGCATTAGCTACCAAAGAAGAAAAAGAAAGCGCCGAATGCAGAGATGAGTAATCACATTAGCGCTATTGACAAGCATAGCCAACAAAACACGTTAGGACAATATGATAAATGAGGAGTAAAGCCAAACACTTACGAGTATTGAATTGTGAAGAAAAATTATTAATATAGTCAAGTAGATCCTTGGTTATTACCAAAATGTTCTTGAGACAACCAGTATACTTATGATATTTACCTGAACGTGTATCAAAGCTAATTGTTGAAGTAGCTCTATGAAAAAGAATACTGTGCCGTCACTGTTACACATCATTAAGCGACCCCGACGACCCAATTACAGTTGCGAACGCCCCCCCCGCCCGATCCTCCAAAGGACAGCACACATTTACAGAATACACTAAACATGCACACTGTTTTAGGCCCAAGACACCGTACTCGTAGAACAAGGGTACGAAGAATCGGTTCACACGCGCTCTACGCCAGGCACAGTCATGTGCCTGGGCGCTCCTCTCCTCCTCCACGGCCCGGTCTACCCGAGCCGAGGTCCGTGCCTTTAGAGGCGCCCTCGGGTGGTTCCGCTCCCGGATCCGATCCGAACCCTTCGGAGACTCTGGAAGGGCACGGGGACGCGCACTTTTAAGTGTGCGATGCCGTACCCCTCTAGAAATCCTCTGAAGGTGATTCGTTTCAACACGGCTTGAGGTACCCTTTACGTACCTCGCCGCCCCTAAAACAAGCCCGGTGAAGCTGGAAATGCCCCTCGGCAACCAGCAGTCTCTCTCCAAAAAAAAAAAAACATCATTAAGTTGTTTTAATTTAAAAACACTTTTTAAAAATATAAATTTGTTTGCAACAACATTTGCGTAAAATTATATAATTATCCGTGATTACTTTGTTTTAGGTAAAATTTTACATTATTAACGTTTACGGCCTACTGAAGTATTTGTTAGATTAATTTGGTGCAATCATATTTGAAGTACTTATAACTAAAGTGCTTATTACCTATATGTATATTCCAATAACAACATAGAATATGGCATCGTCTATTAAATCGGATTCGAAAAATCTAAATAAACGCTTTAAAACGTTATTCATATTGATACAAATGGTTTTGTGTCTGGATTTCGGATTTATTCTAAATACGAAAAGGCCTAAAATTAAATGGGTTATAAAGTTGCTGACCCTAGCCCAAATCACATGTTACACCGCTGTAACATGCTTTTTTACTATGCTATTAAAAAGGGAAAATTACATTAAACCATTGACTATGGCTACACACACTTTTACACACACGTTTTTAATTCTCATATCTCCGGCAATAGCTGCCGGTTTACTGTCGTCTGAAGTCAAAAAATTAACGATACATTTACACGAAGCACTTCTACAGGAACGAGGTAAATATAAAAAAAACTTTTATATATATTTTAATTAAGTTCTAAATCAATGACATCATCTGACATTTTTTTAAGATTATAAACGAGCCGCCTACTTAGAGCGCTTTGTGGAGTACGTGTCGGCGCGGCCGCTGCGGCTGGCGGTGTGGAGGGTGGTGCCGTTGGACTGGACGCTGCCGCTGGCCATCGTCAACCTGTGCATCACCTGTCAGATCGCGATCGTGCAGCTCACGCACCTGTTCTAAATATTTAGAGTTATGGAATTATTAATTATTTTAGACATTTGTAAAATATATTTCGTTCATTTAAATTTTCCTTATTCCTTTATAAACCTGAACAGAAGAATGTTATGCAAAGAAATTAACCAGAACAAATCATCGAATAATTAAAAAACTTAAGCCGTGCTTAAGAAGCTAGAAACTAGTTAGATCACATTTGTTCGAAAATAATAATTAACGAAATAAGCTATGGCAATTGTAATTAAAATTAACAGTTGACTATTCTGTGTAATGACGTTCATCGCATAGCAGGCAATTAAAGATAACACACATAATATGGGGTATTTTAGACGAAGCGTGAAGAGTGAGGGAGACTGATGCTGCATTGTTTTCACGCTGCAACCGTTGTATTCGCGTCTGACTATAAAAAAATCCAATAACAAATAGCTACCAACAAAGAAAAGAGAAAGCACTGAAAACAGAGTAATTACATTTCCACTAAAAACAAACAAAGCCAAGCAACAAAACACGTTAAGGAAACGTAATAAATGAAAAGTAAATACTATAAGTATTTTATAATCATCAAAGTGTATTGAATTGTGAAGTATATTAGAAGTAGTTTTTAGTATAGATCCTTGGCTATTACCAAAAGGTTTTTTAGACATCCAGTAAACATTTTGTCTTTACTTGCCGTGTGTGTCAACGGATGTCAAAACAGAATTTTCAAGTTTTCAAGTACCTACGTAGTTGCATGAAGTAATAAAAATAGTGAGAAGCCACTATTACAAGCCAACCACGAGTATAAGAGTCTTCAGTTTCCATTTTGTTCTTTGGTCAAACTGAACATTATTAACGTTTTTAATTCTTTGAAGTGTTAGATAGATTCATTTGGTGTTACTCATATTTTAAAGTACTATTCAATTCAAATAAATAACGCAATGAATATGGCATTGTCTGTTAACTCGGATTGGAAAATGAATAAGCGCTTTAATAAGTTATTCATATTGATACAAATAGTTTTATGTCTAGATTTTGGATTCATTCTAAATACAAAAAGACCTAAGTTAAAATGGGTCATAAAATTGCTGACCCTAGCACAAATGATAAGTTACACCGCTGTAACATGCTTTTGTTCAATTTTATTGACAAGGAATGATTTAATTAAGATATTCAGTATAGCCAACAGTTTTCAGTGGTTATTATTATCAATAGTCTTGATGGGTATTAGAAGAAAGTATACATTTTACATGATGTTAGTAGAGCTTAATTCATTAGATTGTAAATTTGATATTAATATATCGCATACTACTCGACCTTTATTATGGCTTATACCTGCAAGCGTATATGCTCTTACAGGTACATTGTTTGTGACAAATTATGTTCAAGATTATGTCGGAATAATCTGCACAATGTATATTACAATACATCATATGATTTTTTATGTGATGATATTGGTAAACTCTCTTATTTTCTACTATGGGTACTTACGGTTTAAAGCATTAACCTGTTTAATCAAAGATGGTGGAAGTCAGATGCCAATTTATTTACTTCTATACAAAAATATTGGTGATATAGTATACAACTACAAGAAACCTTTCGATTTTTTGGTATTTATAAATATTGTTTTAAATACTAATATTGTATAAAACTATAATAAAGGTTCATAAACTACAGAAATGTTTTTATAATTGTAATTTATTTCAGTATATGGTAATGATAACGTTCAAAATACCAGATTTGCTATTAGCAACCTTTAAGTCATTGACAGACTTGAAAGTGCATCTCTACAAACAGGTCAATGAGAATTATATTATGTAAAAGAGCAATTTACGTTATATTTAAACTTAGAAATGTTCTTTACTTTAATAGAAGTTTATTACTGCTTATTTTCAGGAACAAAATGATTACGTTAAAATAAATATACTGAGACATATCCATTCTATTCACACGTTCGTGATACTTATATCGCCAGCAATAGCTGCAGGCTTACTGTCATCTGAAGTCAAAAAGTTAACAATACATTTACACGAAGCACTTCTACAGGAACGCGGTAAATAAAAATTATAAGCGAACCTTCATTATTTTAAGTACCTAATCTTTGTTCATTAATGCAATTAACTTACTAGACTAACGAAACGATAAAAAAATATGTAGGCTAAGACATCGACAGCGAGAGAACGCAACCTTTTAATTTTTTTTGATACGGAGTGGAAAATCTGCTAACAGACGCATCAGCGGGCTGCAGGGGACCCGCTGGCGGTCCGAGGATGGCCAAGACTTTGTTCCAGGGCCGAAGCCCTAGAGAAAGCGAGTCAAGGCCGACTCGGTAAAAACCACTCCGATGTCCTTTCGTCACCTTGGGACCAGCAGACCGGCAATCACCGCGTCAAATTCAAATTCAAATTTAAAAATCATTTATTCAGTTTAGGCTACAAGTAGCTCTTATGAATGTCGCTATGCCATCGGTTCGTAAGTCTACTCTGGGCGGGAGATCTTGCACTGAGAAGAACCGGCAAGAAACTCAGCAAGTGTCCAGCTCTTTTCTCCCTTACAGCGTCAAAAAAATAAAAATTGGAAAATGCCCTATCATAGCAGGACACTTTCCATTACAAATAAACACAAAAAATATAGAAGACAACCACAACATGTAAAAAAACAAAAAAAATAAACAAATCTAATATATCAAATTTACATCCGGTATAAGTTTCAATTTCCACAATGTCGACGTCGTCCTCATCTGAGGAGGACGCATCGAACGCCGGCATGGTGGGGCCTGACGAGGTCATGGGAACCCTTTCGGACACTTCCACAACCCGCCCCCTAACAGGAAATCATTTAGATAAACTAAACTTTTTCAGACCATAAGCGTGCCAGCGACATAGAGCGCTTCGTGGAGTACGTGTCGGCGCGGCCGCTGCGGCTGGCGGTGTGGAGGGTGGTGCCGCTGGATTGGACGCTGCCGCTGACCATCGCCAACCTGTGCATCACATGTCAGATCGCGATCGTGCAGCTCACGCACCTGTTCTAAATATTGGTTAAGGGTGCGCAGTCCATAAGTGACAAGTGTCATATGTTTTATTTGAAACGTCGTCGTCCATATGTATTTGACGCCGCGCGGCCATACTAATTTTGTATGGGGAATTTAAGGTGCTTAATAAAAAAATATTATTTAAATAACCACTTGATGAATCAAAAATGTAGTCTAGCAATTTGTAGTTTATCCATTGATGATTGTTGAGACAAAATCAGAGGTACAATAATTTAGATAAACTATAAGAAATCTACTAAACGCCGCCACTCGTTTTCATGATCTTTGCCCAACTTTAAATGATATTGTAGAAAAAATTATAGCGTGTTATGAATTTATGGTTCTGACAAATTGTAAACACGTTCCCTATGATACTAAATATATATTTTGTTCATTTAATACGTTAGTATTTTCAATCTGCATTTTTGGCATTTTTTGGTCGGCCCACCCTTAAGAAATATACGGTTACATGTTAATAAAGGCATTTGATAAATATGATTTTTATATTTCAATTTCTTAGGTAGATAAGTATATAAAAAAACACAACTCACAACTTCATTTAACTTATCAAATATACATCTTATTATACATGATTGTCACACGTTGTTCCTTTACTCAGAAATAGACAAAAATTATTTAACAACTCTCTTCCAAACGAGTTAACAACTCTAACAAAAACTGTTTAATGCAATGCGGGTTACATTGCATTAAGCAAAGCCGACAATTTACAACTTGTCTATTGTGATGTGGTTGCATCAACTCACCAGAACGCGTCATGGTCATTCTGTGTTTGCCACAACGAACGCGTCGTGGCTGTTTTTAAAAGCGCTCGGACATTTTGCGTTGTGGCTGTTTAACGGTGACCACGACGCGTTGTTATGGGTAAATTTTTAAGCGTACTTCTTTGGGCGTCCTATTACCTTTATATCATAAAGAAACTATCAATCAAAACAGACTAAACAAACGCTTTCATGAAAATATACGTCGTAGCTTAACCATATATAAAATCTAGATTAGAAAGATTCCACGTTGAATATCCGACTTATATGAGCGGCCTACCCCTGAGAGGCTTGTCCCACTTCAAATTGCGCTCACTATTACACGAAATTTTAACGTAACTTTTATAAAAGGAAATCATCATCATCATTCATCATCATCATTTTAGAAAGAAAAAAGAAAGAAAAATATTTATTGACACACACACACGCACACAAAATACAATACAGTCAAAACAAAGTAAGAACTAATAAGAATAGAATAGATTTTAAAGATATTTACTCCATTTCACATTATACAGCACAAAAACGTTACTTACTATTATATTATGAATGAATGAATGAATAACATTTATTGGTAATACACAACACATACACAAAGTCACATTAAAAAAAACAGGAACTAAAATACCAAATTAAAAAACTGAGACGCCAATATGTCTTAATCCCGCGTAAAACTGCGTTTCCGATGCTTGCAGTCGACTACTTGTTTTCTATTGGTCAAGCGATGTCACGCCATATTTTTGTTTCGGTTTCGGATCACCCTGAGCGTTAGTCGGGACCTAACCTGTGTGTGGAAAGGACGGCGCATACGCAAGTTTAAACTCGTTCCCGAGGTAAGTTTTTCGTGAAAAGTGTTTTGGTCACCGTGTGCGGTCAGTTCAGTGGCACGTTTTAGATAATGAACAGAGTGATGTATTGTATGTGTCTTCAAGTTAGTATGTTGTAGATAATTGCCTCGATAACACGACCTGTAAATATCTTCTAAATTAATTAGGTAGTTGGGTAATTATAATGAAAAAATCCATTTTGTCGTCATTACGGTGGCGTCATTGCGGTTGCGTAGTGGACCACCGGAATGACGAATGAGCCATCGTAATGACAAATACCTGTATATATACACTTTAAATACATAAACTTTCAATATTTTATATTAATTTTATCCTAAAATACAATATTATGTATGTGTGACTTAGTTTGCTAGATAACGGTGTTTGTAGTGTCTAGTCTAAGCAAATTTTGTACCGCAATCACACTGCCTGTCTTCATAGTATTATTACGTTGTTCAAGGTATTAAATCAAAAATGGGAAAAACACGTCAAAGTAGAGAAGAACGGCTGGAGAAAAAGAGGATTGCGGAACGGAAAAGAAAGGCAATATTAAAAAATAATCCTGAAGAACATAAGAAACTAAAAAAAGAAGACAAAGATAGATATCGCAAAAACAAGGCAGAAAAAAAGATTCTCCCTATAGCTCAATTGCCTTCTCAAAAAAGAAAAATAATACGGGAAAGAAATAAAATAAATTCAATGAGGTATAGGGAGAGAAAGAAAAATACTCCACGCATTACAGAAAATGAAGAGCTGATAGATATTATTATTGTAAACGACAGTACAGAAGTTCAGGATCCTTTAGCTGAGTCATCAAATTCTATTCAAATTCAACTACGATCGTCTTCTTCGAGAGCAAGACCTCCTACTGACAATCCTAAAAGTCTTTCTGTTCATGTCTCTGGATCACAGCAAAGAGTTACTAGGAGACAAACTGAAAGAATCTGCACAATCAGTCCATCTTCAAATTTGCGTGATTTTTCTTTATGAGAAAAGTCTCAACAGCCAGATTTACATCCCGATGACATTACGATCAATGATTCACCGCAACAACCACTGGTATCATCCTCTTTGAAATTGACAACACTGAGTTCACATAAGGTTGCTACAACACCTGTTGCTAATTCATCTCGACCACGAGATAGGATTGCAAGAAGGCTCTTTAGACATTCCTCTCTCAGTTCATCCTCAGTTTTGTCAAGTCCGTCTAGTGATGTGACAGAAACAAGTATTTCAGCTGCTAAAAGAAAAATTCAGATTTCGGAAACATCCCAAGGATCACAAAGATGCCTTAACCTATTAAGATATAGTACTAGTTTTAGTGTCACCAATGTTGCTGGTACCATAGTTGATTATTTAAAAAAATATATATTTAAGTACATTACCGCATATTTTTTTTAATATTAAGAAAATTTGCTTAAAGGTTGCCTCACAAATTATTAGATTCACAGCATCTTAATCTATAATCTAGCGCATTAAGTTTGGGTATAATGTGAAAAAATAAATTCGCCATCGCAATGACGGAAAAAAGTCCGCTCTGAAAATTTACCCATATCGGTTTTTTCGCTCAATAAGAAATGTCGTTCTTTGAGCAATTTTAAAGAAAAAAGGAGTATAGTTACAATAAATTACTATACATTATACCGGCCGATAACTCCCGTTGAAAAGTCTTCGAGCAAAGTCGAGGGCAAAACTAGAACCGCGTAATGTATTTGTTTGATAAGAAATGAAAAGAAATACCTAATACTGAAGTGGATGTAATAACACTAGGACAAGTTAACCTTGGAGCAGCCTATATGCTACAAAATTTCTTGTCCCCTCTATTTTTAACGATAGTAAAATTCGATAAAATTTGTTTACCAGTCGAGTCATACATAATAAATCGTTAAAATTTTTATTTTATACTACAATCAATCAATATATTTAATAAGAAATATTCCAAATCTATAAATAAAATTCAGAAAAAACCTTGAAATATTTTTTATTAATAATTCTTATTTTTTTTTTTTTTTTGCAAACAAATGTTGAAAAATATTGACTAGCCGCGGATCATACATACGAAAAATAAAAAAGTGAGTTACATAAAAGGAATTATCAAAACGTTTATTTTAGAATAGGCGATGCCAACAAAATATGAAAAAACATTCTTATCCGAGCCGTTTCTGAGGATTCCGAAGCCAAAAGCCTTCTTTGGCTCGTCTAATCAACAGAGTGACTTAAAAGCAGCTGTCAAAACGTTAAATATAGGTGATATCTCCATCACTTAACATACCGACATTCGAGTAATATCTCATAAAAATTTGGGTTTCTAAACTTCATATTTACGTATTTATTTTTCCAAAACGCAATGATTACAACTTCTCTTAGTGACCACAAGAAAATAGATCAGCGAATGAAAACGTTATTCATAATCACACAAATTTTGTTATGCCTCGATTTCGGATGCATTAGTAATAGAAAAAGTGTTATACTCAAATGGCCCCTCAGATTCTTAAACATTGTACAGCTTTTGTTCTACTCCATTGTACCAACTTACGTTTGCATTTTGTATCAAGTAGATATATTTCATCTACTTTGGGCTTTTAGTAATACGCTGATGTGGCTCTTGACATCAATAATTTTGATGGGTGTAAGCGAAAAAGGTTCATTTTACACAATGCTAATAGAGCAAAGTGTTTTGGATAAAAAATTAAATATAAACACACTGCAAAATATTCTGCCTTTAGTCTGCTTTATGCCAGCTGGCCTATATGCAATAATAAATAATTTTCTATTTTATTGGTATTATGGTAGAAATGCTATAATTAATTTTGCTTTTTCTTCTTTGATTCAACAATTGTCATTTATTATAATTATTATGGTTTACACTCTTATTTTCTTCTATGGGTATTGTCGGATGAAAGCATTGAACAGATACATCAAAGACGATGACAGCCATAATATACCAGATTATTTACATGTGTACAAAATAAACTGTGATATTATAGATAAATTCAAGAAGCCCTTTGATTTATTGGTACGTAAAAGTATTGTTTTAATGTTGTTGTTAAGAACATGGGTTACGACCAAGTATTACGAAATTTGATTAGAAATAGCTGTCTTGTTATCATTTTTTGTTTCAGTTTCCGATACTGCTACTGTTCAAAATACCTGATTTATCGTTAACTTTCTACACGGCACTGACAGATTTGGCGAACGCCAAAGTTTATAAGGTTAATAGGTCTTGCTTGTCTTGATATTTTCATTGGGCTGTGTGATATAATAAACAAGATGTTTATAGTCATTTAATCATTTACAGGAGTCTTTTTATTACATCAGATTGAACATATTGAGAAATGTCTATGCTGTCAATGAGGACTGGGACAAATATAAAACAGCACAACAGCACTACAAAAAACGGATCAGATTCCGGAGAACGGAAGGCTGGCGAAATTTCTGTAGTAGCATCAACTCATTAAACCAAGCCGCAAGATTAAAGAAAATCCTGGCTAAGGACAACTCTAATCTTTTGGGCTCCTTAAAAAAGGAGGATGGCTCCTACACTAATAAAGACGAGGAAACCAGTGCCGTACTGCTAGAAACACACTTTCCAGGATGCCAAATAACGCCAGCCCCTGGTTGGGTAGATGAGCAATACGGCACACCAACAGCACAGGATTGGGAAGTCGCAAATAAGATAGTAACCGCGGACAGGATAGAATGAGCCCTGAGCAGCTTCAAACCGTTCAAGTCCGCGGGGCTGGATGGGATATTCCCAGCATTACTACAGTGGCAGCCCAATCATGTTATTAAGCACTTACTACCAATCTACAGGGCCTGCATAGCCTTTAAATATATTCCCCAACCTTGGAGAGAGGCAAAAGTAATTTTCCTACCGAAGCCGGGTAAGGAGGATTACACACATGCCAAATCTTTCAGGCCAATTAGTCTAACATCATTCCTGCTAAAAACTCTGGAAAGATTAGTAGACCGACACCTTAGGGATGGAACATTGAAAAGTAAACCGTTTCACCCTCAACAACATGCCTATAGGAAAGGCAGATCAACAGAGTCGGCACTACATATGGTAGTGCACAAAATAGAATCGGCTATCACAAATAAAGCGTCAACACTGGCTGCTTTTATAGACATAGAAGGAGCTTTTGACAAAACCATGCACAACAGCATTAACCACGCCCTACGAAAACGGAACGTAGAACCAGCCTTGAGAGAGTGGATCACTGCGCTGGTTAGCAAAAGGGCGGTTCAGATAGTGGTGAACACTACTACGAGGGCTAAAGTAGTTAGAGGGTGCCCTCAAGGAGGGGTGTTATCACCACTTCTATGGAACATAGTAGTAGACAGCCTCATTAAAAAACTCAATGATAGAGGATACACTACTATTGGTTATGCGGATGACTTAGCAATACTGATAAATGGGAGCGCTGAAAATGTGTTATGCAAAGTGATGCGCTCAGCCCTTCAGATTGTGGAAAACTGGTGTGACGAACACAAATTGTCAGTAAACCCGAAAAAAACAGAACTTATCCTTTTCACCAACAAAAGGAAGTTACCAGAACTCCAACCACCAAAACTCTTTAACACCAACCTCTCCCTATCAACTCAAGTAAAATATCTGGGAGTCATCCTGGATAATAAACTGAATTGGGCGAGGCACATTGATGCAAAAATAAAGAAGGCCTGTATAGCGTTTGGGCAGTGTAGAAGACTTGTTGGGAAAAAATGGGGTCTAAATCCAAAAATCACACTTTGGTTATACACATCAGTTATCAGACCTTCCTTAAACTACGGATCAGTTGTCTGGTGGCCCAGAACCCAACTGGTCACGGTAAAAGCAAAACTCCAGAGTCTGCAACGCCTAGCAAGCGTAGCAGCCACGGGGTGCATGAGAACAACTTCATCAGCCGCTCTGGAGTATATATTGAACTTAAGACCTCTAGATCTGGTCATTCAAGAGGAAGCCAAGGGCGCAGCCTTAAGACTAAGATCTAACGGGTTATGGAAACAAAGCATAACTACACACTCAAAGATTCTGCAGGCAAGCCTGAAAGAAATACCGTTTCTTGAAGCGCCCATGGACAGAATACCATGTCACCACGTCTTCGATAGAAGATACAATATCCAACTTACTGCGGAACCAGTTGATAGCTCTGGCATCAATGAAGTTAGGATATACACAGACGGATCCAAAACCGCACACGGCACTGGGTGTCTTCTCGAATGACTTAAATATAAAAATTTCAACAACTTTAGACAAGTTAAATACAATCTTTCAAGCAGAATGTATTGGTATCACCAAGGCGGCACAGGCGGTTGCAGCCAGAGCTGTCAGAGACCTAAATATAAAAATTGTCTCAGATAGTGCATCCGTACTTCAAGCTTTAAAAAACAACACCATAACCTCTGTCCTTGTACTGGAATGTCATAACACTCTCCAATCCATAGCAGAGGCAAACAAAGTAACTTTGCAATGGATCAAAGGACACAGCAACTCACAGGGTAATGACGCCGCTGACGAACTAGCCAAAAGAGGATCGATGGCAGCAGTTTATGGACCGGAACCACTGCTGCCCATACCTCAGGCCCAGATAAAAACGTGGCTGCGCAAATTAACCGAAGATGAACATCTAACAGAATGGAGAAACAGTGTAGGTAGCAGGCAAACCAAGAATGCAGTTCCGGTGGCATCAAAAAAGCTTGCCCGCAACCTCCTTAGATTAAACAGGGACAGGATCCGTAAAATCATCGGTATTATTACTGGTCATTGTCCCTTAAACAAGCACCTATTTACGATAGGTGTGACCGACAGCCCTCTATGCAGAGGATGCATGGAGGCGGAAGAAACGCCACAACACGTGCTCATGGAGTGCAGGAGTGTGGCAGACGAACGGGCACGGTTTCTCCAAACACCCAGAACGCTTGCGGAAGCCTGCAGCAGCCTGAAAAGGCTGCAAGCCTTCTGGGATAATCTGGGTTGGTTGGAGTAGGCAGAAGGTACAATACGTACAATGGCCAAATCGAATGGCTAAGTGCGGATACAGCCCAGTATAACTAAACTAAACTAAACTATGTCTATGCTGTTTATTTGTTCTTTATGCTCGTGTCACCGGCAATAACTGCTGGCCTACTGTCACTGGAAGTTAAGAAATTAAGGTTAATTTTATATGACACCCTCCTACAGGAAAACGGTAAGTGGAAGAAAAAGAAAAATTATAATCATACAATGTTTTTTAACATCTAGAAAAGATGAATGAAATATAATGATATGACAGCTTTAGCAATTGAATTGGAACTGTACCGCGAGCACGGATCTTTTATCGGCCGATAAAGTGACATTAGACGATAAAATTTGACAGTTCAAGTCGACAAATTAACATCGGCAGCATGGGACTTGCTTTTATCGACCCGTAGATATAATCGGTAAATTTTATCTATTTTGTTTAAAAGCTAGCATGGAACTCGAAAATGACATTTCTTGTGGATAAATTATATCGTTAGCAAAGATGTAAAGGAGTAGGTCTCTGAAGCTATTGTGCGTCGTCTTTTGCCCGTCTACATTCGATTTCCCAGCACCGCTGCTGATAGGGCCCTAATTGCCGACGGCTTTTTACAAAAGCATGGAGCAAGTAATCCACTAAAAGTAATCCACTAACAAATAAGTAAATATTAGGTACGATGTTTTATAAACGACTTAGAAAATGTGATACTTAGGTACTTTGGTGGTTCCGACATAGTAAAATAATATTAAATAAAGAAATAGATAATATTAAAATTCGTTTAAAAACCCTACAAGATAAGAAGCAGAACACAAAACAAAGATAATTTAATCACTAACATTTAAAAATATAAGATTCAAATGAATGATAAACGAATGGGACGATACAATTGCAGTGTTGCCATTTTTTAAATATCGCTAAAATAGAACATGATGAAACCTACCGATATGAGTCCCGTTGAAGCGCTAGGGTGTTTAGTCCACCCCAGGTTTAGGTAGAGAAATAAAAAAGTAGGTAAACTTTACAATAGTTTATTCCCAGGGGTGGGTAACGTCGGTCGCATACAATTCAGTGATGTCGCTCAGATTAGAGAAGAGGACTTAGCTTCTAGGGGCTTAAGTCTCGTGTGCGCAGTTCGGCTCCTAGGTCAGCCTAGACCCGGGCCGTAGACTGCGCCAGTAGATACCGGAACCAAGGCTGGACCGCAGTAGTAGCTGCCTCCGGAGGTGCAGGCGGGCAGGCGCGTATAGTGAGCTGCCACCGGAAACGCCGACGGTTATCACCAGACCAGGGTTATGTACCCGGTAGAGGGAATCCTGTAAACAGAAAAGGTAATGAACAGATGTTCAATAAGTCCGGCCGCTACGCGGTCCGGTAAAAAGGTACAAGCTGCTACAATTGAACCGGCCCCTATTGACCACTAACGGTTAAGCAATTGCAACAAAAAAAGAACTACATTAGGTTTAGAGAATCTAATGAAAGTCATTTAGTAGGGAGCCAACATCTGTGGTAAATTAAACCTTAAATGACTAATAAAAACTCCCAAAGAAATAACATTTACGCCATCTCTGAGGTCCCGGGTTCGATCCCCGGTCGGGTCAATTTAGAAATTATTGTATTTCTACATTGTCTCGGGTCTGGGTGTTTTCTATGTATAATAAGTATGTATTTAAGTATTTTAAGTATGTTTGTTTATCCGTTGTCTAGTAACCATATAACGAGTTTCATAACGAAGCTTCTCTTGGGCTAGATAATTGGTGTGAGTGTAGGAAAAATTTATTTATTTTTTATTTATTTACTAACTAATAAATGTTAATTATAATATTTATGAAGGTAGGTTACCGACGCCATAGTAAACGGCTACTCAGACAAATGAAATTTAATGAAAACTAAGAACCGTTAGGGATTCCTACATAATAAAAGTAAATGTACAATAATAATAAACTACATTTCTCAACCATTGTAGGTCACAAATAATAACTTTAACAGTAAAACAGAATTATCCAAATCCAGCAAATCTAAGCGAAAACACTTTGATGAAAGAACACTTACCCGTAGGTTGGGGTAGTAGAATATGTAAATTCACAGTGAGGCTGAGAACCGACTAGTTGATGTGGTGGTGATCAAAAGAGGACGTTAACCTCTTTTTCACACACTTATATCTCATTTTCAAAATCAACCAGAAGTACGTTCCAAAACTCCCTCCCTCGTATTAAAAAAATATTCCATAGAGCAGACAATTTACGAAAAGAAACATAGACACGAGTGGAACAAACAGCCTAAGGTTTCACTCCACCACAAATACATTTTAAGTAAATGTATTTGTAAATAATACAAGAAGACAAGAATGTATTTGTATGTGCTTTCCTCGCAAATAATTTATTTAATTATATAATTGATAATCCCTATATTAAAATTTATCAAAGCAACCTTTGTAAAGAAATTGCTGAACGAAACGTAGACGTTCGGTTCCCGAACGGAATAGCTGTCCAAACGGAACTGTCACCTAGTTGTTTGTTTACAATCATGAGTTAAGGTTTTTGTTCATATTTATTTATTGTATTTCATAGTTAATAGTTTAATAAAATGTAGTTCTATTAAATAATTATTATAAAATGAATGGCAACGGTAAGTACTATGGATTTTAGCAAAACACACGCCGTTTCCAAAGGTAAAATCGGCGTAAGTGTTACACCGTGCTAGCGGTTGTAGATAAAAATCGATAGATAAACGGTTTTGTCGACCGATAAATTTATCGATCGGTACGATCTGTGCTCGCACCACTGTTATCCTTATATGTTATCGTCGTTATCGTCGCTGGAAAAACCTGGATGCGATTTGCTCAAACAGAAAGGAATGGTGTAACATGGATGAGGCCTATGCCTGGCAGTGTGTACGATGAAACGATGAAATTATCTAGATATACTAAACTTTTTCAGACCATGAGCGAGCCGCCGACGTCGAGCGCTTCGTGGAGTACGTGAGGGCGCGGCCGCTGCGGCTGGTGGTGTGGAAGGTGGTGCCGCTGGACTGGACCCTGCCGCTGGCAATCGCCAACCTGTGCATCACCTTTCAGATCGCTATGGTGCAACTCACACATCTATACTAGATCTCTGGCAAGAACTAATATATCAATTCGTCTTGATTTATATCAAGATTTAAGATGTCTATTAAGATATTAAAATGAATAAAACTGTTGTTGTGCGCATTGAAATGTTGTTTCTTCTATGTATAGGTACTTACACAATATTAATATTATCCTCACTTTTTTGAACCTTGATAATATTAACTAACTGAGTCACTGACACGAGCACAAAGAACAAATGAGCAGCATGGACATTTCTCAATATGTTCAATCTGATTTTATAAAAAGACTCCTGTAAATGATTAAATGATATAAACATCTTGTTTATTATCAGGCAGCTCGATGAAAATATCAAGACAAGCAAGACCTATTAACCTTATAAACTTTGGCGTTCGCCAAATCTGTCGGTGCCGTGCAGCAGTATCGGAAATTGAAACAAAAAATAATAACAAGACAGCTATTTCTAATCAAGTTTCGTAATACTTGGTCGTAACCCATGTTCTTGGTCGTAACCTATTGAAAAGCATAACGTTTTTAGGCATAAACTGAAAATGCATAATGTTCATGGCCATAATCGTCACTTGCCATAAGTCTAAGCATAACTTCACAACGCATACCATCATATGGCCGAAATGTGTGCAATAATCATAATTAACAAAAGGCATAATTTAAATTTGCATTATTTTAAAAGGCTTTGAATATTATTCAAAAGGCATATATTTGATAAGCATAAACTGACAAAATCCATATATTATCTATTGTAGCGTTAAATATTTAGTCCGGTACTAGTTTGTTGTATTGCGACGCGATTCGATTCCTTTTATTTGATATTGTGCAAAGAAAATAGTACCGTGTGTCGCGTATGTTTCTTATGTGTATTCGAACCTCTGTAGTTGTTTGCTGGCAGTTATTAATTATTTCTGTAGCGTCAATTTTGAATTTGAAAATTACGTTTTCCTTTGTGCATTGTCAACGCCAGATTTTTTAGAATTTTATGGCGTTCTTGATTTGGCTGCTGGAGAAGTTCATTTTTTTGTCTGTACGTGATTGGACGAGATGTTTTATTTTTAAAGTGAAATCCATCGTTCGTGGAAGTATAACAGTTTAATTGATCAAAAGCCAGGGTAAGTTATGGTTTCTTTCGGTGCAGGGGGCGGTTTAGATTGGTTTTCTTTTGGAGTTTTCATTGTACTGATTTGGTGTGTTTGGTTATAGCTCCTCGGTACGGGCTACAAGGTCTACGGTTGTAAGCTATCGAGTCGGCTGCACGTATGGCGTGCAGTAAGTTCGCTGTTCACCTGTTTGCCTTTGCGGCGCGCAGTGGGCCAGCAAGGCCTATCCATCGGACCCAGGCAACTTAACAATCTTATCTTTTAACTGGTCCAATATCGGAGTTACGCGGTCGCGGCGGCGGCGGTTCGCGGTCGGCTTTTTGTAATATTTTTTTTTTATTTAAATTAAATGTTTTACTTTATTGTATTTTTTTAGTTTGTGCTTTGTTCTTTTTGGTTTCACTGGTAATAAATTTAATCAACAGTGAACTTCCTAAATTCTAAAAACCCCTTTGTCAGGCCTCTGCGAAGTTTTGTACATGAATTAACCCGGCTCAATCACCAATTCATCACATTTCATCCTCACCTTTTTTAAACATCTGTACCGTGTTCAATTTTTGTTTCAATTCTAGGCAAATCGGTATTTAATTTTTATAAAAACCATTATTTTTTTAAATAAATCTAAATTTTCAACGTGTAAAAGTGGAATCAGTGTTTTATTTTTAGTTTCACTACACTATATATTATCCATAGCAAGCATGCAGCAAGCATGCAGCAAGCAAGCATGCAGCAAGCATGCGGCATGCAATCAGCATGCAAGCAAGCAAGCATCTGGCAAGCAAGCTAGCAGCATGCAAGCAAGTAAGCAGCAGTCAAGCAATCTAGCAGCATGCAAGCAAGCATGAACCATTCAAGCAAGCATGCAACATGCAGCAGGCATGGTTTCTGTCACGGCACAGGCGCTGCGGGGCTTCGGCGGTCCCACGCGAGCTTATCGTCGCAGATGGTTTTCGCTCTCCACCGCGGTTCTCTATTTTGTCTCATATAATTTTATACATAATCTAACGTGCCATAATGTTTGTGACATTATCATCATGTGTCCGAATGATAAGTAGCCCTAACCTAATGTCTCATAATATCACTTGCCCTTAAAATCGAAATTCCTAAATATAATATCACCTAAATTTTTTTGTTATAAATATTACAATCTATAATATTTAAAACGTTTACGCTCAAAATGCCAACTTCGCAAAATGCCAACCGCTCGCAAATAGCCAACTTCTCTTAATGCCAAATTCTTGAAATGCCAACTTCGCGAAATGCCAACTTCGCGAAACGCCAACTTTGCGAAACGCCAACTTCGCGAAATGCCAACTTCGCGAAACGCCAACTTCGCGAAATGCCAACTTCGCAAAATACCAACTTACAATTTTTTTTCAATTTTAATGATATAATAATTAAAAATATATATATACTAGAACAATGAACCTATAACTAAAAAACCTTAAAAAAAATATATACAATATAATAATTAAAAAATATTATTAAAAGGAGTCCCTTTAGGCAAGGTTCCGAAGATACTGGCAGCGTTCTATAATCAGAATAATTCGGAAAGAAAACTAGTATGACACTCGGACTGAAATCTCTATTGACAGTAAAACAATCATAAATAATAAAAAGAATAAAATCATAAAAGAGGTTTAACAATTTATTTAGATTAAAAATACAAATGTAATATATGCGTTGCTGTCTAATGAAACTGAACAGACACAGATATATTAGATTGATTATATAATAATGAACTTTCATAGTGAGGTGCATGTTTCAAATAAAGATATTGCGATATTGTATATGGACTTTTTAATTATTTTTATTATTTGTGGTAGCAATCACTGCTCCTGCATTTTGGCATTTCGCGAAGTTGGAATTTTGCGAAGTTGGCGTTTCGCGAAGTTGGCATTTCGCGAAGTTGGCGTTTCGCGAAGTTGGCATTTCGCGAAGTTGGCATTTCAAGAATTTGGCATTATGAGAAGTTGGCTATTTGCGAGCGGTTGGCATTTTGCGAAGTTGGCATTCTGAGCGTAAACGATTTAAAAGACTTATAAGGCTTATCTATAATAGTTATAAGCCCTAACGTAATGTCTCATAATATAACGTGCCCTAAAATTGAAATTATGAAGCTTGCTTTCTGTTGTCTAATAAAAAAAATAACCTCGAAATTCAAAACAATCGCTACGCTGCGCTTCGCGATTGTCTTCGCACACGTATCGTAAGCGTAATACGTGCGCAGGACAAGAGCAATACGAGCGCGTATATGTTCAAACAAGTCCGCACACGAAGCGGTGCTGCAGCGAATCGTGGGAGATGTGTATTGTCATTACGATAGTCGGTGCGTACTGGCGTAAAAAAGCAAGCATAAAAAAATTACTGTTATAGCATTAGCTCTCACAGTATTGAAAGTTTTTGGAACTGTTGACGCCATGATTTCAACTGAGATCTTACAAAACGATACATCTACTCGACGATTCATTTGTAGAACAATACGCTTACAATACGACTACGCTTACGACTCGTATGCGAAGAGCCGCAGGTCTCGTACGCGTTGCGTCGTAACGATACGCTTAAGATACGACTACGCTTACGACTCGTGTGCGAAGGGCCTTAAATTTCTAACCTATCACGTGACCTACAGGAGTAGGGCAGCTTGTATTTCTGTAGTCTAATAAATAAAAATTTTAAAACCACCATTCGGACTAACATACATTATACAATATAACACTTAGGACATGTGACTTTATAGCAAGAAACATTAGGATATATAATTATTATAGCACCCGATATTATGACACAAAACCATTAGAATTAAAGACGATTAGGTAAAATAAAATTTCGTATACGCGAACACTATGGATAGTGATGATTATAGCAAACGCGTTAGGGATTTTGATTTTCAGACTATCAATATTCGGAGAAGAAAGGGACTACATTCCACCGCAGCATCGTCTTGTTCATCAATAATATGTCATGTTCATCACATCGATCGATTTTAAATTTATAAAAAGGCGCGCGCGTGCGCGCTTCCCCGACTTCCTGTTACACACTTGTTACACTGTTACACATACTTCCGTCCCATTTCACGAAATCACTCCCACAAACTTCCCCGACTTCCTGTTACACACTTGTTACACTGTTAAACAAACTTTCGTCTCATTTCACGAAATCACTGCCACAAACTTTCCCAACTTCCTGTTACACACTCGTTACACTGCTACACATACTTCCGTCCCATTTCACGAAATCACTCCCACAAATTGCTAGAAAGCGACCGGAAAGACACATCAAAAAACTAGGCAAGAGATAACTTGATCCTAGACTAGACCGACTGATGTGAGGTGCCTTGGCAAAAAGACAAGTGGAACTATTGCGGGAGCCCTTTGCCCAACAGCAAGCAAAGAATTATTGTATCCGTATTTTTTACCCATCTTTTTTTAAATGATTTGACAATGTAAGTGAGTATATGACTATGGAGTAAGAACTCTTTACAGGAAATCCTCAGCGATTGAGAAACGTACTTAAAATGGTGATAGCGAAGCGGGCGAGCTTAGAACACCATACCACCAGGTAAGCATTTACATTATATGTAGATACGCTTACAAACTTTATCAAGTTATCGTAGCGGTGTACCAATGTAGTGGTGTGCATCCCTAACAGGATCCTCAAAGTGTTTTCAAATCGATTAGACTGTACAATCGAACCAACTGAATCATGACCCACTTGCCTGATAATTCGTTTGAAACTTTCAAACTTGTAAGATCTATCGCGTATAATGCACTTACGACGTTTTAGGTACTAATAAAATTACGTCAATACAGGTCGCAGACCTATGCAATTTTAACCTTTGTTATCATTGCCATAAAACCACATTTCACACATATACAGTCATTGTTTGAATATCGAGCTGGTTCTCGCTTATTTAACCTAAACTTTTTGATGATGGAAAAAATAAATTTAAAAAATGGGGTGTTCTACAAGTGTGTCATATTATGTCAAGTTGTCAGTCAATGTGAAAAAATAGATATTAAATAGTAAAATGCTTAATAATTTTTAATAATGGCTAATTTAGAAGAACAAAGAGCTCGGATTGTAGTCTTAAGTGAGGAAGGCTATGGCATACGGGAAATATCCCGCGAATTGAATATTTCTCGGAATACAGTGAGGACCTGGATCAGACGGCACGCCGAAGAGGGCATCCTCGAGGACAGACGACGTCATAACCACGGCGTTCGCCGACTCACGAACGAACAAAGAGTGGACATGCAACACCATTACGAAGAACATCCTTTTACTCCCACCCGATATTTTGCGGCACAACATGACGTCTGTCTACAAACTATTAGAAATTATTTGCACGGCACTGGACTGCATTACAGACATTATGCTGAGAAAGTAGCCTTAACGGATGATCATAAAACAGCGAGAAGGAATTTTGCAAACGCTTATTTAGACTACGACTGGACTAACACTATATTTACAGACGAAAAAACATTTCGATCTTCTCAACACGGTCGCTTAACTTTGTGGCGTTACGATAACACGCGGTACACAGAAGATCACGTCGTGCCTAATCAGTTATCCGGTCGAATTTCAGCGAATATGTGGGCGTGGATGGGTATCGGAGGAGTAGGTGAGCTTGTCCATATTTCTTCTCGGCAAAACGCAATGAAGTATGTCGATCTATTAGAAGAATCTATGTTACCGACAGTGCGAACAGTTTACCCGCGTGAAGATGTGCCAGTATTTTCCTACGTTCATGACAACTGTCGAGTGCATACTGCCAGGGTAGTCTCAAATTGGTTTGATCTGCATAATGATGAAGTTACTTTGATTCCATGGCCGAATAGATCCCCAGACCTCAACCCAATAGAAAATTTGTGGGGTTTGATGGTCCAAATGTGGGATAACAGAAACGAGAGAACAAAGGAAGCAATTGAGCAACATTGTAACGAAATTTGGGATTACTTGAGAGACAGCGACATTTGCAGTCGTCTAATAGGGTCAATGCGTGACCGATTACAAGCCGTTATCGATAACCATGGTGCACACACTAGGTTTTAGATACTGAATCTTATAATTTAAATTAGTTTTGTTAAAGATTAAATAAAGTTTTTTTTCATTTCACAAATTTTATTACTCTTTTTACTTATATAGCTTGAAAGACCAAGAATGGCATGTTTCTGTCCTTAAAATACTTATAGGAATGACGTGATTGAAACCTGTAATCTAAAGTTTATGCTGGCACTTCACTTGGCCGTATTTGCCCAAACATGACTGCATTATTTTTGATTTTATATTCTAGAGAAATAAATGCGACTAATAGTTGAGCAAATTTAATACGGCCAAGTGAAGTGGCACCATTACGTTCGTAGAAAACTTCCTATACTTACCTACGTAATACAGATAAAGACAGTAACATCATCTCTTCTTTTTCATATACGAGCTTAGTCGATATTGTCCGATTTATTTAACAGTGCACTCAGTAAATGTCAGTGTCTAATCAAATGATAACAAGTTCGTTACCAAGGAAATAATTCTTCAAGCGAATTTCGACCTACTTGCATTTAAGGGGTTTAGCAAAATAAGCTTATGGTGGGTCAGGATTCAGTTGGTTCGATTGTACATGAACAACAGAGTTGATAAAATGTGGATATTTACTCATGTGCATGAACCATGCCGCTATGGTTCATGCAGTGACATCATAACAATATGCCTAATTTTGTTTTTAATTTAATTTGTGTGATTCTAATTATTTGATTTAAATTAGTTAGTGTTTAAGATTTTAATTTTGTTTTTAAATCTGATTTTAATTGTGATTCTAATTATTTTATTTAAAATTGATAATGTATTTTAATATTTCTGAATAACGAATTGCCTGTATGATCCAAAGTGGTCGAAATAAATATATTTTATTTTATTTATTTCGTATTTCGTAGTGTCCGACGACACAGTAACCCACCAGTGTGAGTTCAACATCAGTTTTAGTGGCAAAAAATAACAAAAAATTACATTACACCTTACTGGATGAAAGTTAGGAAGCAGGTGGTATTCAATTGTCGCTTGTAATTACCTATCAAAAATGTGTTGCTGACCCCTAATGATAAGTAATAACTTGGCCAATATGATTTTTTTTTTGTAGAGAGTTTCCTGATTGTCTCAAACGGCATTTTCAGCTTCACCTGGCTTGTTTGGAGGCGGCGAGAAACTTAAAGCACGTTCCTCAAGCCGTGTGAAACGAATCACCTTCGGAGGTTTTCTAAAGGGAACGGCATCACGCACTAGTGCGTGTCCCCGTGCCCTACTAGATTTTCCGAGGGGTCCGGATCGGGAGCGGAACAACCCGAGAGCGCCTCTAAAGGCTCGGACCTCGGCTCGGGTTGACCGGGCCGTTGTGGAGGAGAGAAGCGCCCAGGTACATGTCTGTACCTGGTATAGAGCGCGTGTGAACCGGTTCGTCGTACCCTTGTTCTACGAGTACGGTGTCTTGGGCCTCATAGTGTATTCTGTAAATGTGTAGTGGCATTTAGAGGATCGGGCTGGGGATATGAATCACGACACATAACCAACCTTACAGATATAGGTATTTTAAAAAAGACAAAGTGTTAAAAAAATCCATGAGCGGGATTCAAACCCGCACCCCATGACATGAACTCATTAAACGTTCTTTTACAGAATAATTTATTAGCTGATTAATATATCACAAACTAGACCTGCTAACACCAACAATTGAATAGCGCTTCATAAAAGCTTTATGAAAAATAACAGCTTTGGGCTGCAATAATGTTCATTTGTGTTATATTATAATGCCAGCAATCTAACACCGTATATGTGAACCTCTGAATAGCCTATGCCGAATTTTATTTCTCTTAAAACGCTCTTGTACAGCTTTGAAAATGAAAGCTGACTAGAAGAGTAATGTTGTCCTGACAAAACGCCAATAGTTACTTAATAGGCTACATTTACACCCCTATACATGCCTTATACAGGTATAGGTGGACATGTTCACTTTATTGCAGCCGATGAACCAAGTGTGACCACTGTAAATGCTAAGAGATCACCAGTGAAATAAATGTGGCCTTTTAAAGAGAATAAAATGCTATGCTAGTTGGCAGTGCAGTCGGGTGCACTGCCAACTATGTTATCGTGGCTCAATCCAACTTGCCGAAATTAATCAACACTATCTACTTTTACTTTATAATAAGCCAAAGGAGCCCTATTCAATGTCGACAACTACAACTACGTCATCAACATCCGATCTTAATATTTAATTTATTTATTGTAATTTGTTCGCAACAATATTTGCGTAAAATTATATGTAAATAATCATAGATATAGGTATCTTTATTAAAGCATAGATCTACAAAATGATGGCAAACTTGTATCACATTAAAGTGTTATTAACAACCTTTTCAGTCCCGATCGTTTTATCAGCGCCGGCGTCTCGACAGCGCATGATTAATGCACCACTATCGCTGGATCTCCTCCATTCGGGCTAAGTACGGAACCCTTTTAGGTATTGTTGCTAAGATTTTAAATTAATGAACGCTACTCTTTGTGAAAGCGAAACAATGGAGAAATAAATAAATTTAGCCTTCTCTGCTTATAGTTGTGAGGATACGTCCGTTGAGGTGAGGTAGTAGCTTAGTCTTGTTTTACACAATTTTTTGTAAGTGCAGTAAAAGTTCATGAAGATGTTGCACAGATAATTTTTTCGATCTGGTAACAGTAATTGAGAAGCATGCTTTAAGAATACTTAGGTATATAGGTATCAAAATGTCGGAAGTCGCTGACCACTTTAGTGTACTATCATAATAGTTAGCTAACAACTAAAAGTTGACCAGATAAAAAATAAAGATAAAAATTTAAAAAAAAATTCAAAATTAATTAACTAACAAGATATTGTCAGCAAAGGCTAAAAGTTGACCAGATAAAAAATTTATATAAAAAATTAATATAAAAAATTAAAAAATATTTCAAAATTAATTAACTAACAAAATATTGTCAGCAAAGGCTACCAGACTCACCAAAGCGCTACTAGCGCGTGTGTTAGTTGGTTCGACAAAAAGTTAGTCAGATTTTAGTTTTATATAAATTTACCCCAATTTTGTTGCAACAAAACTATAAATTAAAAAAAATATGTTATGCGAGCGGGATTCGAACCCGCACCCCATGACATACCGTGTCAGGTGCACTACCAACTATGCAGTCGTATTCCGATTTTACAAACATTTGGTTGCTACTGTGCTTATCGACCTTTGCCGCTGACTATACCGATATGTAGCGTTTCACAAAAGCCTATTTATTTTATAAACAATTCAATCGGTGAATGTATCTGAAATGTAACTGAATAGCGTTGACAAATCCCACTCGTATCCGCGCAGTAATTACGGCCCAAACAAAGGCACTGTAAATATACCAGATATTAAGCGCAGACGGATGTGAAAATTATACGATAGTACGCGGTCCCGGTACGGTGGACGAATTGGATGCAATTCATAAAATATAACTGCTCACTGACTTAATAAAAGACATTTTTTTTTTGAGGAGCTTGATGGTTCAGTGGTTAAATATATTTGCTAAGGATAAACTTTCGCAAAAGGCCAGTCATCGGTTTGTGAACAAAACTTTATCATCCTCCGAATCCCTCCATGCTTCAAAGGTCCCGACTGCATTAGCAGTAGTTAACAACCACCAATCCGCACTGGCATTCGTATCAATAACAAGATGTGTGGCACGCTTAATCATTCGCCGCTAGTTACATGATGCCATTATGATAGCTACAATATGACATTTTAAAATATTAAGTAGTTAAACTAAACATTGAATGTAACTATGTTATGAACTTATGAAAGCGGAGTCTGGCATTATTATTCTTAAGAGGAGGCTTCGCCTACTATCTAGATCTGGTATCAAGAAAGGAATAAACTATTTTTTTTATTTTGATTTGACAATTGAAATTACTAATTATACCTAGAAGTCGTTTACAAGTTTACGCAGATAGATTTATCTTTCTAAAAATGTTGTCGTGTACCCAATGCGTTGACATCAACCGTCTTACCCTCAAAGGCCGGTCATTAAACACGGATTTGAAGGGTCGAGCGGACCGAAATAAAGTTAGTCTAGCACTATAGCCCGCCACTTTAGTCCGCATCCAGTTAAAGTGCTCAGGTAATTAGAGTGGCATTCGAGGGTTTGATAATCGCGTAATACCGAGTTCTCAATGGATGAGATGCACTTTTGCTATGAAATGAAGTAATGTTATGTTTCTTACATAATGTGTAGGGAATAGAAACTCAAGTGTCGCATAACGGTTCTTAGAAACAATAAATTTATATTAATATGTCGGCCTCTGTAGTCGACTGGCTCGTAAGCTGGTTTCTGGTGTTGCCATCTCCTAGGTCCCGGGTTCGATTCCCGGTCGGGTCATTATAGAAAAACGATATTTTTATGTCTTAACGGGTTTGGGTTGTTGTGGTACCATTTTTGTTCCTGATTTCCATAATACTAGTGCTTAAGCTACTTTCTTTGGAGTCAGAGCAATGTATGTGATTTTGTCTAATATTAATATTTATTTATTAATAGGTTTTTATGTTGATTATTTCATAAGCATTTTTTCATATGTTACAGGGATCTCAAAGTCGGCAACATTTAGCCAGCTCCCTGAATATTATAGATGTCCATGGAAAATTACAACTTCCCACTTACCATTAGTCTGACCCGTACAAAATCAACACTATCTACTCTTAATATGTAAATTAAAAGAGCTTTCCTCATAATCAGTAACTATATCATCAACAAATCTTATCTTAAATTTATCTTAAATATCAAAAATCAGTTAAGAGTATGCAAGCTATATCCTTATCTATATGGGTAAGTATATAAAAATTTTACGCTCGTAGCGAACAAATTACAATTCAAAAAAGTATTCAAATAATATAATTTGTTTTACTGTTAATTCAAATACCAATTAATCGGAAGATCATAATGTCAATATTAGCCATCCATAACGCATTGATAAAATTATATGTCTACATAGGCACCGACGCTTCTCGTTAAGCCGACCCTAATTATACGCAGACCAATGTCAATATGAGCCCATCGTCTGACAGCTAATTTGCCGCATGATTGACTTGTCCAGAACACTAATTGCCTGAGGACAAGAGAGAAAAAACTCCTGATGCTACGTCGAAAGGTTGAAAGAAGCCAGCTGACCGTGAAATCGTTGTACTGTCGGCATGTGGCATTTGAGGCTGAACTGTGTTAGGGGAGCGCGGAGAGCGTTATAGTATAGATTTGTTTTTATTAATTCGCAAAGCTATTTTTCTGTCTCATTTTTTTATTTGCAAAAAAATTGGTATGTGAGCATTTGGCCAGTGTCAAAGTTATGAAGAGTATTAATTGTACAAAATTTTTTATTAGTACCTTTATGATAATTAGTGATGATAGAAATATTAAATGATTTTTACCCAAACCACTTACATAGGTATCAGTAAACATATGAGATTTTATTGAGTTCCTCACGCGGTCTTCTTTAGAGGATTTCAAAAGTGACGTTACACTGCTTTGTTGTATTTGTCAAGTCATACACGTCTACGAACAATTAATATTCGACAAAACTATCAGACAAAACGCAAAGGAGAAGTCCGGTTTTGGGCCTGAATGTTGGTGAATAAATCATATACCAAAAAAATCGTAAATTTTACCTGATTAACCTCTGTAAATAACAGCGACGTTGGCAATGGCCAACAGATGTTATTTTCGTAATGATGTATTTAGTTTATCGATTAGCAAAAATCGATATGAAGAGATTAAACGAAATGCAACATTACTTCAGTATCTTTTAACTATCCATTAAAAAACTAAAAACATTTATGAAACGAAATAAATATCTTAATAATTATCCACTTTATCTTACTTCATCATCAGTTAGAAAGATCCTAATAAGATCGATCAATAAACGATTGTTCAATCAATATCGATTATGGGAAGCAGCCATATTGATAATGTCTATTTCTATTTGTTTGTCTAGTCTATGTCTTTTGTGATGTTGTGTAGCGTTGTGTAACTCACACGTTTTTTTTGAGGATGAGTGAGGACCTCGTTTTACCTCGTGAGGTGCTCGCGAGGTACCCCTCATTTGAGGTGAAGTGTAGAGAATTAAATAAACGCAACGAATGAGCGCGCAGTGTGGCGCGTGCGTGAACTCTCGCAACGCAACGCTGCCGCTCTCCCGCTCTGCACTGTATGAGGGAGGGAGTCGGTCGCCGCAACCGCGTCGCGCGCCACTCACGAAGCCCGCCGGCGCGGCGGGCGCCGGCCGAGCCGGGCCGATCACTGAGCGCGCGAACAATGTGTGATGGATGATTGTTGATTGAATATTATAAAATTGAATATAAAAACGGAATTAATGCCTTTTGTTCATTCATTTGATTCATTCCGTTCTCTCACTCATTACGATTTTGTTGTTAGTTTAGTATTGTTGCTGTTATTATAACGTCCTTGTGCGAGTGTAATTTGTGTGAAAGATTTCTTATTTTCTAACGGACTGACTTCAGTAGGTATAGAAATTAATCATTGAATTTGATTGTTGTGGTTTTGCATGCATGGTGTTTGGCAACCTACTAACATTAACAAGACTTTAGTGGTGGCGGTGGCACGGTGGTGCTGTGGTTGCTGTTGCTGATCATCGTAGGTATATGAATAAACTACAGAATGGTTCCGACGGTAAAGAGGTCCAAAACCTGGGAGTTCTTTGCAGACTTAGGACAAAATAAGGCAAAATGCACATTATGCATGAAAATTTTGTCTTGTAAGGGTGCTGGGCCCTATAATTTAACTAGACATTTAAAATCGTACCATCCGCTTGTGCTTGCCGGTATTCAGGGAAATCAAGATAATTTGAATCAAAACGATACTCCTGCGCCTACTACGATTCCTACTGGTAATGGTACGGCCGTGACTATTACCTCTCAAGTTACGCCGCAAACATCTTCAGCTAGCCAAAATCGATCGTCATTATCGACACAAGTACAAGATAATAACCAGCCGCATTCGACTCATCCTTCTCAAAGACAAAAAAATACCTAAATTAGCACATATTTTCCAAAACCAGTATCTGTAAAAAAACAGGAAACTATTAACAAGCTGTTACTTAACATGATTGTAAAAAATTATTTACCTTTTTCCATTGTAGACAATGAAGCGTTTAATGACTTTATACACGAATTGTGTCCTTCTTATTCGGCGCTAACGAGAAAAACTGTAAGCAATGGTCTTCTCCAAAAATATTACAACTCTTTGAAAGAAGAAATTGAAAAAGAACTTAAACAGGCTGAATATATTGCTCTAACTACTGACGCTTGGACATCGGCTTCTCATGAACAGTATGTTGCTGTAACAGCTCATTTTCTCGATAGAGAAACAAACATAAAATCTTATATGCTAGAATGTATTCCTGACGTGGAAAGACATACAGCTCAGAATTTGGCGGATTTATTAAAAAAAATATGTGAAAACTGGAAAATTTTAGACAAAATTGTAGCGGTTACAGCAGATAATGCTGCAAATATTTAAGCTGCTATTTCACTGCTCCGATGGAGATCAATACCCTGTTTCGCGCATACACTTAATTTAATAGTTCAAGCAGCTTTGTCAGAAATAAAAGATATACAAACAAAAGTGAAATCTATAGTTGAGCTATTTCGCAGAAGCGTTTTAGCCAGTGAGCGCCTCAAAGTCACGCCAAATCAGTTAGGGGAAAAACAATTAAAATTTAAACAGGATGTCGTAACACGTTGGAACTCAACTTATGATATGTTTGAAAGGATCCTAGAGACAAAAAAAAGTGTGATTACTACAATTGCTACAGAATATCCCAATACACCAAACTTGACTCCAGGAGATATTGATATTTTGTCCAATATTTGTGACTTATTGAAACATTTTAAATCTGTCACTGAAATTATGAGTGCAGAAAAGCACGTCACAATATCTCAAATAATAATTTTAGCTAATTTGTTAAAAGAAAAGTGTGCAACATGTATGATTAAGGAAGGTATTCCTGATATAGTTACCAACATGTCATTTAAGCTTCATACAGAACTCACAACACGTTTTAGAAATATAGAAGACCATAAATTATTTGCTGTGAGTACTCTCCTAGATCCACGATTTAAAAAGTATGGGTTTCCAGAAGACAAGCAAAGTAGCGTTGGTATAGCAAAAACAAATTTAACATATTTAGCTAGAGCCGTTAAAATAACAAATGAAACTTATACAATAACAGAAAACACGCAAAATGATACGACTGATACCCCTAGTATTTGGGATGATTTTGACGTCAAAGTTATGGATACCATTAGAAATCAGAATCCAGCTGCAGGTGCCATTATAGAAGTAGACAAATACTTAGATGAACCTCTTGTCCACAGAAAATCTAATAATTGTCTGGTATGGTGGAACACAAAAAAACATGTATATCCGCGACTGTATGAAATAGTGAAAAAACAGTTTTGTATTCCAGCTACTTCGACCCCATCCGAAAGAGTTTTTTCGAAAGCAGGGCATGTAATAACAGACAGACGCAATCGTTTGCATGGTAATAAAGTACGCATGATATTATTTTTGCACGGAAACATATAAATTTTGAAACATTTTTTATTAAATAAAGTTTCCTTTTTTACTACTGGTTAATTAATTATTTTACTCACTTCGCCTCATTTTTTCCCATTATTATCATTAATCTTTGTTAAAATTAAATAGGTACTACTTGTGAGGTAACACTTAACAAAATTGAGTCGTTCCATCAGTCATAAAACTCATAAAAACCCGACCTGTCGAGCGCGCTCCCTCAATCGTAAGTATTGAGTAGGTATCGACTCAACCTTTCAATTCTAGGCAACTCACTCACTATTAATTCGACTCACTCATTCTGTTGCGTGTCTTATCTGTACTCGCATGCTCGAAGCCTCAAAAAAGTGAGGAGCTGAATGAGGTGGTTCAAAGTTAAAATAAGAGTACTCCCTCATTTGGTCGCGGCGAGGAACTCAAAACGAGGTACCTCACGAGTGAGGGGCTCATCACTAATGTTGTGTTATTGTCATTCGCTTTTCGTATTTCTTAATGTTCTTTTTTGTTTTCTCCTGGGACTAACAATAGTAACAATTATTGTGCTCGAATACCTGACTCCGACTTTGATTGCTTCCTAACTGACCGTTTGCTTGAACGAACTGCACTGCACTGGATACTGGATATCATCACTCATATTGACCTTTGTGCGCAGTAAGTACCTGCTTGGTTGTCATTTTTATCAATGTATTTCGTATTTCCCATTGTTTTAATTTAATTATACCTAGAGTAGGTATGCGGTCTTTATTCGGTACTCGTACTATTACTATTTTCATTTGAAATATGTGTACAACATTTTGTTAACTAGAGTGCATACTGCATAGTCATGTTAGGCTCATTAAACTGATGGACAATTTTAAAATGACCCTAGGAAATACGCTAAACATTCATAATCAATACTATTTACTGTAATGAACTGTTAATACAGTTAAATATTTCTCTATGCATTGCAGTTGAATTTAATTCTTAAAATTATTTCTAACTTGCAGGTAAATGAAAATGATTCTATTTGCCAAGCTTGCTGGAATCGGGCCAGTGCAGGCTTTCCTGAAAATAGACCAGACGTTTCTCCTGTGGGACACCGTCATGTATGCATTCTATGCGGATGTTCGCTTCTGCGAAGACTTTGTTCCCATGTTTTAAGAACTGGATCACAGCAAGAGCGTAGAATATACAATGTTGTCAGATAATGGATCTTACCACATACTGTAAGTACAACCCTTTTATTATTATTATTATTTACCATTATTATTATATATATATATATTAGGTATAGGTGTGATTCCTAAAGTAGTATATGCCTCTAAGAGTTGATTATTATTTGCAGCGGTCATGTCAACATACACAGTTAGATATGGGTGTGTGTACGTACATGGTCTAGTAAGCCAGGGGTAGACAAGATGCAAATAGGAATTTACATGAGCATGAGATATTGTTCTGGTGATTGAATTTGGATTCTGTGATGGATTGTATGTATTGTTGTGACAGAAATTGTATATCTGTTCTGGTTTTTACATTTTTGTGACTGCCATCTGACCTTCGTAACCCGTAGAATGGACAACCAGACAGATTGGATCATAATTACACATCCAGAATTAACAACTACAGGTTTCCTCATAATGTTTTTCCTTACCGCTTAGCTAGTGACCACACAAAAATTAAAAAGGTCAAGAGGTGCGTGCCTTCACGCATGAGAGGCATGAGAGCACGCACCTTATCCACTAGACTACCATGGATCAATCACTCTTTTAGAAAAAATTGACTTAAGTATATTTCTTTTTAGGTAGGCGCTACCAGCATTGTGTATGAAGCCTGCTGGATGAGAGCAAATAGGGCATCTCGCCATATTCAATCAGGCCCTTCTACATCCGGTGCTTCTTCACTTCCTGAATGAACCAGCTTCTCAAGGTGTTCCTCCTCAAGAATCTTTGCCAACACTACAACCTCAACATGAGCAACGGGTACCTCTTCCTTCTGCAGCCACAATAGTCTTGCCCCGCTTGCCCGATTATAGTAGACCCGTTGAAACAGAAAGCAGATGTGTTGTGGTTGGATGTCGAAGACAAGAAAGAAACCGAATCACACTGTCAATTCGTCAGTTATTACATGTACAATTATTATGTACCTACCTCAAATAAATAATAGATTATGTGATTTTCATTTAAAATGTACATCTTAAGACTTTCTAAATGAAACTACTGACAATATTATCAACAGTTTTACAGCAAAATCATATTCAGGATATGTTATTACTAATAATTAATTAAACATCATGAATGCTCTTTTATTTTACCAAACTTATCCTATACCTATCTCATTGAGGTATTATGTAGTACGTATAGGTACCTCGATGACCTTCCTAGACAATTTTTCATCAAATCATTTTGACAATTAGACATTTATATAACCGCTTAGTGCCTGAGAATAGAGACTATAATTGTGCACGCGTTCACAGGGCATGCACGACTGGTCAAGTTGCTTGAATCTTATAAAAATAATCCACTTTCGACACATTCACATCGATGAGTATTATCGCTACTTATCTTTTTAAAACAATGCTCGTATTCGGGTCAAGCGCACGCGCTCATAATATAAGCAGCAGTGCAACCTGCTCTGCTGCGATGCTGCTGCTTAGCGAGCATGAAACCGCTGCGCAGTTATGCACCCAGTTTGCGCATTGCTCATACTGCCAAGTACGTACATACCTACCATTGCAGCCGCCAAGTTCGATAACATCACACGTACCTACTATAAATGCATGAAATCAAAAAATAATATACAAATACCATTCTTCGTATAATAATAGCAACAATTAAGACATAACCTCCAATATCTTCATACACGATTTTAAGATATTTGGCCAAAGCCGATTGATGTGGAAATTGGGCAAATGTAACCTTTTCATATGTTCTATTTTGTGACTAATTTCTAGCCCATAACATGCAGGCCCCAGTTTGTATGAAGACCGGGTTTGTCCTTTAGAATACAAACCAAAACCGCAAACCAGCAAGAAGGCCCTCACTTGTCTCATGTTTTTGTTTTAGAATTTGGGATTGCTTCCAAGCGCACTTAACCCGAAATCTTCCACTGTGAAGAATATGTTATCTTAGCTCTGTCTGTAAACGTTATGTAAAAGTTCATTCACAACAATAGAGCACATCTTTATCTGTTTTCACTAATTGTTTTTTAAACACTAGACCTGATAATTTTACCCGAGATCCGAACTGATGGTATATTAGCAAGTTCCAAAAACATAAAGAAGGCTAAGCCTACATAAAAAAAAATACCGCCTCTGTGGTCTAGTGGTTAAGACCACCGGTTTAGACCCAGTGATCCCGGGTTCGATTCCCAGCTGGGGGAACATGTTTGTGTACTCGGTTTAGTTGGTGGTAGGGTAATGTTTGTCCGCCTGGCTAGCTACCACCATCTTATCTAAATATGTCGCCATAACATCAATGTTTGTAGCATTGTTGTGTTCCGGCAGCTAGAGATAAGATAACCAGTGCTTCACGACTTGAGGTTCCCGGGTGAAGTGCGCTTCCATCATTGGCCTTATCATCACTTAACATCAGGTGAGATCAAGGCACTGTGTTTACCCGTAATATATATAAAAATAAAAAAAGTCGCCCACACAATACAAATACAAATTCTTACATTACAATACTAAGGTAGTTTATCACATTCAGTGTTCAGGTAAATCAGAGACATAACTCTTTCCAAGGGTTGCAATGATGTATGTCGCAATAAAAAAGCCCTGTGCGTTACGGGGTCGATTTCGCAAGTCAGCAATAATCGGATAGTTTGAGTACATACTGCTGTGGGTTCGGGCCCGTCATCGAGGGTATATAAGGCGATTGTACCTGGGGTAAAGCGTTGGGCCATAATAAAAAAGAAAATACGTTTGGCCGATCTGCAATGTTATTGAAACTGTTGTTGGTGCCATAAGAAATAACTCATTTCTCAAGGCACCAACAAACCAATCAGCTAAATAAAAAAATGTAGTGTACTAACATAGGCTGATAAATAAAAGTAAAATTATTAAATAGTAAAAGTTTACGCGAACATCACACATAGCTGAAACAACTTTTACGGAACTACTCGAGTTTGTTTTACACATTTGATGTTAATTTATTTTAATGTCATAAATCTCTCTACTTTTCGAAGCCTTTACAGGGTCTGTGGTCACTAAGGTGTTGGTCGTCTTATAATGAATGTGTAATTTACACACCGTAATATTTCCTGGATCCCACAACAAACTGACATATAGGGGATATACATATATAGATTTGTACTTAGATGTATACTTCAATATAGGTAACGCTACCTTCAATCAGTTAACTTTGTAGTCCGGTATTAATTAAGTGAGAAACTATGTGACAGACGTACAACTGACCACTGCCCGCGGGCGCCATTACAGCGGACCTAATAGCTTTGTGCTAAATTGTATTATCTACTAATACTAAAGGCCTGCAGGTATGTCGGCACAGCTATGTGGAACCGGCATATATATACCGTGGTGTATATTGGGGCTGGCAGTTTCGCCACCAATAACTTATTGTACTGTCAATTTCAATTATTAATTACGTTGAGTAAAGTGGCAGGATTTAAAATTAAACAATTTAGGACAGCAGTACAAATCTATTTTATTTAACTATTATTCTTATTGTAACTCTTATCGCCTCGGTTTTGTGATCACCAAGCCGCATTCGGCAAGCGTGGTGACTAAGCACTTGATTTCAATGATGGTAGCCTTTGCCCAGCAGTGGGACAGTAGGCGATATATTTTTTTATTGTGGCACGCTAAAATGGCCTCACCCTGCCTGATGAAAAGCAGCCAGTGAAGCCCAAGAAGTGAAAGCGTTCATCACAGCGCTACCACGCTATGCCGAACGCTCACACTATGGCGGCCTGCATAAATGCTTTTTCACGCCCCGCTTAAATAACCCCGGAGAGAAAGAGGAGGGAAACACGTGTGCGGGAAGCGCATTCCACATACGGGCAGTTCGGCAAAGGAACGATTGTCCAAACTTTTTGGTACGTGTCTTGATGGTCAGCACGGTTATGAGGGTGGCTTCTCAGACCTGCACGCGTCGATCTGGAAAGGAATGGAGAGGGAGAAATGAGGTCAAAGATTTACTCTACTTTTATTGTAATTCTTACAAATCTGTGTATATCATAACTGTAAAACAATTAACATGTTAGCTCTACTGTAAGTATTATGAATATTGCGATTGATGGGATTTTAGTATGAAGGTAATGCGATTTTTTTTTTACAGTACCTACCTATTTACAGTCGTAGACAGATATCGCATACTTTCTATTAACCTTAAAATGTCTAACTATAATTATTTTAGTTCAATTATTATCAAAAGTTACCTGTCCCACTTCTGGGCAAAGGCATCCTTTCCTTCAGATAAAAAAGGGCGCTTGCTTCTTAAGAATATTCCAGTTTTCCTTGTTGGCTCGGTGAGTGAACTGTAGTTTATGTATAGGTAGAGAGATGTGCTAAACACACAACAATGTAGAACATTGCCTCTTAATTATAACCTTATTAGCCTTCATTTTTACAATATGGAAAATATAAAATAGCTTTGGTAGTTAAAACAACTTGAAAGCGCAGTCATTCGAATGGAAAACAAAACGCTATCGATGAACAAGAACAAATTTAAAAGAGGTTTTAATTTCTTTTTATTTTCTTTATTTATGGCCAGTTGCCAACAATAAAAACCTAGGTTTTCTTGCTCTATACTATTAATATAGAGGTAAAGTTTGTGACTTTGTTTTTTTAAAGGGTAAGCTCTGGAATTACTGTTCCAATTCGGACTTCTTGGCGGGAAAGTGGAGAGTCATGTCTGCGGTTTTGTTTTACTTATTTTCTAAAATTTGTGTTAAGTCGAATATTAATGTGAAATAATGGTGGATTATTAACCGTTAAGTGTTCGTGAGTGTGCATGAGTGTTGGCAAAAGAAACAAAACAGTGCAACGGCACTTTTCAAATTCTCTCATGAAACTGCGTGAGGACATAGTAAAGCCCCACATCTTTACTGAGATACTCGAGGGGTTCGGGGTATATCATTTCTCACTTCTCTTTTCTATTATCATTCATCATCATCCTATATAAAATTTAATTTTGAGAAACGTATAAATTAAGTTTTCGACTGAAGGACTAGTATCCTTGGCATGAACAAATTAATAAAATAAAAAAAACTGGTCTAATTCCAAAAAAATATTTCATTGACTGACAGTATGATACAGTCCTTGTAGGTAACATGGGCAATATTTTATTTCGATAAAAAATTTGGTATTTTGTACAGAAAATACGAAATCAATGCGAACGGAGTTGCGGGCAAGGTAATATTTTAAATAAATCCTGTGTTCTCGGCAACCATTTAAAATTAAAACGTGAGAGGACTCGACGTTTTCGTAAACACCGGTCAAACCAAACATTTGGCTCTTGCATTAGTAATGGCGGCTACATCTCAACTAATTATTTGATTAAGCCGCGGCGTTCTGCCAGATTAATTATTACATGATTTGAATAATTTACTAAGTGGCGAATCCCATAATTGTGTTATAATTGAATAAACTTTATTAATGTGATTGTGATGTGATGCGTCACTCAACTTAACTTTGACTTAATAGCATTATTAATGTTACTTGTAATTAATACATTGGTTAGTTGTGACTGAAAGAGGTTTGGCATTAGATTTTTTTTAATGAATCTATGTTGATTTATGACTAACTTTTTCATGAATTATTTTATGAATCTACTTTTTTCCCGGATTTTTCAGTTTCAGTGGTAATAACTAAATTGACTGTTTAATTTTATTACAGCCTTCTTTGTAAATATTATTTCTTATATATATATAGATGGATTACTTTGTGGTTAACAAATTTAATTCTCAAATAATTTTAGATTTATTTTCAAATACGAGTAAGTACTCGTAAATACTACTAATTGTGAACATTGTTAGATGTAGTGTTTAGTACATTAACTTAAATTTTTTCTTATCTACTTAAGCGAGGTACGCAATTTTTTATTTATTTTTGACTTCTAATGTAAAGATAAAAACTCAATCAAACTCCTATTCTAATAAATTACGTTAGTAAAATAAAAAATCATATAACTTAATTCCTTTCTATTTTGTGCCTTAAACCGGCACGAAACAAATTTCGTGCCGGTTTAAGGCACGAAGCAGTGGCGGCGAAATGAAATTAAAAAATCTTTGCTCTCATGCTGATATGACATAGGTACCCACTCTAAAGTCACGACGTATTTAATTTAGAAAATTTACATTAGAAAACATAATAACAGTTCACTTCGCACAGGAACTTCTTAGCTTTTATTGGTTTAAAGAGTTACATTTCAAAACTCCATTCTTCATCCTTTAAACGGAACGTCACCGACTTAATATACCGATAAGACGGAGCCCCGAGGAGGCGCCTTCGCGCACCGCTATACGGCTGCTATACGACTGTAATTCAGCTGGAAGCAACATGTGAGCGTTATCTTGTTATAACTTACTCGCCGACTACTAAGGGTTACCGGTTAGAACGCCGGTGTTTCCCTCATTTTTGTTCCTAAAAGCTGATAGGGATAACATCAGTTTTAAACTTTGCTTAGCATTAGTACACCTGTATTTATAATAGACGTTACAAAAGTCCGGCTGCGGAGATAAAAGGCTGTTTGCCGGTTTAGTAGCATACATTTATTGTTACTTACTTACTGGGGTGGCGCAGGAACCCAAGATGGGTTTTGGCCTCCGATAATAACTGCCGCCACTTCTCCCAATCCCGCGCCACTTCCCGCCAGTTCTCAACGTACATACAACATAACATTAATTAACATTAACATTTTTTTTAACATTTATTGTTAAATTTTAGTATTTTCGATGAGCTTGAGGAGCAGTGGTTTGTGCATCCTGGTAACGATATTACAAGTTAAGCAACTCTCGCAAAGCCGGTCACCAGCTCCTCATCTTTGGATGGGCCTTTTTATGATCCAGGTTTTTGTCGTAAGATGGCAAAAGTTACAACTCACTAGTCACCGTTGTCGGCCTGAGCTCATTAATAATGAGACATAAATGTTAACTATAATAAACAAAAGTATTTAACACTTCATAATTTCACATAACTTATATAACCGAAATAGTTAAGTTTGAAAAATAACTTTTATATCTTTTCAATTCCGTGGTAAGGGCGGGCCAAAGCCAGCTGCAGGCGAAACATGCATTATGTATAAGTTTTTACAAGTCGCCTCAGAAATGCAATTTGAAACAAAGTATCAAGTTTAATGTGGAACCAGATTAAGGAGTCGGGAAAGCACTCTCCAAGTGAAGATCGCTGTGTAAATTGTTTGAGTGTTACCTACTTCATATTTGTTATGACATTTCCTTATCACACTAATATTATAAATGTGAAAGTTTGTGTGTATGTCTGTATATTTGTTCCTTCTTCACGCTGCAACGGGTGGATGGATTTGGATGAACTTCGGCATACGATAGTTTACCTATAACCTGGATTAACACATAGGATAGTTTCTATCCCGATATTCCCACGGGAATCACACTATGAATATACTAAAAACGACGATTTAATTTTCCAATACAAAATGATTTGTTTGTTTTGTTGTCATGGAAACCAAAGAGAATTTAATCACTTGATGGAAACTGTCAAAGCGGTACGAAGTCCGCCGGGTCCACTAGTTGTTATTTATAGCACTAACTTAATGGATAGATGTATAGATTGGGTAGTGGACAACAACACAATAATTAATTCCAGAACAACAAGCGTATAAATGAAATCACGTAACAGTTCTTGAAAACATTAACCAATTTTTTATTTGACCTAAGCATGTATTTCTGCAATCTAAAAAGTTTTAATAAACACTCAATTATTGACGCAATAAAATAGTGACGTCATAGTTTGCTAATCCCATACAATTTCTATATTTAAAAATAATCGTTTTGACAGCTGTCAAAAAGTTTATATATTGACTAACCAGTCAACTACCCAAATGGACTTCTTGGCGGGAAAGTGAAGAGCCATGTCTGCGGTTTTGTTTTATTTTCTAAAATTTGTGATATGTCGAATAATAATGTGAAATAGTGGTGGATTATTAACCGTTAAGTGTTCGTGAGTGTGCATGAGTGTTGGCAAATGAAACAAAACAGTGCAACGGCACTTTTTAAATTCTCTCATCAAGAAGTCCGCCGCATGAGGACTTAGTAAAGCCCCACATCTTTACTGAGATACTCGAGGGGTTGGGGGGTATATCATTTCTCACTTTCATTTCTATTATCATTTATCATCATACAGGAAATATTGTCTATTTATGTATTACTTGTAAGAAAAATTACTTTGACACTGGCTAAATGTGCTAGTCGCACGAAGCCATCAACAAAAAAATAAAAAAAAACGACCCAAATTGCAAACATTGTCCTACGACGACGATGCGGGGGGTTACTGACCGTTGTTAAGATTTTGGTTTATACCTTTTCTTTAATTTTAATTTAGCATTTAATTACTCTGATAAGCATTACTTATGATTGTAAACATAGGTAGCGTATCACGTATATACGTGGAACCTATACATATAGGTGGAACCTTATAATTTGTAAGTGCAATGTCACTTTTAATAAAAAATGAAGAAAATAATTTATAAAAGCCATTTGCCATTAAACCTTGTTTCTTTCATTTAATTTTTATTAACATAAATACTTTTTTGGGGGGAAAACAGAGCAGGCAATTAGAAAACAAACTTCCTTTTCTGGAACAAAATGAAACAATTCAGTTATTCTATCTGAGCAAAACTAAGACTACACTAATTAAACCTTAATCCGTAACAAGCACGCTTCCTAATTATACCCATTTTCTAATAGCGGTAATAAAAAATAATAATTACTCGGTTCAGAGGGAGATATTTTATTACACTTTGCTGAAGCCCCATAATCCGTCAGACGCGCCGTACGTCAAGACAAACAAAATGGACGAAAAACAAAATGGCGGAAATCCAACGTGATGGCCGCAGGTGCGCTGGTTTACTATGGAAATTTTTAATGAATTCATTGCATTATTCTATTTGGAGATTGCAATGTTGTTCTGCACTATCTTGTGAGAGTTAGAAAAGTGTATGTTGCGTAATGGTCTAAGCTTTTCATGTGGTGAGGCCTGCCCTGAATTTTGAAATTATGGGGCTGATTAAGTTAAGTAAACTAGTTAGTATATTGAATGCCAAACTTCACTACAAAAGTCAACATAGAACATATTCAGATTTGTAATTAGTTTTTTAAATTTGTTTAATTATTGCTGTTTTTGCATTCACAATACTAATAATTATGTTGAAATAATGAAAGTGTCCTTAAATGCATGATTTCTTTGGGCTAACGAAGAAAAGTTGAAATTAAGGCACTCTCGCAAGATCATAAGTCTGTTAGTTTATGAACCGGGGCATTTGTTTCTCTGCTATTTATTTCTTTAGCTATATGCAGTTTCGTCAATATTTAGGATACATAACTGTATTGGAGGAGCAGTAGGGCAGATTGCAAAAGATCTTAGGCTGAAAGTCCAACCTGATCCCGTCCGTTTCTAAAGTGATATTTAAGCTCACAAAAAAGCGTGTAAATTATTTTCAGAGAAAACCATAAAATAGATTGCACGATTCAGCGGCAAAGCTAGATTCCGAAGCGCCGTCCTAGGATAACAAGAGCCATAAAAGCTATTGAGTGGCGAATCGTAAAGTGCGAATTTTCAGCGCGATTGCGTTCGATGCATTCATGGGTTTACGACCGGCACCGGCGGACCTTATTGTTTATTGCATTCGGTATGATGCGAATCCAACCAAACTAACTGTGAGAATAGAACTCTTTCGAAATTCAAAATTTAAAATCACTTCTTCAGTTTGCCAGAAAGCCACTATGCCATCGGTTCGTAAGTCTAAGTCTACACAAGGCCTTGTACTGAAAAGAATCGGCTAGAAACTCAGCAAGGGCATTGCTGAGTTTCTTCTTTCTTATACAGCGTCTTATATTGATGTCCTCCCGATGTCCTCCCTTTTATAGGATAGGTAGGGGAGACATTTTCCATCAAAACACAAAAATATAAAAAAGCAATAAGTAATAACAATATCACACACAACCACAACTGCTGAATTGCTTTTTCAGTGGCTGAGCTGGCTAACGAGTATTGGGAAGTTGTTTAAAAGATTAAAAGCCCCGTGTTTTAGAACACGACTCGAGTCTACTTTCACCCTATTCTCACCCATTTTCAACTGTCTATTGTCGTCACAATTTGATAATCCAACGACTGTAGGTATTTAATTTGTATTTAATTTTGAACGAAGCTTACTGAGTGAGACAAATGCATAAAATTCAGAAGCAAATGAACCGCGAAACTAGCTTGGCTTCCATTTTGATATTCGATGAAAGCCTCAGGCGGTGAATTAGAGGTTAACGTTTGTTTTGAAGTACCTAACTTTGTATAGAGTAGAGTTTCCGGTAATGTGACAGAATAGTGAAAACCGCCATTCCAAATATTAATTTACATTTACGATTATTCAATTTCCTCGTAAAATAAATATGTAAATAGAGGCCGAATATTATTGTGCTCGTTATGGTATTCGGTAGAGCCTGTTTTAATATTATTTTTAGTTTATTTATTTAAATCACATTAGCCCATAGTAACATAAATACCTTCGTTTTAAGTTCTACAATGAATCCTAATAAGCCTGTGTCCATAAAGTGGTGTTCCCACAATAAGAGATATGATAACCACTTCTTCGGTAGCTGAGGATTCCTTATGAAGCATGATTCCACCTTCAGCCTTATCGTCACTAACAGTCAGGTATGATAAAGGCCAAGCGCTTCTCCATTTTGGTTAAACTCACCATCATCACCAGCTCATCTTGTATCCCCACTGCGGGCCGTGAACCACCACACAGATAAACCACCACCCAGTGCGGATTGATGGTTGCTGACGCCTGCTATTGCAACCGGGTCCAACGGTTTTACGTGCCTTCCAAAGCACGAAGAAGCTCGAGCAGATAAACTTTCGGTCATTTTTCCGATGACAGGCTTTTGCAGTATTTCTTAACTTCAGAAATCGCAGACCACTGCGCCATGGAGCTTCTCAAAATTGGTTAAATTAATGATGTGGTAAAATAAAACGTCGTCGATGTAAAGCTTAAAATAATTACAACCGTAGAACTATTGTTTATCAATTTAACTAATTGCTTTCCTTTATAAACATACCTAAATATCGCATCGGTAATACCTGTTAACATTAACATCCTAATGGAACCTTCCCGCAGTCCTTTGGCGCCGGGCGACCTCCGGCCCGAGGCTACAATTTGTATAATGTTCGCTAAGACCACACAGAAGTTAGTTTAATTGAACAAATAGTTCATGTCTAATTAACGGGAAATATTTGATTACGCAAACGTTCGTTGATGTAGGTACGTTGTGATCAACGCAATTCGCGAAGTAAGTAGATAATAAAAGTAAATAGGATTTAAGGTAATATGGTAAAGGTAACTAATAATAAAAACTCAATACTTAAGTGTGAGAAGACCACTTTCAACAATTCAAATTATATTTTGTTTGGCTATTACTTATATTTATGTAAACAGTTAAACACTTAATATCAAAAACAACTAGGTACATTATTTTGTAGCCAAAACTCTATCACACCATATAGAATCAACATTGTGAATAAAATTGATTAAGTTGTACAAAATTCATCATCCACATCTCCCAGTAGCAATAAATACAAAATTCATATTTTCCTTGACAATTCCAAAACAATTGCATGCAGACACATCAGCGATATGATGTAATGTGATGAGCCATAGCGATCCAGTATTACGAGTATTCGTCGCAAAGCTACGAAACAAATGGCCGTGATCAATCCCTCCTCCCCGCTGGCTGCGGAAAATGAAAACCTAATGTGCGTCATCACATTTGCACACGGACTATTGACGGAGTTTCAATTCAGCAGATATGGTGTATTGTAAAGTGTACGCGAACTCAGTGTTGGTACAATTTGCGTGAAACGCGGAAAGCACCCAATTTAAAAATAACTGACGTTAGTTTGTCACGAATAAATTTAAATCAACCATACGTCGGACCACAGAAGCGGAGCGTGAACAGTTCGGAACGTCAAGATAAAATGATGTATATAAAAAACGCTAATAAAGGTGTAATTTCAATTATTATTTACAGACGGGTTTGAGTATGATCACGTATTATGATGCCAGCATCCAGATTGAAGGCGTATTATTTTGTGACCGAACGAAGCTATTTCTTTTGAAAGTTACACAATTTACGTAAAATGTTTTTGTTTTGTTTATATAATTTTTAACGCAAATATTGTTGCGAAGACATTACAAAAACACAAATGTTGAAAAAATTTCCACGAGCAGGATTTGAACCTGCACCCTTCTGTCATGTCGGGTCAGGTGCTCTTCCAATTGAGCTGTCGTGTTTTTAACCAGCCCGCCAATAACGTAAGCTAAAAGCACAAACGTATTTGGAGACGCCTAAGATCCCATAAATGATGCGGATAGAAAAAATAATTTAGCTTAAAATCTTTTAGGCTAGGCTAGGAGGAAAGTGGATTGTATGTTTTTTTACAAATTATAAGAGAACTACAACCGAATGCACGAAGAAAAGGCCGATGGACCTATAGTAAGATTGGTACAGCACATGAGCACTTACCTCGATTCTCCGATAGGTCTCTCCAGCCTCAACACAGCGTCAGATCACACAAGCTCATCCTGATGAGTATAGCTAAGTTTTCCTTAGATAAATATTTTTTTTAAAATATAATAAAAATTAAAAATTGATGACTACACTGAATCATGTCAAAAGTACAGCCTTATAACTCTGGCTGACAGACGTGAGATGCTGCTAGACATGGCTGTATTTCATGATAAAAGAAAACAATTAGCAACAAAAAGTACGCCCTTCTCCAACTTGTCATCTAGGGAAGATACAGGGACGCCGCAGACCAGGCAAACGTAAAACCTCATGGCTCAAAAACCTCAGGTGACAAAAACCTCAGACTTAGTACAAGAGCCTTGTTCCGAGTGGCAACTGAGAAGGTCAGGATTGCCTTGATGATCGCCAATCTCCGGCAGGGGACGGCACCATAAAAAGAAGAAGATTATTCTGAGGCTGCAACAAAGTGCATTTATTGCAGGAGATAGTCGCCCACTATGGGCTTCATAAGAAGGCTCAAGGTCACTCAAAGCGCAATGGAGAGCGATAGAGAATTAATGGGAAAAAAGCGGAAAATAATTTAAAAAAAAATCTGTTTAACCAATTTACCGCGTCCTTTGCGTCTGGTATCCAGGGACCGTTTGTGCCATACAAATAACCCTTCATATTCGAAACGTGTATCGCTCCGAATTATTTATTGCCACCGACTATTTGTACATACAATATACCTACTAAGCTTTTTAGAAATGTGCATCTTTCGATCTAAGTACCTATATCACAAAAAGGACAAAGGGCGCTTTTGGTGCCTTTTTTGGAAATGTCAGCGCACGATCAAGACTTTGTTACATCATGCATGTGTAGAGATCTTAACCTTAATCTTAATGAATGGCATCAGGGTAAACGCATTCAGCCAATTTCAAGTAATAGTAAATTAGATATTTTTTTAATTTTAAGACAACATCACATAAGCAGCAGGAGTTGATGACTTCCACATTTTAAGAAAACGTATAGCTTCAACTCTGATTAAAGTGAGGGGGAGTACCAATGGCATCCTGATGGTTGTGAAGGATAGGCCTGACTGTCCTATAGTCAAGCATTGGGTCCAAATGCAGCGTGGAACCAAAAAATATTTTAATTAAGATTTTTTTTGTGTTCTCGAGTACGAGTGCTTTAGCTCTCATCATCATCTCATCTCAGCCAAAAGACGTCCACTGCTGGACAAAGGCCTCCCCCAAGCATATATGTATTTGCCGTAATCGCCTCGCTTGGCAGGCGGGTTGGCGATCGCAGTAGGTTGAGGGTAACCTCAGAGAGATGCTGCTGCCCATCCTCTGGAATGGTCCCTTAGTCGGCTTTTACGACAGCCACGGGAAGAGATGGGGTGGTGCAATTCTTTATCCCCGGCACCACACAGGGAACAGTGAGTGCTTTAGCTACTTAAATCTTAAGCTTAGACTTACCTTTTCGAACAAGTCGATAAAGAATATTGTGTGTTGGTGTGTATGCACCAAATAAACGTTGCCTTTTCGTTGCTGTTTCTTTCTCAACATCTTTTTGACATAAAAGATTTCTAGTTAAATATTTATAAAATTTATAAAATACAGTGAAAAAATTAATTTTTTACTCACACTGTATTTTATAAATTTTATAAATATTTAATTTAGCTTCAGTGCAGCAATTAGCACTTGAAAATAAAAAGTAAAAAAAAAAGATTTCTAATTATTTTTTTATTTTTTTTTAAATTTATTTATGGACATCCAACAAAGCTTACACCAGGATAAATAATAATAATACATAAACATAAAACACAACCTATTAATAGGTACTTTAAACCATAACGTTACCTCAAATGTATGTAGGTAGGTACTCAATCTTCCTTGACAGTCGAGTTCCACGTAAGAAAACAATAAAATTGCCATATTTTGCAACGTCCAAAGATATGGGCTCAATAAGTCAATATAATGTACTTTTTTATTGCTCAGGACTATGAAATAATAGCGTTATCATTATACGGGGGTCACTGACCTCTGTCACCCTAAATTTGGAAGTTCATAAACCGCATTATTTATTAGCACAGTTAGCCGGTGTCAAAGCTATATCATATTACCTAGTAGTGTTACCTAGTAGTATCTAGTAGTAAATAGCCTATATACTGTCCCAATGCTGGGGAAAGGCCTTCATCATTTGGGTTGGTGATCACAAACCCGGGCTATGCATCGAAAAATCCGAAACACTGCCCGACCTGGGAATTAAACCCGGGACTTTCGGGTATCGCGCCGAGCGCCCTGCCACTCGGCCACCGAGGGCACCTACATACCTGTAATATCAATGATAATAGAAATGATTAATGAAAATTATATTCCCTCCCCAACCCCTTGAGAATCTTGTACTGTCTCGAACATTCCATCGCGCACAAAGAAATTTGGTGACTCGTTTCTTTGTCGCACCTACCAGCACACGTTTTCCCTCCTTCCTATGACATGGGGTCTTTCAAACGAGGCGTGAAGAGGCACCTTGTGGGCCGGCAGGGTGAGGGTGTCTGATGCTACGTTGTTTTCACGCTGCACCAGTTGTCCTTGCGTCTGGACTCCGTTTCCACTTAACATCAGGTGGAGTGGAGTCATTTGCAGAGCTATAAATAAAAAAATAAAAAAAACAAAAATCAGTAAAGATGAAGGGGTTCACTGAGAACGCACGCGAACTTGAGAGAATTTTAAAAGTGACGTTGCACTGTTTTGTTTCATTTGCGAACTTGCATGCACGTTGACAAACACCTAACTAACGGTTACTGATCCACCATTATTTCACATTAATATTCGACATTTCACACAAAATTTTAGAAAATAAAACAAAACCGCAGACATGACTTCACTTTCCCGCCATGAAATTTATTTTTCTTAATTTACCTTTACATTAAGCAAGCGTGGTGGATTCAAAGTTGTGGTTAAGTCAATACTTATATAGTTACCCATCAATTGTAGCGATGACTTGACTAAAGTAATGAAGGCCGTTACCCAGCTAGCAGTTCCAATGTCACTAAAACTTGCTTAAAAGCAATCATACAATATATTGTAAAAAGACAATATGAAAATATCGTCACCACTCCACATTTTACCTAAAGAAATAAAACTTGGAACCGCCCCTTTTTCTAAAAATACTTATTTTATTTTAAAGTTAATGGACGGGGAGGTAGCGAAAACGTATCAATAATGTATGAACCAATGACTCGGTGGATGATATATTTGCACTTCGCTCTTTGTCTCACGAAATAATAATGTTCTTATGGAGAACTATTTCATGCGATATTATTTTTCTGTCAATGTTGTTTCTCGGGTAAGAAAAGCTCTAAAGCACATGCAGCACGCTACAATTGAGTTAAAAAAAAACGACTTGTCAAGTCTTTCCAGAAAATGCTTTCTACAATAAAATCCTATATCCATATACCTAAATTCATATTTCCAATCCCTCCACAGACAATTAAGTGCACGATGAATATTTAATAGCAGGTACCTATAAAGTGCACACTAAAACAATCATAAAAACGAATTTAAATCCGAGATCGTAAAATTTAAAAAATCCGATACGATACGTGCAAGTCGTTTCTATGGCCTCGTTTTACGGCCGGCTTCTGCATCGATTGTTTATTTTATGCCCTCACTCATAGGTAAATGGCAGTGATATCCCTAATGGGGCGTGGGTAAACAATGTCTCTATAGGGTGTCATTGAGTCCGAGAGCTTCGTGGATTCCCTTTAAGCGCTTCAATAACGGTTCAAAAAAAGAACCAACAATTATATTCTTATTTCAACAGTACCACCTGACAAGACAAGACATGACAAAGACATACCTATGTCTTTAAACAATAACGCGACCTTACCACAATTTACTCATGTGACCTTACGCTCTAGACAAAAACTGGAAACTCGTATAACGCTACTTGTCAGATGTTTTTTAATTTAAATAAAAAACAAAACAAAAACAAAAACCCCACTTAGACGACAACAAATAGTAACATACTGTAAACATTACATACAATTATTGACAATGAAAACATGAGTGGAGTGACCTTCAATCAATTACGTATCTACTTGATCGAAAGGAGTGACACACTTAGGACGAGTTGCGAACGGGACGAGCTGCGAGTGGGACGAGCCGCGAATGGGACGAGCCGCGAACGGGACGAGCTGAGAATGGGACAAGCTGCGAATGGGACGGGTTGCGATTTAGACGAGTTGCGAATGGGACGACCTGCTTCCGACCCATTGTCAATGTTAAGTATCAAAATTGCAGCTGTAGGAGTTAGCTTTAGTAATTATTCTGGGTGCCTAGTGCGAATTGCATTCGCCATTCGGTCGCGTTAACGAAAACGAGAAATTGTATGGCAAAATGTTAACTCTTCGCCAAATGTATGTCGCCAGGAGGCGCTGCTTTAATGCCATACTAATTTTCGTTTTGGTAAACGTATTCGTATTCGGTCCTATATCCGCTGAGCTACCGATGGCACTCGAGCTTCCTGAGGCTAGTTGATTTCTCTAGTAAAATTTTATTTGTGACTATACAGGGTAGGGTTGGCCTCAGATGCGTCGAACAAGCTTAACTTGTCCATAGAAAAGTTAGAAGAAATTTTTTTTCACGTTTTCTCGCTTTCTTCAGGTTGTGTGCCGGAATCTTGGAGAGATACTAATGTGCAACCGGTTCCGAAAAAAGGAGATCGGTCAGATCCGACTAATTACCGCCCAATAGCCGTAACTTCAGTTTTGTGTAAAGTCATGGAGCGGATTCTAAATAAACAGCTTATCCGCTACCTAGAAGAACACCCCTTAATTCACGATCGCCAATACGGGTTTCGGCCGAAACGGTCAACGGGTGATCTTCTAGCGTTCGTTACACATCTCTGGGGTGAGGCTATTGATAAGCGTGGCGAGTCGGTGGCTGTTAGCCTTGACATAGCTAAGGCTTTTGATCGGGTCTGGCACAAAGCCCTTCTCTCCAAGCTCCCGGCATACGGTCTGCCTGCTCAGTTCTGCAACTGGGTTTCTGGCTTCCTACATGAGCGTAGGATCCGAGTACTCACAGACGGATGTGCTTCGCGGTCCATGTCAGTGAACGCTGGTGTCCGTCAGGGGTCCGTTCTATCTCCCACGCGGTTCCTTCTGCATATCAATGATATGCTTCCACTTGGAAATATTCATTGCTATGCAGATGATAGTACAATGCATGGTGGGTATAACGGTCACCCAGCGGCTGGGCAGATCGAGACTGAAGAGAAACGAGTAAATCTTGTCATTGAGCTCAAACGGGTATTGGACCTTATATCTAAATAGGGCTCCAATAACCTGGTTGAGTCCAATGCCAAGAAAACACAGGTATGCGCGTTCACGGCAAAAAAAGTCGCCATTCCTACCCCTTCCCTCTCTTCAAGGCACATCACTCGGCCTGCAGATTAGTATTAACATGCTCAGTATGGAGATTCGCTTCGATCTGAACCAGAGGGACTATATCGAAGCCGTGATAAAAACAGCGCCACGTAAACTGGATGTCCTGAACAGGGTGCGGCGATTCTTCACGCCGGATCAGTTGTGCCTTTTGTACAAGATACAGGTGCGATCTTGCTTGGAGTATTGCTCGCACCTTTGGGACGGTTCCGCAAAGTACCTTCTCGATGCCTTGGACAGATTGCAGCGGCGCGCTATACGCATTATTGGCAATGCAGAAGTCACTAATGCTCTCGAGCCTCTGCAATTGCGTAGAGATATAGCGTCACTCAGCGTCTTCTACCGCTTATACCACGGCGAGTGCTCTGAAGAACTGTTTGACCTTATCCTACCTTCTCCATTCCTCCATAGGAGTACGCGTGCTGCTCTCCGGAGTCACCGCTGTACTGTCTCTTTGTCTGTTATCTTTGTCGCACTTCCAAAAGATGGAATAGTCTACCAGCACACGTTTTCCCTCCTTCCTATGAAATAGGGTCTTTCAAACGAGGCGTGAAGAGGCACCTTGTGGGCAGACAGGGTGAGGGTGACTGATGCTGCGTTGTTTTCACGCTGCACCAGTTGTCCTAGCGTCTGGACTCCGTTTCCATTTAACATCAGGTGAAGTGGAGTCATTGCCGAGCTATGAATAAAAAAACATGTCGGTCACTGGTTACTGTTGGACATTGGTGCCAAAATTACTTATAGCTACTTTCATAAACTTAGGTAGCTATGTATTAATTTTATAATAAAGGTAAGTACCTACTTTATGATTGAGATGAGACTCAAATAATCACACCAAGAAAATAATCGCAAAGTACTAACTCCAAGTAACGTTTCAACGGAAACTATTTGTATTCATACAGCAGTCAGCCGGTATTATCACAAATTGAAATTCCAGGCGTCCCGGGCACAATTTTTCAGTGTCTGTCCCGACCGACCCCAGTTAAACCCTGTTTAAATGAAAACTAATTTTAATATTTATGCTTCCCGCTTTCCTTGTAACTTGGTAAATGTGCAGTTTTAGACTGACGCCAGAAGTTGGCTGTGTGAGATATATTAATTTAAAGCCAGTACTTTTTGTTCCGTCTCTATGTATTTTTACCGTTTCTATGCTCTAGTGGTTAAACCACCGGTGTTGGATCCTGAAGTCCCACGTTTGAGTTCGAGCGGGGTTACATATTATTGTAGGTAAGGTACCTACTCAGTTTGGTTGATGGCTTGTTATAAGTCCGCCTTGGCTAGCACCATTTTATTTTAGTAGCATTGTTGTTCCACAATGGTTGAGGATGTCTTCAATGACCATCAGCTGATAAGAAGGCAAGTGTTTCCTCGACGTTATGTAGGTAAGTAACAACCAGACACTCAGGGGTGGGATTTTGAACCGTTAACTAATGCCCACGGTATGATATCAATTAAAAAATAAAAAAATAAATAAAATAAACTTTCCTACTTTCACACCAATTATCTAACCCAAGAGAAGATTCGTTATGAAACTCGTTAAATGGTTACTAGACAACGGATAAACATACATAAAATACTTAAATACATACCTACTTATCATACATAGAAAACACCCAGATTCGAGACAATTTAGAAAAACAATTATTTCTAAATTGGGTCAATTTAGAAATAATTGACCGGGGACCGAACCCGGGACCTCAGAGAACCACCATGAAAACCGGTGTTCAAACTCGACCAAGGAGGTCTTCAAAATTAATACGATCAAAATTAGGTATTACGATTGAGTCTTCCGACTGCTATTCAAGACGCCGATAACAAATTTTTGTCATCGAAAACTCTAGTGTAGTTTTTGGAGAATAACCTGTTACTTGTCACCCATTCATTGCGGAAATGATTGCCGTTTTAAGCCAACTTAAGCTTAGGGTTTAGTCATAAAATACGGAGACTATAGAAGTAAGCTTCATACTAAAATCCCCTTCGGAGGTTTTCTAGAGGGAACGGCAACACGCACTAGTGCGTGTATAGGATCGGGGAGCGAAACAACCCGAGCAAGGCTAGGACCTCGGCTCGGGTTGACCGGACCGTAGTGGTGGAGAGAAGTGCCCATGTCTGTACCTGGTATAAAGCGCGTGTGAACCAGTTCGTCGTATGTTTTACGAGTACGGTGTCTTGGGCCTAAACTAGTGTGCATGTTTAGTGTATTCTGTAAATGTGTAGTGGCATTTAGAGGATCGGGCGGGGGGGCTTTCGCAACTGTTATGAGATCCCACCACCTCCTATGGCCATACCAACCTGTTGGTTATAATGGCCGAGTCGTGGGAGTTATGCGCGGAACCTGCAAATGCACTCTGCCGCGCGCAATCCTTGACTATTATGGGATCGTCGGGGTCATCTCGGACGTATTTAAAACGTCTAGATGTGTACCGTCTTGTTGGTGGATGGCCTCCAACCAACGTTATAGTTGGCGGCCGCCACAACAAGCGGGTTAGGGTGGTGGGGGGCGTTATCAAAGTAACGTATGGAAACGTCCTTGATAAAATCTTTGATAATGGGAAGATCAAGATCACGGTGGAGATCTAAATTGCGATAGTAGGAATGAACACACATGAAACAGTTATGGAGGGTTTGCAAGGGATACAGATAGGAGGGCGGTATGCGCGAAAACTACGCTAGCGTGAGTCATGACTGGGCGCATACTAACGCGCTTGAACAATGTACACATCGACAACCTCACACGGACACGGAATCTAGCAACAGCTGCGCGTTTGGACTGGTTTGAGCTGGTCTTCCGTGTCTGTGAGAGGGTATATGTGTGCGTCTCGCTCAAGCGTTGTATGTATTAAGCTTAACATCTGGGTCTCGCAAGCCAAGTTTATATCGTTCATTTACTTAGTTAATTTAGTGCTGAATACTATTAATAGCTAACTGCGTTGTTTTCAAGCTGCCCCAGTTATTTCCAGTTAGTCCTACCTATCAGTGAAGTAGAGTCGTTTGCCGTGCCAACTATAAAAAAAGATACTTATCGTAATTCAAAATTCAATTCAAAATTGAAAATCCAAAATTCAAAATAATTTATTCAATTTAGGCTACAAGTAGCTCTTGTGAATGTCACTATGCCATCGGTTCGTAAGTCTACTCTGGGCGGGAGATCTTGTACTGAGAAGAACCGGCAAGTAACTCAGCAAGTGTCCAGCTCTTTTCTCCCTTACAGCGACAAAAATATTGGAAAATGCCCTATCATAGCAGGATGCTTTCCATTACAAATAAACACAAAAAAAAATAGAAGACAACCACAACATGTAAAAAAAAAACTAAACTAACAAATTTACATCAGATAATTATGTAAATGTTTCAATTTCCACAATGTCATACAGTACCACTACAGTACTCTAGTAAAAGTCAAAAAAGTCAAACTATAGTTAATAATACTAAAAATAAGATAAGTATGCAAGAGCAGACCAGCCTCCACAGGCGGCACCGGCGTTCGACACCAGTGTTCGTAGCCAAAAAATAACATAGAATCAAATTAATATTGCACTTACATTTAATTTTATTTTTATTTATGAATCTGAAGTTTTAATTTTATAAATTTTTTGAATCCGTTTTTAATTAGGTATATATAAGTCTTAATTTAAATTTTGTTTTTAATATTTATTTTGTTTTTAATTTGGAATTTTTTTTTATGTTTATTTTGATTGTAATTAAATATTAGTTATGGATTGTTTATCCGCAATAAACTATTATTATTATTATACACTTTATTTATTTTAAATCTTAGATTTAGGTTATTTATAAAAATTATACTAGAAAGTTAAATAGGTATAACAAAATATCATACAAAAATACAACTTTTATAAAAACCTAAACCTAGAACGCCGCCAGCAGCGGAGCAGGACTCAAGCTACCGGCGATTAAGGCTGCAGAGAAAGAAATCTCCTGACAATGCGTGCCGTGTCCAGGAGTGTTGCCTTCTGTATGTGACAATTGATCCAGCCATCCAGCGAAAGACTCTCGAGATGTTGGCCGAGACTCTTCGCTATAAGGCCGTTTGCAGATACGACTATGGGGACAATGATCGTCGAATCCACATCCCACATAGCGGTCACCTCGTGAGCCAGATCAAGATTTAGTGAGCTTGCGGAAGCTTGCGTTCTCGTCATGCGGAATGGTGATATCGATGAGCATTGCCTGGCGCGTCAATCGATTTGTCAACACTGTATCTGGCTTATTGGCAATAATAGTCATGTCCGTGATAACAGATCGATCCCAGTAGAGCGTTGCATAACCATTTTCGAGAACTGGCACCGGCATGGACTTATAGTACGGTACCTCAGATTTTACAAGACAATATCAAAGAGCAAGTTGCTGATGGATAATCCTGGGTACTATTATTATTATTGTCGACCTCCTTGGTCGAGTGGTTTTCATGGTGTCGCCATCTCTGAGGTCCCGGGTTTGAACCCGGGTCGGGTCATAGAAATTATTGTTTCTAAATTGTCTCGGGTCTGGGTGTTTTCTATGTATATTAAGTATGTATTTAAGTATTTTAAGTAAGTTTATCCGTTGTCTAGTAACTATTTTAACGAGTTTCATAACGAAGCTTTTCTTGGGCTAGATAATTGGTATGAGTGTAGGTAGGTAAGTTTAATTATTTATTTATTTACTTTAATTAAAAGTGGAAAATAAGTTGCCGACCCCTATGTTCATCTTTGAATGAAGCTTATTCATATAATACTGACCGAGTTTCACTCGTGAAGTTCGTTTGATCATGAGAAGTGTCGGTCACGGTTCTTGTCGAAAACGTGTGCCACTACAACACTTCAATTTGTACACAAGATCCATGCACCGCTTCCTGGAAACAAGTAACTTCACAAATTCAACAATGGGTGGCGTTGCTTTGATCAAACTACAGTGAAACTCACTGTGCAACTGATAGCACAGTGAGTTTCAAAAATCGCGCCCCTCCCTGATCTGAATCAGGGGAGCGATTTTTGAAACTCCCAGGTGATAATTTAATAAATATTTCATGCATTAATTGCAATTCAATTACTAAGTTATACGGGATGTTTGGTAATAAGTGTATATTCCCGAAACGTACCCATGTTAATATAAATACTATGCCAACGTCTGCAAACGGAAATTGTAAAAAAAAATTTCGACTCTCCATACAAAATGACCCACCCATCAGCTGGTCGAGTTAGTATCATCACCTCATTTTATGTCCCCACTGCTGGGCCACGAACCTTCCCTTTGGATAGACAGGGAGAACGGGCCATAAACCAGTGACTTTGAATAGGAGTGAGAAACAGCAATCATAGCTGATATCAGTGTGACCGACCGTTTCAAAAATTACACCCCTTGATCTGATAATGATAGAACAAAGAAAAGGATGAAATAAAAATAGAGATAATTTTCAAAATACTTTTATCATTGTACAGACACCATACCTTGCAAACATCTAACAAATAACAAATTGTCCTACTTAAAAATATTAGCTCTCATACGAATTATCAATCGAAAAAAAAAATACTCCCAAAAAGGGTTGTAGTATTGTTAAAATCTTTAAAAATAATATCGTAATTCATTTTTATTAGGAATCAATTTTCAATAATAACTTTAAAGAATAGTTGTTAACTGTTTAAAAGTAGGTATATCTATTAACAATACAAACAAAGACGTATTTACAATAAATGGACGACAAGAAATTTAAGTTTATAACGCCTATAAAAAATATTACATAATTGCATTGAATACTTAATTGTTTATAGGGTTGTTTGGAAGATAGCATAATCACTTAGAAAGGGGTTAAAACAATCCATCTTTACAGGCAACTTTAACTATAGGACCAACTTCAAAATGGCGGAAAGAGAATCAGCTGTTCATAGACAATGCAATACCAAATTGACTGATACCGAAAATTAATCCAGTGCAAAAGGGTCACAATATTATCAGTTCACTAAACATGTAGGTTGTAGGGTCGTGCTAATAACTGAGTATAAGCTTGGAATAGATTATTCTGTCTTCGTTTTCATCATGTAAACTTTAAATTGGTGTAAAAGAGACAAAGCACAGAAAAACTAGGTATTCGAAGCTTACACGTGTTGGTGCCTTAGTTATTTTGGTTTTGTAAACTAGAATGCTTAAGCTACATAAATTAGGATCAAGGTGCCTAGTGTGTTTTGTTTGCTATCCGTATTCATTGGATTACGAAAACGAAAATTTGTATGCCAAAATGTTAACTCTTCTCGTATGTCGCCAGGAGGCGCTGCTTAAATGCCATACTAATTTTCGTTTTCGTTAACGTGAACGAATGTCAAATGAAACTCACACTAGGCACTGAGGAAGGCGATTTTTGAATGTTATCGGTAATCTCTCGGGATTATAAGTGACATGAAAAACACTATGAAATAAAATATTTTTTGCATTATTTTTAACTAGCGGCCGCGGTTTCACCCGCGTGGTTCCTGTTCCCATGGGAATATCGGGACAAAAAGTATCCTATGTGTTAATCCAGGTCATAAACTATCTGTATGCCGAATTTCACAAACATCCTTTCATCGCATCGCATCGCATTTTCGCGTTTATAATATTAGTAGGATTTGATTATTAAGATACATGCTGTTCGATATCATAGAGAATTAGTCACCGGTTCAAAAATCCCCCCCCCCCCCTCCGCCCTTAGGGTTAAAGTGTGATATCGTCCAATATTTACAAAAAAAGAAATAACAAAATTCTCATTATGGTAAGACTATTAAAAATATTACCGTAATTCCTTAAATACAAAACAAATAATATAGGCTTAGTAGTAATAATGCCGTTTATTATACACTATTTCGATCAGCGCGTTAAAGTTACATCAGACTTGGTACAGCTACGTTTGTTAAAGTTACCGACTCTTTTACTTCGTTACTGAACTGGACGTCTAACTCTACGACTTTCATATTATTATTTTAAAAAGGAGTCTACATCGGTGGGTCTGTCACAACAAATTACTTAGCAAGTTCTTGACGTAAAATGCTTATGCGATTAGTTTGGTATTTTTGTTTGGTTGGTAGTAGTTGCTTTCAATTCACACAAGTATGTCGCCTTAACAGCAATATTAGCGGCATTGCTGGGTCTCCACAGCGAAGAGATACAAATATCCTTAGTTTTTACAGATTTCGAATGAAGTGCGCTTTCATAGGCTATGTTCACATGACAAACTACAAAATTAATAACATCATTACAACTTTACGTTAACTTTATAGTTTCAGTACAAAGTCGTCCTAGACCCACAAAATAAGAGACACCGCAAGAATTAAAACGTCTAAAAAAACTAGATAAATAGTTTCTAATTTATTAATTAAACCGTACAATAATATTGGACCGTAATTTATTATTTGTTACCATCGGCACTACAATATATAAAAAATCGGAACTAATCTATAATACAGCAATTTTGTGAAAAAAATGGTTTTAATAAACAATTTATGAAAAAATGTTACCGAATACAGAAAAAGGATGGAAAATCGTCAAAAATTAAGCAATCCATCTGTAATATTTTGTATACAGATAAATAACAAATGACATCTTTTAATTGGGATCAAAACGGGGAAAATTTATTATATATTTAAAATAAACTTGATAGGTCGTTTTAAGACTTAAAATTAGGCAACCTAATATAGTTCCACAGAGTTTAACACTAGAAAACTTGTCGAATCTATTGTCGATGGAAACGATGCCTAATTTTACTGACTTTAAGAGCGCTGCCGCTGGTTACGGATAGAAGTTTATGAATCAATAAATGAGGGTTGCTCATATCTTAAGACTACCGACGTGAACCTACTCCTAGCACGTTCGAATTGGCTCACTGGACAGGTTTACCAGGTTCAACAACACATTAATCATAACCTTTAAAAGTAAATCAGTGGGTACCACTCAGCTATAACAGTATTTTGCAATAATCTAGTTAAAACCTTAATTGAATAGTGTTTAACCCTTTACTTTTCAAAAGTTAATAATATATGCCACATTAAATAAAACATTATTTAATTGCATTAAGGTTAAAAAATAATGAAAAAATATGGCTCAGTAACAGTAACAGAGGGCTTAAAGTTAAGGATCCGTCTTAATAGAAACCTCAATTCTTAAAGTACCTAAATTTTTCAAAGTCCCCTTTTAAAACACAGTCTAATTTTAGTTCAATCTTCGATTCTGCGATGTAAAAGAAACCTTACCCTAATTAATTTAAGTTATATTAACAATGATTTATAACTACTTAACAACTATAATTCCAATTTACGAGGCAGTGATGCAATGGACTCCTGGATCAATCTGGGAAGCTCTCGAACTATACTTATTAATAACTATAAATAGATTTGTTTAGGGCCGGTTCCATTTCTTCCTGATAAGTGTCGGTTAGTTTTACAACATGTAAACTCACCGTAGAATGACATAAACAGACACACAATAAGAGGAGCCTACCTAAATAGCATTAATGCGCAAGCATTCGGAAGCGAACAATGACAAACGAGCAACGAATGCTCGCAAGTATTCGTTGCTCGGTCGCGAGCCGAAGTAGGATTGTAACATGAGCTTTGTCTTGAGGGATGAATGTGTATTTTATTTTAAATATAATAATGGAAGAACGTCTATTTCATTCCCCAGACTGACAAATCAATAGAATCACAATTTTTGCTTTACTTACAATACATCTTTTCGATATCCATAATCGATAGGTTTAGGGATTTGTAATAATTTACAAACCTTTTAAAAATATTAAAATTGATGAATCTTCATTATTACATATTATACGCTTTATTAAACTATTTGTTATGCCTCAATTCAAAGGTAAAATAAAAGTTGATTAACATAACTCGTATAGTCGACAATGAAATTGCTTTACCACCTTAGAAGTGAATTTTGTTTAATAAAACAACAAGTTCTATTTTTGTTTAGAAGACCAAGTGACAGATACGTTGTCATCATTGACAATGAGCCTTAGCGAAATTTTATTGTAATGGAAGTTTTTGTCAAAAGTGATAAAGCAATTTCATGGTCGACTATACATAATATTAAAACGATCTGGATATTCACCACATTAATTTTGTATATATAAACATATTATTTCCAAATGAAGGCATTTTTATCATGGCACCAAACCAATGTCATCATTTAGTTATTTTTGTGATGACAAAAATTCTTCGATAGAATTACATAATAATTACAAAATTATTAAATATCTGTATAACACTGCCGTCACACTATAACATACATCGTATTACCACATAATAAGGAGACTGCAGAACACACAGGCACATCATCGAATGGAAAGAGCAGCCGGGTACGAAACACTCCAAATCCTTCCTAGGCGACAACGCCTTAGGACAGAGTAAGTTCATATGCGGAGGCAGCAGAAGGCAGGCCCGATTAACCATCGGTGCCTTGACAGGGCACTATGCCACAAAACAAATGCTTCACAGAATGCATCTATCAACAAATAGCTTGTGTAGGGCATGTGGAGAGGAAACGGAGTCAATGAAGCACCTACTGTGCGACTGCCACTATCTGGCTAGGAAAAGAATAGGACTCCTGGCCTATCCGAAACCGGAGGACTTCAGGCTCTTCGCTCTTAAGAACGTTGCTAAACTTATGGCATCTATCTTTACAGAGGAAGAAGAGTGAAAGGATGGGGTTGCACAAAAGATCCGACGGGTCGGTGTTACTGCGAGAGGGAAACCTCAGCAGGCCCCACTAAGATAAGATAACAACACATCTCACGTACACAGTACAGTTGCGAACAGCCTGCGAGCTGTACCTCCTGGGTCTCCTTATTTTTTGTGATATGTATGACAGAGACAATTTCTGGATTGACTATCCGCCAGTCTCAGATTAGCTTTCGAATAATCTTATTAATTAAAATTATATTTCTAGAACTGTCCGAGGTGCCTTAAAAGTTTAAGGATTATCTATTATTTGTATAGTCAAACCTTCGTCTCCGAAATGGATTTAATTCAAAATCTTAATAAACTATTACACGCAACTAGAATAACAGAATGCCGAGTGCAAATTCTGTCTGCCATTCGATCGAGTTGAAGTAAACGATCGTTCGTATTATTGAAACAGCACCATCTAGTGGCGAATTGTGAAACCAACTTACAACAACTCGTCGCCTCAGTGCATGTTTGCTCCATTTTGAAACTGTAAACTTAAAATTTTACTTTTTACGAACTTATTAGCGTACTATTTACATATGATTTTATTCTTAAGTTTCGAACCATTTACATGGTCTGTAGTCATCATGAGACTTCCCAGACAGGGAGATCTCTCTGTCACCTGGTATGAAAAAAAAATGTGTTTTATTTTAAGTTTCGTATTAAAATCAAATCTCCTACAAAACATAATATACAAACGTGTATCAAATAGGTGTGGTCATCATTAAAAGACCCAAAGTGTACCCGATCTAGATCTTGTATGTAAAGTTAATAATCTGTAAGATTACAGATTATACATTATTACAGATTATTACAGAGGAGAAATGGAGATTCAGATTATTAACTTACAGATGTAAGTTAATAATCTGAATCTCCATTTCTCCTCTTCATCGTTTATCAGTGGTGCCGACAAAGCCACTACGTTGCACAAATTGTCTACCATACCGGTTCTTAATTTTACTTTCTTTGCATTTCACCAACTATCGGATTGCGATGTTAAGAAGAACTTGTTATCAATAACTTCCAATGCGGTGGGTAGTGACGGTATTAGCCGCAATATGTTAGTGCCGATCCTTGACATCATCCTTCCATTCCTTTTTAACAGTTCTATCTCTAATGCAGTATTTCCATCCTCTTGGAAAGACGCTCAAATAATTCCTCTACCCAAAAAAAGTAACCCTAAATCATTTACTGAATACCGACCCATTTCCATTCTTCCTTTTCTATCCAAAGTCCTCGAGCGCCTTGTCCACAACCAAATCAGTAAATTCCTTTCTAGTCATAATCTCCTTAACCAATTCCAATCCGGTTTCCGCCCAGGCCACAGCACTGTCACTACTTTGATTAAGATCACCGACGACATACGCCTTGGAATGGAAAACGGCCACTTAACTGTGCTAACTCTGCTTGACTTCAGAAATGCCTTCAACACCGTTAACTTTGAAATTCTTTTAGCTTTACTTCGATCACTTAATATATCTCCAACGGCAACTGATTGGTTTCAAAGTTATCTGAACGGGCGAAGGCAGCGAGTTCGTCTTGAAGAGAAGTTCTCTTCATGGTGTGACTCGACGGCTGGTGTCCCTCAAGGTGGCGTATTGTCTCCTCTTCTATTTGCAACCTTCATCAACACTATTTCAGAAAGGCTTTCTACTTCCTACCACTTATATGCAGACGATTTACAAATATATTGTCAGGCACCACTGGTCAATCTTTCCGAAGCTATATTGACCACCAATGCCAATCTGGGACTTATCGTTGATTGGGGTCGAGCCTTCGGTCTTAGAGTCAATCCTGGTAAAACGCAGACTATAGTAGTTGGCAGTTCCAGATTGCTCTCAAGGGTCGACTGAGAAACCCTCCCTAAAGTTAACTTTGATGGCGTGAACATTCCTTTCAGTCAATCTGTCACAAATTTGGGTGTGGTCATTGATAGTTGCTTGGGTTGGGGGCCGCAACTGCAAGCTGTTAGCCGCAAGCTTTACGCATCGTCAGCATCCTTGAGGAGGCTGCGCAACTTTTTACCCACTGTTACTAAAATTGCGCTAGCGCAATCTCTGCTGCTTCCAGTTCTAGATTATGCTGACGCCTGCTATCTTGATCTCACAGAGGACCAGCTAAATAAACTTGAGCGTCTTCAAAATGTTTGTATTCGGTTCATATTCGGCTTGCGTAAATATGACCATGTTTCTGAGTATCGCTTAAAACTCAAGTGGCTTCCTATTCGTCTTTGCCGGAATGCTCATATCCTGTCCCTTTTTTATAACATATTGTTTAATCCCACCTATCCTTCTTATCTTAAGGAACGTTTCAGTTATCTTAATTGTTCAGGTTCGCGCTCATTACGGTCATCAGAAAACTTAAGCCTTAAAACACCCCTACACAGCACCACCTTTTATGATTATTCTTTTACCGTCCAAGCTGTCCGTCTCTGTCCCTATGTACTGACCTTGATAGGTAGGGTATGGCAGCTGGAACTACGGGTCCGGCTGTCTTTTCAAGGGTACCACGGGAGTTCCGGATCCTAGGCCCCCTGCCGGTTATGCCTTCGCGGGCGTCTCCGGCAGGCCCCGGACATGGGTTGGACTCGTGGTGGCATGTGGTTAGCTATAGAAGTGGGAATGTTCGTCTGCCTGGCTGGTCTGGCCAGGCTTCCATTTCGTGCATAGCGAGCGGGTCTTAGTAGCGGTCCGGTGGGGGCCTGAAGCGAAAAGATCTGCGGGGTACGTGAGTTACCCTTAGTTGGTGTGGTGCGGTGGTTTTCACTGAGTAGTTACTCCAACATCTCCGGTACTAGTCTGGAGAACTAGTAGAGGTGCCCGCTAGATGCAAAGGCCTCCGGTTTAATCAGCCGCGTAGGAATTTGGAATTGATCAGGTGCCTGGATGGGTACCGAGAAGTGAGTGTGCTTACAACTCCACCACCAAAGAGGACATTTGGTAGTTGGCTTTAGAGCTGACGGCCCAAGCAGTGGTACACTGCGAGTGGTGCTCTTAGTGCAACGAGAAGTGAGTGAGCTTACAGCTCCGGTGACCTATCTGGATATTAGGTAGTGGACTATACGTGTCCACGGGGCGACTAGCTTGAGACACTAGTCTTAAAAGTACTGGATGAAGGATGCGTACCGGCGTGTTCTGATCTGGCGTTATGACCTGACGTGGATGGTCCCTTGTGCTTGCGCAAGGTTATTCTGACACCTACTTTGTAACCGGAAGGTTGGTAGGGGGTGTCAGTATAAACTTTAAAGTAGTGTATAGCGGGTTGTTGTCCGTCTCTGGAATTCGCTTCCAGTTGCGATCAGGCGTGCGAAATCCATTCACTTATTTAAAGAGCTCGTGAAAAAATTTTACCTTTCCGATTAACCCTGTCCTGCTGCAAAACTGCCATATCCGCTACTTTCCTACCTGAGACTACTATTATGTTTAAGTAGGTTTATTTATATATAAGGTATTTATATATTATGTATATATGTTTATCATTATTATCATTACCATTATTATTATTATTTTGCTTCATTTATAAAATACCCATTATTCTAGCATGTTTTCATAGTTTCACCTCTGATCTTACAGTTTATTAGCTCTCTCCATCTGACTGGTTGTCTGGAAGAAATCGCTTGAAAGTGATAAGACCGCCAAATTGTAACTATGTATTTTTTTTTTCTTTTGTTCATGTTTATGTTTTATAGTGTTGCAATTAAAGTATTATCTATCTATTTATCTATCTTAATAAGACATCATTATTAACTTTAATGTTTCATGCAATTCGCAATTAAATATTTCTAATGTCATCAAAATAAATATGTCACATCACTAGTGATTCAGTAACCTCTGGTTATTTACATTTATGAACACTACTGCGTGCTTATGCGCGCCGTGTACGCACGCGCACGTGCATGACGTCACCAATATAAATATTTAATTAATAATTGCATTAATAATTATGTCTTAGTAACTCTGTATACAAGATCTAGATCGGATACACCTTAGGGTCTTTTAAATACAACCAAACCTGATACTTGTATAGATAATTGAACAAACAAAAGGAGACGAAATGTAATTCCCATCAACCCGATTGAGCAGGGAATATAATTCTACACACATGCCGATCACAGATATCGAAACTCATCACATAGTACTAACCCCGACGACTCACGAGTTCAACTCATCCTGACCGTCATTGGGAGGCCTCGGGTTGTTGACTAAGGACTCCGGGTTCACCGAATGCACAGGCGGCGGGTTCATTATCCTGTTGGCTTGCATCCTGGAAAGATCTAGAACGGGTAGGCGTAACACGTAGTCGTTGTCTAGTCTGTCGGACCGGTCGCGTTCAGCCCACGGTATGACGCGGAAGTCGGTCGCTAGCCGGGGGATGCGTTGCGCGAGCGCACGGAGGCGGGAGCGACCGGTCGCGGGCGCCGGTTGCGGTTCGGTGACGCGCGGTTCCGAACGGGCCGGTTGGTTGTTGGTGAACATGTGCTGGTACCTGGGTTGGGGAAACGCTGGTAAGTTTTATAGTTAACAATGAATTTATAAGGGGATTAACGCAAACGCAAACTAATTAATAGTGAAAGGTTTCATATACCTTCTTTGTACCCGACGTTTCGACCGAGTTACACGGGCTGACTGACTGCTTTATTATGGTTGCATTGTTATTATGGTGTTTTAGAATATTGAAATATTATATAAAATGAATTGATTTAATGTAACTTATTAACTTATTAATAATTAGTAACTTATTAGAATTATTATTAATACTTGCATTTCGTACTATTGTCGTGACCAGCTTTAGTGCCATGTTTTGAGCAAATAAATGATTATTTATTTATTTATTTAGTTTGCGTTAATCCCCGTTTACATTCTTTGTTAACTATAGTAACTTTGAGATGTGAAGATATGATTCTGATAGTGGTGGACTGTTTACTAGAATTGCAGTCCGCGAGCAACATTGGTGTGTATGAACCTAGATGAATAACATTTTTTTGCAGTAGTTTCGCATGGAAATGATTTCGTAAAGATTCATGTAAACCAATAGCAGCAGTCTGCTGTCATCGGAATCATATCTTGAACTAAAATATAATAAGAACGAGACCCGCATCAAAATTAAACTAGGAGAATTCTCTGTCTCCGATATCTTGATCAAAAAATCGCTTCGACAGTGTCTCTATTGTGATAATTCAACAAAAGTGTCTCACTAACTCGACTACTGTAAACTACTCAATAAACGGAGAATCTTTTACTGTGGGTTTTCTTCTCGACACTTCGCAACATCTCTGATACTTCATCAAGACTCTACATCAACGCCATCAGATAAATTTATGGTGAACTGTCGCAGCGTGGTCAACTAAGCGCTGCACCGTACATTATTATTGTTGTCAACATTTTAACGATGCGGTACAGCTGGCAGCCATAGTCCCCGACTTGGGCTGTCGAAGTAGCATACAAGCGGTTCACAGCGAGAAGGAACATAACGTGTTGTAAGGGGTATGTACCTCTAAATGCTAAATCTAAAATAAATAAGTGGCTTCTCACTTTAAATTATGAACAAACAGAATCGTCACTGCAAATTTAATTAATTGACTAGATAAGTTTCATATCATTTCGCACTTTTATACTTTACATAAACCAATATACGAGCGCACACACACATACTCTTCACTCACAGAAACTTACGAACTTATTGAAAAATATCTTCGGTATGCTCGCCGATGCAAGACGCATGCATGCGATTTTTATACTTTTAAATTTATTTTTCTTAATAAGCGTTATCGTTAACATAATTAGTTTCTTGTATGTGGAGAAGGACACTGACCTCTGCCACACCGGTAATTATATTTATAGAGTCAGGGACTTCGCTTCGTCACTGTAACTTTTTGCTTTTATGTGACAACAAAGATTATCATCATCATCATCAGCTTATTTCTTTTTGTTCCCACCTGCTGGAGGACGAGCCTTCACTATGGATGGATAGCGAGAACGGGCCATAAACCACCACGCGGGCACGCGGATCGGTGTTCGTCAACGACTGCTAACGCAGCCAGGACCTACGACTTTACATGTCTTCCGAAGCACGGAGGAGCTCGAGATGATAAATTTTCGGTCACCTATCCGATACCTACCTACGAGCCTTGACATTCTTTACAACCAACCCAATAAATAAATAAATAAATAAATTTTTATTTTCTTATTTTTAATGAGTTCCATTTCATACTGAAACCAGCTTTTCATTTAATTCATATTCAATATTTTTTAAAGTACCTACGCAGTACGCTTCAAAACTTAAAGGTAATCTGTGGATACCGTTGTTTGTTACACAATTAGTAATAAGTTAGTTTATAAAACACTTTGTATACTTTTATATAATGCATAACTGTTTGTTATCCGATATATCTGAAAGTTGTTTAACTCGTCGTGCGCCATATGCATTACCGGTAGTGCATAAGGTCATAGACCATATATACCTATGGCGCAGTACGGGCGCGTTAACCACTGCGCCATCGTGCTTCCCTATGTTATGTAATGTCATGTTACCTACTAGTTGAGTGTCCTATGTACTCACTATCAAGATGGGAGCTCTGGGGATCAGACACATTACACATAGAGGACCTACAGAATCTGAAGGTGGAGCAGATAGCAAGATTTACCAAAGAGACCAAAAGATTCGACTGAAGCTGGATCGAATGCATCGAAAGCTGGATGAACCTAAACTCCCTAAAAAGGGAGAACGGGGAAAAGGATGAAGTGGTCCGCAATAATAAAATGTGATGTTACGATAGGTTACCGGGCCAGCTCCCGCGGCCGCAGCGGGCGCGCGTCCCGCGGCAGGCGGTGCACGGCGGCGCGCAGGGCCAGCAGCTCGGGCAGCGGCACGCACACCACGCCCACCGACTCCTGGGGGTATTTTAACTTAATACTATTAAACAAGTCAGTAGTAAACATGTTTTTAAACTAATTTAGCCAGCACTAAATTTTAAAATAACTATGATTTTTATAAAAAAAAAATAATAACATGATAAAAATTTTATGATTGACCACGTGATCAAAAACGCACGGGATGACGCCGGAGTGACGTCACCAGCTTGTTTACAGTAAATATCAATCAAAGTTTTATACGTTTGATTTGACAGCTAAAAGTTTGCTTACAAGCAGGTGACGTCACGACATCACGTGACCTGCATTCAGCGTTTTGGCGGCTATTTTATTAATTTGAATTTTAATGGCGATTTTCATAAAAAATAAAGAAATTCATAACGAATTAATCAAATTGCAAATATATTATGCTATAATGAACCATTAGACATATTTTTCTAAAACCTGTCAAATACCCCATTACATCTCTTAAGTTAGGGAGCTATATATACTTAATTCGTTCAAGTTGTAACTCTGGTGCACCCAATTCTGTTAAATATTTATATTATATTGTTGCGGAAACCCACAACACACACTATGCTACTGTTTAAAATTAGGTTACACCTTAAAATCTACAAAATCCACTCACAGTTCCATGCCGCTCCCGCCGTCCAGAACGGGATCCATATGGTCTGATGGGGCCGGAATCCGAGTCCGGGTCTTCTCGGGTTCCCTAATCACACCCAAACTACCCCAAGTGCACTTTTCCCCGAGGAAATACCTGTTCTCCAGCAGCAAAGACGCCGACATCCAGGCGAATTGTACTCCCGATGCGATTCGCTTACGACGTACACACACACAAAACACAGGTTGCACAATACACTTAATTAGAGTAATACGGCTCCAAATGCCCTTATTACTGCTTAAAATCTATTTAATTATCAACACACGATAACCTATCAACCAGCCATTGTTGCCTTCCCGAGACAAGTGTACCAACAAAAAAAAACAATTAGTGATGGGGCCATTATGCCACCAAACAAATTGAATCTCGATAATCGATTCCCAAATCGATCCGTCCATAATACAAATCAAAGTTTTATTTCCAACAAAAATAAATGCCTGTTTATTTGCAACATCCCGCCACCCAAAGCGGACGTACCGCTTTCTAGCCTGAAATCTTAAACTAGTCAACCGGTAATCGAGCTAAGGTCGCGACTGCGCGATTTAGCACCGATCCATCAACCAACACTTGCGCCACACGCGGAGTCCCATCCGCGCCCCAGATTAACTTTAAAATGCGACCTCGTCTCCAAAATAACGATGGCAAATTAGCCTCTTTTAATAAAACCAGATCCCCTCCGAAGGGGGCGACGTCCGGTCTGTCCACTTTACACGCTGCTGCAATAAATGCAGATACTCCAGTGACCAACGACGCCACAAGTCCTGACTCATTTGTTGTATCATTTGAAAACGAGACATCCGGTGTCTGCGTTCATCCTTCCAGGGATACTCAGGCAAGGCAGTGAGTGGCTGACCGACCAAAAAATGACCAGGGGTCAGGACTTCCATGTCATTTGCGTCAGAGGAGAGCGGACAAAGCGGACGCGAGTTGAGAACCGCCTCAACCTTACAAAACACAGTTGTAAGTTCCTCATACGTGAGGGTAGTTTCCCCGACTACCCGGCGCAAGTGGGTTTTTGCCGATTTTACCGCGGCTTCAAATATCCCGCCCCAGTGGGGACAGGCTGGCACACTAAATCGCCATGTGATTCCCCGCTGTGCGAGAGCTTGACTTATGCTATTACAATTTTTATCCAGAAAATCGTTCACATCTTTTAAGTAGTTGGCAGTGCCTCTGTAGTTGGTACCGTTGTCGGACCGAATGAGAGAAGGTAAACCCCGTCGCGAAACAAAACGATCCAGCGTGGCGACAAAGGCTTCCGTAGACAGAGCCGAAACCACTTCCAGGTGGACGGCCTTAGTGGCCAGGCAGACAAAAACGCACAGGTATGCTTTCGTGACCCTAGTGTTACGATAGGCTGTGGTTTTCACCAGAAACGGTCCAGCAAAATCCGTACCGACCCCGTCGAACGGCCTAGTTGTCTGACAAACCCGGTCAGAAGGGAGATCCCCCATCTGTGGCTGTATAGTGGAGGCCTTCACCCGATAACAAGCCACACACTTAAATAACACGCTGCGAACCACTCTCCGAGAGGACAAAATCCAGAACTCCCTCTGTAATATCGCCAGTAACGCATTACACCCCGCGTGAGCGTTTTTCAGGTGTCTATCCGAGACCACCAGTTCTACCAAAGGTCCTCCTTTGGGGAGTAGCAGAGGATGACGGCTACCGAAGGGCAGGTCGGCATTTTTGAGGCGACCTCCAACGCGTAACAGTCCATCCGCATCCAGAAATGGGTTGAGCCGAGAGATCGCTCCCTTGAGCTTTGCGCGACCGACGCGCAAAATCTTCAGTTCGTCCTCGAACCGGTCAGCTTGAACCAGCCGTATCAGGGCCAACAGTGAACTCCTGCGTTCCTCAGCACCCGCCACGGGTGATAACTGCCTCTTGTCTGGATGGCGGCAGTTATGTAGAAATCTCCGGATCCAGCAAGTTACACCTAGCAATTTGTCCAGTTTGCTGTATCGAGCCGTCAACCAATTCGGATCTGGCCTTGACTTGTTTGTTGTCACCAAAACTTTTATTCCAGGGAGCATCCCTAGAGAGCCATCGATCATGGTGACCGGCCATGATGACTCACCCTCCTTTAACCACTCTGGACCCCACCAGAGGGCATGCTGCACCAATTCCGGCGCGGTGCAGCCCCGAGAGGCACAATCGGCAGGATTCCAGGGGCCGGGAACGTGCCTCCAACAAATTTCGATGCCCGAGTTCTGTACCTGAGATACCCGATTGGCCACAAACGTTTCCAATACGTGGGGTGCCCCGCGTAGCCATGCCAGAGCTACCTGACTGTCAGACCAGGCGTAGACATTCCGGATGTCCACCGTAGACGTCAGTTCCTTGTGCACGTGGCACAACAGTTTGGCCAATAGATGCGCCCCGCAAAGCTCCAGCTTTGGGATTGTCAGCCTAGTTTTGAGGGGAGCCACCTTGCTTTTAGCCAGAAGCAAGGAGACGGCGACTCGACCCTTTGAGTCCACCGTTCGCAGATACACCACTGCGGCATACCCTCGTTCTGACGCATCGCAGAAGCCATGTAGGCTTGCCCTGTATTTGCCCCGCGGCAAGATCCGCCGCGGCAACGCCACCTGATTGATCGCCTCGATCGTAGAGATCAGAGCGAGCCAAGTGTCGAGTGAGAGCCCTACCAGTGGCTCATCCCACGAGACTCCGAGTGTCCACAGTGTTTGCAATAAACACTTCGCCATAAAAATGCACGGGCTGATCCATCCATTTGGATCAAACATCCGAGCGATGGTGGAAAGGATCGTCCTTTTCGACCAAACTCTTGTAGTTTCCAGTTCTACCCGGAATGTGAAAATATCGTGAACCGGCTTATATTTAATTCCCAAAACGGCGATAGAGTTCGGGTCCCCTGCGTCCTCGAATAGTTGAGGATTCTGTTGGTGATCTTCCGGAATCCCAACCAGAAGCTGTGGCTCGTTGGATAACCATTTTCTCAACTCATAACCACCAGCCGCGAGGAGTCCGATCAGCTCATTCCTGATGATGAGCGCCTCCTCCAGAGAGGCTGCCCCTGCGCAGATATCATCTACGAACACGTCACGTGTCAGTACAGCGGCTGCCCGGGGAAAGCGAGCCCGTTCCTGCTCCGCCAGTTCCAGCAGTGACCGGATGGCAATGAAGGGACTCGACTTCAGGCCGTACGTGTTGGTGTTGAGCTCGTAGACGGTTATGGGATCCTCCGAATGTTCCCTCCAGAGTATTAACTGAAACCTCCTGTCCGCAGGATGTATTACTGTTTGGCGAAACATCATCCGGATGTCCGCACCGATCACCACCTGGTGTCTTCGGAAATTTAAAATGATGTCGACAATGTCCCGATGTAACTTCGGACCAGAATGGAGACATTGGTTCAATGAAACTCCAGTCGACGACGGTGCCGATCCGTCAAAAACAGTCCGTAGTTTTCCAGATGAGGCCTTCAACACCGCGTGGTGAGGCAAGAAAAAATGATCTGTCGTTGTCCAGTCGACAGTCGCCCGCGACATATGCCCCAAGGCCTCGTATTCTCGCATGAACTCGATATACTTTTCCCGAAGTACCGGATCGCGAGACATACGACGCTCCATGGACAAGAGTCGTTTCTCTGCCAACGCCCTCGATTTTCCCAAGAGAGGGGGACAGTCGATAAAGGGCAGTCGAGTTTCAATCCTACCCGACGCCATCCGGCGTGTGTGATCCTTATAAAAGGTTTCGCACTCCACATGCTCCGGATCCAGACGGGAGACCATGGGAGGCTCTTCCAGTTCCCAGAATTTTTGCATCGTCCTAGCGATGGAGGTAGTAGCGACGACAGGTGAGACATCCCGCGTCTCCTGGTCGAAAACCGGTCCCATTAAAACGTGTCCAAAGATGGTAGGTATAGCTACCAACGAAGAGCGGCCCAGAATCCGCTGAGGCCCTAAAAGGATCCAGCCTAGTACATCCGCTCCCAATATGAGGTCCACCGGAGCCGGCTCCTCGAAATGAGGGTCTGCCAGCATGAGACCTGATGTGTCAGACATTGCGTCCCGCGGAATGTCTGTCGGTGGATGCCAACCCAGCAGATTGTCGAGTACGATCGCGACCGCCGCAATCCGTATCGAAGCGGAATGCACAGGAGAGAAGAGAATGTGGGTCTGACCGGACAGACCCCCCACTTCTGTATCTCCGACTCCCCGAATCGGAACTGAGGGAGGCGCGCACTCCAGACGTAGGCGCCTCGCTACCCTTGTAGTAATTAAGCAGCCCTGTGCCCCAGTGTCTAGGAGGGCTCGTATCCGGACGAAGTCCCCCCTAGATCCCCAAATGCGTACCTGCGCGATGGGCAAAAGAACCGTCCTCGGTTCCGACGTAGCCCGACCACAGGCTAGTCACGCGTCAGAGCCAGCAGCCGACCCTGTCGAACCGTGATGACTCGGCCAGTAAGTCGGACGCGTGCAGGCCACCATCCGGGGTGGTGCGTATCCAGCTGCCCTACCATACCGGTGATAGGGTCGTCGTTGTTGTTCCGGTAACGGCGGCGGAGGATACGCGTACGAGTATCCGGGTGTTGGGTCCGGAGGTGGGGCCCCCTGTACCCAGTGGCCCTTAGAGGCACCAACTCCTGGTGTTGGTCGCGCCGGGTGCCGGGTTGTAGCCAGAACCTGGCTCCGTTCCGGCGGTTGCCAACTCACCTGAGCCGGGGTGTACGAGGGGTTGTAGTGTGGCGGCCGTGGCGGACTCCGTCTTTCCGGAGGCGGAGTTGACCCCGGCCCCAAACCGCCACCCGTGGGAGATCCCCTCTCCCGAACCGGTGCTGAGCCCTCAGCACTACGGGTACACAGTAAGCGATGGTGCGGTCCGCCGCACACATCGCAAGGCCTCGCCTGGGGACACTCATTATACCTATGTCCTCCCAGGCAGGCATAACACAATCCTCGTGTCCGAACGAGGTTTCGGCGCTCTTTTGTGGGCAGCCCGAGAATTGCTGGACATAGCTGTTCCAAGTGCTGCTGTCCGCAAACCCGGCATCCAGAACCGGGGTTGATGGCGGCCGCAGCCACCAGCCTGCCGCGACCCTTCCCTGGGTTGCGTGGCGGCTGGGCGCCGTAGACTCCGGAAGTGCGGGCCGGCGCACTTGTCGGAGCCTCCTGGGAGGCTAGCTGGTTTTCCAGCAGGCCAGCCTCCTCTTCCAGGAACTCCAGAAGTTCCCCTATCGAGGGCAGAACGCTGCCGAGATCCTTGTGGACCAGTCGATTCCGCTCGAACTTGTCCCTCATCTCCTGCGACAACTTGGCCAGAACGATGTGCAGAAGAAGGAAGGACCACTGGTCGACGGGCAGTCCGAGCGTCCTTAACCCGTTTAAGGACACGGTGAGCGGGGTGATCAGCTGCGCCCTCAGCTGAGCCCTATGGTTGACCCTCGGCAATCCCAGCAGATGGGTCACGTGCGCGTCCGCCTGAAGACGCGGCTTTTCGTACCGCTTCTCCAGCAGCTGCATGGCGGTGTCGTAGCTCGCATCCTGCAGCTCCAGATGCTGTACGAGCTGTCTGGGTTCTCCGTCTAGGAAGGAACGGAGATATGCCAGCTTTTCGGCCTTGGTGAAATCCTTCCGAGTATCCACCAAGGCCAAAAACATGTTCCGGAATCCAGCCCAGTCCCGCATACATCCGGTGAAATGCGGGACCTCCAGGGCACCCAATCTTCCCATGGCGCTGGGTCCAGGGGTGTGGAGCGAAGCGGGGCGCGCAACAGGCTTCCCCTCCCGCAGTCGCTCGATGTCCTTCACCCGCTGAAGGACATCGTCGTAGATGTCTTGGATGTGCTCCAGATCCTTGACATATTGGGCGTGGAGGGCCAGCTCCTTCTCCCCGACCGGGTCGGTTGACAACAGAGCGGTTACCGACCGCTCGGCCAACAAGAAACGAGCCTGCATTTCTTTCGAACGCGTCTCCAAGGCGTCCTCCCGGTTAGGCCGATCTATTAATGCAAGCAGCCCGGTGAACCACCGGAGCTGCTGAGCCAACTCCTGCCGTGACGCTGTCATTATAAATAATTTAAACTAAATAAACCTAAACACAAAATTAAAACGAGTCAACGAAAACACGGAATCGATTATCCCGAATCGACTCGATGCTTTCAATTGAAAGAAATTAAATAACAATTAACGTTCCGAGAAATGTCCCAGCCCAAATACAACGGTACTACCAACCTTACAATTCAACCGCACCTGTCCCGGAAGTGCGATTTTAAACGAAATGAGCTTAACCTATTACGAACTAACAAAATACACAAAATTACACCGATTAACCTAGAGGTCCGGTATTAACTACGCTCTGCTACCAAAATGTTGCGGAAACCCACAACACACACTATGCTACTGTTTAAAATTAGGTTACACCTTAAAATCTACAAAATCCACTCACAGTTCCATGCCGCTCCCGCCGTCCAGAACGGGATCCATATGGTCTGATGGGGCCGGAATCCGAGTCCGGGTCTTCTCTGGTTCCCTAATCACACCCAAACTACCCCAAGTGCACTTTACCCCCGAGGAAATACCTGTTCTCCAGCAGCAAAGACGCCGACATCCAGGCGAATTGTACTCCCGATGCGATTCGCTTACGACGTACACACACACAAAACACAGGTTGCACAATACACTTAATTAGAGTAATACGGCTCCAAATGCCCTTATTACTGCTTAAAATCTATTTAATTATCAACACACGATAACCTATCAACCAGCCATTGTTGCCTTCCCGAGACAAGTGTACCAACAAAAAAAAACAATTAGTGATGGGGCCATTATGCCACCAAACAAATTGAATCTCGATAATCGATTCCCAAATCGATCCGTCCATAATACAAATCAAAGTTTTATTTCCAACAAAAATAAATGCCTGTTTATTTGCAACAATATTTTATACTTAGTCTTGCTCACGTTTGCTTATCGTGGAAGCCTGTAAGAGAATCTGCACTTACCTTAAATATAGTACATAAGATTAAACAATGTAAATAGTGTAAGATTTGTTGGTTGCCCTTAATAAATAAATAATTACATCATCATCATCATCTCAGCCAAAAGACGTCCACTGCTGGACAAAGGCCTCCCCCAAGGATCTCCACAACGACCGGTTTTGTGCTGCTCGCATCCAGCGGCTTCCCGTGACCTTCATCAGATCGTCGGTCCACCTTGTTGGAGGCCTACCCGCACTGCGCTTTCCGGTACGCGGTCGCCGCTCCAGGGGCCCGACCGCCTAACCGATCGCTTTGACTTCGTGTGTGGTTTATGGCATCATCTTGTCGTTTCGTGCCGCCTATGAAAGCAATATCGAAAGCTATAGCCTTTAGCTTTTGATATTGCTTTCATAGGCGGTGCGAGGGGGCAAGATGACATCATAAACTATATGCGTAGTCAAAACGATCTGTTAGGCGGTCGGGGGGCTGGACTGTCCCGCCCCAGCGGCCATCAGTCCTGCGAGCAATGTGCCCTGCCCGCTGCCACTTGAGCTTAGCGACTATTCGGGCTATGTCGGTTACCTTTGTTCTTCTGCGGATCTCCTCATTTCTGATTCGATCACGCAGAGAAACCCCGAGCATAGCCCTCTCCATTGCTCTTTGAGTGACCTTGAGCCTTTTTATGAGGCCTATAGTGAGCGACCACGTCTCAGTCCCGTATGTCATCATCATTATAAATTCAAAATCATATAAAATAATTACATCATTATAAATTCAAAATCATTTATTCAGTTTAAGCTACAAATAGCTCTTAGGGCGTTTTCACATTATCCGAATACGATATCGGAGGAAGTAAAATGTAGAAACATGTATCTGTCTTTCATATTGTCCAACCCGATACCAGTGTTGGCGGCGCCATCGGATGCCCGTGAGCCGTCGGACGATATTGTTTGAAAGTGTGCTATACGTGTATCTAAATTGTCTCTGTGTGCGCGGAGGCCATTTTGAGCTTGTTTTGTTTACTTGTTTGGTTCTCATCATGGCGTCGTCATTATTTAAATACGACATAATTACGTTAATTGAACTAGTAGAATCAAGACCATGCTTGTGGGATAAAACTCACGACGATTTTAGAAATAAAATACTCCCAAACAATGTTTGGCGGGAAGTATGTGAATACTATAATATGATAGATACAGCAAATAAAGTTTTCTATAATCTGCCATGATGACCTGCCCGCATGAAGCTATCAAGCAAATGGCCGAATGGGAACGATATAGTCGGAAATATGTGAAAACAGCACATGGTGTCGGCTATCGTCGTCCGACACCGATATCGCATCGGATAATCTGAAAACGCTCTTAGACTAAACGTATGCCGAGACGCAGCGCAGAGCAGATTAGGTAATGCATGGTCGCGCCGGGAGCGGCGTACGCGACACGTGCCCGCCCTGCCCGAGGCCTCGTCGTACCGCCAAAACAGATTTCTGCGCGACGCGTGCGTGCCGACATATGTTTTTTTAACCATTTCATAATAATTTTGTAATAATGACAGAACAATTAACAAAACTCTCTCGATAGTACAAATTATCCATTACTAGAACGCCTGTAAATAACTCACATTATCAGACTCTGACATTGACATTGATAACTCATGTGTCCGTGTTGTGTCACTTACTTGAGTTCGCGGCCTACGTCCGCCCCAACTGCCCTGCCCTGCTAAATCTGCACTGTGCTGTGCGTCACCTGCGTCTCAGCATACGCTTAGCCTTATGAACGTCATTATGCCATATCGGTCGTAAATCTACTATGGGCGGGACACTTTGTACTGAGAAGAACCGGCAAGAAACTCGGCAAGAGTCAAGCTCTTTTTTACCTTACACGGCGTCAAACATATTGGAAAATACCCTATCGTTAAAGGACACTTTCCGTCACAAATAAAAACACAAAATATAAAGGACCATCGCAACATGTAAAACAAACACAAAAAAAAATTAATTTGCAAAGACATCATTTACCAGTTTAATTTTTTTACAATGTCATACAGTACTAGTAAAAGTCTAATTAAACTATAATTATTAATAATAAAAATAAGACAAGTATGCAAGAGCAGACCAGCCTCTGCAGGCAACACCCGGAGTCCTATGACGTGAATCAGCCATCGCTTCGCTCAACCATATTTTAGGGTAAATGACATACCAAACATTTATTCAAATAAGATCTGAGACAACAGAATACTAGAAATAAAAAAGCGGAGGATTTTCTGTGATATTGTTTAAATAACAAAAAAATTACTTCTTCGTAGATTTGAGACTTTATAAAAATATATTATTATCTTTGAAGAAGTTAATGTAAAATTACTTTTAGGAGGATTTTTGAACCGGTAATTAAATAACACATTACGATATCAAATTACTTAAAAATACTGATAACTTATTTTTGTCGCCGAAAATTTCGACATCACCGGTGAGATCAAAATTTTCGGCTTTTCGTTTTTTGGAAGGCTATTTGCCCTCCAAAGAACGAAAGATAATTTAAATAAAAAACTTAAAATCAGCTGTGTAGGTAGCGGTACACACAGACAAAAGTAAGACATCTCATAAAAAAATCTTGTAAGACAACATCACAATTTATTACACCACTACACACATTTTTCTCCAAATTAAATTAAATCAAATGTAAAATTCTAAATCATAGTTCTACCTTTTCTTTATTTTTTTCTTTGTGTAGAAATTCAATATTATAATTTTGCCTTAACTCTGATTTGCATTAACTGCGTACTTGATATACTTTGTCAGTAATTTGTGGATAACGCAGATGGTTACATTGTTAGTAATTAATTATATTAAGCTTTTATGAAAGATCTGGTAAAGAGCAGCACAAAACCGGTCGTTGTGGAGATCCTTGGGGGAGGCAGACGTCCAGCAGTGGACGTCTTTTGGCTGAGATGATGATGATGATGATGATGATGATGATGATGATGATGATGATGATGATGATGATGATGATGATGATGATGATGATGATGATGATGATGATGATGAAGCTTTGTGTAGTAAGTAAACAGTGTAATTGTTTATTGCCCCAATAAACTAAAAAAAACATGTTTACAGCCATAGAGCTAAGAATAAACTTACATTAGAGTTTTGCGTCCTCTCGTTGCTCTCAGGTATAGTGATGAAGGGTTTCCTGTCCAGCTCGCCCGAGGACTGGGTCCCGGGGGCGGGCGGTTCCTTGGGCTCCTCGTCTAGGGAGACGTCGGGGACCACCTGGAGGTCCTCGGGGGGGTTCGGGATCATCACGTAGGACGCTATGATGCTGGACAGCTGATCTAGAACCTGTGGTGATTGATTACAAATATTTAAAATCCATATCTTAAACTAGCGGCCGCTCGCGGTTTCACCCGCGTGGTTCCCGTTCCCGTGGATTCCCACATATATATACATTCCCACATAGATATTCATCTGGATCAAAAGTATCCTATGTGTTATTCCAGGTTATAAACTATCTGTATGCCGAATTTCATCCGAATCCATCTATCCGTTGCAGCGTGAAGAAGTAACAAATATACGAACATACATACACACAAACTTTCGCATTTATAATGTTAGTAGGATAAGTCTCAGTTTTATATATGGACGCCGCATGTCTTAGTGTCAAATATTGCAACTATTTATTGAACTTTAGTACATAATATGTCATATATTTTCAATGTATTATTAACAATACAATAGTCTATGCCGCTATGTGCCAGCACGGTTGGGTATGGCCTATTTCACATATCTTTCTCTCAATAAAAGACAGATACGACTATATAAGATGAAAAGTTGTGCAATCAGTAAATCGCTAGATACAAGAAATTAATTTGTTTAGTGTAAGTATTTATACATAATATTATTCTTAATTAATTAATATCTATATTAATAAAAATGAATTGTCATAGCATCACTTGACAATCATCACTACATAGTATAAAACAAGGTCGCTTCCCGCTGTCCCTATGTATTTGTATGTATGCTTAGATCTTTAAAACTACGCAACGGATTTTGACGCGGTTTTTTTAATAGATAGAGTGATTCAAGAGGAAGGTTTATATCATGTATAAATACATGCATAATATAGTACAGAAACACTGATAATTTTAGAGGTTTCACATTTTTTTGCGCTTACATTGCAAACGCTGGCTGAACCCTACGAGATAGATCAAAATAATGTACTACAGTATTGTACACCTTAAAAAGGTCTACAAAAAGGTCCTGGATGGTATATGTCTATCTCTTAGGGATAACCCACAATAATCATTTTTTATCCTTTACTTTTTACGAGAAATAATGGCTTATTTACAAAGCTATTTTAGGCAATACAGCATTAATCCTTATCCAATTAAATACCTTAAATACATTGTGCATTTAATATAGATCAATATGGCCCTTTGCAGCATGTAATTTAAATGAATATTTTCGAAGATATTACAGATTTAAAATGCAGGGACATAGATAGCGGTTGCGTGTATCAGCATAGCACCCGTGCGAAGCCGGGGCGGGTCGCTAGTGTTTGTATAAAAAACGGGCGGGTTTTTCGACGGCATACGGGTTTTTACTGAAGCGGACGAACTCGCGAGGGTCACAAGAATAATGAATGAATTCAATTTGTTTTATTTATTTTGTTCAATTCTTTATGAATTCAATAAATAAGCAGCAAGATTCAACATCATTTTCTAACAGAAACATATTCACATATCCTATTTGTTTTCCAAAATGCGAATTAAAATTTTAAAACCGACTGACCTCGTCTGCTAGCAGCCTGTGCTTGGGGTCCTTCACGAGCAGCCGCTGAATCAGAAACACCGTACTGTCTGACACCTGCACTGTATTGCCGTCCCTGGAACGAGATATTAATCTTATTAATTAAACTTCATTTATTAATCAAAAAACAACTGGAAGAGATAGATATAACAAAATAATGTATTGTCATTTATATGAAACATAAAGGTGAATATTCTTTTTATATTTAGAAGTTTATTTTGTCAATAACGTTTAGCAGCACCTCTTAACCCATCTTTGCTTAAACACTGTCGTGGTTAATTATGTGGGTATCAAAAAGACATAATACTATCTTAAACTTAGCTTTGTTAGGAAGCTACCATAGCAGTTTAAAGGCGTTTGCAATACTTAGGGCGGCCATACACGGGCAGCTTGAGGCAGTCAGGATAGACTGCTGCAAGCTGCGACTGCATAAAATTAAAAAAAAAATCAAAATCATTTTTTCAGTTTAGGCTACAAATAGCTCTTATGAACGTCATTTTATGCCATCGGCATCGGTTCGTAAGTCTATCTACTCTGGGCGGGAGATCTTGTACTGAGAAGAACCGGCAAGAAACTCAGCAAGTGTCCAGCTCTTTTCTCCCTTACAGCGTCAAAAATATTGGAAAGTGCCCTATCATAGCAGGACACTTTCCATTACAAATAAACAGACAAAAAAATAAAATAAAGGACAATCACAACACAAAAAAAAAACAAAATAAAAAATGTTTAAGTTTGCAAAAATAGCATATTGCATAGTGAACTACAGTCTTCTATTGGAACCGCTCAAGGCGTTCACTGTGCAATCGCAGCTTAAAGCAGTCGATCCTGACTGCTTCATGCTGCCCGTGTATGGCCGCCCTAAGAATATCGCGCGTTGGCTATTCTGAAGCTTCAGTTCTTTTGCCTCTTTGTCCTGTAATTTCACTGGATCTTGTACATACAAAAGGGTACACCTTCGAACCGGATCGCGGTTATGTGATATTATGGTGCTTGGCGGTAGAAAAAGGTTTAGAACCAACTAGGAGCTCGATGGCGCAGCGACTAGCACGCTGGGGTTACGATCATGCCAGTTAATGCCAACGCCATCCCAATTTTTGAATTTATTTTCACTAACTTGAACAGATCACGTTAATAGGTCTTATATTGATACTAGCTAGGCATACTTAAAACAAGTCTTACTGACAGAAATAGTCTATCAATCGAACCGAGTATACTAATATGAATTCCTTGTTGGGAATCAAACCCGGAGTCTGAGACTGGTGATTTAACTGCTAGACCACAGAGAGGATACGTTTATAAGATGATGATGACGATGAACAGCTGCGCCAGGCTGGTGTCGCAGGAGGTATACGTGTGTATACTGACGGCGGGATGTCGTAGCTGGCGGCCTGGATGCGCCCGAACAGCTGCGCATGGCTGGTGTCGCAAGAGGGATACGTGTGTATACTAACGGCGGGATGTCGTAGCTGGCGGCCTAGATGCGCCCGAACAGCTGCGCCAGGCTGGTGTCGCAGGAGGTATACGTGTGTATACTGACGGCGGGATGTCGTAGCTGGCGGCCTGGATGCGCCCGAACAGCTGCGCCAGGCTGGTGTCGCAGGAGGGATACGTGTGTATACTAACGGCGGGATGTCGTAGCTGGCGGCCTGGATGCGCCCGAACAGCTGCGCCAGGCTGGTGTCGCAGGAGGGATACGTGTGTATACTAACGGCGGGATGTCGTAGCTGGCGGCCTAGATGCGCCCGAACAGCTGCGCCAGGCTGGTGTCGCAGGAGGTATACGTGTGTATACTGACGGCGGGATGTCGTAGCTGGCGGCCTGGATGCGCCCGAACAGCTGCGCCAGGCTGGTGTCGCAGGAGGGATACGTGTGTATACTAACGGCGGGATGTCGTAGCTGGCGGCCTGGATGCGCCCGAACAGCTGCGCCAGGCTGGTGTCGCAGGAGGGATACGTGTGTATACTAACGGCGGGATGTCGTAGCTGGCGGCCTGGATGCGCCCGAACAGCTGCGCCAGGCTGGTGTCGCAGGAGGTATACGTGTGTATACTGACGGCGGGATGTCGTAGCTGGCGGCCTGGATGCGCCCGAACAGCTGCGCCAGGCTGGTGTCGCAGGAGGTATACGTGTGTATACTAACGGCGGGATGTCGTAGCTGGCGGCCTGGATGCGCCCGAACAGCTGCGCCAGGCTGGTGTCGCAGGAGGTATACGTGTGTATACTGACGGCGGGATGTCGTAGCTGGCGGCCTGGATGCGCCCGAACAGCTGCGCCAGGCTGGTGTCGCAGGAGGGATACGTGTGTATACTAACGGCGGGATGTCGTAGCTGGCGGCCTGGATGCGCCCGAACAGCTGCGCCAGGCTGGTGTCGCAGGAGGGATACGTGTGTATACTAACGGCGGGATGTCGTAGCTGGCGGCCTGGATGCGCCCGAACAGCTGCGCCAGGCTGGTGTCGCAGGAGGTATACGTGTGTATACTAACGGCGGGATGTCGTAGCTGGCGGCCTGGATGCGCCCGAACAGCTGCGCCAGGCTGGTGTCGCAGGAGGTATACGTGTGTATACTAACGGCGGGATGTCGTAGCTGGCGGCCTGGATGCGCCCGAACAGCTGCGCCAGGCTGGTGTCGCAGGAGGGATACGTGTGTATACTAACGGCGGGATGTCGTAGCTGGCGGCCTGGATGCGCCCGAACAGCTGCGCCAGGCTGGTGTCGCAGGAGGGTTACGTGTGTATACTAACGGCAGGATGTCGTAGCTGGCGGCCTGGATGCGCCCGAACAGCTGCGCCAGGCTGGTGTCGCAGGAGGTATACGTGTGTATACTAACGGCGGGATGTCGTAGCTGGCGGCCTGGATGCGCCCGAACAGCTGCGCCAGGCTGGTGTCGCAGGAGGGATACGTGTGTATACTAACGGCGGGATGTCGTAGCTGGCGGCCTGGATGCGCCCGAACAGCTGCGCCAGGCTGGTGTCGCAGGAGGGATACGTGTGTATACTAACGGCGGGATGTCGTAGCTGGCGGCCTGGATGCGCCCGAACAGCAGCGCCAGGCTGGTGTCGCAGGAGGTATACGTGTGTATACTAACGGCGGGATGTCGTAGCTGGCGGCCTGGATGCGCCCGAACAGCTGCGCCAGGCTGGTGTCGCAGGAGGGATACGTGTGTATACTAACGGCGGGATGTCGTAGCTGGCGGCCTGGATGCGCCCGAACAGCTGCGCCAGGCTGGTGTCGCAGGAGGGATACGTGTGTATACTAACGGCGGGATGTCGTAGCTGGCGGCCTGGATGCGCCCGAACAGCTGCGCCAGGCTGGTGTCGCAGGAGGGATACGTGTGTATACTAACGGCGGGATGTCGTAGCTGGCGGCCTGGATGCGCCCGAACAGCTGCGCCAGGCTGGTGTCGCAGGAGGTATACGTGTGTATACTAACGGCGGGATGTCGTAGCTGGCGGCCTGGATGCGCCCGAACAGCTGCGCCAGGCTGGTGTCGCAGGAGGTATACGTGTGTATACTAACGGCGGGATGTCGTAGCTGGCGGCCTGGATGCGCCCGAACAGCTGCGCCAGGCTGGTGTCGCAGGAGGGATACGTGTGTATACTAACGGCGGGATGTCGTAGCTGGCGGCCTGGATGCGCCCGAACAGCTGCGCCAGGCTGGTGTCGCAGGAGGGATACGTGTGTATACTAACGGCAGGATGTCGTAGCTGGCGGCCTAGATGCGCCCGAACAGCTGCGCCAGGCTGGTGTCGCAGGAGGTATACGTGTGTATACTAACGGCGGGATGTCGTAGCTGGCGGCCTGGATGCGCCCGAACAGCTGCGCCAGGCTGGTGTCGCAGGAGGGATACGTGTGTATACAACGGCGGGATGTCGTAGCTGGCGGCCTGGATGCGCCCGAACAGCTGCGCCAGGCTGGTGTCGCAGGAGGGATACGTGTGTATACTAACGGCGGGATGTCGTAGCTGGCGGCCTGGATGCGCCCGAACAGCTGCGCCAGGCTGGTGTCGCAGGAGGGATACGTGTGTATACTAACGGCGGGATGTCGTAGCTGGCGGCCTGGATGCGCCCGAACAGCTGCGCCAGGCTGGTGTCGCAGGAGGGATACGTGTGTATACTAACGGCGGGATGTCGTAGCTGGCGGCCTAGATGCGCCCGAACAGCTGCGCCAGGCTGGTGTCGCAGGAGGTATACGTGTGTATACTGACGGCGGGATGTCGTAGCTGGCGGCCTGGATGCGCCCGAACAGCTGCGCCAGGCTGGTGTCGCAGGAGGGATACGTGTGTATACTAACGGCGGGATGTCGTAGCTGGCGGCCTGGATGCGCCCGAACAGCTGCGCCAGGCTGGTGTCGCAGGAGGGATACGTGTGTATACTAACGGCGGGATGTCGTAGCTGGCGGCCTGGATGCGCCCGAACAGCTGCGCCAGGCTGGTGTCGCAGGAGGTATACGTGTGTATACTGACGGCGGGATGTCGTAGCTGGCGGCCTGGATGCGCCCGAACAGCTGCGCCAGGCTGGTGTCGCAGGAGGTATACGTGTGTATACTAACGGCGGGATGTCGTAGCTGGCGGCCTGGATGCGCCCGAACAGCTGCGCCAGGCTGGTGTCGCAGGAGGGATACGTGTGTATACAACGGCGGGATGTCGTAGCTGGCGGCCTGGATGCGCCCGAACAGCTGCGCCAGGCTGGTGTCGCAGGAGGGATACGTGTGTATACTAACGGCGGGATGTCGTAGCTGGCGGCCTGGATGCGCCCGAACAGCTGCGCCAGGCTGGTGTCGCAGGAGGGATACGTGTGTATACTAACGGCGGGATGTCGTAGCTGGCGGCCTGGATGCGCCCGAACAGCTGCGCCAGGCTGGTGTCGCAGGAGGGATACGTGTGTATACTAACGGCGGGATGTCGTAGCTGGCGGCCTAGATGCGCCCGAACAGCTGCGCCAGGCTGGTGTCGCAGGAGGTATACGTGTGTATACTGACGGCGGGATGTCGTAGCTGGCGGCCTGGATGCGCCCGAACAGCTGCGCCAGGCTGGTGTCGCAGGAGGGATACGTGTGTATACTAACGGCGGGATGTCGTAGCTGGCGGCCTGGATGCGCCCGAACAGCTGCGCCAGGCTGGTGTCGCAGGAGGGATACGTGTGTATACTAACGGCGGGATGTCGTAGCTGGCGGCCTGGATGCGCCCGAACAGCTGCGCCAGGCTGGTGTCGCAGGAGGTATACGTGTGTATACTGACGGCGGGATGTCGTAGCTGGCGGCCTGGATGCGCCCGAACAGCTGCGCCAGGCTGGTGTCGCAGGAGGTATACGTGTGTATACTAACGGCGGGATGTCGTAGCTGGCGGCCTGGATGCGCCCGAACAGCTGCGCCAGGCTGGTGTCGCAGGAGGTATACGTGTGTATACTGACGGCGGGATGTCGTAGCTGGCGGCCTGGATGCGCCCGAACAGCTGCGCCAGGCTGGTGTCGCAGGAGGGATACGTGTGTATACTAACGGCGGGATGTCGTAGCTGGCGGCCTGGATGCGCCCGAACAGCTGCGCCAGGCTGGTGTCGCAGGAGGGATACGTGTGTATACTAACGGCGGGATGTCGTAGCTGGCGGCCTGGATGCGCCCGAACAGCTGCGCCAGGCTGGTGTCGCAGGAGGTATACGTGTGTATACTAACGGCGGGATGTCGTAGCTGGCGGCCTGGATGCGCCCGAACAGCTGCGCCAGGCTGGTGTCGCAGGAGGTATACGTGTGTATACTAACGGCGGGATGTCGTAGCTGGCGGCCTGGATGCGCCCGAACAGCTGCGCCAGGCTGGTGTCGCAGGAGGGATACGTGTGTATACTAACGGCGGGATGTCGTAGCTGGCGGCCTGGATGCGCCCGAACAGCTGCGCCAGGCTGGTGTCGCAGGAGGGTTACGTGTGTATACTAACGGCAGGATGTCGTAGCTGGCGGCCTGGATGCGCCCGAACAGCTGCGCCAGGCTGGTGTCGCAGGAGGTATACGTGTGTATACTAACGGCGGGATGTCGTAGCTGGCGGCCTGGATGCGCCCGAACAGCTGCGCCAGGCTGGTGTCGCAGGAGGGATACGTGTGTATACTAACGGCGGGATGTCGTAGCTGGCGGCCTGGATGCGCCCGAACAGCTGCGCCAGGCTGGTGTCGCAGGAGGGATACGTGTGTATACTAACGGCGGGATGTCGTAGCTGGCGGCCTGGATGCGCCCGAACAGCAGCGCCAGGCTGGTGTCGCAGGAGGTATACGTGTGTATACTAACGGCGGGATGTCGTAGCTGGCGGCCTGGATGCGCCCGAACAGCTGCGCCAGGCTGGTGTCGCAGGAGGGATACGTGTGTATACTAACGGCGGGATGTCGTAGCTGGCGGCCTGGATGCGCCCGAACAGCTGCGCCAGGCTGGTGTCGCAGGAGGGATACGTGTGTATACTAACGGCGGGATGTCGTAGCTGGCGGCCTGGATGCGCCCGAACAGCTGCGCCAGGCTGGTGTCGCAGGAGGGATACGTGTGTATACTAACGGCGGGATGTCGTAGCTGGCGGCCTGGATGCGCCCGAACAGCTGCGCCAGGCTGGTGTCGCAGGAGGTATACGTGTGTATACTAACGGCGGGATGTCGTAGCTGGCGGCCTGGATGCGCCCGAACAGCTGCGCCAGGCTGGTGTCGCAGGAGGTATACGTGTGTATACTAACGGCGGGATGTCGTAGCTGGCGGCCTGGATGCGCCCGAACAGCTGCGCCAGGCTGGTGTCGCAGGAGGGATACGTGTGTATACTAACGGCGGGATGTCGTAGCTGGCGGCCTGGATGCGCCCGAACAGCTGCGCCAGGCTGGTGTCGCAGGAGGGATACGTGTGTATACTAACGGCAGGATGTCGTAGCTGGCGGCCTAGATGCGCCCGAACAGCTGCGCCAGGCTGGTGTCGCAGGAGGTATACGTGTGTATACTAACGGCGGGATGTCGTAGCTGGCGGCCTGGATGCGCCCGAACAGCTGCGCCAGGCTGGTGTCGCAGGAGGGATACGTGTGTATACAACGGCGGGATGTCGTAGCTGGCGGCCTGGATGCGCCCGAACAGCTGCGCCAGGCTGGTGTCGCAGGAGGGATACGTGTGTATACTAACGGCGGGATGTCGTAGCTGGCGGCCTGGATGCGCCCGAACAGCTGCGCCAGGCTGGTGTCGCAGGAGGGATACGTGTGTATACTAACGGCGGGATGTCGTAGCTGGCGGCCTGGATGCGCCCGAACAGCTGCGCCAGGTTGGTGTCGCAGGAGGGATACGTGTGTATACTAACGGCGGGATGTCGTAGCTGGCGGCCTGGATGCGCCCGAACAGCTGCGCCAGGCTGGTGTCGCAGGAGGGATACGTGTGTATACTAACGGCGGGATGTCGTAGCTGGCGGCCTGGATGCGCCTGAACAGCTGCGCCAGGCTGGTGTCGCAGGAGGGATACGTGTGTATACTAACGGCGGGATGTCGTAGCTGGCGGCCTGGATGCGCCCGAACAGCTGCGCCAGGCTGGTGTCGCAGGAGGGATACGTGTGTATACTAACGGCGGGATGTCGTAGCTGGCGGCCTGGATGCGCCCGAACAGCTGCGCCAGGCTGGTGTCGCAGGAGGGATACGTGTGTATACTAACGGCGGGATGTCGTAGCTGGCGGCCTGGATGCGCCCGAACAGCTGCGCCAGGCTGGTGTCGCAGGAGGGATACGTGTGTATACTAACGGCGGGATGTCGTAGCTGGCGGCCTGGATGCGCCTGAACAGCTGCGCCAGGCTGGTGTCGCAGGAGGGATACGTGTGTATACTAACGGCGGGATGTCGTAGCTGGCGGCCTGGATGCGCCCGAACAGCTGCGCCAGGCTGGTGTCGCAGGAGGTATACGTGTGTATACTAACGGCGGGATGTCGTAGCTGGCGGCCTGGATGCGCCCGAACAGCTGCGCCAGGCTGGTGTCGCAGGAGGTATACGTGTGTATACTAACGGCGGGATGTCGTAGCTGGCGGCCTGGATGCGCCCGAACAGCTGCGCCAGGCTGGTGTCGCAGGAGGGATACGTGTGTATACTAACGGCGGGATGTCGTAGCTGGCGGCCTGGATGCGCCCGAACAGCTGCGCCAGGCTGGTGTCGCAGGAGGGATACGTGTGTATACTAACGGCAGGATGTCGTAGCTGGCGGCCTAGATGCGCCCGAACAGCTGCGCCAGGCTGGTGTCGCAGGAGGTATACGTGTGTATACTAACGGCGGGATGTCGTAGCTGGCGGCCTGGATGCGCCCGAACAGCTGCGCCAGGCTGGTGTCGCAGGAGGGATACGTGTGTATACAACGGCGGGATGTCGTAGCTGGCGGCCTGGATGCGCCCGAACAGCTGCGCCAGGCTGGTGTCGCAGGAGGTATACGTGTGTATACTAACGGCGGGATGTCGTAGCTGGCGGCCTGGATGCGCCCGAACAGCTGCGCCAGGCTGGTGTCGCAGGAGGGATACGTGTGTATACTAACGGCGGGATGTCGTAGCTGGCGGCCTGGATGCGCCCGAACAGCTGCGCCAGGCTGGTGTCGCAGGAGGGATACGTGTGTATACTAACGGCAGGATGTCGTAGCTGGCGGCCTAGATGCGCCCGAACAGCTGCGCCAGGCTGGTGTCGCAGGAGGTATACGTGTGTATACTAACGGCGGGATGTCGTAGCTGGCGGCCTGGATGCGCCCGAACAGCTGCGCCAGGCTGGTGTCGCAGGAGGGATACGTGTGTATACTAACGGCGGGATGTCGTAGCTGGCGGCCTGGATGCGCCCGAACAGCTGCGCCAGGCTGGTGTCGCAGGAGGGATACGTGTGTATACTAACGGCGGGATGTCGTAGCTGGCGGCCTGGATGCGCCCGAACAGCTGCGCCAGGCTGGTGTCGCAGGAGGGATACGTGTGTATACTAACGGCGGGATGTCGTAGCTGGCGGCCTGGATGCGCCCGAACAGCTGCGCCAGGTTGGTGTCGCAGGAGGGATACGTGTGTATACTAACGGCGGGATGTCGTAGCTGGCGGCCTGGATGCGCCCGAACAGCTGCGCCAGGCTGGTGTCGCAGGAGGGATACGTGTGTATACTAACGGCGGGATGTCGTAGCTGGCGGCCTGGATGCGCCCGAACAGCTGCGCCAGGCTGGTGTCGCAGGAGGGATACGTGTGTATACTAACGGCGGGATGTCGTAGCTGGCGGCCTGGATGCGCCCGAACAGCTGCGCCAGGCTGGTGTCGCAGGAGGGATACGTGTGTATACTAACGGCGGGATGTCGTAGCTGGCGGCCTGGATGCGCCCGAACAGCTGCGCCAGGCTGGTGTCGCAGGAGGGATACGTGTGTATACTAACGGCGGGATGTCGTAGCTGGCGGCCTGGATGCGCCCGAACAGCTGCGCCAGGCTGGTGTCGCAGGAGGGATACGTGTGTATACTAACGGCGGGATGTCGTAGCTGGCGGCCTGGATGCGCCCGAACAGCTGCGCCAGGCTGGTGTCGCAGGAGGGATACGTGTGTATACTAACGGCGGGATGTCGTAGCTGGCGGCCTGGATGCGCCCGAACAGCTGCGCCAGGCTGGTGTCGCAGGAGGGATACGTGTGTATACTAACGGCGGGATGTCGTAGCTGGCGGCCTGGATGCGCCCGAACAGCTGCGCCAGGCTGGTGTCGCAGGAGGGATACGTGTGTATACTAACGGCGGGATGTCGTAGCTGGCGGCCTGGATGCGCCCGAACAGCTGCGCCAGGCTGGTGTCGCAGAAGGGGAATTGTCCGTAGAGCGCGGTGTAGAGCACGACGCCCAGCGCCCACATGTCGGAGGGCTTGCCGAGGTACGGCCGGCACTGCAGCACGTCCGGCGAGATGTACGCCGGCGAGCCTGCGGAAGCGAACGACTATCTAGTAAACCTGTTACACGACTTATATCTATACCTTAGGGTCTTATATCTACCTATGTGGAATAATAACGAGCTGTAAAAAGACAGTGATAGCTTGTCTTACCGCAAGGCAAAAAAAAGAGACGGGGCGACACGCGCGCAAGTCGCTCTAGCATAAACGGAAGTATCTGGCACAAACGAAAAAAATATATAGATATTGTGATGGTTAAAAAAAGTGTGAGCATTGAATTCGTACGTTCAATATCGTAAGTTTACGTCCGAATAAAAATCGTACGAAAACATATCCAAAGTACGAATGGCCTAAGACGAAAAATATACTACACAACAACATGAACAATTATTTAGTCTTATTAAAATCATTGACCTTTTGTTTTTTCGTCATAAAGAAGAACTTAATAAAATATGTTAGTCACAATACTTAACAATAAAGTTCAATTTCAATATCTGTACCTCTCTGATCTTTGAGCAGATCCCTGTCGCTGCCCAGGTGTGTCCCGAGGCAGAAGTTGGTGATGGTGATGCGTCCGGTTCTTTGGTTCAGTACTATGTTGCCCAGCTTCAAATCTCTGTGCACTATGTTTCTCTGTAATGGTAGGTAAGTTAATTAGATTTTAAAAGTTTACATAGTAAAAGAATGTGGAATAAAAAGTTCACATTCAATTCAAAGACGAAGGCAAAGGTCTTAAATATATAATAATTAAATCAGAAATATGCTTAACACTATTACATTTTTATGTTAATAAATAAATTGTCATTCTTATATATAATAAAGGAATAGAGTATATTGTTCTTTTATAGAATAAATTTAGAATTAGTTCATTGAACTTTTTTTTTAGATAGTTTGCTGATTGCCTCAAGTGGCATTTTCAGCTTCACCAGGCTTTTTTTGGGGCGAGAAACTTAAAGGGTTCCCCAAGCCGTGTGAAAAGAATCACCTTCGGAGATTTTTTAGATGGAACGGCATCACAAACTAGTGCGTGTCTCCGTGCCCTACTAGATTATCCAAAGGTTCGGATTGGATCAGATTATTTTGATCATCATGCGCATGCAAACTTATTCATAATACAGGGTGTTTTGGCATGCACTGTACAAACTTTAGGGGTGGATTCTACACTCAATTATACATGATAAAAAAATATTTAAAAATTCCAAACTGCATGTAGTAAATTGGTTACATTCTGGTTTTTTCGTTATTTTTGGTGTTGAAAACCGACATATTTGTTTTTTTTGTCCTATTGATGTTCTAACTTGTGGCTAATTTACTGATTGTTATTTACTTGCAACTAGTTTCACCTTTTTTAGCTCCTGCAAAAATCGAAGACAATAAAATAAAAAAGGCTGCCATTTCTAAACTATAGAGCTTGGAATTTTTCAAGTATTTGTTTTATTATGTATATTTGAGTGTAGAATCCACCCCTGAAGTTTGTACAGTGCATGCCCTAACAGATTGTATACATATATATAAAACTGACAGAAATTTATGTTTGATAGCTTTCAGGATCTCAAACCAACAAAATCAGTTTACCTCAACTCCAACATTGTTGTGTACAAAATTGTTAAACTATTTTTTGTTTCTTTGAAATTCCTTAGTGGGTAGCACTTGGCCTTTAAATAACCTAATATGTTACAATAATGGCGATATGGCTATCTTATCTCAAACTTTAGAAGTATAACAATAATAAATAATAATAAATAAACTTTCCTACACTCACACCAATTATCTAGCCCAAGAGTAGCTTCGTTATGAAACTCGTTAAATGGTTACTAGACAACGGATAAACATACTTAAAATACATACTTATTATACATAGAAAACACCCAGACCGAGACAATTTAGAAAAACAATAATTTCTAAATTGACCCGACCGGGGATCGAACCCGGGACCTCAGAGATAGCGACACCATGAAAACCGGTGTACAAGCCACTTGACCAAGGAGGTCGTCAACAATGTATCAAGCATTGTTGTTATAGCAATTAAATAAGATGGTGGTAGCTAACCATGCAAGCTTAAAACAAGACCAGTGGCGGTAGCCAAAGTAACATTAAGAAAATTATAGCGAAGTTCGAAAAGAATAAAATGTATGGGATTGACATAAGCCGCGCTAAATCACGTGGTTAATCTTCGCTATTGTTTTCTTATTGTTACTTTGCCTAAGCCTACTGGTAATCTGCATTAATGTAAACCACACCTGAAGCCTCAGGGTCTGATAATCTGGCTGACTGATTAGGTCTAATCACATTATGTGCACTATTTAAAAATATACTTAAAATAAAACTTAATAAAAAACATTATTTTATATTTGTAATTGTCAGTTATGTGGATAATGGACACTTACTTTATGTAAATTAGCAACAACCCTAACAATATCGTAGAAAATCAGTATGGCCTCCTTCTCTGGGACCTTTTTCACTTTGGTCACATACTGCTGAAGGTTGATGAGCTCTGAGCCCTTCTCACTGAACTGGTGTGCGGTGACACAGTCCAGCACTAGGAACAGCCTTTGTCGGACCCGTCCTGTGTATACAAAACCGGGCCCATGAGGATTTGGGACTTCTTCTAATGCATGATCCTGAAATAAATAAGAAGCAATCAAGTAAAAAGAAAAAATAATATGCTTAAAGCACTCTGTGATAATAAGGTACCTAATTATTATAAGTATCGGGCTCAAATAAGAATTTCTGTATTGCAATTGTTAAATTTAAAATTGAGATTTTATGAAAGAAAAACCGCCATCCTTACTAGACCAGACCTTGTACTGGCAATAAATACAGCAAGGGCATTTCTTATCTTTCTTTAGTTTCAAAAATATTGGAAAAGGCCTTCCATATCATAGAAGCACACTTTCCACACATGTGTATGACCCCCCATAACATATTATGATAATAGATTCACTATAATTTGGCTCATCCATCACACATCACAGAGTTAAAATTTTACTCTACTTAATTATTTGTTTGTTAGTTGGTTAGCTAGTTCAGTTCCAAAAATTCTTTGAGACTGATAGTATGCTACATTCTTTGCAGGTCCCATTGGCTATGTTTTATATAACATAAAAAATATTGCATAGCAAAGCATAAAATTTTGTACGTAAAGATACGCAATCCACTTGGATGAAGTCGTGGGAAAAGTGCTTGTGAGTCATATTTGCAACAAATAAAGATATTTGTATTGTATTATAATTTCTCCCAATCATCTAATGAAAGGCATATATATATAGGGTCTAACAATATCAATAAGCGAATGTTTAAGGGGAGAATCTATACATCACACTGAGCATGCTTACCAAATTTGGTCCAAAACTACAGGCTTGTTACCGAGTTAATCATCAAAACATTATCATAACTCACCAAAAAATACACCCCTTTCCAAACCCATACAGCTGTACTACACGCAAACAAAGATAGCCGAGTGTGTATGAATGTCATACAATGGTTTCTCAATTGTGTGTGTGTATCTGTACACTATCTTTTTATTGACGCTTGCATGCGTGTTAGTAAAGATACAGCATGTTTCATGATGTGCGTTATTTTAATGGATTTAGTTTGTTAGAATCATAACTTTGAAAAATCACTATAAAACTGGAGCCCATTTTTGTCTTTGTATTCAGAATGATGTATAGATAACGCCCTTAAACATTTGCTTATTGTTTTTGTTAGACCCTGTATATATATTTCTTGTGGGGACATCGCCAGCTGAACGGACGATCTACACTCGTTGTATTGTAATGAAAGGCATACAATTATCATTAATGATCTTAATAAATTACAAAATGTTTATTGTTACATAATTTTTACTGTAGGTTTACAATATCTAACTTCAACTTTTATTTATGGCAACCGGGTCCAATCCAATTGAGTTACCTTAAAGAGACCATGATGATGTATAACTCCATCTTGATCCTTCAACAATGACAGAAGTGAATATTCTGTGTGCAATAACATCTTTCCCTGTCTGTCATCCTGTGTTTCAATTTGGCCTTCATTTCTTAGTGTTAATATTTTTATCTGAAACATTCATAATATATCATTAGAGTATGTTGAATAGAAATTGTGAATACAAATACATTATACAACAAATTAATAAAACAGATTCGATTCTACACAATCTAAATTATAATAACTATACATCTATACAAATAAATATTAAGTTATTTGTTAAAGATAAGTAACAAAAGAACATGCTACATCCAAAAATCTATCAATTTGTTTAGTCTGTATATAAAAGAAATACTAATGAATCAATCCATATAAACACACATAAATCAATCCACTTGCATTTACTTGGTTCAAGGACAATTCTTAAGTTCTTTATCTACCTATCACATCACCCACATGAAGTAGAGCTACTACAACAAACCATCACAAAACAACCAACGGTAAATAGTATATAACTGAATTACACGAGGTGGTAATCTAACACTTGTTTTGTTTGTTTACCTGATAAAAATCTTCAGTCTTCTCTTTCCTTGCTAAACACTGCACTATGCTCTTGACAGGGCTAGGCCCTAGCTTAGGGCCCAGTAAGTAAGGTCCAGCCTTACGGACGTGCTTATCAGGAACTGGGGTCCCAGGTGCAGGAACATCACTTTTATTATATGCTAACTTTTGTTTCTTAGGCGTAAACTTTTTAGAACTTTTGAGAACACCACTGGTCGACGTTCCCGGGAACGCGGATACCCTAGCAACTTTCGGACTTGGCTGTAGGAGCAAAGGTCGTGTCCTCTTTCCATGATTTGAACTGCCTTCTGGCCTCTCGTGGTCCATAACGTACCTACTGACTAGAATGCAAACTTCAATCACTCACAGCACTTTTGTTAACCAATTTCATTAACTTCTGCGAAACTGGTAAAATATTTATTGTAACAAGAAAAGGCCAAAGCTTCTCGAACAATAATGAGAAGTGAAATTTTGTCAATTTATTTACCTGCAAAAACGAAAATGTCTGACTGACATATGTCTTTGCGTTTAAAACTAGATAGAAACATTAGCTTTGCTAAAAAAATAATTATTTGGAATCAATTGTTTGAAACTATACCGATTGTTGTTTTTTTATTCATTATTTTATTTTTAATAGGTAAGTAATATTTATTAATTTTATTTGATTTTAGTTGTTTCTAAACTTTTCACTAGTGATACAATGAAGTTTCGAACGTACAAAACTAGTCTAATTGAACAAATCGATTGAAAAATAATAAGACAAAACGAGCGATGTCTAATATTATTCATGGTTTGGTGTTTAACTATTATTTTATTAAAGTGACTATCTTTTCTCATAAGTTTATTTTATTTGTTCTAAGATCATTTTGTTGTTTGGGTCACACTGAGACAATCTCAGAACAATAACTAAGTTTGGGTGTAGGTAGATTTGCGGGTTATCATTTAGTTCGTGACATCGTGACTGTCAATCTGTCAAAAATATTTGACAAGAATTTTCTAACCATGTTTGTCATATTTCTTGATGGATTTTTGTGATACAATACAATTCTCAGTGCAATTGTGAAATAGTAATTAAAATAATAGTAACTGTAAATAGATAAAACATTTAAACAAAATGTGGAAAGGTCTCAGGTTAACTCAGTCACAGTTATCTAAGTTACATTTTAAGGGGCACAAACTTCAGCCTATCGGCGTACCAGCTCTAGATTCAGTGCTGAACCAATGGTATGAGTTTTGCAAAAAGCCGCCCAAAGGTTTCGAGAAGTACTTTCAGCCAGGAACCAGTCAGAAGCAGCAGAAAAATCCAGAGAAAGATGAATCGCCAGCGCCGTCTAAAAGTTCTCCATCTTCGCCAAAGTCTTCGTCACCAGATAAATGGAATATGAACATGTTTTCTAACACTGGTGGTGGCCGAGGAGGTGGTGGCCGGGGTCCCTATGAAGGTCAAGACAGAGAAAAGTGGATGATGTTTGGTGCAATGGGTGTTGTGACATTACTCGCATCAATAGCTTACTTTGAACTTAGATATAGAGAAATAAGTTGGCGAGACTTTGTTAATTTATATCTGAACAAAGGAGTTGTTGAAAAACTGGAAGTTATCAACAAGAAATGGGTACGCGTGAAGTTGCAGTCTGGATCAGCACTAGAAAGCAAAGTGATCTGGTTTGCTATAGGTAGTGTAGACTCCTTCGAAAGAAATCTGGAAAATGCACAAGTTGAGATGAGTATTGACCCTCCAAATTTTGTTCCTGTTATTTACAAAACTGAAGTTGAAGCTTCTAGTTTAACAGGCATGCTTCCCACACTACTCATAATAGGATTTTTAATTTACATGATGAGAAGATCCGCTGATATGATGGGTCGGGGAGGTCGTAAAGGCGGCGGCCTCTTTGGTGGTGTCATGGAGTCCACTGCAAAGCTAATAAACCCCACAGATATTGGTGTCAAGTTCCAAGATGTTGCTGGTTGTGAGGAAGCAAAGATTGAAATCATGGAATTTGTAAACTTTTTGAAAAATCCCCAACAGTACATTGATTTAGGAGCTAAGATACCAAAAGGAGCTTTATTGACAGGTCCTCCTGGTACAGGTAAAACATTGTTAGCAAAAGCTACAGCAGGAGAAGCTAATGTCCCATTCCTCACTGTATCCGGATCTGAATTCTTGGAGATGTTTGTTGGAGTTGGTCCTTCTAGAGTACGAGATATGTTTTCTATGGCTCGCAAGCATGCCCCATGCATTCTGTTCATTGATGAGATTGATGCTGTAGGCAGGAAAAGAGGTGGCCGTAGCTTCGGTGGACACTCAGAACAAGAAAACACATTGAATCAACTTTTAGTAGAAATGGATGGTTTTAACACAACAACTAATGTTGTAGTATTAGCAGCAACAAACAGAGTGGACATTTTAGACAAGGCTCTATTGAGACCTGGCAGATTCGATCGACAGATCTTTGTTCCTGCACCTGACATTAAAGGCAGAGCTTCCATATTTAAAGTACATTTAAGCCCATTGAAGACTACTCTAAACAAAAATAATTTATCACGTAAAATGGCTGCATTAACTCCAGGTAAACATACTTTTAGAATTCCCTTATTATTTATCTTAATTAAAATAGGTTGCTTGTTTTCACTTCTCTCGAAACTCTTAAACAGAATATTATCTCCCAATATTTTAATTGGTTTGTTATGTGTTTTGCTACTTTTAATTAAATGAAGTTTACAAAACTCACAATATCTATGTCAAGCTTTTAGCTTAGCTTTAGAGACTTATGTAAATTAAGCAAAAAATAATAATAAACTTTGGTCATATTATTATGGGTATTAGTTACATAATTTTACGCAAATTTTGTTGCAAGTAAATAACAATTTGAAAAAAGACAGTATTTAAAAAAACCACATACGGAATTCGAACCCGTACCCCATGACATGCCGGGTCAGGTGCACTGCCAAATATACTATTGTGGTTCTGTCCAACTCGCCGAAATCATCACTATCTATGCTGACTCTTCTTCTTCTTCTTACTTTGTACTGTTGTCCTTATCCAGTCTTACTTCAGAGAGATTTAAAACATATTTTGATTATAAAATTGTCTGACTTTCTGTTGAAAATTTAACTTAGAGTACACCAACCTCACCATATAAAGTTGTTACCTTATTATATAAGAATTACATATTTACTTAGGTGTAAAAACTTTAATACGAAAACGTCAAAACCCTTCCCAAAATCTGATGTGTAAGAATACTATTTCAGGTTTTACTGGCGCAGACATTGCTAACGTGTGCAATGAAGCGGCCCTCATCGCGGCCCGAGAGCTGGCCAACAACATCAACATGAAGAACTTCGAGCAAGCCATCGAGCGAGTGGTCGCAGGAATGGAGAAAAAATCCAACTTGCTGCAGCCCGACGAGAGGAAGATCGTCGCGTACCACGAGGCCGGCCATGCGGTCGCCGGCTGGTTCCTGCAGCACGCAGACCCTCTACTCAAAGTGTCCATCATACCGAGAGGCAAAGGCCTCGGCTACGCACAATATCTACCCAAAGAACAATACCTGTACAGCAAAGAGCAACTGTTCGACAGAATGTGCATGACGCTAGGCGGCAGGGTCAGCGAGGAAATCTTCTTTGGAAGAGTCACGACCGGCGCTCAAGACGACCTGAAGAAAATAACTCAGAGCGCGTACGCACAGATAGTCCATTACGGCATGAACGCAAAAGTTGGTAACGTGTCCTTTGAAATGCCGCAGCCTGGGGAGATGGTGATCGACAAACCCTATTCGGAGAAGACCGCTGAACTCATAGACTCTGAAGTAAGGGATCTAATAAGCACTGCGCACAAGCACACAACAGATTTGCTCACTCAACACAAACAGAACATCGAAAAAGTGGCCGAGCGGCTGTTGAAACAAGAGATCCTGAGTAGGGACGACATGATCGAGTTGTTAGGGCCGAGGCCGTTCCCCGAGAAGAGCACTTACGAGGAGTTCGTGGAAGGCACAGGGTCGCTGGAAGAGGACACCACGCTGCCCGAGGGCCTCAAGGACTGGAACAAGGAGAAAACGCCCCTCACCCCACCACCGGCCAGTATACCCACCGGCGCGGGCGCCAGTAAAAATTAAGCCCTTTACTTTGTAGATTGTTGAGTTTTTAGTCAGTTTTATGTGAAATAAATATTTTAATTACCTTTAAGACTTAAAGGGATTTTGTTTAGCATCTGTTAGTGATGTGTGCGACGCCACGTAGTTTTCCTGTTGTTGAAGCGAATGGAAATCTGGAAATATGTTTTGCAGTATGTACAACTCTATGAATGTGAACGGTCATTAATCAGTTGGAAGGAACAAACAACCGTTTTGTAGTAAATACCTTTAGATTTATGGAATTCGTGGAAAGCTGCTTGCATTCTAGACTCAAGACCCGGAACTAATAGACGGCTGCTTTTGTGTATTTACTGCATTTGTTTTGTAAAATAAATAAATTTCAGTACATAAGCTTATGGATTTTTATTTTACTATGTGTTATGTTCTAAGTTCTAAGAAGAGATCGATGACACAGTGGCTTCCGTGTTCACTTATAGTGAGTTTTGAGTCAGTGCCGCTAAAAGCAGCCTTCCCGGTAACATAATGGTCAGTGCAGCCGCCCGGATTGCGGAAGACCCAGGTTCGATTCCTGGCTGGGTCGGGTAGACATTTAATTTTTTCACTAAGTATTTTATAAATATTTAATTCAGCTTCAGCGCAGCAATTAGCACTTTAAAAAAAAAATTTACGCTTATAATCTTGCAAGTTAAGCAACTTTGGCAATGACCGGTGACCAAATTACAATATTTTAATTTTGAATCTTTGAATTACTTAAAATGATACTGTGCCTTATTAAAATAAAATATCATTCAATCAATATAATATGAACTCGAACCCGTTTGCACTAAACTTATAAATCGCGTAAGTCTTTGCCTAAACTACCCGGTCAAGTCACCCTGAGCGTAAGCGACGTTTTCGAGCCAGGTGCCGAGTTAACTTGACCGGGTAGTAGTTAAGCCAAGACTTAGGCGATTCATAAGCTTAATGCAAACTGGTGTTAGGCTTTAAAAGCACGGTAAGCCATTGCTTTTGTCGTAAGACAGTCCTTAAAACCCACCAAAATGTCTAGTGGTTAAGACCACCGATCACTGACCCAGAGGTCCCGGGTTCGATTCCCAGCGGGGAAAACA